>JASPKZ010007338.1:0-1200000 GCA_030220185.1 Diploptera punctata | reverse complement strand
TTTCCGAGGGGCCAGTTTTCGCAGCCCCGCAATATTATTTCATTATAAGCTTAAATGAATAGAGGTGTGTGGGCAAAAACAATTTTAAAAAACCAACATTCTTTAAAAATTAAATTCCTGCATTTATCGACCTCTTATTGAAGAAGCTTGTGTTCTGGATCAAACAAGTGTTGTTAAAACCAATATATGTCAGAGTAGTTGTCTTTGCTGACATTCCACAATTTCTTTTAAGTTCATGGAAAATTTTGACAAGCCATACATTCAAGACATGACTTTTTTTTTCACTAAGGTGTAAAGCACATATAGAGAAAATTTATCTATATATTTCACAAATGTCCTGCCTGAAATCACTGAAATCATAGTATTTTAATGCTATGCTTTGCAGCATTAGGCCTACTAGGGAATTATAGATGTGGTAGCTTCCCGTTGCTTTCCACACCGATGAATGATGATGATGATAATGATAAGGATGACAATGATGGCCGGAAGATTTTCGGGGACCGTTGGGCTCTAAGCTTCCTAACTTTTTATCGGGTTTTTTCCTCACCTGTAAGACAAATGTTAGGAAACTTTAAGGCCCAAACGGTCCCCGAACATGAACTGGCCATTATTAACATATTCATTAAGTTTAGGATTAAGGCCTCTCCTGGCGCTTCATTGCCATCAACTTCACCCATTATATAACACTGGAGCAGTGTAACTTCGCCTTCCAGGCGTCCCAACCTCAGAAGTCGTTACAATAACACCATGCCAGGCGAGAATACCAGAATGTCGAAATATATATATATATATATATAATTTTAGGATTATAACTTTTTGGACTTTTTGAAATAAAATATTTCCTGTGCAATGAATGGATGAACTTTTGTTTAAAACCATTGATAAAGGCCTTCATTTCACTGAGCTTCAAGAAAAGGTCACTCCCGAATTAATATTAAATATTGATATATAAATATATTTGGGGGTGACCTTTTCTTTAAGCTCAGTGAAATGAAGGCCTTTTTAGTGGTTTTAAGTAAAAGTCCATCCATTGCACAGGAACTACTTTATTTCACAAATGTCCAAAAAGTTATAACTCTAATATATATATATATATATATATGGTATAAGAAAAATAAATGCCTGGACGGGATTCGAACCCGGATCTCTGAGTCTGTACCTCAGCGTGATATCCATTACACTACCAATGGATATCACGCTATACATATATAATAAAAATAAGTGTTTGAATTGGATTCGTCTGGTAGTGTAATGGATATCACGCTGAGGTACAGACTCAGAGATCCGGGTTCGAATCCCGTCCAGGCATTTATTTTTCTTACCATACCATATTAAGCTTGCATTGCTCAATGTTAATGATTTAATTATAACATATATATATATATATATATATATATATATCCATCCATAATAATTCTGCCCGAATGCAGGTCCTTCACTGCAATCATAGCATTTTCATGATATGCTTGCAGCTTTACTAGGGAATTGTAGCTGTGGTAGCTTCCCGTTGCTTTCCACACCGGTGAAGAATGATGATAATAAGGATGATGATGATGATGGTCATATGATTTCGGGGACCGTTTGGGCCTTAAAGTTTTCCTGACATGTCTTACAGGTAAGGAAAAACCCCGATAAAAACCTCACGCAGAAAAACTGCCCGGACCGGGGATCAAACCCGGGCCCGCTGCGTGACAAGGCAGAACACTACCTCGAGACCACAGCGGTGGAGTTATATATATGAAGTTTTCAAATTGCCATATTGTGTCACATGGGTTGATTTAATCGGAGTCCCCTATTGAACAGACAGGCGATTATTGAGGCAGCTGTCCTTCATCCCAGATGGCGTTGTTAAACACGCTCTTGAACCTTGTATCCGCTCTTGTGAGAAATGTAATCTGCCTCTCCAAATTTGTATGTTTTGATTAAATAAACACGGTATAAGGGTCTGTCAACATAACGTGACACGCTCCTCAAAAGGAAAGAATGGAAAGCAAGAGAAAGATGGACTTCACAGAGGGGAGAGAACAGTTCTTCACCTACACAAGTTTGTCAGTGTTGTTTGATCTGAACTTCCTCTCTCATTTTATATTTATTTCTACTTAATACTTCGGCACCTACCAACAGGTACAATTTAATTTTAACTTTAATCATAAAGATCATATTATTATAATAATAATAATAATTATTATTATTATTATCATCATCATCATCATCATAGTACATTCACGAATTTAGGCCATTTGTTGACCTGTTTCGGCCTCAAGAGAAACACCATCCAGAAGTCTTTTGAGTGGACGTCCTGGTCTTCTTCTTCCTGCAGGTTGATATCTTAACATTAGTTTGGGTATTCTGTGATCTTCCATTCGATGAACATTGTATCCATCTTGACTTATAATCAGAAATTTTGTTTTCTAAAGATTCCTTGTGTAATTCTTCTAAGATGTCTTCATTTTTTTTGTGATCTAGTAGTGTGTATCCTGCACTCCTCCGAAGATATCTCATTTCAGCAGATCTAAGTCTCTGTATATCCTTCTGTTTCAACATCCATACTAGCTACCATACAAAAGAGTTGAAAAGAGCCAGTGTTTTATACACTTTCAGTCTTGAATGCTTTTGGACTAACTGTGGCTTGAAGATAGAATTTATTAACCCTAAAATTCTTTAAAATTTAGATATTTTTGTATTTACATCCTTTTCTTCTTCATATGAGATATTGCATCCTAGATATGTAAAATTATTCACCTGCTCCAAAATTTTATTGTCCAGTACAATTTTACTTCTGACAGGATCTACACCTTGAAATGCCATAATTTTTGTTTTTTCTGTAGTTATCTTTAATCCATATTCTTCTGTAATTTTGTTAAGTTCATACAGACCTTTCTGTAGATTATCTTCGGAATTTGCTATTATTATTTGGTCATCTGCAAACAATAGGGTGTTTAATTTTCTATTTTCTGATATTCTTATTCCAAATTTATATGTTTTGTTCCAGCAACATATTACTTCATTGATATAAATTGCAAAAAGTGTTGGGGATAGGGGGCAGCCTTGTCTCACACCACGATTTATAATTCCTTCTTCAGAAAATCTGTTATTTAATTTAATCTTTATGGTGTTGTCTTATTATTATTATTATTATTATTATTATTATTATTATTATTATTATTATTATTATTATTATTATTATTATTATTATAAAAATATAAAGTCATTTCTAGAAAATATCGTCCATAAAATGAAACTTGTTTAAAAAAATTAATTGCTTGTATCTTATTATATAGGCCTAAGATACAAGCAATTAATTGGTATGAGCATCTAAGACGAATGCACCCAGAAAAACAAACATTGGAATTGTGTTCACCTGGAAGAAGAAGGGAAGGAAGACCTCAAAACTCGTGGATGCAAGAAATAAGAACTCGAATGAGAACAAGAGAACTGGAGGAAATGGAGTGGATGGATAGAGACGAGAGGAGAGAGGAAAATAAAACTTTAGGCACAGAAAGATATTTAGGCCTATAACTGGGAGAATAACAGTTTTATATATTTTCAGTTTAACGTTTTTTGAGAGAAGTTGGGACGACAAGAGTCTGTACTGTTGTGCAAATCCTCCCCATTCACCTATATTTTCGTATATATTTTTTATCCCTGAATAACAATCATTTAATATGCAATAAAATTGTACCGAGCGTGAAACGAGCAATAAAACATGTAAAACTTTAAGCCAACGCGCAGCTTAATTCCAGAGAATTAATAAAGTTTAACATTACTCATATTTCTAGAGGTCCCACCAGTTCTAGTAGTAGTAGTAGTAGTAGAAGACTACATAACAATGAACTACATGATCTTTATAGGAAGCCAGATATAATAAGAACAGTTCTAGTAGCAAATACATTTGTAAATATACGGAGGGTAGTCCAAATTTCACACGGTTTATACCGCTACCAAGTGGGAGATGTGTAAAAATACTTAATTCGCAATACACAAGATTATTACATACGTACAATGTCATCTTCTTCTTCGGCTTTCCCCCACTCTTAGGTTTGCCGTCTTCAGTTTCCATTTATCTCTATCATTCCAATCTCCCTCTTCCAAATTCCTATCATCCATTATAGTTCTGATGTAGGTTTTCCATTTCCATCTTGTTCTGCTACGTTTATTTCTTCCAGGGGGTGACCACTGGAATATATTTTTGGCCATCTTTTATTATCCATTCTTTGTACATGGACATACCATTTAAGCGTTTTATTTTCAATCCTCTTAACAACCGATGTGGTGACATTCATTTCTCTCCAAAGGAATTAATTTCTTATTTTATCCTGTCTTGTTTTTTGGAGGCTTCTTCTAAAATAATCTAATTCAACTGTTCTAATTTTAGTATTTTGTAATTCCGTCAAAGACCAAGTTTCACTTCCATATGACAGAATATTCTGTATTATGCTCTTATAAATTTTCATTTTAGTTTCCTTTGTAATATTTTGGTTCCTAATTATTCCATGTAATGTTTTAGTTGCATTTTTTGCCATTGCAATTTTAGTCTGTACATCTCTCTCACAGGTACCTGAACTTGTAATTATTTACCCAAGATATTTAAAAAATTCACATTTTTTTATTTTCCCTGTTTCGAGTATGAGATCATCCACATCCTTTCTCAAACACATAGCCTATATTCTGTTTTCTGTAAATTTATATTCAGTCCCCATTCTTTTATATTCTTCCATTAGTTTGTTTATCATATATTTCATATCATCTTCATCCCCTGCTAAATTCAATTTCTTTCACGCAGTTTAACCTCTCGCCTTATAAAGCCTACGTACTTTACGTGCCAAATGCCACCCAGGACTCACAGTGACAAGACCTGTCGGCCAGAGTGCAATCATTGGAGGTTCTCCAGAATATCGGTTATATAAAAACCTTGATTCTGTCAATGTATGTGGTGAGAAAAACACTTACTTACTGGCACTATCGAACCCTTAGGTTCATGGCCGCGCGGACATAAGCTCTCCATACATCCCTATCCTGAGCTAATGCTTTCCAATCATTCCCTGTATAATCTACTTCCCTCAAATCATAGTTAATGTTATTCTCCCACCTCATTCTTGGTCTACCAACTGGGCGTTTTCCCTCTGTCTTTCCTACAAGCAGCTTCCATGCAAGTCTTTCATTCCCCATACGTGCAACATGTCCTGCCCATCGCAGTTTACGAGACTGAACTGTAGACATTAAATTAACCGCTTTAATTGGCAATGTATCAATTGGTTCGATTTATTTAGTGCCATTAATGAAATTTTATATGATCGTCCATGCATGGAAAATTGAAAGAAGGAACAGAAAAGGAAGACCAAGAACAACATTCAAAATTCAATGAGGAAATTTGGTGTAACAGATGAAGACACAGAGGACAGAGAACGATGGAGAACTTTAATTAAGGGAAATTTGTGAATGTTTGTTGCAAACTGATAGTCTATAAGTCCGTAGTCATTTATATTTATTTATTTATTTATTTTAATTCATGTTAATTACTAAGATTGGTTGGACAAAACACTCAATGATGAGAGAAATTCTCAAAATGAAAGAAAGATTAATTAAACAAAAGAAAACGAACGAGTAGTAATAAGTTAAGTTAAATGTGTGTCGAATTACACAATAAACCTAATAATAACAGTCATACGTGATTTTGTTTTCAGTGCGGTCCGACACATTTAAATAACTGGCACGAGAAGAGAAATTAGCGTTTTGCCAATTATGACGTTAAATATTTTGAGAGGTTTTTTTTTAACATTTTGACAAAAAACTGTTTTTTTTTTCTTTTACAAATAGTAAAATTTGTTGGTAATGCTGGAATCAAATTCCAGTGGAAATGTGTGCGCACGAGAACATGTTACTATGGCAACGGTGACAGTAGCCTAGATTGGAGGGGAGCTCCACGAATATCAATACCGCGTTTCAACACAATCAACTGACACAGCCCAGACCTTTTCCTAAGATTTATACGGAGATAAATTCCCCAAATCAAATATCGCGGCGCCAAACCACAAGGTGATGATCAGTGACTATTCGCAATAAGAAAAGGTAATAAATAATAGCTACTTTATACGAAATATGAAAGTCTTGACACTTGCAACGTAAATAACACATTTGGATTAGTTTCCAATAGGTCTGTGAACAAGTAAACCATTGCTTTCGGCACAATGGGCCCAGGTTCGATCCCCTGGCGTTATCTTCTTACCATAATTATAATAATAAGAAAGGATCGCCCTAATATCGGTTTTTCTCCATCACGCAAGATTTCCGAGAGACAGGCATTAATATATTCTACATTCGTAACTATACAATATTCGAACATTCGGACTCATATAGAAAGTAAGAAATGACGATTTTTCTGATACATTTCGCCTGTGGAGCATCCCAACAATAATCGGCCAGTATATTAGGATTCCATTTGTCTTGATATATCTTTTCCATAGCTGAAATATCCTGATGTAAGTGTTTCCCGTTTTATTTTACAATGGACAAATGGACGAAAAAAAGTTATTAAAAAATAATTATTTAAATCCATTAATTGAAATTGAAATAAAAAACTGTGGGTGATGGAGAAATTCCGAATATATATTTGAAAACAGATAAAAAACTGCATTAAGTACAACTATTGGTACTCATGAGACAAAAATCATGTTGACCAGTGTTATTTTAGGAATGAAAAATCCAAGGAGAAAGCCCTCCTAGACGGACTTTAAGCCATGGACACTAAATCTGAAGTTTTCAGGCTCGAAAAAGATCCTTAAGGGTCGGTTTCACCAACAGATGTAACTGTATTACGCCAGTTTAAGCTATGCATTATACATGGGGAAAACTGGCGTAATACAGTTACCTCTGTTGGTGAAATTGGCCCTAAGACTGAATAAAGAGGCCTCTAAGCAAAATTTACCAATCTTCTTCATTCGAATAGTACCTTATTTGCCTACCAAATTCTCATTGGGTCAGTGTGATGACATCTGTAGGAAAAAAAAGCGTAGCTAAATTAACTTGGTCTAGAAACTTGTAACAAAGGAGAGGCTAAGGTCCAACATTTGGCCGTTACGTCATTCTATTGCTATTCTTCTTGCAGAC
This sequence comes from Diploptera punctata, assembly GCA_030220185.1. Taxonomy (NCBI): domain Eukaryota; kingdom Metazoa; phylum Arthropoda; class Insecta; order Blattodea; family Blaberidae; genus Diploptera; species Diploptera punctata. The sequence continues at coordinate 1,192,893 of JASPKZ010007338.1, read as the reverse complement.
GATTTAGCTCCTCTGGCACTTTCCGAAAATGATTTGCAACAATCAATTTATAATTTACAAAAAATAGGTGCCAAATTTAATACGGAAATATCAATTAACAAAACTAAAATGATGGCATTTCACGGGAAGGATCCCATACAAAGTAAAACCTGTCCCCAGAATAAAATTTTAGAGAGATCTAATCAATTTAAATATCTTGGATATTATCTCTCTATCTGGGATGAAAAAGATATCCCTGAAAAAAAAATTACTAGTTATAATAAAAGTTTGGGAATTATTAATCAAGTTATGAAACTTTCCCTTGTACAAAATAACACCAGATTACGTGTATCCAACATTTCGGCCAGACTAGTGTTGACCTATGGTAGTGAAGCATGGACACTAAAAAGACAACACGAAAGCAGAATAACGGCTTGTGAAATGAGATTCATGCGCAGAACAGCGGGTTACACCAGATGGGATCGAAAAAGGAACACCGATATCTTAAAAGAATTGAACACTACGCCAATTTTGGAATATATTAAACAGTACCAACTGAATTGGAAACACCATCTAGAAAGAATGAGTTCAAATCGGATCCCCAAAGCTGTTTATAATTATATACCAAGAGGACGAAGATCACTGGGCCGTCCTATGAAACGCTGGAGGGAAAATTTTCTATAGGATCGTAACAGGCCTTGGCCTAATACTTGGAAGGAAGAAGAACAAGTCATTGTAGATGTAGAATGGAATGGAATTTTCTGGGGTAAATTTAAGTTTTTCAATCCCAATACTATCTTAATGATTGATTTTCATCGTGGTTGTAGCATCGTTACAATAAATATGTAAATGAAGTACTTAACGATTCAGTTTACACGGTTTTTAACAGTTTCCTTATAGAACAGTGATTTATGGAGTCACTGCTATTCTTGCATAACTGCTCTCGTGGGATCTTGTCATGTAAGATTGGTACATATGCTAGTACAGATTTTCTGCGTTGATTAAAATAGAAAGATGGGAGTTTCGGCATCACATGCTAAGAGAGTTTTACTAAACTACTTGCTGCCTTTATCGCATTAAACCACTCCTGAGTGGGTTTCATAAAGTTCTCAGTGGATGTTAAGAGATCTGTGAAGTCTAGATCCGATTGAGGGTCTTTCCACTTTTCAGCGGTTGCCCTTTTACCAGCCGTTATAGCTGGTTCCTCAACCTGGAGCCGCTACTTATTGTAGCTACCCAATTGCCTCACGATGCTGGGTGGGCACCGGTCCCATACTGGCCGAAATACCATGAGAAAATTTCTTCCCCCATGGAGACTCGAACCAGCGCAAGTCCCGTAGCTCTGCGCCAAGGCTTCCTACCTTAACCGCTCGGCTACGGCGCGGGATACGTATTCAATTCCCTTGTCATATAAATCTCTTATTTCATACTGGTCCGAAAGTTAACGTATTATATACTGACATATTGATAAATACAGTTGGCCCTTTGTGAAAAACTACCTGCTGATCGCCAAAATAAATAACATAGGCTTGCGAAGATTTTGCAGCATGAGATATTTTAATGCAAATTTTCAAGCATACATTGCTTTACTTATTTTCACACAAAAATAGAAGAAAACAATTAAAGAGCATAATCGAAGTTTTTACAGCACTGACAAAATACTACTTCTTTGCTACGTGTTCCATAATTTTATACAACTGCTAGATCTAAACATACCAAAGACCAATACGCATACACTACTGAGTAACACTAAGAAATTGGGACTGGAAGTAAATATCAATAAAACTAACTATATTGTCACACGCATGTGGTCTCGGGGTAGCGTGCTGCCTTGTCACGCAGCGGGGCCCGGCTTCGATTTCCGGTCGAGACAGGATCCTGGGTGAGGTTTTTCGGGGTTTTTCCTCACCTGTTAGACAAATGTCAGGACGCTTAGGATCCAACGGTCCCCGAAAACCATCCGGCCATCGTCATCCTTATCATTATCACCATCATCCTTCACTGGTGTGGAAAGCAACGGGAAGCTACCACACCTATAATTCCCTAGTAAAGCTGCAAAGGGTAGCATGTAAATGCTACGATTGCAGTGAAATATCTGCCCTCGGGCAGAATTACTATGGATGGATGGATTAAAATATAAAATAAACAAAAGACAATGATGATGTGATCTAATACTAGCTAATACTAACAAAAACATGGAATATAATAAAGTTAGAATAATATAGACCTAAAATGAAGTAAGTGAAACTTCCTAAATGTTTATTTACAAAATGCAGTATATAGTTGTTATGCAGTTAATGTTTTTATTGTGTCGAACTTAAGATATCAGTTAATTTGGATTTAAATAATGATAGCGATTGACAGTCCCTGACGTGACTGGGAAGTGAGTTCCATGCTCTAGTCATAGATATTGTGTAAGATTAAGAGTATAGACATGTCCTGGGCTATCAATAGTATATTGCGATACAAGTGAGGTAAGCACTTATTACTGATCGAGAAAAAGTTTTTAAAAAATGAGGCGCTTGCGCCGAGTTTTTTCAGTTTTGGAGATCTGTTACGTGCTTACCTCATGTGTATTGCATACTATTTTTTGGTCGATGTGACTAATTTTTATTAAACATAGTAATAAATTAATTAAAATATTGGTTGACTGTAAATTACTTCTATGAGAAAGAATACATTTGGTGATCCTGCTATGTAGCTTTTCATTTGTTTTATTATAAGCTAGGATTGTTGGCTGTGGAGACATTTTTATATGTAGTACCATGATTAGAATCTGTTTGATAATTTTATTATGGAAGGAGTCATGGTAGATGATAGAGAAATTGAAGAAGCCTGGAGAGCGGGATGTTCTGCATTAATTCCGGAAAAGTCTAAAGAAAGGTACGAGTTAGTGCACAAAACATTCAAGAAATGTTTTATTTTACTTACTGAACGTGTGCTTTTAGAGTCCATATCAGTATTGCGATTTCTTTTGTTTGCATAGCAACCATGTTAGATGTGGGAACGTTGACTTACTTCAAGTAACAACAATATTGGTAAGTATAAGAAATTAGTTACATCGACCAAAAAAGTAAGGAAGAGTTTTGTGATCTTGTTCGCAAATTGTGATGAGCCGATAAATTTTGAAAACGTGTTGATAAATAACTTGGTAGATATGTGTGTAGGATTTGGAATAGTAAGGTATGTGAATGTAAAGTTCTGTCAAAGAATGCGAAATCAATTAAAAGAATGGATGGAGTATGAACATTTTCAGATAAATTACTGATTGTAATGGAATTTCCCATTAACAAAAGAGAGAAGAATGAAAAAAAAATGAATCGTGAGAAACGAAGAAGAGTTTAGAATGAAGCTGAATGTACGCCCTTGTGGGGGCGGCCGATGCACGCGATGTGAACTAGTCGGAAGAACAAATGAGAGGTGTACGTAGCACGCGATGCTCCTGATGATCCACTCCAGGGAGTCACACCCGGTACCCAGTTCAAACTTCATTTAAATGGCTAATTTCCCTGCAGACCTGCACGACATTTTGAACTGTTGTTGTACAAACAAAAATAAAAACTTAATTATATTCCAGGAAAAAACATTCAACCTTGTGACGTGAAGAGGAAGATATGAGATGCTTCAGTTTTAAGCGAATTCCGAAGGAATGAAGCTACTGGAAGTTGTTCTCATCAAAATATTTAAAAAAATATACTTACTTACTCACTTGCACTATCGAACCCGTAGATTCATGGCAGCGTGGACATAATAATAATAATAATAGCTTTATTTTACCTGGCAGAGTTAAGGCCTTAAGGCCTTGTCTACCACTCAACCAGGTTTAAAAAAAATACAAAAGAAAAGTCTTAAATCTAAATTACAATATATATATATATATATATATATATATATATATATATATATATATAAACGATTATAAGTTATGAATACAATACAATTAATATTTATAATGTATTTTGATTTACTCTAAATTTAACGAATTAAATATATAATATGTACAAGATATATAAAAAAACGAGGAAAAGATTAATACATAGTATAAAATTAAATAAATAGAGAAAAATTAATTATTAGACAACAGGTAACTGTATAAGCGTGACTTAAAGGTGCCAAGTGTGCGGCAACCCCTGATATCTTGAGGAAGGAGATTCCAGGAGCGGGCGGAGGCTACTGTGAAGGAAGTAGAATAGGAGGAAGTGCTATGAAGAGGAATTGTTAGCAGACTGCTATCTTGTGACCTAGTGTCAATATTGTGGTAGGAGGATAACTTCTCAAATCTGGACGCCAGGTAAGTAGGAATGTAGGAATTCAGAAGCTTGAAAAGTAGCGAAAGAGAGTGCAATTTACGTCTGTCAGTAAGACGGAGCCAAGAGAGGTTATTAAAGTGTTCGGAAATATGGTCATAACGGCGGATATTGAAAATGAATCGAATGCAAGCATTATGAACACGCTGCAGTCTCTGCGACAAGGCATAGTTTAGATCATTATATATAATGTCACAATAATCGAAGTGTGGTAACACAAGATTCTGCACTAGAATTTGTTTTAACGAAACTAAGCTCTCCATACATCCCTATCCTGAGTCAATGCTTTCCAATCATTCCGTGTATAATCTACTTCCCTCAAATCATAGTTAATGTTGTTCTCCCACCTCATTCTTGGTCTACAAACTAGGCGTATTCCTTCCGGCTTTCCTACAAGAAGCTTCCATGCACGTCTTTCATTCCCCATTCGTGCCACAACAGAGAATTAAATTAAATTTAAAAATCGCTAAATAAAACAAAGACTCTGGAAATACAGGCTGATTTTTATGGACTTAGATTGATGTGGTAAGCTTTGAGTGCCACTGTACATCGATCGCTGCGTCCAATTCTACCAATCTGCTGCATCTGACCGACAGGTAGGTCACATCCACGAATTCTTTGAACTGGATTATATTTAGTTACAGAGCAGTTCGGGAACTAAACGTTGTAACCAGGGCTAGGATTTACATAGATTTGTCATGCGTAGACCTGGGATTTTAGAAAAATAAACCTATTTTGTTCCTGAAGAGATAACTTAAAAGGAGTTGTATTTACACGTTTCATATATTTATATGGTAAAAATGGTGCTCCTATAGTGTCTAAAAATGCCTAAAATAACGTTAGAACCTATCTTTGCCTATAAGCTTATTCCTAAAATTCCTATATTTTATTACTAAATCGAATAAAAAAGACTTTATTTCATTCCGAGAAACTAAAATATTTAGATATTCGTTTTCATTGTCTTGAAGAGTATGTCCCCCCCCTTTTTTTTGTTTATACTGGTTTTTCCTTATTGTTTTACCTTTTCTTTGTTTGTTTTACCTGTTCATTAACTTTCTTTAATTTCACATAGGCACAAGGACAGTACACACATCCCAGTCCCAATATAGAGATTTAAAATCCCTACCCCGCCAGGAATCGAACCCGGTTCGCCGGAGTGGAAGGTAGGGACTCTACCGACTACGCCACAGTGACGGACTGTTTTAAATACTTTCAAACAAAATACAGTAAAACCTGTCTATGAAGGAGCACGATGGTTCCTTAAATATATTTCCGTCTTGGCAGTTTTCCTTCTTATAAAGAGTTCCCAAATTACAAGCTTGAATTTTCTCACGCAGTGTAAGGGTTTTACATGCACGCTTTAAAGACATAACGTATTGAGTGAAATACAGACAAAATAGTGTATGTAACACAGCTCAGTTTGCACGGCAATACAAAACAACTTTATTACACAAAAGCGAGAAGGAACTCAACTACAGGAAGACTGAAGAGTTTCCCAACTCCCTCGCAGCTAACGTAAGCAGACAAGGAAAAGCGAGTGATTCCCCGCTGTCACACATAAGCAAGGGTACCACCGAATACAATGGCAACACAAGAAGGTAAAACGATATAATTCAGAAAGGGTCATATGGAGCATTTTCACGTGTGGTCATTAATACTGTAATTAGAACGTGCTTAAGAATAATTTTCCGTCTTACTGAGGTAAAAATTAACTGTTGGTACTTTAAAAACCATTCCGTTTCACGTTATGAAGGTTTCCGGCTTATACAGGACGATTTTACATGTAAAATCGTAACGTTCTGGATCTGGTTGCAGTGATGAACAAGTAAAACATAACAAACTTTTCTCATTTGTTTTCAAACATCGCCGTTTACACTAAATATATAAATATCTAAAATAGCTATATTTAAATAGTCCACCGCTGTGGTCTCGAGGTAGCGTGCTGCCTTGTCACGCAGCGGGCCCGGGTTCGATCCCCGTCGGGGCAGTTTTTCTGGGTGAGGTTTTTATCGGGGTTTTTCCTCACCTGTAAGACAAATGTCAGGAAAACTTTGAGGCCCAAACGGTCCCCGAAATCATATGGCCATCATCATCATCCTTCACCGGTGTGGAAAGCAACGGGAAGCTACCACACCTACACAATTCCCTAGTAAAGCTGCAAGCATAGCATGAAAATGCTGATTGCAGTGAAGGACCTGCCTTCGGGCAGAATTACTATGGATGGATGGATATTTAAATAATGAATTGTGAGTAAACAGATTAATTTTATTCGTTAAATAGTCATAACAAATGCCACTCTTGATTTCCAAATTATCTAGATAATTTACTCCTCACTTCGGGAGTCCTGAATTTATCGATAATTTGGAAATCACTCGTGGCATTACTTATGATAAATTCGTACTAAAATTAGTAAAACCGAATCTGCCTAAAATAGATTTTTATAACCTATTTTTAATGCGATCAGAACTTATTTTAGGCAACTAAAATGAGATTTTTAAAACCTAAAAGTCTGAGGTCTAGTCATAATAACAAAATGATGTTACCTCGAAGAGTAGTGTTTCTCAGAAAATTGATTATTCTTCTTCTTTTTTATTAGGAATTACAGTACAGTCGTTTTCTTACAGCCCACTGTAAATTCTATTCCTCCATAAATCCATATTCTCTGCATCACTCTCTGTTAATCCTCTCTACACCAGACTTCTATGCAATCCTTGGACCCACCGTTCTTTTGGTCTCCCCTTTATTCTGTTGCCCTCCGCTTCAAAATTTAATATATTATCTTATGTATCTTGTCAATTGCGAAATCTAGACTCATTCTTTAGAACAAGGTTCTGCCAGTCACAACAGGCCTCGAGAGGCCCTTGGGGTAGTAGGATGTTAAGGTTCCCACTTTTTCTATACAATCGGCACTTGATGTGAGCCGGGTTGTCAGCCCTTCGTTACGGCCACCTTTACCCCAGAAGAAACATTTAGAGGCTGAGTCGACCCCAGGGCCATGGTGCCACCAGAAGGTTTGGGTCAGTTTAAAAATCCTGACCCCACCGGGACTTGAACCCTCGACCTTCCGGTTTGCAGCGCACTGCCTTAACCACTACGCTATGGCGTGCCCCTGCCAGTCACAGCTAGAAGAAATGGGGAGTGATGGAGGGGTAACACCTCCTTAAAAATGTTTAAGCAGTTTCCCTCAATACAAAGAGCAAATCCTGGAATAGAACCCCAAAAGGTCCGCTTCCGACTTCACTCTGCTAATTAACTTCAAATTTGAATTCAAAATTTAAACCGGGGCTAATGTATTTTACAGGAACCCGGGGTTCTACCTATTAAGGAGGACCAAAATGGATCGCTCACCGCCAACACTTAAGTGATGGCCGCAGAGTCATCTATCTATCTATCTAAAAAAAAAACAGGGTTCATTCTGGCCCGGATAATAGTACCCTGTGAGGCATCCTTGCCACGTTATGGCAACTGCTGCCGTGTAGGGAGATGTTGGTTCGTCAAAGGCTAGAGGAAGAAATCTTGACAAAAATCACCTGGTCCTCCAGATTGGGAGTTATAACGGTGGCCCAGCTCCCCATTTTATGGAAAAAATGAACTATGCTCAAAACAATGTGAATAAATATTTTTTTTTTCAAATGCCCCAGGTTTGTCTTTCGACATTCCTGGTTTATCTCCTGGCGTGGCGTACTTGTAACCCACTTCTGAGGTTGGGGCGCCTGGAAGGCGGGGTTACGTTGCCCCGATGATATGATGAGTGATGATGATAGTGGTGTGCCAGGAGAGTCCCTAATCCTAAGCTTAATCTAAGATGAATATGAATGATGATGATTGCGATGGCCATATGATTTCCGGGACCGTTTGGACCTTAAACTTTTCCTGACATTTGTCTTATAAAATATAAATAAAAAAAATAAATAAAGCCTGATATGTCCCTTTAGGGCAAAGGCCTCCCTGTACAGGGGTTAAGCTCTATTTGAGAGTGTCACCCGGTGAGCTACTCCGTGGTGAGAAGTTGACTTGGATGTAGCACTTGGTTTGTATACACTGTCTGTTCTGTGATTAGTTAATGCACAGTTGGCTCTCCATCGTTCTCCAGCTTTTCCTGCATCTGGCGACTCTGGACCATTGCGCCCCTCCTCGTTCTTTGAAGATGTCAGCCCATCGTCGTCTTGGTCTTCCGTGCTGTCTCTTGCCTGTGTACGGGTCCCACAACCAACTGTGGGGTCATCAGGATTGAGTGACCTGATGTACTATGTAGCTCATCAATTGCCCAGAAGTGCAAACTCCAACACTCTCTCCCTGGAGTGTTGGTTAAAGGACCGAGAACTTGAACGTGGACGCGAGATTAGATTAGGGAGGACTAGAACTAGGACTTGGGAGTATGGTCATGACGACCGAGGTATCCCAAGGGGTGGATGGCAGGGCCTAGATGTACGGGTCCCACATGGTTGTTTTTATTGTCCACCTGTCGTCCTGTATTCTTGCGACGTGGCCTCCCCACTTCCATTTTTTCCTGATGGCTTGTTGTGCAGGATCAGTTGCTGAGGACATCGCTTGAAGTGCTGTATTCGAGATTCTGTCCTTCAGAGTTATGCCTAAGATTTTCCTCTCCATTTTCCTTTGGCATACTTGGAGTGTGTACTTCAGTTTGGCAGTAAGATTCCAAGTTTGGCAGCCATATAACAGTGTTGGAAGAACACAGGTTTGTAGTGTTTCCATTTTGAGTTTCCGCTTGAATTTGTCTTACAGGTGAGGAAAAACGCCGATAAAAACCTCACCCAGAAAAACTGTCCCGACCGGGGATCGAACCCGGGCCCGCTGCGTGACAAGGCAGCACGCTACCCCGAGACCACAGCGGTGGACATGTGAATAAATATTTATTAATAAGTAAAGAAATTAAAAATTGGGAGTGACTTATCAGACACCCTGTAGAAGCCTTGCAGGAGTGCCTACTTGACCTTACATAAGAGAAGGTCGTTCAGTAATAAAAGGAAATGAATAGAATTGTAGGCTACACTAAAAGTAATGGGTGCACAAAATTGTTTGTGCACTCCATTGAGAGTGTGCACGCTATAGTAATGCTTCCAGGAAATTATAATGAAACAATCCGTGACACCCCATGTGCTATACTTGGTTTTTTATTCAGGGGCAGGCAACAAGCACAGGTGGACGCGGGAAACAGCTGTCGAGTGGGATGCACGCTACACTCTGATGAATAACAAAAACATGATACGCAACTCATTTAGTTAAGACTGCAGCCACTCCTAAAAACACTTCCACATTCAGCGGAAATTATTCTACAATGCAGTTGCAAATCTTGTTATTAATTATGAAAAAGGTCTACTAATACAGCGTCATGCAGACAAACAACTTGAAATTTCAACGGATTTTTCTACGACATATACAGAATGTTCCAAAATAAGTATTGCAGACTTTTAAGAGATGTAGAGAGGACTCAGTAGATAAAGTTTTGATAAGGAATCCATGTCCGAAAATGTACCATTTCGATATAAAATAGGTTTGAAGATGGAAACACAATAGGGTGATATCGTGTCTTGTGTTTCAGACTTATAGGGGCTGTACTACAAGTGTCGTTCCACGTGGCGACCCTGGTTGTTCGTTGCACAAAGTGTTCCTGCGACGCATGTTTTCATACACACGCCCCACAAGACCTGGTTTGCGCTCAATAATTTCTGCTGTCACCAGAATTCGTGAAAGATATTCCTTCGGCTCTACAGGTGAAGTACAACCCCTAGAAGTCTGTAATACTTATTCTCAAACACAAGACACGCGATATCAGCCCATTGTGTTCCCGTCTTCAAACTTAGTTTACATCGAAATGGTACGTTTCCAGACATGGGTTCCTCTCAAAACTTTACCTAGTAAGTCCCCCTCTACAACCCCTAGAAGTCTGTAATATTCTGAAAACCCCTGTGTGTATTGCTGTTGCTTCTTCTTCTTCGTCGCGGTTTAGGCTTTTGCTAGCCTATTCCGACTCCAAAATGCTGTTCTTTCCATCTTTTCTTTGGTCTTCCCAAACTTCTTCTACCTCTTGGTGAATAGCTGTATGCTGCTTTTGGTATTCTATTCTCAGTCATCCTTGCTAAGTGTTCTTTCCAGTTTGTTCTGTATTTCACTATTGTTGTGTTTAATTCATCTACTTTTAGTTGTTGCCTTATTTCTGCGTTAAGTTTTTTGTGTGTTCTTTGATATGCTGCTATTGGTCTGAGAAATTTCACTTCAGCAGCTTTGATTCTGGCAGACTGTTGTGTTGTCACTGTCCATGTTTCGAAACCATAAGTAATAATAGGAACTGTCATTGTCTTGCATAATTTCATTATAGAGTCTTTCCTGGCTTTATTTTTTCTAAGTTATTTTTAGTGTTCCTGTTATATAATTAAACTTATTTAGTTTGTTATTTATATCTGTTTCCGCTGTGTATACTATTAGTATATATTGCAACAATGTAAACATAGCGCTATGACTCGATTACATGTTGCCACATTTGATACACCTTGATTATGATATGTATGTTGTGGTATAATGGAGGCTTGTTTCCTGCGATAAACACTGTGGATAATGTTGAAGTCTTGCTTTTTTTATGGAGCATGGCTTACTGTACGTCACGAGCGTCGGTTCGCTATTACATATGTATGCATTTAGCCCCAAGAATTTAATAAGGAAACAAAACAACTTTATGGTATGCGGTTATCTTTAGGCCTGTGTATAAGAATTCAGCCTGCATATGTTTGTGCACGCAAAACTAAAAAAATAGTTTGTCCATTAACTTGAAATTTTGACACAACGTCCTCCACTCTTCTTGTTCTCATTCCAGTTCTTATTTATTGTACCCAAGAGTTGAGATCTTCCTTTCTTTCTTCTTCTACTTTTCTGGGTAATATTTCTTCTTGCATTCGTCTTATGTACCCTTTCCAATTTAATTGCTTGTATCTCATATAATCTACTAATAAATAATTTATATTCATTTTTTTCTTGAATTAGTCTACATCTATCTATCTATCTATCTATCTTCGGGTCTTTGACAGCTGCTGCCGTCTTCCCGTGTCAAACCTCCAAAGCCTACGATCTTGGACATCTTCGATGCTTAGCCCTCTATCTTGCATTACTGTCTTCATGTTTTTCTTCCATATTAACTTTGGTCTCCCTCTTTTCTTCTTTCTAGTCGGATGTAATTGATATTCCGTTGATTCGGCCATCGCTCATCTTCCATTCTTAAAACATGTCCTAACCACTTTAATTCCGTCTCCTCAATTATTTCAATTAGGCTTTCTTCTGCTTCCATTATGTTTTTTTTTATTTCCTTATTTGTAACATGTTCTAATTTTTACTTTCTGGCACTTCTGCGTAAATAATCCATTTCTAGAGCTATTAGTCTATTCTTGTAGTACTTATTGATTGTCTGTACCTCACTTCCATACATTGCAACAGATTCCAGCACATTCCAATATATTTGTTGTGTCTTTCCAAATATGCTTATCGCACCGTATGGAATTTAATGATGATATTATTTTGCTACTCAATTCAATTCTATGTTTTATGTTCTCTTTGCCTATACCTTCAATGTTATCCATAATTATTCCCAAATATTTTGTTTGCTTCACTTGCTTTAATTGGATTCTTTCTTCCAATATTAAAATCCCTCTCTCATTGCTATTTATTGCCAGATATTCTGTTTTTTGTAAATTTACTGTAATAGTCTACAATATTTATTTTTTCCAATTTGGAACATCTTGCTGCTCTCCTCAAGAAATCCATTACCACCCACATAACTTTTTTGTTGAATTTCCAAACTTCAGCTCCATATGTGACAGTACTTCTCACTATTGAATTATATATTTGTAACTTATTTTTCCTGGTTGCATGTTTGTTCCATAAGACTCCTTTTAACATTTCTACTATTGCTCTACCTTTGTGTATTCTGTTCTTAATTTCACCTTCTTTGCCTATCATCTTTACCTCCTTTCACCCCAAATATTCAAATTGTCCACAACCTCTAATATACCCCTTTTTATCCTCTAATATTAAGTGAATGATATCTGCTCCACATCCCATATAAAATGTATTTTCTAAAATTATTTTCAAAAATTTTCTGAACATATTAACTTTTTTTTTTAATTCAGAATTTTCTCCACAATACAGTGGTTATCCTTCAGCCCAAAATGGGTTTTGCTCCGCCACAGATTTGTATCCTCGGCATCTTCTTCTTTAAGGTTTTTGCTGATCATGTTTCTTCTCACTTTAACCATTCAATGTTCCCTGGGTTACCCCCTCATCCTCCTGCCTTCAGCATTCCAATCCAGGATCATCCTTGAGATTATATTTTTCTCCATCCTCTTCAGATAACCACACAATTTCAATCTTCGTTCTCCTATTACTTCTATAATATTGTTTTTAACATTCATTATTTCTCTAATTTTCTGGTTCCCAATTTTCTCCTTTCTTGATGTCCTTCGCCAAAAATCAATCTCTGTTGTCAATAATTTTTCTGCTTGCTGTTTACGTAAAGTCCAGGTCTCTGCACCAACACTTTGTACTAATGATTAAAATATCAACGTCTTGGTTTTATTTATAATATTTTTACTCCATATCACTGAATTTAACATTCCAATTACTTTTCTTCCTTCACTAATTCTTTTCACAACTTCATTATAACATTTCCCATCTAAATCTAAATAATAATAATAATAATAATAATAATAATAATAATAATAATAATAATAATAATAACAATAACAATAATAATAATCTTACATTAAATTATGCTGTGTTATAAAGACATGGGTGTAATTGTGTACGTTGGATCCATCCATCCATAGTAATTCTGCCCAAAGGCAGGTCTTTCACTGCAATCACATAATTTTCATGCTATGCTTTGCAGCTTTACTAGGGAATTGTAGGTGTGATAGCTTCCCGTTGCTTTCCACACCGGTGAAGGATGATGATGATGATGATATGGATGATGATGATGGCCATATGATTTCGGGGACCGTTTGGGCCTTAAAGTTTTCCTGACATTTGTCTTACAGGTGAGGAAAAACCCCGATAAAAACCTCACCCAGAAAAACTGTCCCGACCGGGGATCGAACCCGGGCCCGCTGCGTGACAAGGCAGCACGCTACCTCGATACCACAGCGGTGGACATACGTTGGTAGTAGAACGAAATATAGGCCTAGATTAATGTATATAAGACAGATACAAAATTTCTACTTTATAGTATGTATACTTCAATTAGGCCTACATTTTAAATATTTTTAAATGTATTTACAAAATGTATTTCATCAATTTAAAAAAATAATTGTTTGTATCACTTTGTCCTTGAGGCAATCCTCTAATGAGGAAGAGGAAAGTTGTATATAATAATTCGCAAAAAAAATGAAATAAAATAAATAGGGTTGACAGACGAGTTCTGTTGTCAAGAGGTTTGTTCCATTGTAAGACCGACCACACATGAATAAGAACTATGTCACGTGCAGCTGCGGAGACAGTGTACGACATAGGCAGGGAGCCGTTGCATTTATAAAGCGACACACTAATCTACAATACAATAAAAATCTCATATTAACAAACGAATTTGAACCTAACGACCTCCCAGAAGTAAGTTTAATATTGCATTAATTTGACTGACATCTGAAGTTATTTATTAACAAGTCCATAAGCACGCTTCTAGTGCCAGAACATTTTAATTAATTCAATGGCATATCAAACAGGTTCATGACCGCAAGGACATAAGCTCTCCATATACACTAAAACCTGTCTAAGAAGGAACATGATGGTTCCGTAAATAACGGGCTTCCAATATAAAACCGGATCGGCCTCACGGAGTTCACCCGGCACGCAGTGCTGTCTCTTCCTCCCGCAATTCACCCTGCCTGCCACCCGTCCTTGAACTGTTTCCTACCTTATAGAAAATGCTGGAAATGTTGTCCTCCCGCAGTTAAACAGGCATTATACCGAGTAAACACATTTAGATTGACACGCTGTAGTTCGGGCACTGTCAAGTTTCTGATTTCATTTCTTATGTTGTTCTTCAGTTCTTCCAATGTGTGCGGATTTGTTTTGTACACTTTGTCTTTCAGGCTACCCCACAAATAAAAATCACACACTGTTAGATCTGGGGAGCGAGTGTTTCTTATTTTGTACTGAACCAGTGGTCTCAAATTTAGTCACAAGATCGTGGATTGTTGATCTGGAAGGAGGTAATTGTCCAGGGAAATACCGAATAAGTTCCTCGCGAACGCGACGAGCTGATTCGTATTTATAATAACATTTAAGTAAAGTAAAGTAAAGTAAAGTGATCCCACAACAGGCCTCAGGAGGCCCTTGGGGTAGTAGGAGGTTAAGGCTCCCACTTTTTCTAGACAATCGGCACTTTATGTCAGCCGGGTTGTCAGCCCTGCGTGACGGCCGCCTTTACCCCAGAACAAGCATCTGGTACTCATTTCAGTTAGAGGCTGAGTCGACCCCAGGGCCATAATGCCGCCAGAGATAATAACATTTACACACATAAATGCGCTGCTCTAATGTCAGCTGACGTCTCATCTTGTCGAACGATAGTAAACTGACTAGTTCAAGGACGAGCGGCTGGTAGAGTGAAATGTGGACGAGGAGAGAGCGCTGCCTGGCGGGTGAAACCCCGTGAGGCCGGTCCGGGTTTATATTGGAAGCCCGGTATATTTTCGTCTTGGCAGTTTTACTTCTTATAAAGAGTTCCCAAATTAAAAACTTGAATTTTCTCACGCAGTGTAATGGTTTTACATGAACGCTTTAAAGACATGACGTATTGACTGAAATACAGACAAAATAGTGTATGTAACACAACACAGTTTCCACGGCAAACAAAACAACTCACAAATATTTCAAATCACAATATTATGACACTGTTAGACAATATTGTGATGCTAATTGCTATTTTCCTCACAGAGTATATTACTTATTCTATGATTTTTCTACCGCTGTTTTGGGTTATCGCTGGTTGAATCAGTGTCAGGGAGTGATAAGTAAGTGTACACCCATTTTTAATAAACGTTTGGTAATTTTAATATTATTAATGTTTTTTAACATGGATTTGGGGATTTATTGCAATTATTGGTCATTTAAATTTCATAGCGACGGATAGTAATCGAGGATGTTAATCGATATGTGGTTCGATTGTGGGTTATCGCTGGCTCTATAAACTCTAGCGCATGCGCACTGTTGTTCTATAGGACAAAATATATCACGCTAGTTTAAGTGCGGTTTTTCCGTTTTATTTTTTCTGTTTTTCTCAGAATTTAGATTTTGGCACTTAGCTCGGTTTTTGTTTTCAGTCTTTACAGTAGGCTACGTCTTTCTGCCGACGTCATCCGTTACACTATTTTTTTTTCTAACATAAATATTGAACTAAAAGATGATGCAGTAGGAATTTCAATGCAAGTTGCATAAAATAAAAGCAGCTTGTGGACGGGCTAGTTCTGGAGGCGCCACATAGCGTGGCCACCCAACAAAAGTGCACATCCCGTTGGAACGGAAGCACACTTAAACTTTATATATGTGTATTCCTGTTTCCTTTACAGGTCACGAAACCGGGCTCGTTGGCTTCTTGAAAGCGTCGAGTCCAACATATAGTTATCGCATTCAACATTCACACGTGTCTAAATTCAATTTTGTAACTTAACACACCGGAACGCAACGTTTTAAAAAGCAGCTGTCTCGCTTCCCCCTCCAACACCATTATTCAAGGAAAGGGTTGTTAATTTAAACTCAAAATGGCAAAGAACAAAGTTCTTTAATTAGTTTCAAACATTTTATGACGTGGAAAGCCGCATTTTTAAACATCTGGGCACATGGGCGCATTTGCAGCTTTTTAAAACAAAGCTTTGTTAAAATCCGGCATCGTGAGATTTATGGCCTCTCCACAATGTCCTTACCACAAATTATAATTGTCTCTACATAGATGTCCAGAGTTCTTTACCCAGAAATATAAAGAGGTGACGATAAAATTGTTATTTAACTCATGCCCCAAATGGGAGTCAATGACCAATCACTTTTCAATGAATTTTGTTTTACAACAAATCACAGTCTTGTTTCACCTCGATATTTATTTACTTTCGTTTATCATGTTAAAGAAAGCTTCCCCTTTTTAATATTCTGAACAGGTCAGAGCATTATTTTGCAGTGACTGATCCTTCAACAAATACGTTGAATATAGTAAATAATTAAGAGATTCTTTCGATCTACACATTTGATAATTGTGTGTTCAATAATTGTGTTTTTAAATAATGATTTTACTGAGTTGTTTCCTAAAAAAAATAATTAATAACCTATAATATTCTTTATAATATACAGTTGATGTGTTTAAATTTTTCTCCACTAGGGTGCATTCTTACAATATTGCGATCCTATTTGACAATAAATAATATGAGTGGATGAACAAAAGAAACATAACCAAACATTTCTCATTTGTTTTCAAACATCGCCGTTTACATTAAATATATAAATATTTAAAAAAAACTATATTTAAATAATGATTTGTGAATAAACAACTTAATTTTTTTCGTTAAATAGTCCTAACAAATACCACTCTAGATTTCCAAATTCTATAGATAAATTGGGAATCATTCGTGGCATTAACTTAACTCCTGGCGCGACAGGCCTACAAGGCCCTTAGCCTACCAGCCGGCTGCTGGCCTCACATCCACATGTGTGAATCACAGAGGTAGATGATCAGCAGCCAGTGTAGGGGTGACATGTGGTTAGCATGTCGAGTCCCCCAGCCGTTATAGCTGGTTTCCTCAACCTGGAGCCGCTACTTATTGTAGCTACCCAATTGCCTCACGATGCTGGGTGGGCACCGGTCCCATACTGGCCGAAATACCATTAGAAAATTTCTTCCCCCATGGAGACTCGAACCAGCGCAAGTCCCGTAGCTCTGCGCCAAGGCTTCCTACCTTAACCGCTCGGCTACGGCGCGGGACATTCGTGGCATTACTTATCATAAAATAAAGTCATATTTGGATTGAATCTAACTGAAAATATATTAAAACTGTTATTCTCCCAGTTATATGGGTGCAAAACATGGGCTCATACTATAGAAACATTTTTTCCCCCAAAACTGTGTTGCATATATTTTCTTTTGCGCCTCACCGATTCAATTAATTGACCTAAAAACCTTTTTAACGCGTTTTACCTGCAAATGGCGATATCAATTTGTTTGCATCTCTACCAACAATATCTGTGCTGAGTTTGTTTGTATTCATGAATAGAATTAAAACATGAACATTACTTTAGACAGTAAATGTTGCAACATTGGACACTTGTGATTGGATACTGGCCCCTTTATTGACACGCCTGAAACACTGTGTAATAATCCAACACTCGTTAACAGCCTCTTTGACTATACACTTCGCTACGCTGATAATGTACAAAGTGGAAATTGCAGGAAACGTGGTGAGGGGTTGGAATCACGGATTGGATGACTAAGTGGAGGATTTTAATTAGAACTCCAAGGTTCGTGATAAAATATACACAGACTGACCTCTATGAACGTTTCCCTCGTGCAAATTCTCCTACCGAAACCAGCTTGTGAATTCTCTCCAGCTTCAAAAAATTAAAAAAAAAAGTTTACTTTTTGTTAACCTTTACATACATTATACTCACCCTAAAATTTCTGTACGTGTCTTTCATGTTCTACGTGTATGGCACTGCAGAGTGGTTGTGAAAATTTAGCAAGACTAACAAAAAAGGGGGGGGAGGGTTCAATTCGGGTGTAGTAGATTTGGTTCAAACTTTGTGAGTAGAGGCAGGTATTATAATGATATTGGGAAAAGAAAAATGAATGTCTGAACCAGGAATCGAACAGTGGATATCTAGTTCTACGTACTAGTGTGCAGCCCACTACAGCATTCTAGACTCGGCACAAACATTAACAATTCCTTCCACATATACAAATCTATAATACTCGTTTCGTCCGCTGCCAGCTTCGTTTAGAAGTATCTATATTTGACCATTTAACTCATGCCCCAAATGGGAGTCAATGACCAATCACATTTCAATTATTTTTTAATTGCAACCAGTCAGAGTCGTGTTTCGCCTAGAATTTACCAACTAAAGTTTATCATAATAAAGAAAGCACCTCCTTTTTAACATTCTGAATAGGTCATAGCATTATTTTGCAGTGACTCAATTGAATACTGCTACCAGATTGTATATATAGTGCATGAATGTCAACACAAAGCGCACGCGGGAGTTAATATAAAAACATTTGTAGCAATTGATTATACCAACAAAAAAAGAAACCACTGTTTGCACTTTCTTTAATGTATTTTTTTCCCAGGTAATAACATTCCAGAAAAATATAATTGTCATATTTACATCATAGGACATCAGAAATGAATCAATACACAGTTTGATGTGTTTCATTTTTTCTCCACTAGAGTGCATTCTTACAATATTGCATTCCTTTGGCAATAAATAACATTATGATCTGGTTGTAGTGGTGAACAAAAGAAGCAAATGAAGCATACCAATCGTTTCTCATTTGTTTTCAAACATCGCGTTTACATTAAATATATAAATATTTTAAAATAACTATATTTAACTAATGATTTGTGAGTAAAGAGCTTAATTTTATTCGTTAAATAGTCATAAGAAATGCCACTCTTGATTTCCAAATTCTCTAGATAAATTCATGACTCACTTATGAGAATCTTACACCACCACTTTTATAAGCAGTAAACGATGTTATTTAACATTTTCCAAACCTGTTATTTTAACACAGTTCCAATAATGGAATTTTTCTTTTCACAATAATATAATATGATCCATTATTGGAACTGTGTTAAAATAACAGTATTGGAAAATGTTAAATAGAGGCAGGTATGTACCCTTTTAAAATTCCCAGAATATTTCATCTGAATGGATCTTAGGAAGTTCTAAAACATTCTCCAATGATTTTTCAGTGGAAGTAGATGGGCTATTTTTCAATGATTTTCAAGTTTCTGGTGAAGCACAGTGAACAAGCGCACTATGTGGTAATCTGCTGTATGGGTTCGATTCTCGCTGCCATCGATCTTTTTTTTTTTTCATGGGGATCTTGTCACACCTAGAGAGCACTCTCAAGATCTTGCTTCGCGATTAGGTTACATCCCCTTAAGAGTAGGTAATCGACAATGAAAGTTGACCTTCTTCTTCTTCTTCTTCTTCCTCTTATTCTTCTTCGTCACGGTTTAGGCTTGTTTACTTGCCTGTCCCGGCTCCAAATTACTGCTGGTTCCATCTTTTCTTTGGTCTTCCCAAACTATTTCTTCCTCGTGGTGAATAGCTGTATGCTGCTTTTGGTATTCTATTCTCAGTCATCCTTGCTAAGTGTTCTTTCCAGTTTGTCCTGTATTTCACTATTGTTGTGTTTAATTCCTCTACTTTTAGTTGCTGTCTTATTTCTGTGTTGTGTTTTTGTCAGTTCTTTGATATTCTGCTATTGGTCTGAGGAATGTCATATCAGCAGCTCGTATTCTGGCAGATTGTTGTGTTGTCACTGTACATGTTTCGGATCCATAAGTAATAATAGGCACTGCCATTGGCTTGTATAATTTCATTATAGTGTCTTTTCTGGCTTTATTTTTCAAAGTTCTTTTTAGTGTTCCTGTTATATAACTAAACTTATTTAGTTTGTTATGACATTTCGCAAACCAAGGAAGTTATATTTTGTCACTTGTTCTATTGGTTTATCGATTTTTTTTTATTTCGTATTTTTCGTAATATTGAACTAACAATGGTGAAATTAAAATGTAGGATCTTTATGGGAAACCAGATACGCCCCCCTATAATAAAAATAGTTAGGTCTCATAGAGTGCATGAGCAGGACATGTGGCACGAATGAGGGATGAAAGAGGGAGATGGAAAATCCTTGTACGAAAACCAGAGGGTAGGCGCTCAGTACGTAGCCCAAGAATGAGGTGGGAGAATAACATTAATCATGATTTGAGGGAAGTATATTATACAGGGGATGATTGGACACAGAGTTAGACCTACTACTTTTAGCATCGTGCATTAGAAAAAATAGTAGCTTACGGCTGGAATTTCCACCAGAATTCTTCTCCCGCAACATTGTAAAATATTTAGTTACTTCTGAAGTAACCCAAGCATTCTACATTTTAATAACATTGGTCAACATGATTTTTGTCTCATGAGTACCAATAGTTGTACTTAATGCAGTTTCTTTTATCGTGTTTTCAAATATGTATTCGGAATTTCTCCATCACCCACAGTTTTTTTTATTTCAATTTCAATTAATGAATTTAAATAATTATTTTAATAAACGTTTTTTCGTCCATTTATCCATTGTAAAATAAAACCAAATGAGCTAACTCAGGAGATTTCAGCTATGGAAAAGAGATATCAAAGAAAATGGAATCCTAATTTGCTGGCCGATTATTGTTGGACAATCAAGAGGGATGCTCCACAGGCGAAATATAGCAGAAAATCGTCGTTTCTTACTTTCTAGGTGAGTCCGAATGTTCGAATATTGTGTAGTTACGAATGTAGAAAATATTAAAGTGTTTGAAATTATAAATTCCTGTCTCTCGGAAATCTTGCGTGATGGAGAAAAACCGAGAGCATATTTGAATTCAGGAGAAAAATTACTATCAGAATCACATATTTTTCTTTCTGAGACAAAAAAAAAGTTTGTTTTTTATTGCTCAGTGTAATTTGAAAATGGATTTTTTCCTGAAGCAAAACTAGGCCTAGATATGATTGTACTGGATATTTCCAGTTGAGTAAATTTTACATATTTTTATGAAAAGAATTAATGAGGAAAGATGTTTCAATCTCTACTTGAAATCGATGAGAGTTTTTTGTAAAAGTTACTGCATGATAAAACCCTTCCCAACTACTTTGTAATGAGAGCTTTTGCTCGCCATCAGAAAACAAAGTTTTGTGCTGGCATGATCCGATCTACTCCTGTTTCAGAACTCAAATGTCAAGCTGTTCCTGGGAACTGCGAAGCACCTGGGATTCTGACCTCAAGTCGCCTACTTACAACAAAGGTGTTTCCACTAAAACTTTCACCTGCCTTACTTACAAGGGAAATGTCAAGCATTGCATTTCGAAACCTACCTTGAAATTTCTTCCAGAGGAACGCTGTGATGTACAAAAGGCATGTCCAAAAATTCTGCCGTTTTTAACTGCAAGGTACTAAAATTCAGTGCTAAATCTATCATTTAAACTACAGGGAAGTAATACAACACCTTAATTGATAGATTATGGATGCAATATCTCATATGAAGAAGAAAAGAAGGTAAATGCAAAAATATCTAAATTTTTAAGAATTTTAGGGTTAATAAATTCTATCTTCAAGCCGCGGTTAGTCCAAAAACGTTCAAAACACTGGCTCTTCCAACTCTTTTGTATGGTAGCGAAGTATGGACGTTGAAACAGAAGGATATACAGAGACTTAGATCTGCTGAAATGAGATACCTTCGGAGGACTGCAGGATACACACTACTAGATCACAAAAAAAAATTAAGACATCTTAGAAGAATTATACGTGGAACCTTTAGAAAACAAAATTCTGATTATAAGTCAAGATGGATGCAACATGTTCATCGAATGGAAGATCACAGGATACCCAAATAAATGTTAAGATATCAACCTGCAGGAAGAAGAAGACGACAAGGACGTCCACTCAAAAGACTTTTGGATGATGTTTCTCTTGAGGCCCAAACAGGTCAACGAATGGCCTAAATTCGTGAATATACTATGATGATGATGATGATGAATTGATAGATTAGAACAACTCTTACTATACTTGGACCAACGGATCTGTGCCCCCCTTAGCGCTAATATCGTTGTTAGAAAAGTACATGTTTATAGTGTAGTTGTTAAGGCACTGCGCTACAAGCAGGTAGGTCGAGGGTTCAATCCCCGGTGAGGTCAGGATTTTTAAACTGACCCAAACCTTCTGGCGGCACTATGGCTCTGGGGTTGACTCAGATTCCAACGGAAATGACACTTGTTCTGGGGGTAAAGGCGGCCGTCACGCAGGGCTGACATCAAGTGCCGATTGTCTAGAAAAACCTCCTACTACCCCAAAGGCCTCCCGAGGCCTGTAGTGGGATTATTTTACTTTACTTTAAAGTGGAAGTAATATAAATGCTCAGAATTTAAGTGCGTATACCTTGGGTAGAATACAAAAAAAAATCTCAGTAACATTTTTGTGTCAAATAAATAATTTTCTTTAAAAACAATATTTTTATCTAAACTTTAAAAGCCCCTAACTGCATAAATAATTCTCATACAGGTTTAGTATTTAGGCCTATTTAGACAATTGAAGGCGAAGAACAGGAATGTTTTGTTCCTTTACAGTTTTGCAATAAAATTGACACTTTTGGTGAAAATTAAGTGAAAACTTCTGACATTTTTGAATTAACACTTTTGAAATTCATGTTTAAGCACCGTTGAGGTTATGTAATAAGATGTTAATTATATAAGTTTTTTACCTGGTAAGTCAGTCCTCCTCAACTAAGTTATTGAACTTCTTCAAGTTGTTCTAAAATCGAGGTCTTTCGAAAACAATGTTCCATCTTCTGCGTTTTAACTGGAACTTATTATTGATGGTGTTGTAAACGCAGAAGATGAAACATTGTTTTCGAAAGGCCTCCATTTTAGAACAACTTGAAGAAGTTTAATAGTTGAGGAAGACTGACTTACCAGGTAAAAAACTTATATTATTAATATTTTGGAATTAAAAAAAGTATTCCAACGTTGAACTGGACAATTAGAAGCATAATTCGACCCGGAACTTTAGCAGTTCGACTCGCAACCAATATGATTGCAGGGCATTCATTATTCACCCTTTTAGGTAATACTGGTCCGTCCCTTTCAGCCTCTCTTCTCTCTCTAAGTAGTGGTCTAGCGATCGTTGATCCCAGAAGAACTCTTTATGTCTCGTCACTTCCGAATCTTACATGATCTTTTGCAATTTTCATAAAATTTTGTCTTAATTATTTCATTAATCGTGGGATTAATCACAAAATGAAAGAGAGATGTATTTCTTTTTTTGAAATTAATACCTCCTTGAATAGCGAACCTATATCACTTCCACCCTGTCTTCTTCTTCTTCCTTCCAAGTATTAGGCCAAGGCCTGTTACGATCCTATAGAAAATTTTCCCTCCAGCGTTTCATAGGACGGCCCAGTGATCTTCGTCCTCTTGGTATATAATTATAAACAGCTTTGGGGATCCGATTTGAACTCATTCTTTCAAGATGGTGTTTCCAATTTAGTTGGTACTGTTTAATATATTCCAAAATTGGCGTAGTCTTCAATTCTTTTAAGATATCGGTGTTCCTTTTCAGATCCCATCTGGTGTAACCCGCTGTTCTGCGCATGAATCTCATTTCACAAGCCATTATTTCTGCTTCATGTTGTTTTTTAGTGTCCATGCTTCACTACCATAGGCCAACACTGGTCTAGCCAAAGTGTTATATAAACTTCCACCCTGTATATACTCGAATTACTAAAAAAAATATACTTATAAAAACTTGATGAAGTGCACATGTAGGCATGTACCTGCTTTAATATATGTGTTCATTTTGAAAGATGTTTTATAAAAGTAATAGAGAGAAACGCCTATGGGGCGCATGAATACCACTTCTTCTCCAAATATATCAGGGCCTTCACGCTTCACGCCTCTATTAAAATCCCTTGAATAAAAAATATGAACTACCTTTTTTTTCTTCTACTTGTTATACGGGTTGGATCTCTTATACCAGACAATTGATGAACACAATGGAGAGTCTTTTCACCAGACCAGAAGATCTCTCAAGATCTTGCTTCGCGATTAGGTTACATCCCCTTAAAAGTAGGTAATCGACAATGCATTCCCCCAGAAAGTTGACCTAGTCGCCTATTCGACTGCACAGAATGACTATAATGTTTAGTTTGCCGGATTAATTTCCTATAAATTGAAGCTGCAGACTGGTGACGAAACAATAGACCAGGGTTGTTAAACAGTGCTCACTAAAGTTAGATTCAGCCAAGGAAGTTACAGTGTGTTTGGAATAGGAACTGGGTTACCATTTTAACTGTATTTTCTGGAGAGAAGTCTTTAAATAAAACTGAAGTATGCAACACAGCAGGTACAGGGTTGTAAGTTGTAGTTGTCCAAGCCACCACCCCCCCCTTTAAGAAAAAAACAGTTACCACTTGTCACTTCAACAAATTTTATATCTATACCATAGGAACATTTTAGCATTCCCTTCCACCCCGATCAGCCTAATAATTCGCAATAATTGATAATTGCAAAGTAGATATATTCCAGCATAAATTCTATCCCCCTTAAAAATAAAACTTTACTAGGATAATGAAAATATCTGGAACTTTAACAAATTTTATAATCTTATCATCTATATTATAGGAACATTTAGCATCTCATACGGATCTGTACTATCCTGTGTGAAAGTATCGACTCTCATATTTACTATAAAACTAGTATGTATACCGTAAAAGAAAAACTATGTTTTTTTAAATGTATAGTACATAGATTTGGAAAAAGTACTACTAACCTTGCTCCTCCGACCCTCCCTAAAAAAATAAATACCGTTATTATGAGTTTGGCAACATCTACCCCTGTACGTAGGGGGACACTGGCGTAGCCCGTAAGGTCTGTAGAAACTTCCTGGGTTGAATTAGAGTGAAATTATAAATCCCTGTCTCTCGGAAACCTTGCGTGATGGAGAAAAACTGATATCATATTAGAATTCAGAAGAAAAAATACTATCAGAATCACATATTTTTCTTTCTGAGACAAAAAAAAAGTTTATTTTTTGTTGCTCAGTGTAATATTACATCAGCATAAACTAACAGCTTATTAATACCATTGAGTTGTAGATCTTCATCCTTTAAATATTTAATGGCATGCTCTAGTACAAAATTTATATATTTTTTGTATATATTAATTGGCTCACAATTAAGAGCCGCATATGGAATTGCTGTGACGTCAATGGTATTATTGTTCATAAGAAAGGTTCGAATTTTGTGTCCCAGTCGCAGGTGTTGCAATTATATGCGGTTTTCCCCCAGGAGGAGAGGAAGGATAATGAAATCACAGCGTTCCTTCTATTAACTACAGAACCGCTTGGTGGAAATTAACCAAAACTAAACACAAGAGTACAATGGAAATAGCTAATTGCATCCCGAGATACCAACAACAATGGAATAAACGTATCGCAGAGAATTTCACGAATTTTATTGCACCCCGCCGAATTTCACAATCATGTTTTGAACACAAGATTGAAAAATACTAATATTATTGTAAATGCGAAACATCTTACAATTAATTAATAAAATAATTAAGTAATCCAATTATTTGGTGTTTACTTGATGAAAATCCATTACTTTTATTTACCAGCACTAAATAATAAAACTATAACAGTTTATATATATGATATGAAAAGAAAAATAAATGCCTGAGTAGAGATTTGAACCCGAGTATCTAAACTCTGAAAGTTCAGCGCTCTAACCATCTGAGCCACTCAGGTATCCTAACACAAACATTTACTTTTCTTATATATGTAGTATTCTCAATTTACAGGAGAGGTAGCGGGAAGTCGTTCCAACTGCCATCTAGTGGCCACCATAACAGGTAAGCAAATTGTTTAAAGAGAAAATTTACTTTATAGCAGTAACGCTTGTATATTTAGATGTTATATATATATATATCCATCAATCCATAGTAATTCTGCCCGAAGGCAGGTCCTTCACTGCAATCATAGCATTTATATGCTATGCTTGCAGCTTTACTAGGGAATTGTAGGTGTGGTAGCTTCCCGTTGCTTTCCACACCGGTCAAGGATGATGAAGATGATGATGACCATATGATTTCGGGGACCGTTTGGGCCTTAAAGTTTCCCTGACATTTGTCTTACAGGTGAGAAAAAAACCCGATAAAACCTCACCCAGAAAAACTGCCCCGACCGCGATCGAACCCGGGCCCGCTGCGTGACAAGGCAGCACGCTACATTCAGACCACAGCGGTGGACATATATATATATACACACAGGTTGTTTAATGTATTTGATATCGTCCGATTCCTAATAGCCACTTTTGTAGGTCCATCCTATCTCCTGGTTGTAGATGTTTCTCCTTCGTGTATAAATATATTCCCTGACTCCAGGAGGTTTTAGGTCTTCCTTTGCCTCGTCTTCCCTCAGGTTTCCATCCCAAAACACCATCTCTTATACAGAATGATAATTTTAGTAGCTATTCATACATACTTTATGTTATACTATAGGGGCACTAATGCATTGTTAATATATATAATTTAGGTCAAATCCAATAGTTAGTTTCCGAGAAAATAGCGTTTTTATGATTTACCATCTCTTATACAGAATGATAATTTTAGTAGCTATTCATACACTCTTTATGTTACACTATAGGGGCACTAATGCATTGTTTATATATATATAATTTAGGTCAAATTCAATGGTTAGTTTCCGAGAAAATAGCGTTTTTTATGATTTACCATCTCTTATACAGAATGATAATTTTAGTAGCTATTCATACACTCTTTATGTTACACTATAGGGGCACTAATGCATTGTTTATATATATATATATAATTTAGGTCAAATTCAATGGTTAGTTTCCGAGAAAATAGCGTTTTTTATGATTTACCATCTCTTATACAGAATGATAATTTTAGTAGCTATTCATACATACTTTATGTTATACTATAGGGGCACTAATGCATTGTTAATACATATAATTTAGGTCAAATTCAATGGTTAGTTTCCGAGAAAATAGCGTTTTTATGATTTACCATCTCTTATACAGAATGATAATTTTAGTAGCTATTCATACATACTTTATGTTATACTATAGGGGCACTAACGCATTGTTAATATCTATAATTTAAGTCAAATCCAATAGTTAGTTTCCGAGAAAATAGCGTTTTTATGATTTACTATCTCTTATACAGAATGATAATTTTAGTAGCTATTCATACATACTTTATGTTATACTATAGGGGCACTAATGCATTGTTAATACATATAATTTAGGTCAAATTCAATGGTTAGTTTCCGAGAAAATAGCGTTTTTATGATTTACCATCTCTTATACAGAATGATAATTTTAGTAGCTATTCATACATACTTTATGTTATACTATAGGGGCACTAACGCATTGTTAATATCTATAATTTAAGTCAAATCCAATAGTTAGTTTCCGAGAAAATAGCGTTTTTATGATTTACTATCTCTTATACAGAATGATAATTTTAGTAGCTATTCATACATACTTTATGTTATACTATAGGGGCACTAATGCATTGTTAATACATATAATTTAGGTCAAATCCAATGGTTAGTTTTCGAGAAAATAGCGTTTTTATGATTTACCATCTCTTATACAGGATGATAATTTTAGTAGCTATCCATACATATTTTATGTTATACTATATGGGCACTAATGCATTGTTAATATATATAATTTAGGTAAAATGCAATAGTTAGTTTTTAGTTTGGTTAGTTATAAAATTGTTACTCTCTCATTATATTAAATGGATGCGAAACGTGGACTCTAACTTTTAGAGAAGGGAATCGATAACGAGTATTTGAGAAAGAATTACTTAGAAAAATGATTGAACCAAACATAGATGAACAGGCAGGGTGAATGGAGGGAGGCTACATAACAGTGAGCTACATGATACTTATGGGAAACCATATATAATATGGAACAGTTAATACTCATAGATTGCAATAGGCATTACTAGTGGCACGAATGGGGAATGAAAGTGGGGCATGGAAACTCCTTATTTAGGAATTAAATTAGACCATTCAGGCGATAACACAGTGTAAATTATAAATAGAAACCCACAAATAAAACAAGCTGTAGGCCTATACGCTGTTTGGTGGAGCAAAAATATTACAAAAAAAGAGAAATTAAAAATATATCATACCAATATTTGTAGCATTTTAACATATGGTGCTTGAAGTCTGGCAAATTCCTACCAGGGAAATGAAAATAATTTTAAGTACAGAAATGGACGTTTTAAAAATGTCAGCTGGAAAATCCACAATGGATAGAATACAAAGTAAAGAAACATGGGTGTGCAAGAGGAACCAGACATCATAGACATTTAAAAAAAAAAGATTGCAGTGGTATGGCCATGTCAAAAGAATGCCAGAGCAAAAATTGCCTAAACTTATTATGGAATGCATCCCAATGGAAAGGAGAAAGAAAGGAAGACCAAAGAAAACCTGGATAGAAGGTGTGCAAGCAGCTATGGTTATTATCAGAGGATTGGAGGAAGATCAATGGATGGACAGAGAGGAATGGCGTTTGGTGTCCGGAAGACGGCGCGGCAGCGGGCGGGGAAACCGGGGTGGGGGTGGGGGTGTTGAGTATTAGGAGGAGGAGTAGGAGGAGGAGGAGGAGGAGGGTGAGGGGGAGGGGGGGGAGAGGAGGAGGGGCAGGAGAGGGCAGGAGGGGCAGGAGGGCAGGAGGGGCAGGAGGGGCAGGA
The DNA here is from genome assembly GCA_030220185.1 of Diploptera punctata. Classification (NCBI taxonomy): domain Eukaryota; kingdom Metazoa; phylum Arthropoda; class Insecta; order Blattodea; family Blaberidae; genus Diploptera; species Diploptera punctata. Next base: position 1,164,088 of record JASPKZ010007338.1, on the reverse strand, counting down.
GGGGCAGGAGGGGCCAGGAGGGCAGAGGGGCAGGTGGGCAGGGAGGGGCAGGAGGGCAGGAGGGGCAGGAGGGGCAGGAGGGGCAGGAGGGGCAGGAGGGGCAGGAGGGGCAGGAGGGGGCAGGAGGGGCAGGAGGGGCAGGAGGGGCAGGAGGGGCAGGAGGGGCAGTGAGGGGCAGGAGGGGCAGGAGGGGCAGGAGGGGCAGGAGGGGCAGGAGGGGCAGGAGGGGCAGGAGGGGCAGGAGGGGCAGGGAGGGGCAGGAGGGGCAGGAGGGGCAGGAGGGCAGGAGGGGCAGGAGGGGCAGGAGGGGCAGGAGGGGCAGGAGGGGCAGGAGGGGCAGGAGGGGCAGGAGGGGCAGGAGGGGCAGGAGGGGCAGGAGGGGCAGGAGGGGCAGGAGTGGCAGGAGGGGCAGGAGGGGCAGGAGTGGCATGAGGGGCAGGAGGGGCAGGAGGGGCAGGAGGGTCAAGGAGTGGCAGGAGGGGGCAGGAGGATGAGGAGGGCAGTAGGAGGAGGAGGGGCAGGGGAGGAGGAGGTGCAGGAGGGGTAGAGGGGCAGGGAGGAGGAGGAGGGGCAGGAGGCGGAGGAGGGGCAGGAGGAGGAGGAGGGGCGGAGGAGGGGAGGGCGGAGGAGGGGAGGGGCAGAGGAGGAGGAGGGGCAGGAGGAGGATGGAGGGGCAGGGGCGGAGGAGGGCAGGAGGAGGAGGAGGGGGCAGGAGAGGAGGAGGGCAGGAGGAGGAGGAGGGGCAGGAGGAGGAGGAGGGGCAGGGAGAGGAGAAGGAGGGGCAGGAGGAGGAGGAGGGGCAGGAGGAGAGGAGGGGCAGAGGAGGCGGAGGGCAGGAGGAGGAGGAGGGCCGGAGGAGGAGGAGGGGCAGGGGCGGAGGAGGGCAGGAGGAGAGGAGGGGCAAGGAGGAGGAGTAGGGGCAGGGAGGAGAGGGGCAGGAGGAGGAGGCGGGGCAGAGGAGTAGGAGGGCAGGAGGAGGATGAGGGGCAGGAGGAGGAGGAGGTGCAGGAGGAGGAGAGGGGCAGGAGGAGGAGAGTGAGGAGGAGGCCGTAGGGGCAGAGGAGGAGGAGGGGCAGGAGGAGGAGGAGGGGCAGGACAGGAGGAGGAGGGGCAGGAGGAGGAGGAGGGGCAGGAGGCGGAGGAGGGAGATGAGGAGGAGGGCAGGAGAGGAGGAGGGGCAGGAGGAGGAGGAGGGGCAGGAGGAAGGAGGAGGAGGAGGAGGAGGAGGCGTGAGGAGGATAGGAGAGGAGGAGGATGAGGAGAGGAGTAGGAGGAGGAGGAGGAGCGAGGAGGAGGATGAGTAGAGGATGAGGAGGAGAGGAGGAGGATGAGTAGATGAGTAGGCGGAGGATGAGGATGAGGAGGAGAGGGAGGAGGGGAGAGGAGGAGGAGGAGGAGGATAGGAGGAGGAGGATGATGCAGGAGGAGGATGAGGATGAGGAGAGGAGGGGAGGATAGAGGCGTAGGTGATGAGGAGGAGGAGGTCGTATTAGGATAGGAGGATGAGGAGGAGTAGGAGTATGAGAGTCTGATTATTATGAGGAGAGTGGAGTATTAGGAGGAGGAGTATTATTAGTATGATTATGATTAGTATTATGATTATTAGGATTAGTATTATTATGAGTATATAGTTTATATTATTTCGTATTATGATTATATTATTATTATTATTATTATTATTATATTATTATTATTATTATTATTATTATTATTATTATTATTATTGATTTCTTGAGGACAGCAGCAAGATGTTCAAAATTAGACAAAATAAGAAATACTGTCATAAGAGAAAAAAATGTAAAGTGATCCCACAACAGACCCGGAGGCCCTTGGGGTAGTAGGAGGTTAGGGCTCCCACTTTTTCTAGACAATCGGCACTTTATATCAGCCGGGTTGTCAGCCCTGCGTGACGGCCGCCTTTACCCCCAGAACAAGCGTCTGGTACTCATTTCCGTTAGAGGCTGAGTCGACCCCAGGGCCATAATAAGCCGCCAGAGGGTTTGGGTCAGTTTAAAAATCCTGACCCCAACGGGACTTGAACCCTCGACCCTCCGGCTTGTAGCTCAGTGCCTTAACCACTACGCTACGGCGTGCCCCAGAGAAAAAAATGAATATTGATTATTTAATAGTAGATTATATACGGTATAAGCAACTAAATTGGTATGGGCACGTACGACGAATTGAAGAAGAAAGATTAGCCAGGAAAACATTGGAATGGTGTCCACCGGGAAAAAGGAGTAGAGGAAGACCTCGAAACTCGTGGATGCAGGAAACAAGAACTGGAATGAGAGCAAGAGGACAAGAGGAGATGGATTGGATGGAGAGAGACGAGTGGAGAAGAAAAATAAAAATTTAGGCATATAAAGATGTGTAAACATTAAAATTCTGTATATAAATAAATAAAAAAAAAATAATAATAATAATAATAATTATTATTATTATTATTATTATTATTATTATTATTATTATTATTATTATTATTATTATTATTATTATTATTGATACTAGGTCTATTGGGGGCACGCCGTACCACTGAGCTACAAGCCGGAGGGTCGAGGGTTTAAGTCCCGTTGGGGTCAGGATTTTTAAACTGACCCAAACTCTCTGGCGGCACTATGGCCCTGGGGTCCACTCAGCCTCTAACGGGAATGAGTACCAGACGCTTGTTCTGGGGTAAAGGTGGCCGTCACGCAGGGCTGACAACCCGGCTGACATAAAGTGCCGATTGTCTAGAAAAAGTGGGAGCCTTAACCTCCTACTACCCCAAGGGCCTCCGGGCCTGTTGTGGGATCACTTTACTTTACTAGGTCTATTATTATTTTTATTATTTTTTTATTATTGTTATTATTGTTATTATTATTATTATTATTATTATTATTATTATTATTATTATTATTATTATTATTATTATTATTATGAGTTTTTAAGAATAAAGTTCTTAGAACAATTTTTGGACCAAAGAGAGATGAACAGACAGGTGAATGGAGAAGACTAGTAAAACAATGAACTACATGGTTTTTATAGGAAGCCAGATATAATAAGAACAGTTAAGTCTCGTAGACTGCGACGGGCAGGACATGTTGCACGTATGGGGAATGAAAGATGCATGGAGGCTTCTTGTAGGAAAGCCAGAAGGAAAACGCCCAGTTGATAGTCCAAGAATGAGGTGGGAGAAGACCATTAACTATGATTTGAGGGAAGTATATTATACAGGGAATGATTGGAAAGCATTAGCTCAGGATAGGGATGTATGGAGAGATTATGTCCGCGCGGCCATGAACCTACGGGTTCGATAGTGCCAGTGAGTGAGTATTATATTATTATTATTATTATTATTATTATTATTTTCATTATTATTATTATTATTATTATTATTATTATTATTATTATTATTATTATTATTATTATTATTATTATTATTGATACTAGGTCTGATTATTATTATTTTCATTATTATTATTATTATTATTATTATTATTATTATTATTATTATTATTATTATTATTCCTCCAAGTATTAGGCCAAGGCCTGTTACGATCCTATAGAAAATTTTCCCTCCAGCGTTTCATAGGACGGCTCAGTGATCTTTGTCCTCTTGGTGTATAATTATAAACAGCTATTATTATTATTATTATTATTATTATTATTATTATTATTATTATTATTATTAAAAATACTTCCTTGTCAAGGTCAGTTTTCTTCAAAGATGAATTGTAATTAGTTATGAAATAAGAAAACTTGTATAGTCGAGGCTTAAAACTCATGTGAATTTGATACTTGGCTGAACTTGTTCCATCTGTTACCTGGGTTATGAGTTCAGTATGTTCATATCAAAAGTTCTCCAGAAACAAGTGACAAATTTCAGGTGTTGTCTCCTGTTATTACTTCTCACTACATTTTTAAATTAAAATGAATTAACTGTCCTGAGAAACAGCAGAGAGAGTCTTAACAAATCCTGTACGTGCAGCAAACTCGCTGTCATCACCTGGAACTTGCATGTTTTCAAAGCGAAATAAGGGTGTGCATTTCGTCTAATGAATCGTTTTTATGAAAGGGTAACACAATTCTAGGAAAATAATGCGTGTATCGATGTCAGATGCATGTACACATGTACTTTAACTATCACGATAACATACACTAGGGGAATTATATTCGATAACTTAATACATAAGCTATTAATGCGCATGCTTTGAAAAAACAGAGTTATAACATATATCGATATATTTCCCACTACCTTAGTTTGTGCAGTTCTGACGTGATGGAGTGTTTTTTTATAATATTAAGATATATTTGTTATGGATTCTGAATAAACAGTCAATTGAAAGAATAGAAACAGCAAAAATGAAACATTTACGATTTGTGGCACAATATATTTTAATGGATAAAAAAAAGAAGCGAAGATATCCGTAAAGAACTACAAATATTCAGTTTTACATATAAAATAGAAGAGTACAGGAGAAAATGATATGCACCGCAGCCGAGTGGTTAAAGGAGGAAGTCTTGGGGCACAGCTACAGGATTTGCGCTGGTTGGAGTCTCCATGGGGGGAAGAATTTTCTCATGGTATTTCGGCCAGTATGGAACCGGTGCCCACCCAGCATCGTGAGGTAATTGGGTAGCTACAATAAGTAGTAGCGGTTGCAGGTTGAGAAAACCAGCTATAACGGCTGGGGGACTCGGCATGCTGACCACATGTCACACCTACACTGGCTGATGATCATCTACCTCTGTGATTGACACATGTGGATGTGAGACCAGCAGCCGGCTAGTAGGCTATGGGCCTTCTAGGTCTGTCGCGCCATGGAATATTATTATTATTATTGTTATTATTATTATTATTTCTGCAGAATGGATACCAACAGATCGCCTAGGAAAAGTCTGAACTATCAACCAAGAGGAGGAAAAAGAGATCGGAGGCGTCCACGAAAGAGATGGACAGAGCAGCTATAATACTTGGAGCAGGAACGAACCAAAAGATTTAATCCTTGCAAGAAGAAGAAAAATAAAGATATATTTTGTGTATTATGCGGTAGTCTAGTGGTTATGTTCCTTTTCTCTAGTATCGAGGGACGTTGGTTCAAATCCGGCTGGGGTCGATGGATTTTTAGGATGGAAAAATCCAAGGGACAGGTCCTCATGGAGTGTAAGCCATCTGAAGATTTTCAGACTCGTAAAAGAACCGAAAGCCTGAATAAAGAGACCTCTGTGCAAAATTTACCTACCGTTAAACATCGAGTAACACCTTAGTTATCCACTAGGTGTCTCAATGAGGCGATATACTGACCCCATATCACTCGTTGACATCTATGGGTAAATAAGCATAAGTAAACTAGCTTGGTTGATACACTCCCGCAAGGGAGTACCTTAATCCCCAAACGGGGAAGTTTGGGGGTATATAGATACATAGGTCTATCTTACAAAGAGAGGATATGCTCTGGATATTACGAAATTAAAAACAATTTTGTGATATAAAAAAATGTTAAATATAAAATTGGTACCTGGAGGTCAGTCTTCCTCAACTAAATTATTAAACTTCATCAAGTAGTTCCAATATGGAGGCCTTTCAAAAACAATGTTCCATCTTCTGCATTTTAACTGGTACTGATGTTGTTGTATATAATGAAGAAGAATCAAGTTTTGCCAAACACATACTAGAAACAGGTCATTATTTTGAAAAAAATCGATAACTCTATGTCAGTACTACACACAGAGTATAACAACAACAGAATCAGCATCCTTGAAGATATAGAGATTCTAAAAGCAGCAAGGAATAAAGACCTACTCAATGAGAACAAACCGGCAGACATAAATCCGTTATACAACCTATATAACACCATCAGTTCCAGTTAAAATGCAGAAGATGAAACATTGTTTTTGAAAGGCCTCCATATTGAAACTATTTAATAATTTAGTTGAGGACCACCGACTTACCAGGTACCAATTGTATAATTAATCCGTCGCTGTGGCGTAGTCGGTAGAGTCCCTACCTTCCACTCCGGCGACCCGACTCCCGGCGGGGTTAGGGATTTTTAAAAAAATCTCAACCTTGGGATTGGGTGTGTACAAGTTGTATCCATTGGGTTTAATTCCTAAAAAAAATTGTATATTTAACATCTTATTACATAACATCAACGGTGCTTTAATATGAATTTCAAAAGTGTTCTTTAAGAAAAAAAAACATGACCTAGTACTTAAAATCATAGCTCGTTTAGTGGGGTAATGGTCCACGTTTTGGAAATATTACCAATTATTTGTAACATAGCGTACTTAATTTAAGTGCCTGTTAAACGATCTGGAGAAAAAAAAAACAATTGAAAACATCACTTCTAACAAAACAAAAGATGCTAGGGTCTACAAAAAAAACATATGGCTTTGTAAATATAAATAAAACACAAACGCGTATGAAACAAGAAATTTCTTAAAATAATTTTCTTTCTCTTCTTCTTCTTCGCTTCCTGGTTTAGGCATTGATCACCTGTTCCGTCTTCATTAATAGATCTAAGTCCATTTCTTCCGAGGACTTGTTAAGGACAAAGCATTGAATCTGAAATCGCTGCTGAATAAAGTCAGAAAGTGGTAAAGGAATAGGGTCGCTGATCCGATCTCACACGGAAACGATGGGAGTAGCTATGTAAACATGGAATAATGAAAGAAGTGAATTTCAGAAAAATTGGAGATGATCCCTTTTCGAAATTACTGATTCAATCAACCCAAATGTAAGTAGTTTTTACTCACTAGATTATCTGGCTTGTACTAGAAATATTAAATAAATTAAACAAAAGTATTATATAGCGAATATTTAAGGGTTAACACGCAGCCAGAAACATTAACATCTGTAGTACTTCTATAATAATTAAACATTGAGATATTGCAGAACCAGAAATATGAAGTTATAACTCGGAACAGTATATTCGCCCCTCTTCTGCTATTTTTAGTTGATCCCCTTAATTAGAAACGCTTAAAAGGGGCAGGCCTGCAATGCGTAAGGGCTTCCTTTTAACTCAATGTTCTTTTTACTTCCATCATTATTCAATACAAGTGAAAAAAATTGCGCCATAGTGCGTTTTGTCGTACTTACAGCAATGGCGACCATGATTGAAAGTTCAACTTCCTACATTTCGGGGTTGCCAACCTAAATAACTATACTGTAATAAAATAACTATACTATAACATTACATTTTACAAACACGCATATGGGAAGCAAAACCACTGTCCTCTATGTACACAACATACAATCTACATACAAAAAAATATATATCCAAAATGTAGTGTTAATATACATTATACGAAACAAATCACTGTATTTTAAATGAACTGAACTTTATTTGAAACAATATAAAACAATAAATACGTACTTGCCGTCATTTTATTACAAATTGGTCTAACGGCATTCTGTAGTCTCAACTAATAAACATTGCCCTCATTGTTAACGTTAGTCAATTATTTATAATGAACGCAAATATTTCCAACAAAGATGTTATTATTTTGCTATTATTTATTATTTTGAAAACACCATCGCGCAAGAAAATAATGTACAACGAACGTTTGTGAAGTGTTTTACAGAACCTCGGAGATTAAAAACCTCGCTAACGTTCGGTTTTTAAACATTTTCGTCTCTTCTGCAAAACAAACCACTTATCGACTCGGATCGTAATGCACTAATAGAGATAACTGGATTCAGATAGACTACATCTAATGCAATAATATGAAAATTAAAATACTTCTTTGGAATATTTTCACAAATTAGCGCACAAAAATCTTGAGGATACTTTGTTTTCAAAATATAATGTTAAATGTAGGCTAAAATTACGATCAGACTCATGATCTTGTGATCAGAGTTTCTGTCTATACACCATGAGGTCCAGAGTACGATTTGGACCACAGGATTTTTTCCTTAAAGGGAAGTCTGTGATCGTTAGTGCCTCCAAGGCACTGCACCGTCTTCCTAAACTTATTATATTTTCCTAAGTACTTTATTCTCAAATACCTTAATCTCCTTTCCTCCCTTAAAGTAAAAGTCCATGTTTCGCATCCATATAATATAACTGGTAGAATAATAGTTTTATATATTTTCAGTTTAACGTTTTTTGAAAGGAGTTGGGATATCAAGAGTCTCTGAAATGCATAATAGCACGCATTTCTAGAATTGAGCCTATGTTTAATTTCTTTGTGCATCTCATTCCTATTTGTGATTATTGTTTCTAGGTATTTGAATCCAGCCACTTCCTCAAAATTTCCCTCATTTGTCATTAGCTGTCCATTTCCATTATATAACGTATTTCTAGGTGTGACCATATATTTAGTTTTATTGATATTTACTTTCAGTCCTAATTTCTTAGTGTTACTCAATAGTATATGCGTGTTGGCCTTTAGTATCTCCTCGCTATCGGCCAGTAGTACTACATTATCATAAGTAATGCCACGAGTGATTTCCAAATTATCGATAAATTCACGACTCACGAAGTGAGGAGTGATTTTATCTAGAGAATTTGGAAATCAAGAGTGGCATTTGTTAGGACTATTTAACGAATAAAATTAAGCTGTTTACTCACAAATCATTATTTAACTATAGTTATTTTAAAATATTTATATATTTAATGTAAACGGCGATGTTTGAAAACAAATGAGAAACGATAGGTACACTTCTACTGCTTCTTTTGTTTATCACTGCAACCAGATCATGCTATTTATTGCCAAAGGAACGCAATATTATAAAGAGGAGCTTTCTTTAATATGGTAATTATAACACTGATAAATATTTGGTGAAACACGACTCTGATTGGTTGTAAAACAGAAATCATTGAAACGTGATTGGTCATTGACTCCCATTTGGTACAAAAACTTCATAACAGTTAACTACATAATCTTTATGGGAAACCAGATACCTTAAGAAGAGTTAAGTCTCATATATTTGCAATTGGAAGGACATTTGGCACGAATTGGGTATGAAAATAGGGGCATTAAAAATTTTCTGGGGCAATTTAAAAATTTTTACAGGGTTCACCGCTGTGGTCTCGAGGAAGCGTGCTGCCTTGTCACCGTAGCGGGCCCGGGTTCTTTCCCGGTCAGTACATTTTTTCTGGTTGATGGTTTTCATATCGGGCTTTTTCGCCGCACCTGTAAGACAACTGTCAGGAAAACTTTAAGGTCTAAACGGTCCCCGAAATCATATAGTCATCGGCAAACATCATCATTCATATTCATCTTAGATTAAGCTTAGGATTAGGGACCTTCCTGGCGCACCACTATCAATGCATAGTGCTCACCCATCATGATCATCGGGGCAACTTAACCCCGCCTTCTATGCGCCCCAACCTCAGATAGTTGGTTACAAGTACGTGTCCAAGCCATTAGAGAACACCCGGCATGTTCGAAAGACAACCTGAGGCATTAGCAAAAAAAAAATTCTTTAGATTAAAACCATAAGGGAAAGCGCCCAATGGATAGACCTAGAATGAAAAGTGAAAAAAACATTTACCATATATATATATTTTTTTTTTTGCAAATGCCCTAGGTTGTCTTTCGACATTTCTGGTGTTCACTCCTGGCATGGCGTACTTGTAACCCACTTCTGAGGTTGAGGCGCCTGGAAGGCGGGGTTAGGTTGCCCCGATGATATGATGGGTGATGATGATGATAATGGTGCGCCAGGAGAGTCCCTAATCCTAAGCTTAATCTAATATGAATATGAATGATGATAATTGCGATGGCCATATGATTTCGGGGACCGTTTGGGCCTTAAAGCTTTCCTGACATTTGTCTTACAGGTGAGGAAAAACCCCGATAAAAACCTCGCCCAGAAAAACTGTCCCGACCGGGAATCGAGCCCCGGCCCGTTGCGTGACAAGGCAGCACGCTACCTCGAGACCACAGTGGTGGACACATTTTCCATAATTTGAGGGGGTAAATTATACATGGGATGACTGGAAAATATAGATCAGAATAGGGATGTAAGGAGAGCTTATGTCGGTGTGACCATAAGCATACGGATTGGAAGTTATTTATCAGAATTGAAATTTGAGATTGCCAAGCACTCTGCAGAATACATAGAGATAATCCGCTTCTAATGTCAATGCAGGATTCTCTTGCAGCTATTTGTTTAGCAGGGCACTATGGGATTACGACAAAGGAGTGTTCGATTCAGTGGCGCACCTTGCGGTGGGAAGGGCGTTTAATAAATGTTCAAACAGCTCCGGAAAGGTCAACTAGACCTTCTCAAGAGACCTCGTTTTCCAGTTCAATAACCTCCCTCCTTGAATATAACCCTTTTGAATAACTTCTTCAAAATAATATCCGCAACTATAGTCACCTCCTTCAATTCCACGTAAAACCTACTTATATACTATCACACGTTTAAGTAGTTCGCATTAAAAGTAAATTCCAATATGTATGAATGATTCATTGATTGGTTGATTGATTGTTTGGCTGATTTATTGGTGGATTGATTGATTGTTTGGCTGACTGATTGGTCGATTGATTGATTGGTCGATTGATTGATTGTTTGGCTTATTGATTGGTCGATTGATTGATTGTTTGGCTGATTGATTGGACAACTGATTGATTGGTCGATTGATTGATTGTTTGGCTGATTGATTGGAAAACTGATTGATTGTTTGGTTGATTGATTGGACAACTGATTGATTGGTCAATTGATTGATTGGCTGATTGATTGGTCGATTGATTTCTTGTTTGGCTGATTGATTGGTCGATTGACTGATTGTTTGGCTGATTGATTGGTCGATTGATTGATTGATTGTTGTGGCTGATTGATTGGTCAACTGATTTATTGGTCAATTGATTGTTTGGCTGATTGATTGGTCGAATGATTTTTTGTTTGGCTGATTGATTGGTCGATTGATTGATTGTTTGGCTGATTGATTGGTCGATTGTTTGGCTGATTGATTGGTCGATTGATTGATTGTTTGGCTGATTGATTGTTTGACTGATTGATTGGTCGATCGATAGATTGATCGATTGATTGATTGGACAACTGATTGATTGGTCAATTGATTGATTGGCTGATTGATTGGTCGATTGATTTCTTGTTTGGCTGATTGATTGTTCGATTGACTGATTGTTTGGCTGATTGATTGATTGATTGATTGATTGATTGGCTGATTGATTGGTCAACTGATTTATTGGTCAATTGATTGTTTGGCTGATTGATTGGTCGATTGATGTTTTTGTTTGGCTGATTGATTGGTCGATTGATTGATTGTTTGGCTGATTGATTGGTCGATTGTTGGCTGATATATTGGTCGATTGATTGATTGATTGTTGGCTGATTGATTGGTCGATTGATTGATTGTTGTTGGCTGATTGATTGATGATTGATTGATTGATTGATGATTGATTGATTGATTGATTGATTGATTGATTGATTGGTCAACTGATTATTGGTCAATTGATTGTTTGGCTGATTGATTGGTCGATTGATTTTTTGTTTGGCTGATTGATTGGTCGATTGTTGATTGTTTGGCTGATTGATTGGTCGATTGTTTGGCTGATTGATTGGTCGATTGTTTTTTTCTGATTGATTGGTCGATTGATTGATTGATTGCTTGGCTGATTGATTGGTCGATTGATTAATTGGTCGATCGATAGATTGATCGATTGATTAATTGGTCGATTGATTGATTGATTGATTCCTATTCGTCCATTGCACGACATGTGTGCATCTTAACCAGATGAATTAAATTAAGCTTATTTTCCTACAGATGACATGAATGGCACGTGACCCAATGAGATATCTAGTAGGCAATTTAAGATATTAGGTGGATTATGAAGGTCGGTAAATTTTGCTTGGGGGCCTCTTTATTCAGGATCAAGGTTCCTTTACGAGCCTGAAAATATCCAGACTCGGGACTCACGGATTATATTCCCTTGGATTTTCCCATCCTAAAAATTCCAAATATTTAATCTAACTAACTCACTGGCTCTATCGAATCCGTAAGTTCATGGCCACGCGGACACAAGCACTCCAATCATCCCTATTCTATGTTTTCCAATTTCCCCTGTATAATCTACATCCCTCAAAAAATGGTTAATGTTATTCTCCCATCTCATTCTAGGCATTCCTACTGCGCGATTTCCCTTTGGTTATCCTACAATGAGTTTCCAAGTTTCCATGCCCCTCTTGATTTCCTCATTTCTGCCACATGTCCTGCCCATTGCAGTCTACGAGACTTAACTCTTCTTATTATATCTGTATTTCCATAAAGATCATGTTATGCCGTCTTCTCCATTTACCTGTCTGTTCGTCTCTCTTTGTTCCAAAAAAATCCTAAACACTTTATTCTCGAATACTCGTACTCTTTTCTCCTCCCTTCAGGTAATAGTTCATATTCCGCATCCATATATATTATCATGTATGATAATATTATGAAATAATACTTAAAAATACATACAATTGGATTAATTTATTTGGGCCATGTGTCGTTCAGCAAAATTTATTTTTGACTTTATTGGTATAAAGTTTTAAGAAATGTAAAAAAAGTCGTCCTCAATAATTAGCAGTGTTGTTTTGTAGGAGGCCTTTCTATAACATAAGTATCATCTTCTGCTTTCAGTTTGGTAATTTTAAAAATCTTGACTCTGTTGGTATAACATAGTTTTGCATTGAGATGAGTGAAGCATTTTAATTGAATGTAAGTTCAGTTGAAAGCTCTCAACTGGACGAATGACGTTATTCTAGAGTTTGAATTCTAGCACTAAAGACATGTTGCCTGGTTTGGAAAGCTCTTCTTATTCGACCCTGCTCTTATCATGGAGCCTGCCAATGACAGATAGAGAGGGCGAATAACAAATTACGTACTGAGATGCAATTGGTTAGCCTCGAGTGTCTGACCTGCTCAAACGACTCTAATAGAATTCTGAACTCGTCCAACTCAAACTGGTCGAATTTAATTATTCCTTTAATACGCAAACAAATACAAACGAAAACATATTCACAATAACACAAGATTTTAAGTTATGGTCAGGTTTAGGACTTTTAAGGACAATTCACATTAAACAAAAGTCCGTCACGCAGGAATTGCGTAAACTAATCGAATTCCTCCCCAAGTCAAATTTACGGTCCTATTTTTTCTGGTTTATGAAATATACATTTATTTATTTTGTTACATTTGACAAACTCAATTTTTTTATATCAGCTTTTAATGCGGGTGATGGGTGAAATTTTCGACATTTTCGGTCAAATTTAGCATTTTTTTTTCTTTTTTGTATTAAAATATACTATGTACCTTAAAGTATAAGTTGGTGAAGTTTCAGTGTCCTATGGCACTTATAAGTCTCCCTAATGACTGTAGGAGGGCATGTATGCTACATTTTAATTTAACTGCATGCAAACTTTCAAATTGGCTTTTCCACACTTTTATTTTCATTGCATTTCAATACATTCAAATCAAAATAGCATTGACAAGTTTAATGATAGAAGCACGAAATTTTAACTGCATGTCCCACACACTATGGATAATAATTCTATGCATGGATTTTGAAACAATCTTTGATAGTTTTTTAAATAAAAAATAAAATATGTGTAGTAATTTTAAAAAATTAATTTTCATATGCACACGTTGTATATATATTTTTTCTTCCTTTATTATAATGATATGGAAAGGTTAATGCATAGTGTTGTTCTAAATAAGTCAATGGTCGTGTAGAAAAAAAATTCAAAAATGTTATTAAAAAATCATGGGACTTATTAAACATTTTAATATGCAAATTTTTAAATTGATTTTCTTCATAACTCAAAACCTTTAAACCTAGAAGCATGAAACTTCAATATAATATTACCTATTGTGGAAAGCAACGGGAAGCTACCACAATCATCTACAATTCCCTAGTAAAGCTGAAATCATAGCATGAAAATGCTATGATTGCAGTGAAAGACTGCCCTCGGGCAGAATTATTACGGATGTATGGCATGAATGTGTGTACAAAAAATTAAGCTTACAAAATGTAAAAATAGAAATTTCAACCATCGCCCCCCATAAAAGCGTCGGACCGGAATGAAAACAAATTATACATAGATCTAAGTTATCTATTTACAGATTGTTGTATAATTTGACAGGAATTTAAATATTACCTCCCTTTCATTTTTTACCTACTTTTTTCCAATCCGTTAACACAGATTAACGTCTTGCCAAGGTACTTTCACGTGCCACATGTTACCTGAGTCTAGTAGTGGTACCAACCTGTCGGGAGAGGTAGGCCTACTTAAATTATGGATCACATACATACTTTTTGACAACATGAAAATATGGAGGGTCACCCCTAATGTGTGATCAGCTCAATGCCAGAACCTCTTCCGAGACAACACAACATTAAAAGGAAATACACCATTCACACACATAAACAAAAACTCCTGGCGCGACAGGCCTAGAATACCCTTAGCCTACCAGCCGGCTGCTGGCCTCACATCCACATGTGTTAATCATAGATGTAATATGTTTCACAAACATCTATTAATGAAAACTTGTAGTTGACTAATAGGCCTAATGGTTGTAATATTTTTCAGGTTTCACAACCATATTAGAGCACGGATTTGACATTTGTGTTAAACATTCTTAAATTTATAATAATTTTTCTTTTTACATATTCAACTAACTAACTAACTGGCACTATCGAATACATAAGTTCTCGCGCGGACATAAGCTCTCCATACATCCTATTCTGAATTAATGTTTTCTAATCATTCCCTGTATAATCTACTTCCCTCAAATCATAGTTAATGTCATTCTCCAACCTCATTCTTGGTCTACCAACTGGGTGTTTTCCCTCTGCTTTCCTACAAGAAGCTTCCATGCACGTCGTTCATTCCCCATTCGTGCCACATGTCCTGCCCATCGCAGTCTATGAGACTTAACTATTCTTATTATATCTGGCTTCCTATAAAGACCATGTAGTTCACTGGTAGCCTAAGTAGTTTATTCCATTCACCTGTCTGTTCATCTCCTTTGGTCCAAACATTTTCCTTAGAACTTTATTCTCAAATACTCGTAATCTCCTTTCCTCCCTTAAAGTAAGAGACCATGTTTCGCATCCGTATATTTTCTTTATAATGGGAGAATCCAAGGAGCAAGTCCTCCGGGATGGACTTTAAGCCGTGGGTCCCGAGTCTGAAGATTTTCAGGTTCGTAAAAGATCCTTAAGCCTGAATGAAAAGGCATCTAAGCAAAATTTACCGAATTTTCCCGTCCTAATACTACCTTGGTTTCCTAGATGTCAGTATGAGGCGGAACGCTGACCACGGGCCACTCAAATGGCATCTATACGAAAGCAAGTGTAACTAAATTAGTATCGTTCAATTTCTTCCCTATAGGGGGAGAGCGCCTAAATCTCTGTTAAGGGAAAACATGGGCTTACAAGAAGATATAATATAACTGGTAGAATAATAGTTTTATATATTTTCAGTTTAACGTTTTTTGAAAGGAGTTGGGACGTCAAGATTCTCAGTAATGCATAATAGCACGCATTTCCAGAATTGAGTCCATGTTGAATTTCTTTATAGGCACATCCTTCAAAAACAAACTAAAGATTTATTTAATAACAAACTAACTTATACACCTCACTGATAGTATTCTTTTAACAATTAATAAATTTAATTATTTGTGAAAATAATATTAAGATTAACAAATATTTTTTTTGTTTTGTTTTAAATATTGTATAATCGTAATTTTAGTTTTCTATATCTCATTATTTTTCTTTGTTTTATATATACATTAGACAGGGACAATTTAATATGTCTTGCTTGTATACATTTTATTATTAGTTTTAATCTTAATTTTAACTAACATTAACTGGTTGCGTTATAGATCGTAATATAATAGATATTATTTTTTTGATCAAATTTTTATTTAGAATTTAATATTAGACTTAATTGAGATTGTTAAATTCTGATGTAATATATGTTTGTCCTGGTGAGTGGAAGAGAAGGCCACATGGCCTTAGCTCCACCAGGATAAATAATCTAATCTAATCTAAAATACTCTACACAACTGTGTTATATCCATCCATCCATAGTAATTCTGCCGAAGGCAGGTGCTTCACTGCAATCATAGCATTTTCATGCTATGCTTACAGCTTTACCAGGGAATTGTATAGGTGTGATAGCTTCCCTTCACACCGGTGAAGGATGATGATGATAATGATAATGGTAAGGATGATGGCCATATGATTTCGGGGACCGTTTGGGCCTTAAAGTTTTCCTGACATTTGTCTTACAGGTGAGGAAAAACCCCGATAAAAACCTCACCCAGAAAAACTGCCCCGACCGGGGATCGAACCCAGGCCCGCTACGTGACAAGGCAGCACGCTACCTCGAGACCACAGCGGTGGACCTGTGTTATATATTAATAGTTAATTAATAAATATTATTATTATTATTATTATTATTATTATTTTAAAATATATATAAAACACATTTCGTTTATCTAGTCGTAGCAGCGCATATCGGGTTTTAGGTAGTGTCAAATAAAAGCAAGTAAGATAAATAAGTTTCCATATTTAAAATATCTACTGCATCAGTAAAGAGCGCTGTGAAGCGCCGTGTAATCGATACACACAAAGTGAAAAACCATCGGATTAAATTGGGCTGTAATTGCTGTGCCCGCACAGTATCTGACGATATATTGATTTTCATGTACCTAATTAACAGGAGGGGAAAACGAGAGAATTACATGGTAATTTTTATGCTAAACATCCATAAGATAATATTATCCACTTTATTACAAGCTGCTTGGTAGCGATTAAAAGCCTCCCCTTTTTTTAAACGTTTATTTCGCAAGCTCCGATGTTATAGACAATCAAATTACACTAGCAATGTAGTTAATTGAAATGCATGAAAATCGTAACGATATAAATTACATCTAGATCTTCAGAGAAATAATATATTACGATGCAAGGTAGAGAAGTCGTTTTTACAGAATCTCGGAAGTTAACCCATTCGCTTCAAGGTTAAATGTTCAATTCATTCCCAAGAAACCGGATTTAAGTTAGCATAAATTATATGTCTATTTTCAGACATTCAAAACAAACAA
Source organism: Diploptera punctata (assembly GCA_030220185.1). Classification (NCBI taxonomy): domain Eukaryota; kingdom Metazoa; phylum Arthropoda; class Insecta; order Blattodea; family Blaberidae; genus Diploptera; species Diploptera punctata. The sequence continues at coordinate 1,147,049 of JASPKZ010007338.1, read as the reverse complement.
ATATAACGGTACTTCAGATCACGATAAGGGTGAAGGCCAAAACACGTTCCTCTACTATTCATAAATGTTAACAAAAGATTACCCTTCCAAAGGAATGTACAAAATATTGCAAAATATAAACAGCAGAGTTAAGCGAGTGTATCTCGTCTTCTGAGTTGAAGGTCATTTAACTGCCGCGAGTCTACCTCGTCTTTTGAGGCCAATGGGTTTAAAAACCTCGCTATCGCCCGGTTTTTAAACATTTTCCTCGATTCTGTAAAACACTTCACAGACATGAGTTGTGCATATTTTTTTGCGTGATGGTGTTGTCAAATAATAAATAATAGTAAAATAATAACATCTTTGTTGGAAATACTTGCGTTCATTATAAACAATTGACTAACGTAATAGTGTGGGCAATGTTTATTAGTTGAAAACAACAGGAGGCCTTGAGAACAATATTGATAACAAGGCGGCAAGTACATATTTATTGTTTTATATTGTTTCAAATAAAGTTCATTCATTTAAAATGCTGTGATTTGTTTCGTATAATGTATATTAGCACTACCTTTTGGATATTTTTTGTATATGCATGTACGTAGTATACATAGAGGGCAGTGGTTTTACTTCCCGCACGTGGGTGTAAATGTAATATTACAGTATAGTTAATTAGGTTGGCAAATCCCGAAATGTAGGAAGATGAACTTTCAATCATGGTCGCCATTGCTGTAATTATGACAAAACGCACAATTGCGCAAAAAAAAAATTAGTTTAAAAATTTTGCTATAGGTTTCAAATCAATGAAATCAGTTGTATTCATCAGTCGTCAGATAGCAGCAGTTGACAGTATATTCTTCAATGTTTCTGCTATTCAAAAGTGCGACCCAATAACATGCGGTAACTACACTTAACCCACTACCAAATAATAATTGCAAATTCAGAAGATAATCTGCAGAAAGGTCTGTATGAACTCAACTTAATAACAGAAGAATACGGATTGAAGATATCTACAGAGAAAACGAAAATTATGGCATTTCAAGGTGTAGATCCTGTCAGAAGTAAAATTGTACTCGACAATAAAATTTTGGAGCAGGTGAATAATTTTACACATTTAGGATTGCAATATCTCATATGAAGAAGAAAAAGGATGTAAAATGCAAAAATATCTAAATTTTTAAGAATTTGGGTTAATAAATTCTATCTTCAAGCCACAGTTAGTCCAAAAGCATTCAAGATTAAAAGTGTATAAAACAATGGCTCTTCCAACTCTTTTGTATGGTGCGAAGTATGGACGTTGAAACAGAAGGATTACAGAGACTTAGATCTGCTGAGATACCTTCAGAGGACTGCAGGATACACACTACTAGATCACAAAAAAAATTAAGACATCATAGAAGAATTACACATGGAACCTTTAGAAAACAAAATTTCTGATTATAAGTCAAGATGGATGCAACTGTTCATCGAATGGAAGATCACAAGATACCCAAACAAATGTTAAGATATCAACCTGCAGGAAGAAGAAGACCAGGACGTCCACTCAAAAGACTTTTGGATGGTGTGTTTCTCTTGAGGCCGAAACAGGTCCAGATGGCCTAAATTCATGAATGTACTATGATCATGATGAACTACACTTAATTTTCACAAAAATGCCACTTATACCGTTATGCTTTTCACATGATCATATTAAGATGGTCCACCGCTGTGGTCTCGAGGTAGCGTGCTGCGGACCCGGGTTCGATTCCCGGTTGGGACAGGCTCCTGGGTGAGGTTTTTTTTCGGTGTTTTTCCTCACATGTAGGACATATATCAGGAAGCTTAGGGCCCAACGGTCCCCGAGAATCATCCGGTCATCTTCATCATCCTTATCATCATCATCATTCACCGGTGTGGAAAGCACGGGAAGCTACCACACCTATAATTCCCTAGTAAAGCTGCAAGCATAGCATGAAAATGGTATGATTACAGTGAAAGACCTGCCCGAGGGCAGAATTACTATGAATGGATGGATGGATGGATGGATGGATGGATGTATCTAATGTTTAATACATAAAACTATGAAGGTTGTATGATTTTCATAAATATTTTATTTAACCCTTAAATTGGCGAAACAACAATTTCTCGTGCCAGTTATTAAAATTTTTCGGACCGCAATGAAAACAAAATCTTGTAAAACTCGTTAAGTTACTATTGCACATAGTTGTGTAATTTGACACAAATGTAAGTAATTCCTATTCGTTAGTTCTTCTATTGTCTTATAAACAATATTAAGTAAATAAATAAATGTATCTTATAAGATACATTGCCAACTTAAGAGTTAAATTATTTGTAACAGCTGTTCCAATAGACTGTATCTTGATCAAACCAATTTCATGAATACAAATAAATGTTCCATTTATGTGTTACGAATGTTAAATAAAATAAATATATATATATATATATATAATATATATGTGAAAATCACACGAGAATAAAACCTATGACTTACGCCAGTGACAACCAATCAAAAAATAGCTCCAAAGTAACGGACCGTGTAGAAAATATCACCACACAATACTCAACTATAAATAAGGTCACGATTTCCAAATGAAATTATCATAAGTAATGCCACGAGTGATTTCCAAATTATCGATAAATTCACGACTCACGAAGTGAGGAGTGAATTTATCTAGAGAATTTGGAAATCAAGAGTGGCATTTGTTAGGACTATTTAACAAATAAAATTAAGCTGTTTACTCACAAATCATTATTTAACTATAGTTATTTTAAAATATTTATATATTTAATGTAACGGCGATGTTTGAAAACAAATGAGAAACGATAGGTACGCTTCTACTGCTTCTTTTGTTTATCACTGCAACCAGATCATACTATTTATTGCCAAAGAACGCAATATTGTAAGGAGGAGCTTTCTTTAATATGGTAATTATAACACTGATAAATATTTCGTGAAACACGACTCTGATTGGTTGTAAAACAGAAATCATTGAAACGTGATTGGTCATTGACTCCCATTTGGGGCATGAGTTAAATAGTCATCAGAATAGGACTAATTATATTATTAACATATTGAAGCAGAAGAATCTAATTATATATTGAAAAAAAAAATTCAATAGAATCACAATAACACGGATATATTTATATGAGACAAATGTACCTCTGATATACCGTACATTAAATCAAACCATTAAATTTTTACCTCCAAAGCTAGAGAGGGTGTGTCATGTCTTGTAGCATGTCTCAGTGTGCTAAAGAATATCATAGCAAATTAATTAATTCATCTAGAAAATTATTGCAGGATTGGAATGCCCTACCGCTGGATCTTTGAAACCGGACTACGGCTAGTTATCGTTAGCAGAGGATATATATTACAAAAAAATCAGAAACGAACAATAAAGTTCGTAGAAGAAATGTCATTAAAAATCAATGACGATATAATTAATTCACAAGGGCTAAAGAGGGTTGGAATTCCCTAATAATAGTCGGAAATTGCTGTTCACAATTGAACGATCCCATTGGTCGAGGACGCTTCCATAAAATGGATGTTTTCCTTGACAAATATAAAAGGGAAGTTCGAGAACTGACACAATTTCCAATACATAGTGATGATGATGACTCACACCCAGTCTGCAGCCGACATTTGAAGAGATAGGAGGTCAAAGAGCACGCAGAATCTCCTGAGGATGTCTACCGCAGTAGTAGACGAAACGTTGAGTGTTAATAAAACCAGACGACGGCCATTTAGCCCGAAAAACATAAAATACATGAATCAAAACAACTGACGTGAAAGTCTACAATGTTACATGATCACGTAAAACTTTCATAGTTTTATTTATTAAGTTCATTATATATTTTCACCAAATCAATTGATTACAATATAAATACTTTCAAGTTCTGATATAAACATTACTAAACGATACTAGATATAATTTAAGTAAGTTTCTTCCACTGCTGAAAGCCCGTATGAATTAAAGATTACTTCTGGTTTGATAGAGACGAAGAAAAGAGTCTGGGAAGAGACTAACGTCTGACCTAAATGAGATTGTCTGTTTCTGTGGGTTAACGCCCGTATTTGTAAAGGTTCAGAGACGCAACAATGACAGGCGGCAGGGCGGATGTGTTTCGCTAAAGTGGCGATGGAGCATAGCACTATACCATCCAGTAGATTAGCTTATCCGGAGAGAACATCTATCGACTCATAGAATACAATTCACTGGGCATTACCAATCCTGATACATATAACATACATACGAACTTATGTGTAAGGTCTAGGTGCATTTATTTGTGAAAAACTATGCTAATTTCTTCATAAAATCAATCAAATTTGTATGTTCCTTATTTAAAAAATTAGAAAGAGAGAGAGAGGGGTGAGAGAGAGATAGAGAGAGAGAGAGAGGGGGGGAGATAGAGAGAGAGAGGGAGATAGAGAGAGAGATAGAGAGAGAGAGAGAGAGAGAGAGAGAGAGAGAGAGAATCCACCTAATGAGTTGGTTCGGACTATAGGTCTTAGACTATATTCTGTGATTTTTCAACTTCAAACACCGGAAATGAAAAATAAGTTTTTCTTTTCCATTGTTTTCTTTAATTCTACCAGTTATATTACATGGTAGGGTAGTCTTTGAGAAAACCATTCTTATTTTATCCTGTTTCCCATAAAGATCACACGTTCACTGTTTTATGTAGTCTTCTGCATTCACTTGTCTGTCATCTCTCTTTTGTCCAAAAAAATCCATAAGAACTTTATTCTCAAATACTTGTAATCTTTTCTCCTCTCTTAAAGTAAGAGTCCATATATTTTGCGTCCATATAACTGGGAGAATAACAGTTTTATATATTTTTGGTTTAACTTCTTTTTGTTTTTTTTGTTTTGTTTTGTTTTTGAGAATACTTGGGACAAGAATCCCTGTAAAGCGTAATAGCATGCATTTCTAGAATTAAACCTATTTTTAAAGTCATCCTGTGCCTCATTCCTCTTTATGAGGATTCTTCTAGGCATATATGAATTCAGCCACGGATCTAGTCTATGGGATATATTATGATAGTAATAAAAATGAAATAATAATAATAATAATAATAATAATAATAATAATATAATAATAATAATAATATAATGTAATATAATAATAATAATAATATAATAATAATAATAATAATAATAATAATAATAATAATAATAATAATGTAATAATAATAATAATGTAATAATAATAATAATAATAATAATAAGTAATAATAATAATAATGTAATAATAATAATAATAATAATAATAATAAGTAATAATAATAATAATAATAATAATGTTTTATTTTAGCTGGCAGAGTTAAGGCCATAAGGCCTTCTCTTCCACTCAACCAGTGAATAGTAGAATTATACACAAATTACACACTTATTACAAATTTTAAGATATTGTTAAAATACAAGTCCACTTCTGTGGTCACGAGGTAGCGTGCTGCCTTGTCGCGCAGTGGGCCCGGGTTCGATCCCCGGTCGGGACAGTTTTTCTGGGTGATGTTTTTATCGGGGTTTTTTCCTCACCTGTAAGACAAATGTCAGGAAAACTTTAAGGCCCGAACGGTCCCCGAAATCATATGGCCGTCATCATCATCCTTATCATTTTCATCATCATCCTTCACCGACGTGGAAAGCAACGGAAAGCAACCACACCTACAAATCCCTAGAAAAATTGCAAAGCATAGTATGAAAATGCTATGATTGCAGTAAAAGACATGCCCTCGGGCAGAATTACTATGTATGGATGGATTAAAATACAGATTAAATAAAATACAATGATGATGTGATCTAATGCTAGCTAATTCTAACAAAAACATAGAATATAATAAAATTAAAATGATATAAAATAAAGTAAGTAGCTTCCTAGATGATTATTTATAGAATGCTCTATTGTTATGCAGTTAATGTTTTCATTGTGTCGAACTTAAGATATCAGTTTTTTTTCTTTTCTTTTCGTTTACACTGTTTTCCTTCTTGTTTTACCTTTTTGTTAACCTCACATGTAGACACAAGGACAGGACACACACTCAGATCCAAGGTGGAGATTAAAAATCCCCTACCCCGCCGGGAATCGAACCCGGGTCGCCACGGCGACGGACAAATTTGGATTTAAATAATGATAACGATTGACATATAATACTGTACAGAGAGAATGTTTCATTCATTGCAAAGACTTTAAAAGCACGCTGCGTGGATGTCCTAAATAACACAGCTCTCGCATGGTTGACAAACCACAGATAGAATAACGTCCCGCCTCTCACAATGACAGTAGGGAGGATGACAAACACTCAGTTTTGCACTTAGAAAACAATAGCCACTTAAGACTGTTTAAACTAAATTATTGTAAACAACTCACTACCACGAATACTGTGAATATACGACAGTGAATAAAGCCGTTAGTCACTCTGGGAATTTCGAGGTCGTCCGTCTAACTTATTTTTTCAATTCACTGCTTACTTTTAACGTATAAATCTTGTGGTTTATACTCAATTAGTAACATCAGACTGTCGCATATATTACAGTCTCCCATTTTCATTTAATAATGCTTTATTTATTCTGGCGGAGTTGGGGTCATAAGGTCTTATCCGCCACTCAACCAACAAAATATTTGACAAATATAGATATACACTCCCTCCATGGTATCTTTATCTTGTCGTGGTGGAGTGGCTTGCCTGCTTAAATGATCCTGAGAGCTATGCCGGCGGTAGCATTGCTGCCGATAGGGTTACCCATGCCGGACTGGTCGAAGGTGATAAGCCAGACGAAAAAAGTACCTTGGGCGAAAGAGTGACGATCTTTCACCGTAAAAATACAACAGTCAAGAAATGCGGACATGGGTTCATCTGGGGTAAAATTTTCCGGAGGTCAAATAGTCCCCCATTCGGTTCTCCGGGCGGGGACTACTTCAGGGAACCCATGCCAAAGGAACAGTTAAGTCTCGTAGTCTGCGATGGGCAGGACATGTTGCGCGTATGGGGAATGAAAGACGTGCATGGAAGCTTCTTGTAGGAAAGCCAGAGGGAAAACGCCCAATTGGCAGACCAAGAATGAGGTGGGAGAACAACATTAACTATGATTTGAGGGAAGTAGATTATACAGGGAATGATTGGAAAGTATTAGCTCAGGATATGGATGTATGGAGAGCTTATGTCCGCGCGGTCATGAACCTTCGGGTTCGATAGTGCCAGTGAGTAAGTAAGTAAGTAAATCTTGTGGTTTAATCGATTGTATAGTGGACTCGGTATTTTAGTTTCCAGGCGGCATCAAAGGTAACTGTCTCCCTCTGGCTTAAAAAATGCGTTGTTACTGACAGGTAGTGCCGGGGAGTTCTTAGAGGCTTCTATGACGCCGCTCCAATCACCAAAAACTGAAAACAGTTCTCTGCCAATAATGTCTTCGTATTATAATTGGCATATAAAATTACGTTTTTGCGCGATAATGCGTTTTGTTGTACTTACAGCAATGGCGACCATGATTGAAAGTTCAACTTCTACATTTCGGGGTTGCCAACCTAAGTAAGCTACTGTAATATTACATTTACACCCACGTGCGGGAAGTAAAACCGCTGCCCTCTATGTATACTACGTACAAAGTATATACAGAAAATATCCAAAAGGTAGTGTTACGCGTAATATAAGGCCTACATTATACAAAACAAATCACTGCATTTTAAATGAACTGAACTTTATTTGAAACAATATAAAAAATAATAAATACGTACTTGCGGCCATGTTATCAATAATTGTTCTCAAGGCCTCCTGTTGTTTCAACTAATAAACATTGCCCACATTGTTAACGTTAGTCAATTGTTTATAATGAACGCAAATATTTCCAACAAAGGTATTATTTTACTTGTCCACCGCTGTGGTCTCGAGGTAGCGTGCTGCCTTGTCACGCAGAGGGCCCGGGTTCGATCCCCGGTCGGGACAGTTTTTCTGGGTGAGGTTTTTATCGGGGTTTTTTCTCACCTGTAAGACAAATGTCAAGAAAACTTTAAGGCCCAAACGGTCCCCGAAATTATATGGCCATCGCAATCATCATCATTCATATTCATCTTAGGTTAAAGCTTAGGATTAGGGACTCTCCTGGCGCACCATTACCATCATCATGACCCATCATATCATCGGGGCAACGCAACCCAGCCTTCCAGGCGCCCCAACCTCAGAAGTGGGTTACAAGTACGCCATGCCTGGAGAGAAACCAGGAATGTCGAAAGACAAACCTGGGGCATTTGAAAAAAAAATATTTTACTATTATTTATTATTTTGAAAACACCATCGGCCAAAAAATAGTGTACAAGGAACGTTTGTGAAGTGTTTTACAGAATCTCGAAAATTAAAAACCTCGCTCTCGCTCGGTATTTAAACATTTTTCACCGATTCTGAAGAACAGAAATCTTGCATCGTAATATAGTAGTTAGGATTTATATAATGCTGCCATCTAATTGTACAAGTTAGAAATAAAATGAAAGCACAGTTGTGCAATAGCATGATCAAAAACAATCACGGACATCTTGAGTTGTTTACAGAATAAAAAAAACTGAAACGTCTCATGTATTATATAGGATACAAAGGAACTGAAGATTTTTATATAGTTTTTTCTTTTACTTGTAAGAATGAAGCAAATATGTTATCTGATAATTCGGTTTTTTTAACAAGTCTATTCTTTGTTTTACAATTCATTGTTCGTGTTGGCTATTCTTGTGCTGCTGAAACAAGTGAAATTGAACTAGCGCGTGCCTGAAAATGTTTTTCTTCTCGTGGAGAAACAGATTAGTCCATAGCGCCGCATGTTCTGGTTTCCCACGCTTGGGTCACAGAAAGGGTTGGGGCCACATCGTGGGTGTGGAAGCAGACACGCGACCACAAGGTCGTCCAGCTCGTCTTCCGCGTGCCGTCCCGTACACGTAATCTACACATTCCACGTTTATTTCTGTTCTTCCACCCTTTCTACTTCACTTTTAGTCTTCTCCAAAAGATCTAATATTATTTCTCATATTCCTACAGTAATAAGGACGTAGGTACTCTCGAACCAGTAGGTTCATGGCCGTGCGGTCGTAAGTTATCCATACATCCCTACCCAGAGCTAATGTTTTCCAATCATTCCCTGAATAATCTACTTCCCTCAAATCATGGTTAATATTAATTTTCTACCTCAATCTTGGTATTAAAATATAAAATTATGGAATATTCACCTGAAATGTCCGTCTCCTCAACTTAATTAATTATTTAACTGTAGCGCTTTCGGGACTTGTCCCATCATCGGCAGGATTCAAAACTGGTGTTTCCCTGAAGATCTGGTAGAGGGGGTTACATGTATTGGGTTCGTTTTCGTTTATCAGATTGTCGTTGTTGTGAGCTGCTTTCATGATTTCCACCTCTTCGAGTACGAGCTACATGATTATGAAAGCAGCTCACAACAACGACAATCTGATAAACGAAAACGAACCCAATACATGCAATCTCCTCTACCAGATCTTCAGTGAAATACCAGTTTTGAATCCTTGCCGATGATGGGACAAGTCCCTAAAGCGCTACAGTTAAATAACTAATTAAGTTGAGACGGACCTTTCAGGTGAATATTCCATAATTTTATATTTTAATTTTGAATAATACCTCAACGGAACACATCATGAATCTTATAAAAAAATCTTGGTCTACCAACTGGGCATTTTCTCTCTGGTTTTCCAACAAGAAGCTTCCATGCACATCTCTCAATCCTCATTGGTGCCACATGTCCTGCACAGTCTACGAGACTTAACTCTTCTCATAATAATAATAATAATAATAATAATAATAATAATAATAATAATGCTTTATTTTAGCTGGCAGAATTAAGACCATAAGGCCTTCTCTTCCACTCAACCAGCGAATAGTAGAATTATACAAAAATTACATACATATTACAATTTTAAGATATTATTAGAATACAGACTAAACAAAATACAATAATGATTTGATATAATACTAGCAAATACTAACAAAAAACATAGAATATAATAAAATTAAAATTATATAAAATAAAGTAAGTAGCTTCCTAGATGATTATTAATGGAATGCTCTGCATTGTTGTTATGCAGTTAATGTTTTCATTGTGTCGAACTTGAGATATCAGTTAATTTGGATTTAAATAATGATAGCGATTGACAGTCCCTGACGTGACTGAGAAGTGAGTTCCATGCTCTAGTCATAGATATATTATATCTGGTTTTCCATAAAAATCATGTAGCTCACCATTGTGAAGTCTTCTCCATTCACATGTCTGTTCATCTCTCTTTGGTCCAAAAATTTTCCTAATAACTTTAATCTCAAATACCCGTTATTATTTATCCACTTTTAAAGTAAGAGTCTATGTTTCGCATCCATATAATATAACTGGGAGAATAACAGTTTTATATATTTTCAGATTAATGTTTTTTTGAGAGAAGTTGGGAATAAAAGAGTCCCTATAATACATAATAACATGCATTTCCAGAATTGAGCCTATGTTTAAATTCATTGTGCATCTCATTCCTGTTTGTAATTATTGTTCCTAGGTATTTGTATTCACTCGCCAAGAGATGGATAGACACTGAATGCATATTCAATACGTTCCTCCGAGGAGTGATTTTGGAAATAAACAGGATGAAAATCCTACAAATTAAGTTTAAAAAGAGACCAGCCTCACGGGCTAGTGGTCAGCGCTCCTCACTACTGTTCATGAGGTCGCGGGTTCGATTCCCGGTCAAACCATAGGAATTTTTCCTTAAAAGGAATTATGCCTGTGGTTACCCATGGTCTGGAATTTAGGTTAAGTTTAGGTTAAGAACTTTCCTGGCGCTTCATTATCATTTACCACCCATCATGTCATCGGGGTAACGTAACTCCGCTTTCCAGGCGCCCCAACGTCAGAAGTGGGTTACAATAAAAGTCAATGCCAGGAGAGAACACCAGAAATGTTGAAATGACAACCTGGGGCATTGGAAGAAAAAAATATATGTTTAAGAAGAAGATATTTACTTCCCCCTCAGGGGTCCTCATCAAGGGAATATGTGGATGGCGACCACAAGGTGCCCAAGCTGTTGTATGATATTACAACACATACCTTATTCGTAGAATCCAGATTTCTATGTAATTACATACTTCTTTTTTCTCGGTATATATCACTCTGAGAACTTAAAATGTTAACTATTTAGGCCACTAGGGCCATTATATTCCATGTTCATGTTACATACTTTTACATATTCCAGTCAATACCACATATTTTAAATATTATTACTTACTTACTTACTCACTGTCACTATCGAACCCGTAGGTCCATGGCCGCTCGGACATAAGCTCTCCATACACCCCTATCTTGAGCTAATGCTTTCCAATCATTTCCTGTATAATCTACTTCCCTCAAATCATAGTTAATGTTGTTCTCCCACCTCATTCTTGGTCTACCAACTGGGCGTTTTCCCTCTGGCTTTCCTACAAGAAGCTTCCATGCACGTCTTTCATTCCCATTCGTGCCACATGTCCTGCCCATCGCAGTCTATCACACTTAACTGCTCTCATTATATCTGGCTTCCTATAAATACCATGTAATTCACTGTCATGCAGTATTCTCCATTCACCTGTCCATCTCTCTTTGGTCCAAAAATGTCCTAAGAACTTTATTCTCAAATACTCGTAATCTCCATTCCTCCCTTAAGGTAAGAGTTCACGTTTCGCATTCATATAATGTAACTGGTAGAATAATAGTTTTATATATTTTCAGTTTAACGTTTCTTGAAAGGAGTTGGGACATCAATAGTCTCTGCAATGCATAATAACACGCATTTCCAGAATGTTTAATTTCCTTGTGCATCTCATTCCTATTTGCGATTATTGTTTCCTAGGTATTTGAATTCAACCACTTCCTCAAAATATTAGACAAAATTCCATAATATAAAAAACTGAAACTTATTAATAATCTTAGATTATAGAGCACCGTATATGTATTTTTATGTACCTTGGCTTAATTATAGTTCCGCTGCCGTTGGAAAGTGAAGTATAGAATGTACGAGCGACTTCTAAGGTAACGCGCGAAAAAAAAAACAGTCCCGTTTTGTCAGCGTTAAAAATGTCTATTACGCGTATCCTGAAATTGAAGTATGCAGTCTCGGTTTTCGCTCACTAACTACACTTTCGTCCATATCCTTTGATTCCCCACAAATTTTATTCCAGACTACATTGTGACGTCTTATAAAACTGTCCACCCAACCTGAAGATGCGTTGAAATCGTTATTCCCGAGGGATTTACCAAGAGCTAGAGCATCGGTCCGGAAATTTTGAGATTTATCATCAATCACTTTCACCTTTTCGTTTAATGAGGATGGTACATACATTTTAGCCATCTTTATTCCGTAAATTCAGACGCTACCTGTGAAAGATCGGTCTCAGAACTTAAACTAATATTTAAGGTTTTACAGTGCAACGGTTATTTGTAAGTCAGGTATCCAAAAAATAACTACAGTTTAAATAAACTAATAAAAACCAACAAAAATGAAAAAAACTGATAAAAATAAAAATTAAGGAATATATCAAATTGAATTCATGGGTTGTGAAAAGATATATATAGGGAAAACAAAAAGAAACCTAAAAATTAGAACCAAAGAACACATAAGAAATATTAAAAATGGAGAAACTGAAAAATCTGCAGTTGCTGCTCATGTTTGGTCTGAAAAACATAATATAAAATTCAGACACTAAATTATTAAAACAGTTAGAAAATACAAAAGAGCTGACTATTTGGGAAAAAATTTATATTCAGAAGAACAGAAACAGAGTTATGAATTTTGATATTCCGATGGAGGGTGACCTTGTTTGGAGGTTCTTTGGCCAACCACAGGATGGAGCTGACATCGACATCCAGGTGGTGCAACATAATGCAACATAAATAAAACCAGTCAGGGAAAGCTGACGATAAAACAGAATTGTTTTGAAACATGTCCAAGAACAAATCAACATTAATATTGAGGTAAGATGTCCAGACCAAAAATAATATAATCAGGTATCTGTATTTCGTATAACGGATGTGCAGTGAGGCCGAAAGAAAATATCAGATACAGATAGAATCTTTAGTTCACCCGGCGGCAGAAATCATTGCTTATTATTATTATTACTTTTTTTTTTTTTGCCTAACGGGAATTCAATGATAGTGGAAAATTATTTACTTCTTTGCCTGTCTCCCGCTTTATAAAAACTTTTTTCATGAATTGAGTACAAATATCCTTCCGTTTCCGCGTTGGTAAGATTCTGTTTTAATCTTGGCGTAACAGAAGAAGGATGTTAAATGCGTACACTAGCAAAGCTTGACTATGTTAATTGTGTGCATGACATCAGCTGTCATAATGTTAACAACGCTAGACCTTGAATTAAAAGATACTATGTAAACAATCTTAATTCAAAACATGGAGAATGGAAATATACAAATAATCTCATTAAAAAAGGTTATTCTATGCCACAGTGTCACTTGTGCATATTCGACCGTAGAACAAGTGACTGTTAATGCCCTGCTGTAAACGTGAAAATAAACTTCCCGCTAGATCAATTGCCAGCATGTTTACTCACACTTAAGGGGATTCTATCGCAGTAGTCCATCTATATTAGTGGACAAGTTATGGTGAGAAAATGGGCAAGTTAGTGTTAGATTGGGCAGGTTAGGGTGGGAAAATTGACAAGTTAGTATGATGATCTTGAAGAAGATTTCCGGGCTGTTAGCCGTGGTTTTGAGCCTTGAAGTTCCCCGACGTTTCGCCAGAGACTGCGTTCGGCATCCTCAAGGGTTGTCCGTGGTCTTGAGGCTTGAAGTTCCCCGACGTTTCGCCAGAGACTGCGTCTGGCATCCTCAAGGGTTTTCTCAAGACAAGGCGAAACGTCGGGGAACTTCAAGCCCCAAGACCACGGCCTTACAGCCCGGAAATCTTCTTCAAGATCATCATAGCAAGTCCGGCCGTGAAAGCCTAAGTCAATACAAATGACAAGTTAGTGTTAGATTGGGCAAATTAGGGTGGGAAAATAGGCGAGTTACAGTTATATTGGGCAAGTTAGGGTGAGAAAATGGGTAAGTTAGTGTTAGATTTGGCAAATTAAGGTGAGAATTGGCGAGTGAGCGTAAATTAAATTAGCTCAGCATTCACTTATTTGTTAGTGCATTTTTTGTTAAGTTGACAACACTGTCTAAGCAATAACTAATACATATTTTACATTGAAAATATGGTGTTTTTAGGTTAGTTTGAGCTGAACTTCTCACGTAATTTTAAGGTATTTCTCTCTCTCTTTTTTTGTGGGTAAAAATCAACATACAGGCAACATTTCTCTCATACTCGCACATAGGCCTACTCCAAAAATAAATTGTGTGTGTTTTCTGTTTTTTATTTGAATTTATGTAAATGGTACGGTGGTATAGAATCCCTAAATCCCCTATTCTTTAAAAGTTCTTAGGGCAATTTCTGGACCAAAGAGAGATGAACAGACAGGCGAATGGAGAAGACTTGTTAACACTGAGTTACATAACCTTCATTGGAAGCTGGATATCATAAGAACAATAAATTCTCGTAGTTTGCGATGGACAGGACATGCAGCACGAATAGGGAATAGGAGCATTAAAACTTCTTGTAGGAAATACAGAGGGAAAATACCAGTAGAAAGGTCAAGAATGAGGTGGGAGAATAACATTAACCATCATTTTAGAGGATATAATTTATACAGGAGATATTTAAAACATTAGTTCAGGATAGGGTAGGGTGTGCATTCGTCCCGTTTTTTTTTTCCCGGGACAGTCCTGTTTCTTTTTAAATGTCCGCTGTCCCGAAAGTTTTTCTTGGGGACGCTCAAATGTCCGCTTTTAGGATGATGCTTTGTCCATAGATTAAAGAAATATAATAAATATAACAATCCCTGGCTTTGTCAATGTATTTATGAATGGCGACTTTCGTTTTGTTCTTTACTATGTAATTATAAATATGAACGTTAGAAAGCGCCAGTTGTATGACCACGATGCACTTTTTAAGAATTAATAATGCGTTTTTGCATTATTTAATAAAAATAGACTTAGGATTTGTTAATATATTTACCTAATGCCTTGTATAAAAAGCATAGATTAATTCATTGTATTTGAAGAGAAAAATTTTCGCCTAGACCGGGACTCGAACCCGGGACCCTTGGCTTTCCGGGCCAAGTGCTCTACCAACTGAGCTACCGAGACGAGTTACGATCTAGACGCAAATTTTTCTCTTATATACGTTTAATTCCCTCGCGCCAAATGCTTGAAACCACAGCTTCTATCTTTGCAAATGGCGGCTTCTTAGTTAAGAAGACATTTATTGGGAATTTAACACTACTTTATAGCCAGTAGGGCTTCTATTGACGATTTTATTATTAATTTAACACTTCTCATGAAGGATAAATTATATTTGAAGAGAAAATTTTTCGCCTAGACCAGGACTCGAACCCGGGACCCTTGGCTTTCCGGGCAAGTGCTCTACCAACTGAGATACCGAGGCGAGTTACGATCTAGACGCAAATTTTTCAGTTGGTAGAGCACTTGGCCCGGAAAGCCAAGGGTCCCGGGTTCGAGTCCCGGTCTAGGCGAAAATTTTTCTCTTCAAATATAATTTATCCTTCAATGAGAAGTGTTAAATTAATAATAAAATCGTCAATAGAAGCCCTACTGGCTATAAAGTAGTGTTAAATTCCCAATAAATGTCTTTTAAACTAAGAAGCCGCCATTTGCAAAGATAGAAGCTATGGCAGGGATTATTATTGCTATGGTTTCAAGCATTTGGCGCGAGGGAATTACAACGTACATAAGAGAAAAATTTGCGTCTAGATCGTAACTCGCCTCGGTAGCTCAGTTGGTAGAGCACTTGGCCCGGAAAGCCAAGGGTCCCGGGTTCGAGTCCCGGTCTAGGCAACATTTTTCTCTTCAAATATAATTTATCCTTCAATGAGAAGTGTTAAATTAATAATAAAATCGTTAATTCATTGTAGTTTATTACTTTCTTTGTATTTTTTTTCTTTTCTTTTTATGTATAGTAGATTCAAGCTGTTATTCCTTTTTTTATTCATTGTATCATTAATTTAATTTTAATTGTATTTAGTTTCATTGTATTATTAGACATTATTTTCATTATTATTTAATATGACAGATAATTAATTGTTCAATGACTATTATTGTATTTTTTTTTTGTATTCATATGTAACATATGTTTGTCCTGTTTAATATGACTATTATTGAATTTTTTTTGTATTCATATGTAACATATGCTTGTTCTGGTGAGTGGAAGAGAAGGCCACATGGCCTTAACTCCACCAGGCTAAATAAATCTATTCTATTCTATTCTAAAATGTTTTTTACTCTCATATGTTGTCAATACTAATAAAATCCATTGTTGAAACCGTTGAGGTGGAGAATCATAAAATAAGTTAAAATATACCTTCTTAAGTAAAATCCGTCGTCCTCAATTTATAAAAATATGTAATCTTTATGTCTATAGGCCTTTCGGAACATGCGTTCCATCTTCAGCAGGTCCCCTTTTCGTTACAACATCCAATATGATGGTGATGCGTAAACACCACGTTAGGACCAGCAGCATCAACCATCATACTGGATGTTGTAACGAAAAGGGACCTGCTGAAGATGGAACGGATGTTCTGAAAGGCCCTACAGCATAAAGATTGCATATTTTTATAAGTTGAGGACGACGGATTTTACCTAAGAAGGTATATTTTAACTTATTTTATTTTATATCGCATAGGGGGCCTATATTGGGAACTGGTACATTTTTCAAGTTGTCAATCCATGGTCAATGCGGCCAATGTCGGAGATTTCCTGCTGATTCTGGCACTTTGGCGGTGGAGAAATACAATTTTAACTTAGATGAAAGAGATTTAGTTGTGAATTTTATACCCCTTGCAACGATAAATAAATATTTTTAAATGTAATAAACAATGACTTTGGCGATATTCATATTTAAATATGGGAAATAACATTATGAGGTTCTTAATTCGTAAATTAATGAGTCATTTTTTAACATCTTACCTCATATTTTATGTTTCTTCAAACACGGGAACTAGTTTTCGAGAAAATCCGGTAGTCATAATGTCGGTTGAAAATGAGAGAGATCCTTCTCTCGAAAACTAGTTCCCGTGTTTGAAGAAACAGAAAATATGAGGTAAGATGTTAAAAAAATGACTCATTAATTTACGAATGACTTTAGTGGGTTTATTTATTTGTGAATGGTTGATTCTTAAAAACTTATATTGGCAACAGTGTTGTGGTAAAAAGAAAATAACTTTTTTATATATTTTGTTAATGTCTCACCTTTTTTTTTAATGTCCCAGGCTTTTCCTTTAATTTTTAGTACACGTCCCCTTTCACATTGAAAATATTATGGACACCCTACGATAGGGGTGTATAGATATAAAGCTTGTATTCGCCCGGTCATGAACCTATAGTTTCTATATTGCTAGTGAGTGTATTGGGTTTGAGACCCAATATTGTTAATGTCTCGCCTTTTTTTTTAAAAATGCCCCAGGTTTTTCCTTTAATTTTTTGTACATGTCCCCTTTTCCATTGAAAATATTATGGACGCCCTGGGATTGGGATATATAGATGTAAAGCTTGTATTCGCCCGGTCATGAACCTATAGTTTCTATATTGCCAGTGAGTTTATTGGCTTTGAGGCCCAATATTGTTAATGTCTCACCTTGAAGAAGTAATTCTTTTCCCATGTTGTGGCGATGTTTTGAAGTAGCTAACTCTCTTTCAAGCCCGATGTTGTAGTAACATTTTTGAAGGTTTGGTGTCTCAAAAAGAATTACTGGTTCAGGTTGGGTTTAATTTTCGGTAGAGCTGGATTCTATTCTTAGGGTCGGAAGTTGGTACACTAGATAGGAAAACTCTTTAAAATCACTGAAAACTGTTTCTTGTAGAAATAATTGTAAATTTATTTACTATTTAATTTCCCAGCAGATCAAGTAAATATAGGTGGTATTATTCTTCACCGTCAATTAAAATTAAATTATTTTCTTTTCTTGAGTCAACTATTCTTCTTGTGTTAAATATCACATATTATCAGTAGAGTTATATTTGCTTCTATCTTTGTGGAAAGTTATATGAAGAATGACTAGTGTAATTCATTTATGATTTTAAAGAACATTATTACATCACATGATGTTAGGTTTAAATTCTATTGGTTAATAATCCATTAAATACAAGGTTTAAATTTGATTTGTTAAATCAAAAAGTTAATTCTTTTAACATCCAATCAGAGTTTAGTTTACTTTCATTTAAAAATATGAAGTTAAGCAGGTGTTCTTATTACAGTTATAACAGAAAGCTTTATAATTCTGACAACAATGACTTAAAACAATTTTAAAAAGCATTCTTTATAAAGACTGTTATGTTGTACATTTCTTTAATTGTTACCGAGATATTTTTATTCAACAATGAACAATGAATTATTTATACGTTTTTTCTTTATTTAAGTTATATTCAAATATTAAAACAATTTTAAAGTATAAAATTATTAACTTTAACTTCCAAACTTATTATGCTATTAAAATCCTGCTTTAACCTTTTTTTAAAAAGTCCCAGGTTTTTCCTTTAAATTTTTGTACATATCCCCTTTTACATTGAAAATATCATGGACACCCTAGGATAGTGATGTATAGATGTAAAGCTTGTATTCGCCCGGTCATGAACCTATAGTTTCTATATTGCCAGTGAGTTTATTGGGTCTGAGACCCTCGATTTTTTGGCTTGTAGCGAATGTGATACAACTGTGTTCGTTTTCAAGTAACTTTTTATGGGTTCCCTTTAAAATTGCACTATCGATTAACCCCTGTATTGATTTTGTCGACATTGAGTTTGCAGTCAAGTGACGCAAAAGGCAAATAGCTGTTGTTTAATCGAATAAGTTTGAAGTTAATGAACATCAAAGAGCACTGTGATCATCTCAAATATTGATTACGTAACGGAAGAAATCTCTAACGAGCCGGTCACATTTTCTAATTTTTATACTTTCTTCCCCGTAAAAAAGCAATGGAGCTAATGAAATTACTTTAAGTTTTTTTATTTGTTTTATAAATTACATCACAAACAAATGAATACTGTGATGATCTTGAAGAAGATTTCCGGGCTGTAGGCCGTGGTCTCGAGGCTTGAGGATGCCCAACGCAGTCTCTAGCGAAACGTCGGAGAACTTCAAGCCTCGAGACCACGGCCTACAGTCCGGAAATCTTCTTCAAGATCATAATAACAACTCCGGCCGTGAAAGCCTAAGTGAATACAATTGAATACTGTGTTGAATTGCCTTACGAAACATAATCTACAACCTGGTACCTGATCCCACAGATGTCTAGTTTCAAGAAAACTGGACCACAACCATTTAGCCCAGAAGATGAACCAAACAAGAAGAGAGAGAGAGAGAGAGAGAGAGAGAGAGAGAGAGAGAGAGAGAGAGAGAGAGAGAGAGAGAGTGGTTTCTGGTCACACATACACACACACACATATATATATATATATATATCGTCGGTGGCGGTGGACAGTAGTTATGCTCCTTGCCTCGGGTGCCGAGGGTCGCGGGTTAAAACCGGCCGGGGTCGATGGATTTTTTAGGATGGAAAAATCCAAGGAGCATGTCCTCCGGGAGGGACTTTAAGCCGTGGGTCCCGAGTCAGGCTCGTAAAAAATCCTTAAGCCTGGATGAAAAGGCCTCCAAGCAAAATTTACCGAATTTTCCCGTCCTAGTACTACCTTGGTTTCCTAGATATCAGTATGAGGCTGACCACAGACCACTCAAATGACATCTATACGAAAACAAGTGTAACTAAATTAGTATGGTTAAAATTCTTTCCTGTAGGGGAGAGGGCCTAAATCTCTGTAAAGGGAAAATATGGGCTTACAAAACAATATATATATATATATATATATATATATCATACTAATTCTGCCCGAAGGCAGGTCTTTCACTGCAATCATAGCATTT
Organism: Diploptera punctata; assembly: GCA_030220185.1. NCBI lineage: Eukaryota > Metazoa > Arthropoda > Insecta > Blattodea > Blaberidae > Diploptera > Diploptera punctata. The sequence goes on along the minus strand of JASPKZ010007338.1, from coordinate 1,127,061 downwards.
TCATGCTATGCTTGCAGCTTTACTAGGGAATTGTAGGTGTGGTAGCTTCCCGTGGCTTTATTTTTCAAAGTTCTTTTTAGTGTTCCTGTTATATAATTAAACTTATTTAGTTTGTTATTTATATCTGTTTCCGCTGTGTATGATATTTCGCAACCTAGGAAGTTATATCTTACCACTTGTTCTGTTGGTCTATTTTCTAATATTATCTTTGTCCGATCTGGATGAGCGCCCTTGAAGGCCACCAGGCTAAATAAATAAATGACAGTTTATTTTTGTGGTTCGAGACTTGGCCACTACAAATGGGTTTCATGGTGGACAAAACGGAGCTTGGTTTGGGCAAGTTTTTCTCGGGGTTTTCTCCCGTTTTCCCCTGCCACATTTTCATTCCACCATTTCTCCACACTCGTCTCATCAATTTCGTTTCGTTTCATTCATCTGCCCTCTGAGATGGTGCGTCAGGCGTGGTCGGCCGGCACCCTTGTCATTCACAGACCTCTATATAAGGGACTTCATCTCATCTCATCCCTCGACCCGACCCTGAGTTGGCTCATGAGTTAAGGATATTTTATTTATTTTTTGTGACCTTCCTACACCTGTATTCTGATTTGATACGATCTCCTTAAAACTCCAAGGGCAACGCTTGGCGCTCATGCCAAGCGAAATCTGTAGTCTCCTTGACTATGGAAAAATGGCAAATTACTGTATTTATATTTTTTCTGCTCAACGTCTGTCTTTCCCAGGCTGGCTGCGAAGGCGTTAAGGTTTAAGATTTTCATTTAAGGTAAAGTTCACTCATGCATCCATCCGATCGATTCTGCGGTTCTTGCACTACTTTCTTGCACACGTATCGAATTACAATACCGCAGCGATATTACTAAACGTGCCAGAATACGAAATTACAAAAGTAAAATCGAGACAAGAATAATTTAACGTCATAGAGCCGTAGCGCAGTGGTTAAGGCACTCAGCTACAAGCCGGAGGGTCGAGGGTTCAAGTCCCGTTGGGGTCAGGATTTTTAAACTGACCCAAACCCTCTGGCGGCACTATGTCCCTGGGGTCGACTCAGCCTCTAACTGAAATGAGTACCAGGAGCTTGTTCTGGGGTAAAGGCGGCCGTCACGCAGTGCTGACAACCCGGCTGACATAAAGTGCCGATTGTCTAGAAAAAGTGGGAGCCTTAACCTCCTACTACCCCAAGGGCCTCCGGGCCTGTTGTGGGATCACTTTACTTAGGGGGCACGCCGTAGCGTAGTGGTTAAGGCACTGAGCTACAAGCCGGAGGGTCGAGGGTTCAAGTTCCGGTGGGGGTCAGGATTTTTAAACTGACCCAAACCCTCTGTCGGCACTATGTCCCTGGGGTCGACTCAGCCCCTAACAGAAATGAGTATCAGACGCTTGTTCTGGGGGAAAAGGCGGCCGTCACGCAGTGCTGACAACCCGGCTGACAAAGTGCCGATTGTCTAGAAAAATTGGGAGCCTTAACCTCCTACTACCCCAAGGGCCCTAATATTGAATTAGCCTTTAATAGAGTTAACCACATTTGTCGAGATGTAAATTATGGCTGACTTTTAATATATTTAGCGTGAAAAAGCTTCTTACTTTTGTCTTTAAATTATTTATTATTTTTTATGGGTTTTAAGCTTTTTTTTATTTCCCTTATTATTTAGTGAATATATTTAAGTAGTCAAAAAGTTAAAAGAGGAATTTAACCCGGGCCTGTTGTGGGATCACTTTACTTAGGGGGCACGCCGTAGCGTAGTGGTTAAGGCACTGCGCTACAAGTCGGAAGGTCGAGGGTTCAAGTCCCGGTGGGGGTCAGGATTTTTAAAGTGACCAAAACCTTCTGGCGGCACTATGGCCCTGGGGTCGACTCAGCCTCTAACTGAAATGAGTACCAGGCGCTTGTTCTGGGGTAAAGGCGGCCGTCACGCATGGGTGACAACCCGGCTAATATCAAGTGCCGATTGTCTAGAAAAAGTGGGAGCCTTAACCTCCTACTACCTCAAGGGCCTTCCGAGGCCTGTAGTGGGATTACTTTACTTTACATAGAATAGATAGCAATCAAAGTCCTCGCGCAAAACAAAATTGTTGCATATTATATTTGCAATTTTGAACTTTCAAAAGCCTTCCATGGAGTTAGGCTACTTGTTGGTCTGTTTCGGTCCCACTTTAGGCTTAGTCAGAAGTCTCACGTCCTCGTCATCTTTTCTCAATTGGTTTCTAAGACTTCAGGAAGTTTGTGAGACTACAAGAAGTTTCCATGCAGTCTTTCATTCCCCATTCGATTTTTTTTTTGTTAATTCTGAAAAGATTTAGCGACGAAAAATTATATCGGTAAAGTAAAGATCGTCTTTATGGAAATATTCTGATATAAACAGTGACGATCCTAAGTTTGCTGTTTGTTTGTTTGTTTGTTATGCAATGTTAAAATATCTTGTGATAGTGAAGGGAAAAAAAAGGCTGATAGGGCTATATATGTACCAAACTAAACTAACTTTTTTTATGATCTTGATGAAAATTTTCGGGCTGTTGGCCATGGTCGTGAGGCTTGTAGTTCCCCGACGTTTCGCCAGAGGCTGCGTAGGGAATCATAGCAACTCCGGCCGTGAAAATCTACGTGAATACATTAGTCACCTCTACGGGGAGGAAATACACAGATACATACGACGATTTGAGAAACTCAGTCTCAAGACAACCCTTGAGGATGCCAGACGCAGTCTCTGGCGAAACGTCGGGGAACTACAAGCCTCACGACCACGGCCTACAGCCCGGAAATCTTCATCAAGATCATTATAGCAACTCCGGCCGTGAAAGTCTACGTGAATACATTGACTTTTCTTCTTTCTCTGTTTTTAATTCTTCTTCTTCTTCTTCTTCTTCTACTACAAGGTTTAGGCTATGCAGCCTGTTCCGGCGAAGTTAAAAGTGGAGTCCATCTTCTACGTGGTCGGCCAACATCTCTTGTTCCTCTGGGATTATACAGGAAGGTTCTTTTTGGTATTCTTTCGTTGTTCATTCTCATTAAGTGTTCTGTCCATTTCTTATTATTTTCACTGATTTTATCTTCAATTTTATATATATTTAATTCTTCTCGTATAGTTTCATTCCTTATTCTATCCGCTCTTGTGCATCCTTTCACATTACGTAAAAACAGCATTTCCGCAGTCTGTATCCTGCTTTTATCCCTTGATTTCATTATCCAATTTTCACTTCCATACAACAACAAAGGAACAGCCATTGTTTTATATAATTTAAGCTTCGTATCTTTCCTTGTTTTCCGACCTAAGGTTCTTTTTATGGTTCCACAAATAGCCTGAAATTTATTTACTTTATTTTCTTTATCTTTATTTTCTCTATAAGTTATATCACATCCTACATATTGGAAATGTGATATTTGTTCTATTATTTTGTTATCCAGTACATTTTTTATCTAATTCCATATTTACCAATAAATGCCATTACTTTTGACTTATTTATTGATATTTTACAATTATATATATTGGCTATTAATTTAAATTTAATTTGTTTTTAATTACTTGATGGAATTGATCGATCTATTTATCATTTGGATGATATGGTTAGGTAAGTAGATATAGATACCTACCTATGTCGAATTCATCGAAAACATCTTGGCAGGTAGCTACATAATATGAAAAAAATATTAAGTTGGAACTTCAAGCCTCGAGACCACGGCCTACCATCCGAACATTTACATTTGGCAATATCGCACCCTGTTGTCAGTTTTCATCTCCCCCCTTATCCCTATTAACATCTGGTGAAAAAACACCGACATCACTGGTGCGATGAGAGAGATGAGCACAACTGTCTCTTTCTACAAATTTCTTGCAAAGTTAAGCCAGACGAACAATATTGTAATAGTGGTAGGGCGTAGAGGAAGTCTGGCAACCGTGCGAACATTTACATTTGGCAATATCGCATTCATTCAACATACGGTACTCTGCAGAGTATATATCAACAAACAGGAACTTACTTACTTACTTACTCACTGGCACTATCGAACCCGTAGGTTCATGGCCGCGCGGACATAAGCTCTCCATTCATCCCTATCCTGAGCTAATGCTTTCCAATCATTCCCTGTATAATCAACTTCCCTCAAATCATAGTTAATGTTGTTCTCCCACCTCATTCTTGGTCTACCAACTGGGCGTTTTCCTTCTGGCTTTCCTACAAGAAGTTTCCATGCACGTCTTTCATTCCCCATACGCGCAACATGTCCTGCCCATCGCACTCTACGAGATTTAACTGTTCTTATTATATCTGGCTTCCTATAAAGACCATGTAGTTCATTGTTATGCAGTCTTCTCCATTCACCTGTCTGTTCATCTCTCTTTGGTCCAAAAATTTTCCTAAGAACTTTATTCCCAAATACTCGTAATCTCCTTTCCTCCCTTAAAGTAAGAGTCCATGTTTCGCACCCATATAATATAACTGGTAGAATAATAGTTTTATATATTTTCAGTTTAACGTTTTTTGAAAGGAGTTGGGACATCAAGAGTCTCTGCAATGCATAATAGCATGCATTTCCAGAATTGAGCCTATGTTTAATTTCTTTGTGCATCTCATTCCTATTTGTGATTATTGTTCCTAGGTATTTGAATTCAGCCACTTCCTCAAAATTTCCCTCATTTGTCATTAGCTGACCATTTCCATTACATACTGAATTTCTACGTGTGACCATCAGCAACGCCCAAGGAAACTTCTACCAATTGCTGTTAAGTTGAACAGATATGGAGTATATAATCAGAGAAGACACTCACTTCAATTCTCGAACAGTACCCAATAGGAGAGTTATTTATGCTTCGCCCCCACCATGTGATAATGGCCTATGGAAAGAGTTTCAAAGCTGGGCTGCGTTCGTTTTATCTAAGATAGGCGGCGCGCTCCGTGAAACAAGTGGGAGGCGCAGGCGAGATAACACTACACACGTGCAACTAATTTTCACACCTTTCAACGGCTCTGCACTTCACACTTCTCTCTCTTTTGTACAAAAAGTTAAACTTAAAATTGGTCTGACAAAGTTATCACTGCAATACGTGATTATCTAACTACACTACAGCCGCCGTATGTCCGGCTCTGAAGTTTAGGTTATACGAGGGGTAAAGGGAGAAACTCTCTACTGCCAATAAGCAGATAATTGAGTGAGAGTAGATGTGTGCCACAACCAATCGCTGCTCATGACGCAGCTATAGCGTGCTAGTAAGGTTTGAAATTGCTGAGATGTTGTCAGCTCTATGTCTGGTATTATCGCCCCACTATGATGCTTAACAAGCGGCTCGCTTTGTTTCCCCGCTGCTGTTATATGTTATTAAAATACAAAGATCTCGACTGCCGCGACTACGACGATGTTGCCACATTGATATTCTTCCCTCAGTTTCAATTAAAACTCGGAACGATGTGGAACATTCGATCCAGTTATAAAATTGTATACCGTAATTAATGGCATAATTATCAATGATGTATTATTATATGTAGCTAGAATAATAATACCATATCTACATATTATAATAGTATATATTTAAGTGATTTCAACATGTGGCGGCCATGGGAAAAAATTTTCAGACCGAACAGTTAATAATAAAATAATAATAATAATAATAATAATAATAATAATAATAATAATATTAATAATAATAATAATAATCATCATCTTCATTCATGGATTAGGTCTGTTGACCCGTTCCGACTTCAGCCCATCTCTTTCTAGGTCTGCCCACATCTCGGGTGCCTTTAAGTTTGTATTTTGTTATTTGTTTTGGATATCTATCTTCATTCATTCTGTCTATGTGTTGCTTCCATTTTTGTCTATATGTATCCATTTTATCAGTTATTGCAAATATTTCAAGTTCCTGTCTTATTTCTGTGTTCTTGATTCTGTCTTCCTTAGTGCACCCTTTAACAGATCTCAAAAATTTCATTTCTGCCGCCGTTATCCTACTTAGGTCTTAAAATATATATACAGTCAATATGCCCATTTCACCAATAAATATTTAAAATGGTCAACTAGTTTCCGTACAGCCCCCTCTTTTCTCTAATTGATAAAAAAGAGGATTAGTTTTATTATGTTTTACTTTCACTTGTGAATGATTGCGTCATGTGACGTAGTTTGTTTTTAACTGAATTTGTATCTTTATTTTTTATCTATATTGTCTTCAGTCAATATCTGGTCTTGAGAATGACAGCTTGGCTGTAGAAACTAGTTGACCATTTTAAATATTTATTGGTGAAATGGGCATATTGACTGTATATATATTTTAATATTGTATCATCAAGAAGATCAATTGTGTACTAAATACTTAGGTCTTGTTTTTTATGTATCCAGGCTTCTGAACCATAGAGCAGTACCGGTACTGCCAACATTTTATAAAATTTCAGTTGGGTCTCTCTTCTTGTTTTGTTATTTAGTGTTCGTTTTATCGTACCACATATTCCCTGGAATTTTGCTATTTTATTATTTATATCATTATCATAATTAAATGAAATGTCACATCCTAGATAATTGAGATGGTTCACCTGTTCTATGATGATAATAATAATAATAATAATAATAATAATAATAATAATAATAATAATAATAATAATAATAAATATAATATTTTCAGCATGATTTTGTATGGATATTAAAATTATGTAATAATGTTGGAATTAAATTATTTAATAAATAAATACGTATATAATTTTAATTTTAAAACTTAAACAATACCAAATAATAACATAAAAATTAAATGATAACATAAATAATTAGTAATAAACGCCCATAGCGCTATGAGAAACGTGACAACACCGCATGTCAAGCATTGCCGCGCGGCACCAGCTTTTATATAAACTGTTAACCATCAGAGTGAGGCGATAATATCCTCATACATAAAGCGCTCCCTCCCACTGAATATCTATATCGGCAACACTGCTGCAATTCCTATCATTCATTATATTTCTGATATAGGTTTTCTATTTTAATCTTGGTCTGCCACGTTTATTTCTTCCAGGTGGTGACAATTGGTATATATTTTTTGCCATCTTTCATTTTCCATTCTTTGTACATGGCCATACCATTTGAGCAATTTTTCGGACTACTTCATCGTTTAATATACTTATTTCGCTGTATTACATAAATATATTAATATATTTGACATTTTAATAAACTCGTAAAATATGACGCAAGTTAATATATTTCTCAGTGTTTTACCTAAGTGCCGGGAAATATAAAAATTGATGTTTTAGAGTTGACAAGTTCTATAAGTAAGTCACAAAAACGAATTCCATTTATCATTCTCTTGGTGTACATTCAAGTGTCAAGTTTCGCCACCGCCACATTCAAGTGCCTGTCAAGCCACGTTTTACGTAACTACAGCAAATAACATCTAACAAAAATTTAACATTTCATAAAAATGCAATCAAATATTCACTTCATTGAACACACAGAATCATATATATATATATACATACATCCATAGTAATTCTGCCCGAAGACAGGTCATTTTCATGCTATGCTTGCAGTTTCACTGGGGAATGCGTAATAGCATATATTTCCAGAATTGAGCCTATGTTTAATTTCTTTGTGCATCTCATTCCTATTTATAATTATTGTTCCTAGGTATTTGAATTCAGCAACTTCTTCAAATGTTCCTTCATTTGCTACGTATTAACCAAAACAATGCTGATGTAAGTTAACGCCTTCCAAGGTTACAACTGAATCACGTGATCACGGGAAACCCCACTCAATCACACAAGAATGGGAACATTATGTCATTGATTTCTAGTGCATGCGCAGCACTTCTGAATTTTGTTCGCTTCCAAACAAACATTGTAGTGTTAGTAAATCTATCAATATGGAAAAAGTCCCTCTTATAGATATCTAAAAACTGTAAGGTGACAGCTAAAAACTATCAGAGAAAGATTATGTCAATTTTTTAGTACCTGTACTTAATTTTTGAGATTGTAAATCTATAATCTAACTAGAAGTCCGGCCACGCGTTGCTGTGGCTAAGGTATACGTTAAAAATTTAAATTAAGTTGCTGTCTTTCAGCCAGATTAGTTAAAACTAATACTTACACACGAAATTAATAATATTGAAAATCAAATTAACCCTGAACACACTTAAATTATGAAATAATCAATATTTGTAATTCAATTGAAATTCGCGTTTGCAACAAAAAGTACAGCCATCTGGATCTCTCTTTGTTAAATAATAAACCAATTACCTTACCAAATTACCTTACACCGCCATCTGTTAGAATCGTATGGAACTCACCGATAATTACACCGCCATCTGTTAGAATCGTTAGAATGAGTTCCATAACTTACAGATAATTATAACTCTTTGTTAAATAATAAACAAATAATTTGCAATAAAAAATGCGACTATACATTTAGTTATAAACTACCCTAAGTCTCAAGTTGGATCAAACTACACACAGTGTGCAAAATTTTATTAAAATCGGTTCAGAAGTTTAGGATTCCATCTCGGACAAACAACGTGACACGAAATTTTTATATATTAAGATTTTACAAGAATTGAAAAAAAAAAAAAAAAAAGATAATCAAATATAATGCAAAAAACAACTAATTTTATTACAGATAAAGTGAAATTTGTATACATAAGCTATAGGGAAATGACACTACAAAACTGTTCTCTTAAAAAATGGACTGTGATCGTTTTTAGATGTCACCCTAGAAATCAAAATTCAGTACTCACCTCCAATTCCAGCGTTGGTAATGGTGACCCAGAAATCAATTGTCTTCTCAGGACCAAGTTCTTCATAATCCCACTTCTTCTTGACACGGACGGCTCCGTTTGGCTCAACAGTAACCCATGGGTTCTCGTCACGGATCTTGAAAGTCTCTCGTTCCGTTTCTTTCTCCAACTGGAACACTACGCGACCCTCCGTTTCCCCATCAGCTTCAGTAAACTCGATTCTCTTAGTGGGCCTAACCGCGCGCGTTACCCGACGTTTCGAAATGCGATGTTCATCTCCTTCCAGATGTTGCAAATTGTCACTTTCCTGGGGCTGCGAGTTGAACTGAAGCCAAACTTGAGCTGGAATCTCTGACGTACGACTTGGCGTACGCAAATCGTGTGCTTCAACCGTGATTTCATATTCCACATCTTCACCCAGAGTGCTGGGAGGTTCGCCAGCTAGAAGCAAATCTCCAGTCTGGGGAACTATCACCACTAAATTACTCGGCACTGCAAGTCTGTATGCAACTTTGTCACCATCGGCATCCGTTGCTGATACCGTTCCCACAGCAGCAAAACGTTTCCAAATATTTGTCACAGTTCCATTATCTTCAATGCTGGTCTTAGCGTCTGCAAGAGCAAAACGGTAAACACGTTTAGAAAACACCGGACTGTTGTCATTTTCGTCCAGAACTGTTACTTTAACTTTGGTAAGAGCTTTGTCGATGCCGCGACCATCAGCCGCCTGGACAGTGAGGGTATACACTGGAGTTGTTTCTCTGTCCAGGGGTCGAGCTGTTACGATCCGCACTCCGGTAGCAACATCGTCTAGACTACTCCTGCTTGTGATTCCCAAAGTTTCATTGTCAGTCTCAATGCTTTCTTGAAGTGCGAAAGCTCCGTCTTCGTTACCGCCGATAATTGCATATCTGACAGGAAGACCTCCAACACCGCCACCTGTAGCTTGAAGCCGTGGGACACCCTGTACTCTGGTACCAGAAGGTGAATTCTCGGGCACTTCTCCACCTTCATAGAGATCTTTCTGGAACCTCAGCATATCCCGCCGATCAAGAACGTAAAGTTGCAGTGTATGTGTAGCTGTGCTGTTAGGAGTTTCTTCCATGACGACCAAGTTAACAGGTCGATTTACTAGCGGACTTAAATCGGACGTTGTCATCACCAAACCGTCCTCCAATACCGTAAAGAACTCTGAGAATCCTGTTTCTAAAAGTCGGTAATTCATAAGTTGTTGTCCGCCTTCGAATTTTTTGATGCTGTATCCAGGATAGATGTCGTGAGGTATGACGGCGATACTCCGTCTGATGGCAAGTCCTGCGGATACACTTCCTGGATTTAAGGTCATCATGACCAAAATGAGGACTAACGCTAAGCCCTCCATGTTCCTCAGTCTGATCACTGATCTGTCCTCTACACGATGAGCGATGGGCTGGGGGTGACCCGACCCCGCACTCTCACACGCTGCACCAACTCCCGGCGCCTCAACACATGGATGTGGCTTCCAACTGCAATTAAACAAAGCATATATATTAGTAACAAATCGATACAAATATGTTGTCTTTCAAAACAACCCATTGTTGTTGCAGAAAATAATCTCCGTATGTAGAAACAATACACAAACACATTCAAAAAAAGGATTTGAAATCATCTGTTATTTTCTAGCTAGAGTGCTGCATAAAATTAATATTAAAATTATAAAAAAATAAACTATATAAGCACTCGTCCCGCGCCGTAGCCGAGTGGTTAAGGCAGGAAGCCTTGGCGCAGAGCTACGGGACTTGCGCTGGTTCGAGTCTCCATGGGGGAAGAAACTTTTCTCGTGGTATTTCGGCCAGTATGGGACCGATCCCCACCCAGCTTCATGAGGCATTTGGGTAGCTACAATAAAGTAGCTGTTCCAGGCTGACCACATGTCACCCCTACACTGGCTAGATAATCATCTACTACTGTGATTGACACATGTGGATGCAAGGCCAGCAGCCTGATGGTAGGCTAAGGGCCCTCTAGACCTGTCGTGCCATGGAATTTATAAGCACATTGTTTTAGAATACAATATTTATGTATAGGATGCAGTGGAATAGTAGGGAAATGGTTGAACATATACAAAATTATCAGATTACATGGTTCCAACACGTCCAGAGAATGTCAAATTCCCGTTTACCAAAGATCATTTACAACCTCAACCCTAAAGGCAAAAGAGACCTCAGAAGACCCTTCAACCGATGGAAAGATCAGTTTTTGTAGTCGCAGAACGGGCATCATCACCCAATACTGCATTCGGAAGAAGAAGAAGAAGAAGAAGAAGAATATTGAAATAACCATTGCGATTATGTACTTTCATAACGTACTCGTATTATGAAAGATTTGTTCCGTTAATATCTGAAAACGATTACATACAATAACTAAATACGAGTACACAGACCTCCCCTGAAACCCACAGAGAGATTTTTATCGATTATCGTCAATAAATAATGTACATAGATTATTTGACATCTATCTTAAATCAGATGAAGATTTCCAAAAGCAAAAACTGTGACATTGGCACAGTCAGCAATCGAATTAAGATTTACTAATGAAAATAATTATTGATATTAGTAATTCAGACATGAACTGTGCTTTTTTGGCTTTATTAAAAATCATCATCATCATTCGGTATCATGGCAGCTGCCGCCGTCTAACGGAAACCAAAGGTCATTCCTCTATGTCCATCCATTGATCATCCTCCAATCCTCAGATATTCATAGCAGCTTGTAACCCTTCTATCCAAGTTTTCTTTGGACTTCCTCTCTTCGTCCTTTACATTGGGATCCATTCCATAACAATTTTAGGCAATCTTTGCTCTAGCATTCTTTTGACATGGCCATACCACTGTAATCTTTTCTTTTCTATAATGTGCATGAAGTCCGGCTCCTCTTGCACACCCATAATTTCCCTTCATTCTTTATTTCGTAGTTATTATTTATTAAAGATCTTCTTCTTCTTCTTCTTCCTTCCAAGTATTAGGCCAAGGCCTGTTACGATCCTATAGAAAATTTTCCCTCCTGTGTTTCATAGGACGGCCCAGTGATCTCATTAGTTTGATCCTTCCGGGAAATTATCATATAAGACTAGAAAGCATAATAGTCCCTTCGATTGGTTGCTGGCCAAAGGAAGGCAAGACCAGTGATGGGACTGCCATCTTATAGCCTCTGGTCAGGCTTTTCTAGAGAAGAAAAGAAAATAAAGGAAAGAAGAAATGGAAGAAAGGAAAGACTCCCTAGCCCCCGGATGCCCTAATAGCGTCGGGGTCGAAAAAACAAGAGTTAACCAAGAGAGGTTAGATAGTAAAGTTAAAAGAGTCTGGTATAAGTAAGTGGAAGAAATATTTTGCTCAGCTTGGGCACCTTATGGTCGCCATCCACATATCCCCTATATGAGGACCCCTGAGGGGTTTATTAAAGATATGGGAACAAATTGCATTAACTTAATTAAACGAAAAAGAGATATTTCCCACTTATGAAATTAAGCTATAAAAGTTTAAATCAAAATAATTAAGGAATGTAACGCTGTATAAATGTCATTCTACATTACATTCAGAAGATGTAATGGTAAAAAGAAAGAAGTTTATATAAATTGCGAATTAATTACAGAAATCCATCATCTCAGCATAATGGTCTACTGGTTACCCAAGAGAATCATTACAATACAATGCAGTATTTTGTGTTATTGTCTGATTTGGAAATCTCGTTATGAGAAATCCACTTACTCTGATAATGCTATAATCCATCATCACTGCAATGTTTAGATATCCTGTTCCGGCCTAATTACAGTTAAATTAATTATTTCCAATGCATCCTCGGTCTTCTAAAATTCCGGCTTCCTGTTGCCTTGTAATCATAACCTTGTCTTGTAAAGCGGAATGTAGCATCCTCAATACATGGGAATTGCATCTACTTCGGTGATCCAATTTTTTTCGAGGAGAGGAAAAATGTAGACTAGAGGTTGCGGATATCTTTATTTGTTATGTTTTGCGCGACAGTGCGTTTTGTCGTACTTACAGCAATGGAGACCATGATTGAAACTTCAACTTCCTACATTTCAGGATTGCCAACCTAAATAACTATACTGTAATATTACATTTACACCCACGTGCGGGAAGTAAAACCACTGCCCTCTATGTAAACTACGTACAATGTATATACAAAAAATATCTAAAAGGTAGTGTTAATATACATTATACGAAACAAATCACTGCATTTTAATCAACTGAACTTTATTTAAAACAATAAATACGTACTTGCCGCCATGTTATCAATAATTATTCGCAAGGCCTCCTGTTGTTTCAATTAATAAACATCGCCCACACTGTTAACATTAGGCCTAATCAATTGTTTATAATGAACGCAAATAATTCCAACAAAGATGTTAATATTTTACTATTATTTATTATTTTGAAAACACCATCGCGCAAAAAATAATGTACAACGCACTTTTGTGAAGTGTTTTACAAAATCTCGGAAATTAAAACCTCGCTATTGCTCGGTTTTTAAACATTTTTCCTCTATTCTGTAAAAAGCACTTCCCAACCTCGCATTGTAATATCCTACAACCTTAAATTTTTCATTTATGCTTACTGCATCTTATTCCAATCTCCCTTTCGCAAGTTTCACTCCTATAGGCCTGTAACAGTGCTGGAACTCTTATAATCTTATTAAATGTTTAACTTGTGTCTTTTTTGGTCTTCTTTTTTAATCTTCTAGCTAAAACTCCTAATATTTCATGAAAATATGATAGTTTATTAGTTATAGCTTTATAATTGTCTTATGTTATGTGACACTAATTGAAACTACGGGGTGAATCATAAATATGGCTATACGTTTGATCGCGTTGTGTGATGAAGATATTACCATTACAGGAAATATGAAATTATCGTTGGAAAGACAATTATTCAAATTACAACAATGGAATAAAACAAAACAGTGTTGAACTTACGTCATTAGTCGAAATGGCGTTGAATATGCAACAGCAAATTACAATTGCTGCATGAGCAATAACGTATGCTAATGATCGTGAGGCCGCAAGACGGACAAGACGTGAGTTTAACGTAGCATTGCAACCGTCGACAGTTGGAAGTGGAGAAAACGACTGCTGGAAACGGGAAGGATGCAGAAAATCAAACCTTCTGGAAGGCCTCGCATTAGCACGGATGCAGAAACAACGAAGAGAATTGTGGAGGCGTTCGACGCTAGGCCATAAAAATCAACCCGCCAAGCTGCACTTGAGCAGTGATTTGTTTTGTTTTGTTCTATTGTTGTAATTTGAAGGATTCCCTTTCCATTGATAACATCATATTTCCTTTAATAATAATATTTTCGTCACAAAATGCGATCAAACGTAAAGCCATATTTCTGAATCACCCTGCAGAGATTTGTTATGAACATGTTTGTTTTTTAATGTAATTTTCGATCGAATTGCGTTAAATGTCCTTAAAAGCCATTTATATTTTAAAAAATAATTGGACCACTATCATAAACACACCAATACTATTAGTTGAGCTGACAAGCAAGAAAGAGCAGTACAGTTTTACCACAACTTCCTGATTTTTAATGACTATATTTAGTAGTTTTGTAATTTTTAATTGAATTAATTGCGAATGATACAAATGCAATTTTTGCTAAGTTAAAAAAAGTACTGCAAAAATTAATTACGTCATGCACACTGATGAAGAGAAGTAGGTATTCGAATAATTGAGTTCGTAATTTAAAATCGACTCTAGATAGGAATGTAATAAAAATGCGTCACCACTTTTATTAACGTAAGTTTTATTATCTCACATTCTCTAACACATGTAAAATGTTTTATACGGTTTCATATTGGTAACTGACGTAACTGTAGAATGACATATATAAGAGAGAGAGAGGAGAGAGAGATAGAGAGAGAAAGAGAGAGAGGAGAGAAAGAGCGCGAGAGAGAAAGAGAGAATAAAGAGAAACCTCCCCCTCGCTCTCCCCCCCCTCTCTCTCCCTCCCTTTCTCTCCCTCTCTCTCTCTCTCCCTCCCCCTCTCTCTCCCTCCCCCCTCTCCCTCCCTCTCTTTCCCTCCCTCCCTCTCTCTCTCCCTCCCTCCCTCTCTTTCCCCTCTCTCTCTCCCTCCCTCTCTCTCCCCTCCCTCTCTCTCTCCCTCCCCTCTCTCTCCCTCCTCCCCTCTCTCCCTCTGCTTCCCTCCCTTCCTCCTCTCTCCCTCCCCTCTCTCTCCCCCCTCCCTCTCTCTCCTCCCCCTCCCTCTCTCCTCCCTCCTCTCTATCGCTCCCTCCCTCTCTCGCTCCCTCTCTCTCTCTCCCTCTCTCTCTCCTCCTCTCACCTCTCCCCCTCCCCCTCTCTCCCTCCACTCTCTCTCCCGCCCTCTCTCTCTCTCCTTCCCTCTCTCTCTCCACCCCCCTCCCTCTCTCCCCTCTCTCCCCCCACCTCCCTCTCTCCCTCCTCCCTCTCTCTCCCTCCGCTTCTCCCTCCCGCTCTTCGCTCTCTCTCCCTCTCCCTCTCTCGCTCTCTCTTTCTTTCTCTTTCTTTTCTCAGATAGCTAGTACACTAATCCCCTCTCTTACGTCTTCTTCTTTTTCTTCTTCACTTCACGGGCTAGGCCAAATGCCTGTCCGTCTCACGGTTGTTCTGTCCATCTTTTCACTGGCCTTCCTACATTCCTTGAACCTCTTGGCTTGTAGTTAAATGCTGCTTTTGCGGTAATCTTTTTACGTTCATTCTTTCTACATGTCTAAACTATTTTTCTCTATATTCTTTGATTTTATCATTTAATCAATACATATTTAACTCTGTTCTTATATCTTCATTCTTTAACTGATTCATTCTTGTGCGGCCTTTTGTTCTTCTAAGGAAGTTCATTTCTACGCTTTGTATTCTACTTTGCAATTTTTTGGTCATTACCCAAGTTTCACTTCCATAAAGTAATGCAGGAACTGCCAATGTTTTATAAAACTTCAATCTAATATCTCTTCTTGTTTTTTATGTAAAATTTTAAGTGGAATTCAGTAGTCTCTTAAATCAGGCGTAGCTGTACCTTACACTGATTAGTAGAACTAGTCCAACAAGGGAACTGTCAACCATTATATGCCGAAACCTACCTTGAAATTTATCCCAAAGATGCGTTGTGATGTACCAAGCCTGTGCGTTTTTAACTGCAAGGCACAAACATCGAAGCCAGAATCCAGCAATTGCAACATGCTGTACGAAGCAGATGTTCTCCCTGTTTGAGTAAGAACGGAATGGAGCGAGGCGGGACGCGGCGCAGACAGCAGTTAGAGAGGGTTATCCAATCTACCAATTCGGGAGTTGCATCACTTCCCAGTAGTTTAGATGAGAAAATTGGTACTGTGTTTAAAAATGTTTCTATAGGAAAGGTGATACTGCTATAAAATGTGTTATAATTCCAGATATTTTCATTATCATAAGTAATGCCACGAGTGATTTCCAAATTATCGATAAATTCACGACTCACGAAGTGAGGAGCTAATTTATCTAGATAATTTTGAAATCAGGAGTGGCATTTGTTAGGACTATTTAACGAATAAAATTAAGCTGTTTACTCACAAATCATTATTTAAAATATAGTTATTTTAAAATATTTATATATTTAATGTAAACGGCGATGTTTGAAAACAAATCAGAAATGTGAGGTTATGTTCATTCACTGCTGCTTGATCATATTATTTATTGCCAAATAAAATCGCAATATTGTAAGAGTGCACCCAAGTGGAGATAATGAAACATATCAAACTATATATCATAATCAGCATTACGGGTTATTGATTTATTTTTTATTAAACAACTCAGTAAAATCAAGAAATCTTTTCATTATTTGCTATATTCAATGTATTTGTTGGAGAAAAATAATGCTTTTACCTGTTCAGAACATTAAAAAGGAGGAGCTTTTTTATCACAAAAGCAGAAGCTAATAAAGAGAAATCGATAAAGAGCGAGGTGAAACACGACTGTCATTGATTGTAAAACAACATTCATTGAAACGTGATTGGTCATTCACTAGCATTTGTGGCATAAGTTAAATAGTCCTTTTATTTTTAAGGGACTGCCTTGCAATTAAAAACGGCAGATTTTTTTGGACACGGTTTTGGTACATCACAATGCTTCTCTGGAAGAAATTTCAAGGTATGTTCCATCATGCAATGGTTGGCAGCTCCTTTGTAAGAAGAGATAAATGTTTCATTTATTAATAAAATGTTATTTCAACTTTACGTAATTTTGAATTCTTGGTATTTCCTCTATGAATTAGCTACCGCAATGACAGTAAGAAACATGTAATTGCCCATCTTAAAATTCTGATTTGTATCAAACTGCGACCTGCATAATAGTAACGAATTTTAAACAATTAGAAAATCTCATATGGATCTAGGCCATCGCTATACATTAACAGAATTGCATGTAAATTTCATAGGATTTAACGAGTTCTCCATCTGCGTATTTTTGGAAGTTTTATTTGAAATTCTTATTAAGTAAAGCTTCTTTATTTGGGCATTCCAAATTCGTGGTCACGCAAGCTTGGAAGATTGTTATCAGAACATCATCCAGCACGACCCATTTCAACAATCCAGGCTTCTGTACTGCGTGACGAATACATCATACACCTGCCAAGACTTTCTAATTTCGTTCCCACACTCTGTCGAAAATTTGTGTTTTTTATTCCTTTCATTCATTCATTCATTCATTCATACTTTAAAATTTACATTTACATATAATGACCAGCATCATGGGCTACAGTTTTTGACTACAGTTCATGAGTCCTGGGTTCGATTCCCGGCCAGACCTTAGGAATCTTTCCTTAACCCTTAAATCTGCAAAACATACATTTACTGTGTTAGTTATTTAAAAGTGGCGGACCGCAGTGAAAACGGAATGTTATGAGACTGTTATTATTAGGTATAGTGTATAATAAGACACACATTTAAGTTGTTTCTTTTTGTTCGTTTTTTCTGATTTATTTAAAATATTAAATTAATTGAACCTACTGATGTATCCAAAAGGATACATTACGAATTTAAGGGTTAAAGGGAAATATTCCTATGATTGCCCAAGGTCTGAAATTTAGTTTAAGTTTAGGTTAAGAACTTTCCTGGTGCTTCATGATCATTTATCACCAATCATACCATCGGGGTAACGTAACACCGCCTTTTAGGTGCCCCAACCTAAGAAATGGTTTAACTAACTCCCTGCGCTATCGAACCTGTAGGTTCATGGCCGCGGATATAAGCTCTCCATGCATCCCTATCCTGAGCTAATGTTTTCCAATCATTCCCTGTATAATCTACTTCCCTCAAATCATAATGTTATTCTCCCACCTCATTCTTGGTCTACTAAATGAGCGTTTTCCCTCTGGTTTTGTACAAGAAGCTTATATACACGTCTTTCATCCCCCATTCGTGTCACATGCCCTGCCCATAAGAAATGGTTTACAGTTTCGTAAATGCCTGGCGAGATTACAGGGATAGAATTTGAATTGAAATATATCGAAGTTGCAGTCTTAATTGATTGCACTGAAGACAGTTGACTATAGGGAGGGCATAATTTATAAATATTCCCTTGATATAGTTAGTAAGTTTATAAAATGTATTAAGAATCCCTAGATTTTTATTGTATGTATCCATCCATAATAGTAATTCTGCCCGAAGTCAGGTCCTTCACTGCAATCATAGCATTTTCATGCTATGCTTGCAGGTTTACTAGGGAATTCTAGGTGTGGTAGCTTCCCGTTGCTTTCCACACCGGTGAAGGATGGTGATGATGATAATAATGATAAGGATGGTGATGATAATGATGGCCATATGATTTCGGGGACCGTTTGGGCCTTAAAATTTCCTGACATTTGTCTTACAGGTGACGAAAAACCCCCCCCCCCCGACCGGGGATCGAACCCGGGCCCGCTGCATGACAAGGCAGCACGCCACCTCGAGACCACAACGGTGGACATTGTATGTATAAATTTTTATTTTTTGAGAATACCAAAAATGTAATAAAGGACAACATGCTGGTAATGGAAAAAAGCATATAAACTCCAAGCGTGACAGACCTAGAAGGTCCTTTTCCTTCTATTCGGCTGCTGGCATCACATTCACATGTTAATCACAGAGGTAGACGATCACTATAAGCCAAGTGTACGGATGACGTGTGGTCAGCATGTCGTGTCCCCCGCCGTTATAGCTTGCTGGTCTTCTCAACCTGGAGTCGCAACTTATTATAGCCTCCCAAATGCCTCACAAAGATGGGTGGGCACCGGTCCCATACTGGCCGAAATTCCATGAGAAAATATTTCCCACATGGAAACTCGAACCAGCGCAAGTCCCGTAGCTCTGTGCCAAGGCATCTTGCCTTAACCACTAGGCTATGGCGCGAGACTTCATTTTTTAAATATTTTTTTTAGAAACTACAGTAGCTTGCATGATTGTAGAAAGAAGATTATGTTAACATTCTTCTTGATAATCTGAAGAAGGAAGAAGAAGACCATGACGTCCACTCAAAAGACTTTTGGATGGGGTTTTTTTTAGGCCGAAACAGGCCAACAAATGACCTAAATTCGTGAATGTACTATGATGATGATGATAATCTGAGGCTTGGTTTGAGACTTGAAAGCAAATGTATTTTTTTTCGACCAATGGGTTGCTGGCCATGAATTCCAAAAGCCATAGTTCGCTACTGCCCCCAAGGCAAAAGATCACTGGGACGTCCAAAAAGCGCTGGATGGAAAATTCCTCTTTGAGACCGTAACAGGCCACTCGGCCTAATACTTGCATGGATGATGACGATGATGATAATGATGGTAAGATGACTTCGCCTGTTGGCCGCGGTGGTCTAGTGGTTATGTCCCAAGAGTCTATAGGCCTATGTATTATTTTTCTAACTGAACTGCACCCGAGCACGAGCGCTTACTCATTCTCTTGTAAAATACTGGGTACAACATTTTGTGTGTGACTATTTAACTCATGCCCCTAATGGGAGTCAATGACCAATCATATTTCAATCAATTTTGATTTACTACCAATCACAGTCGTTTTTCCCGTCGATTTTATCAGTTTAATTTTATCACTTTAAAATCAAGTTCCTCCTTTTTAACATTCTGAATAGGTCAGAGCATTACTTTGCAGTGATCGTATGTGGCTACCAGATTGTATATATATATATAGTGTACGAATGTTCGCACATTGTGCCTGTGGGACATAATTTAAAAACATTTGTAGCAATTGATTATACCACCAAAAAAAAACACTGTTTGCACTTTCTTAAACGAATTATTTTCCAGGAATTTACGTTCTAGAAAAATATAATTGACATATTTACATCATAGGACATCAAAAATTCATTATTACCTATAATGTTGGTTATAAATTTCTCCACTAGGGTGCATTCTTACAACATTGCGATCCTTTGGCAATAAATAAATATGATCTGGTTGCAGTGATGAACAAATTAAGCAAATGAAGCGTACCAATCGTTTATCATTTGTTTTCAAACATCGCCGATTACATTAAATATATAAATATTTTAAAGTAACTATATTTAAATAATGATTTGTGAGTAAACAGCTTAATTTTATTCGTTAAATAATCCTAAACTAAAATTAAAATTTATAAGAGCATAATACAGAATATTTTGTCATATGGAAGTGAAACTTGGTCATTGACAAAATTACAAAAGAATAAAATTAGAACAGTTGAATTTGATTATTTTAGAAAAAGCCTCCAAAAAACAAGACAGGATAAAATAAGAAATGAATTCCTTTGGAGAGAAATGAATGTCACCACATCAGTTGTTAAGAGGATTGAAAATCAGACGCTTAAATGCCCCTGGAAGAAATAAACGTAGCACACCAAGATGGAAATGGAAATCCTACATCAAAATAATAATGGATGATAGGAAATTGGAAGAGGGAGATTGGAATGATAGTGATAAATGGAAACTGAAGACGCCAAACATATAAGTGGGGCAAAGCCGAAGAAGAAGATATAATCCTAACAAATGCCACTCTTGATTTCCAAATTCTCTAGATAAATTCACTCCTCACTTCGTGAGGACTCTACTGGGGAAGATTGACTTAGGTTAATCTTGCTGGTGGGTAAGAGGCGAGGGGAACTAAGTATAGCTCACAACGAGGGAATGGCGTCTGTATCCATATTGGGCGGCCACATCTTCGTCAAGTCTTCAACGGTCAACAGGGCGACAAGGAATAGCACAGCTAAACTTGTAGGGCTTGAAGAGCGGAAGAAGCAGCCCTCTCTTGGGGGGTGGATACCCAGAGGAGCATGTTTGGAGGCTCAGAGGAAGCAGCCCTTCCACCATCCTTGTCCTGCGAAGCGCTCGTAACGCTTCCAGGAGACATTTATCTTACTGAGAAGCTTCATGGAAATCAGCCGGATTGTCATAAAAGGAACCGACCCAAGCAAGAGTCTAGTTTCAAATATTTGGGCTGTGATGTTGGCTACAATGTGGAAAGAGATATTGACTCCAAAACAAATAAATTTCAGACGGTGTGTGGAACAATACAGAGAACATTAAAAAATAAAATTAGAAAAGAAACCAAGATAAAAATGTATAATGTTATGGCGGTTCCCACAATATTGTATGGATGTGAAACTTGGGCTCCAGTGAAAAGACAGAAGGATAGAATACAGACGGCAGAGATGCGGTTCTTAAGACAAGAAAAAGGATGTACAAGACTTGATAGAATAAGAAATGAGGATAGAAGAATTGAACGTACAGCCTTTATTGGATAAAGTCACGAATTACAGACAGAAATGGATTGATCACATGGAAGGAATGAGTAAGGAGAGATATCCATTGTTAGCCAGGAACTATCAAGCAAGAGGAAGGCGTGATGTTGGAAGACCTAGAAGACGTTGGGCTGATGCATTATGAAGTCGGAACGGGCAATTGCCTAATCCCTGGAGTGATGATGATGATGATGACTTCGTGAGTCCTGAATTTATGGATAATTTGGGAAGTACTCGTGGCATTACTTATGAATAAAATGAATTTTAATTATTCTTGAAAAAATCCAGCCAAAGCGACCAGGGCACTAGATTTGAATCTAGTTACTCCCAAACACAAGTTTGATGTTTTGTCATTGAGGGTTCTCGTTTGATAAATTCATTTCAAAACAGTTTTCTAATGGATAACTTACATGCTTCGCTTATAACAATTTCTATGGAGGGATGTTATTTCACCTTTGAGTGTATTACATAGAGGAACCAAAAGGGGTTCTCATATGACTTCCCTGCTGCAAAATTAACATCCACAATGTATAGCCCAGGGCTGTATTGTAATATATTGCAAGCAGTTCCGAATATAACTTCAATACAGGCATGCTTGTCAGGCAAGATTACTCCATTCATATCTCTGTCTTAGCTGTACTAATTCCGAATTATGTTTCAGTTGTACTGTAAACAAACTTGCATAAGATATTATTCCGCCGACTCAGTCTGTTAGGGGGATTGTGGTACTATTTTTAAACTCTATATGCCTCAATTCTATTGCAACAACTACAGGGGCACCTCATTACTTTCAACTTCGTACAAAATTCTTACAAATATATTAGTAAGCAGACTCACTTCCTATATTGATGACATTCTAGGAGATCATCAATGTGCATTTAGAAGAAACAGATCCACAACAGATCAGATTTTTAGTATAAGAAAAATTTTAGAAAAGAAATTGGAATATAATGGTACTGTACATCAACTATATGTAGACTTCAAAAAAGCATATGATTCAATTAAGAGGGAGAAGTTATATAGTATCCTGCTGGAGTTCGGAATTCCTAAAAAGTTAGTTAGACTTATACGAATGTGTCTTAATGGCACAAAGAGTAGGGTGCGTGTAGGCAAACTGTTTTTGGACACTTTTGAAATCCAGAATGGGTTCAAGCAAGGAGATGCAGTATTTCCTCTACTATTTAATTTTGTACTAGAGCATGCCATCAAATCTCTAGAGGATAAAGAAGGCTTACAACTCAATGGTATTAACAAACTGTTAGTTTATACTGATGATGTAGTACTATTGGATGATGTAGTACTAAAGGCCAACACGCACACACTATTGAGTAACACTAAGAAATTATGACTGGAAGTAAATATCAATAAAACTAAATATATGGTCACACGTAGAAATACATTATATAATGGAAATGGGCAGCTAATGACAAATTTTGTGGAAGTGGCTGAATTCAAATACCTAGGAACAATAATCACAAATAGGAATGAGATGAACAAAGCAATTAAAGCTCAATTCTGGAAATACGTGCTATTACATTGCAGAGACTCTTGACGTCCCAACTCCTTTCAAAAAACGTTAAACTGAAAATATATAAAACTATTATTCTACCAGTTATATTATATGGATCCGAAACATGGACACTTACTTTAAGGGAGGAATGGAGATTACGAGTATTTGAGAATAAGGAACTTAGGAAAATTTTTGGACCATAGAGAGAGTGAATGGAGAAGACTACATAACAATGAACTGCATGGTCTTTATAGGAAGCCAGATATAATAAGAAGAGTTAAGTCTCGTAGATGGCTATGGGCAGGATATGTGGCACGAATTGGCAATGAAAGATGTGCATGAAAGATTCTTGTAGGAAAACGGCCAGTTGGTAGACCAAGAATGAGGTGGGAGAATAACATGAACTATGATTTGGGGGAAGTAGATTATACAGGGAATGATTGAAGAACATTAGCTCAGGATAGGGATATATGGAAAGCTTATGTATTTTCACGTATGTGAAGGGTTTTACAGAATCTCGGATATTGAAAACCTCGTTATCCTTCTGTAAAAAAACACTTCCCAACTTCGCATCGTAATATACTATTGTCGCCCTTCCAAATAATAATGAGTCCTAGTGACGCCATTGCTTATGGCATTGTTACGAACAATAGGTTTGAAGAGTAGTTGTTACTTCAAATACGTAGCAGTCGAGCGAGCGTGGTTTCCGATACACTTGTACGTATACTGTTTCCGCCTACACTTGGAACCTTCTTACAAAGGGGGAAAATAACTGAAGTATTAGACATACATGGGGGAAGCTGAACGTGAGAAGGGATGAGTGCTGGTTACTATAGCAACGTGACTGCACTGTGACTCCGCCCAGCCCATACTCATCTAAAGCACTGCACCACAAAACACGTTTTCAACAATTTGAAACATTCTGGCCACCACAGACAACTACCTGCCCATACCTCACTGGCATGATCGAACCGCTAGGTTCATTTTGCGCTCACATACGCTCTCCATACATCCCTTACCCTGCTTATTATACAATATATTTACTTAATGCCTTGTATAATAAGCCATAGATTAATACACTATAGTTTATTACATTATTTGTATTTTTTCTTCTTTTCTTTTTATGTATAGTAGATTCGAGCTGTTATTCCTTTCTGTATTCGTTCTATCATCATAAGTAATGCCTCGAGTGATTTCCAAATTATCGATAAATTTGGAAATCAAGAGTGGTATTTGTTAGGACTATTTAACGAATAAAATTAAGCTGTTTACTCACAAATCATTGTTTAACTATATTTATTTTAAAATATTTATATATTTAATGTAAACGGCGATGTTTGAAAACAAATCAGAAATGTGAGGTTATGTTCATTCACTGCTGCTTGATCATATTATTTATTGCCAAATAAGATCGCAATATTGTAAGAGTGCACCCAAGTGGAGAAATAATGAAACACATCAAACTATATATCATAATCAACATTACGGGTTATTCATTTATTTTTTTGGTAAACAATTCAGTAAAATCAAGGAATATTTTCATTATTTTCTATATTCAATGTATTTGTTGGAGAAAAATAATGATTTGACCTGTTCAGAATATTAAAAAGGAGGAGCCTTCTTTATCACAAAAGCAGGAGTTGATAAAGAGAAATCGATAAAGAGGGAGGTGAAACACGACTGTCATTGGTTGTAAAACAACATTCATTGAAACGTGATTGTCATTAACTAGTAGTTGTGGCATGAGTTAAATAGTCAGTTTAATTTTAATTGTATTTAATTTTATTGTATTATTGGGCATTATTTTCATTATTATTCAATTTGACAGATAATTAATTGTTTAGTATGACTATTATTGTAATTTTTTGTATTTATTAGTAACATATGTTTGTCCTGGTGAATGGAAGAGGAGGCCACATGGCCTAAACTCCACCAGGCTAAATAAATCTATTCTATTCTGACGTAATGTTTTCCATTCAACCCCTATATTATCTACTTCCCTCAAATCATGTCATTCTTCACCCCGTTCTTAGCCTAGCAGCAAAGCGATTCCCTCCATTTTCAGTACAAAGCGTTTCCATGCCTCTCTTTCATTCCCCATTCGCGCCACATGTCCTGCCAATCGTAATCTACGAGACTTAATTGTTTTTTATTATATCTGGTTTCCCGTAAAGATCATGTAGCTCACTGTTATGTAGTCTTCTCTATTCGCCTGTATATATGTACGAGACTTAATGATATTTATTACACCTGGTTTCCCATTAAGATCATATAGCTCGCTGTTATGTAGTCTTCTCCATTCGCCTGTCTGTTTATATCTCTTTGGTCCAAAAATTATCCTAAGAATTTTATTCTCAAACAGGCCTACTCATTTTCTACTCCCTTAAAATAAGAGTCCATGTTTGGCATCCTTATAATATACATAAGACACACTGACACACATACACACACACACACACAAACCACATATATATATACATCATCATCCGGTATCATGGCAGCTGCCGCCGTCTTCCGGAAACCAAACGCCATTCCTCTCTGTTAATCGATTGATCTTCCTCCAATTCTCTGATATTCATAGCAGCTTGTACTCCTTCTATACAAGTTTTCTTCGGTATTCCTCTCTTCCTCGTTTCCATTGGGATTCATTCCATAACAATTTTAGGCAATCTTTGCTCTGGCATTCTTTTGACATGGCAATACCATTGTAATCTTTTATTTTCTATAATTTCTATGATGTCCGGCTCCTCTTGTACACCCATAATTTCCCTTATTTCTTTAGTTTGTATTTATCCATTCTAGATTTTCCAGCTGATCTTCTTAAAACATCAATTTCTGTACTTAAAATTATTTTCATTTCCCTGGTAGGAATTTGCCAGACTTCAGCACCACAAGTTAAAATGCTCTGAATTATGGTTTGATATATATTGATCATAGTCATTTTCGATCTCCACTAAAATTTAGTAGGATCGGTGAAAAATCTGCGAAATTTGTACAACCAAAAATCCTATATTTTAAATTTTTGAAATAAGAACGCTTTATGTTTTCCCAGCGCAAAATACATATTCTCTGGTAAATGAGAATATTTAGGGCGTATGTTGATATCCAAGATTTCCTTATCTTTAATGTTTTATTTCATAAGGAATCTCATTTTAATCTGAATATTTTGTAATATGTTACTGTGCATGATACAATAAATTTACTCATTTTTAATCATTCCATATATATATATATATATATATATATATTTTTGACATTTGGCAATGAAGCGTTACTGCTATAAAGTAAATATTCTCTTTAAAAATTTGCTTAACTGTTATGTTAGCCGCAAGATGTCAGTTGGAACAAATTTCCGCTACCTCTTGTGTGAATTGAGAATACTACATGTATAAGAAAATTGTATGTTTGTGTTGGAATTCTTGGGTAGCTCAGTTGGTTAGAGCGCTAAAGGTACAGACTTTAGAGACTCGAGTTCAAATCCCGACTCAAGCATTCTTTTTTCTTTTCATATCATATATATATATATATATATATATATATATATTAGCTAATATCTGGCGTACGTTGCTACGCCTAAATAAATTAAAATTAATTTGCTTTCATGTTTAGTTGAATAAGTAAAAGGAAGAATAATTACAAATATATATTTTTTTAGATATCTCGTCCTGATTACCCGGCGTTGCCCGGGAATCTACTTATCCCGATCTTCTTGGCATAAATGAGCTGAAAGACAAAAAATAATGTAGGCCTACTTCTTATGATTCGTTGAAAGAGTAAAATGAAAAATAATTATAAATGTATATTGTAATTATTTTAAGATTCCCCGTGCTGATAACCAGGTGTTGCCCGGGAATCTACTTATCTCGATCTTCTTGTCATAAATGAGCTAAAAGACAAAATTCGTTATTGTGAGTTATCCGTAAAAGAATACCCGCCATGTGCTGCTATGCTTGCACAGGAATCTACGTACTTCTGTCGATCTTCTTGGCATCAATGAAAGGCAAAAAATGGTTATTGTGAGTTATCCGTAAGAGATAAACATATGCTGTCGCGGACTTTTTTGTAGAGCTTTTTGAGATATTCAATTCTGCGTACATTAATTTTGTGTATTTCTTATGGTTTAGGCAGCGTAAACCATTTAAGCGTCCAAAGAGCTACTTTTTTCACGTTTTCCACTACAAAGGGCGATTTTTTAAGGGTGTAGGAGTCGAGTATCACAACTCTATTGTAGCCTATGTTCATCCCGGGAATCTCCTGAACATTTTGCAAAAAGTCCCATCATATTCGGATCAACGGTATGACCGCGCATAAAGTACAAACAAACAAACATTCATTTTATATATTGGATATATACCTATGCAGGCCTGAAGGTAAAATACATAATGAACAATTCGTCGCTACACATTCCACACATTGGGACACAGCCCGATGTTTGAAGAACACTAGAATCTGGAAAGCAGCCAATCTACAGAGGCTTCCAGTTAAAACGAGGACGTGCTGGTAATCAGAAAAGCATCACACCCATAACTCCCGGCGAATAAAATAAATTATTGATACATGTTCAAAAGAGAGAGGGAGCGAGTCGAATGAAGGGATTCCAGGACTGGGAATTGTTGATCGCATTACATTTACATATGAATGACTTTAATGGTTCTCATTTCTTCCAAACTTCACTTATTTATAAGAGAATTCAAATATTATCTTCTGTAAAATGTAAAAATTCACATTGTAATTCACTAATATAGCTTCATTTTGAGTTGTTTATCTCCAACCATTTCGCTTCTACAATGTGTGCATGTGTGTGTGAAATAAATTAATTGCTTTTGTTCAGTTCTTTCTTTATGTTGGATATACTGATAGGATGCGTATAGCCAAATGGTTTTCATAAGACTTCTGAAATTTGCAATGTGTTAAACCAAGGAGATGCACTATCCTCTCTACTATTCAATTTTGTACTACAGCATGCTATCAAATCTTTAGGTAAAGGTAAAGTGATCCCACTACAGGCCTCAGGAGGCCCTTGGGGTAGTAGGAGGTTAAGGCTCCCACTTTTTCTTGACAATCGGCACTTGATGTCAGCCGGGTTGTCAGCCCTGCGTGACGGCCGCCTTTACCCCAGAACAAGCGTCTGGTACTCATTTCAGTTAGAGGCTGAGTCGACCCCAGGGCCATAGTGCCGCCAGAAGGTTTGAGTCAGTTTAAAAATCCTGCCCCCACCGGGACTCGAACCCTCGACCTTCCGACTTGTAGCGCAGTGCCTTAACCACTACGCTACGGCGTGCATCAAATCTTTAGAGGATGGAGAATTCCTACAACTCAATGTCATTATTAAGCTGTTAGTTTATGCTGATGATGTAGTATTATTAAGCGATAGCTAGGTGATACTGACAGCCGCAGATGACCAGATCATTGTAGCTTCGTCAGAAAATCAAATACAAAGATCAGTTTATAAATTATGGAAACTAATAAACGATTATAATTAAAGATATCAACAGAGAAAACAAAGTCAATGGCATTTATTGGAACTCAGCATAAAAGGGCAAAAATTGTAATTGGAGCAAACACAATTGAACAGGGGAAAACATTATTTGATAAAATACACAACATAGAAATTAGGGACAAATTCCATATTCAAGACATAACCAAATTTATTATATAAATAAATAAATAAAGCCTGATATGTCCCTTTAGGGCAAAGGCCCCCCTGTACAGGGGTTAAGCTCTATTTGAGAGTGTCACCCGGTGAGCTACTCCGTGGTGAGAAGTTGACTTGGATGTAGCACTTGGTTTGTATACACTGTCTGTTCTGTGATTAGTTAATACACAGTTGGCTCTCCATCGTTCTCCAGCTTTTCCTGCATCTGGCGACTCTGGACCATTGCGCCCCTGCTCGTTCTTTGAAGATGTCAGCCCATCGTCGTCTTGGTCTTCCGCGCTGTCTCTTGCCTGTGTACGGGTCCCACATGGTTGTTTTTATTGTCCACCTGTCGTCCTATATTCTTGCGACGTGGCCTCCCCACTTCCATTTTTTCCTGATGGCTTGTTGTGCGGGATCAGTTGTTGAGGATATCGCTTGAAGTGTTGTATTCGAGATTCTGTCCTTCAGAGTTATGCCTAAGATTTTCCTCTCCATTTTCCTTTGGCATACTAATTTATTATAGATAGACGAAAATATTGGAAGGGTCATATAGAAAGAATGGAAGGAAACCGGCTTGCAAAAAGAGCTAAAGAAGATAGACCAATGGACGAGAGAAGAACAAGAGGAAGACCAGCCAAGAGATGGATAGACAGTGAATGCACATCCAATAAGTCTTCCTCCGAGGAGTGATTTTGGAAATAAAAAGGATGAAAATCCTACAAATTCAGTTTAATAAGAACAAGAATAATAAAAAAATCAAAGAAAAATTATTCATTTCAATTTGTGATGTCTGCTAGATCTGAAATTGATAGAAATATTGTAGACCAACAATATATCAAGGGAATTAATATCTGTCTTCGAGCATGTCCTTCGAAAACGATGTGAAAAGAAAAAAAAAATGGAGTTCTATTTATTCGTGTCAGGTAAGCGTGTTCAGTTACAGGATTCATATTAGTTTTTAGACTGATGGCACAATTTGTTTCAAGAAGATCTGGTAACATGCGCGTCTCCCCTGTAAAGAACAGATGTTAGGGGGCGGTCCCACACAGACGCCATGACATGTACCACAAGAACGTGAAACAATGCACTTCCAACTTAACGAAATCTCTATTATTTAAATTAATGGCCATCAGTGGAGTAAGACCGCATGTGTTCGTTCATACATCTGACTAGTCCGATCTCAATACATCCTAGATAAACGAGGGAAATTATGAGGAAGTGGCTGAATTCAAATACCTAGGAACAATAATCACTAATAGGAATGAGATGAACAAGAAATTAAACATGGCTTAATTCTGGAAATGTGTGCTATTATGCATTACAGAGACTCTTGACGTCCCAACTCCTTTCAAAAAAATGTTAAACTGAAAATATATAAAACTATTATTCTACCAGTTATATTATATGGATGCGAAACATGGACTCTTACTTTAAGGGGGGAAAGGAGATTACGAGTATTTGAGAATAAAGTGCTTAGGAGAACACTACATAACAATGAACTACATGGTCTTTATAGGAAGCCAGATATAATAAGAACAGTTAAGTCTCGTAGACTGCGATGGGCAGGACATGTTGCACATATGAGGGATGAAAAAGTTGCATGGAAGCTTCTTGTAGGAAAACCAGGGGGAAAATGCCCAGTTCGTAGACTAAGAATGAGGTGGGGGAATAACATTAACTATGATTTTATGGAGGTAGATTATACAGGGGATGATTGGAGAACACTGAGTCAAGATAGGGATGTATGAAGAGCTTATGTCCGCGCGGCCATGAACCTACGGGTTTGATAGTGCCAGTGAGTAAGTAAGTAAGGATCAATAATCACAAACAGGAATGAGATGCGCAAGGAAATTAAACATAGGCTCAATTCTGGAAATGCGTGCTATTATGAATTACAGCGACTCTTGATGTCCCAACTCCTTTCAAAAAACGTTAAACTGAAAATATATAAAACTATTATTCTACCAGTTATATTATATGGATGGTCCACCGCTGTGGTCTCGGAGTAGGGTGCTGCCTTGTCACGCAGCGGGCCCGGGTTCGATCCCCGATCGGGGCAGTTTTTCTGGCTGAGTTTTTTATCGGTATTTTTCCTCACCTGTAAGACAAATGTCATGAAGGCCCAAACGGTCCCCGAAATCATATGGTCATCATAATCACCCTTATCATTATCATCATAATTATCATCCTTCACCGGTGTGGAAAGTAACGGGAAGCTACCAAACCTACAATTCCCTAGTAAAGCTGCAAGCATAGCATGAAAATGCTATGATTACAATGAAGGACCTGCCTTCGGGCAGAATTACTATGGATGGATAAACAACTGATTAACGTAATAGTGTGGGCAATGTTTATTAGTCGAGACTACAGCAGGCCGTGATACCAATTAGTCATAAAATGGCGACAAGTATGTATTTATTGTTTTATATTGTTTCAAATAAAGTTCAGTTCATTTAAAATGCAGTGATTTGTTCCGTATAATGTATATTAACACTACCTTTTGGATATATTTTCTTATATACATTGTATACATAGAGGGCAGTGGTTTTATTTCCCGCATGTGTTTTGTAATATGCAATATTACAGTATAGCATTTAGGTTGGCAACCCCGAAATGTAGGAAGTTGAACTTTCAATCTTGGTCACCATTGCTGTAAGTATGACACAATGCACTATCGCGCAAAAACCATTTTAACGAATAAATGAATTCAAATATCTGGAATATACTGTAGCATACAGAAACATATGAAGACGTCCAAATAGCTTACGTCTTCGGTAAAGTAAGTTTTCTGATGAACGTAGATGGGGAACATAGCATGATCAACAGTCATTAACAGACATGAATCTTCTCAAACCGAATTATCAACCCAGCGACATCGGTAAAACTGTTCTAACAACTTCCTACGTATTCTTCCACAATGGAGCTGCAATCCGATAACAGATACTTAAATCCTGCTTCTGAATGTAATGGGTGTTTCATTCTTTAATTCTAAATTCTACCGCACAATGATCCGCTTTTGTCCATCAAACAGACTTGAATCTCTAAAAATAACACATAACTGTCCTTCGTTTAGCGATTTCCGAAGGAACGATGCTCTTGAAACCTCATGAAAATATTTCCCTTTTTATTTTTAAGAGATCTTCGCCGATCCTAACCAGTAGACACCGAAAACAACCATGACCAACACTTATATATATATATATATATATGTCCACCGCTGTGGTCTCGAGGTAGCATGCTTCCTTGTCACGCAGCGGGCCCGGGTTCGATCCCCGGTCGGGGCAGTTTTTCTGGGTGAGGTTTTTATCGGGGTTTTTCCTCACCTGTAAGACAAATGTCAGGAAAACTTTAAGGCCCTAACGGTCCCCGAAATCGTATGGTCATCATCATCATCCTTCACCGGTGTGGAAAGCAACGGGCAGCTACCACGCCTACAATTCCCTAGTAAAGCTGCAAAGCATAGAATGTAAATGCTATTATTGCAGTGAAAGACCTGCCCTCGGGCAGAATTACGATGGATATATATATATATATGTATAAATATATGAAAATAAGAGGATAGCAATGGCAAAAGAAGCTTTTAACAAGAAGAGAAGCACTTTTTACGGACCATTGGGAAAAGAATTACGGAAGAGGCTAATAAAGTGCTTTTTGTGGAGTGTAGCATTTTATGGTGCAGAGACTTGGACATTACGACGGAATGGGGAAAAGCGACTGGAAGCTTTTGAGATGTGGATATGCAGAAGCATGGAACGTATAAAATGGACAGACAAAAATAAAAAAAATAAAGATGTGCTAGACAGAGTGGGTGAAGGAAGAAGAATGCTGGAACTCATAAAGAAGAGGAAAAGAAATTGGATTGACCACTGCCTGCTGCCGGATGCTCTAGAAGGAAAGGTCAATGGAAAGAAAGTTAGAGGCACAAAAAAAATCAGATGTTACACAATATTAAAATTAATGGTTTGTATGAGGATACAAAAAGGAAAGTTGAGTTAAGAAAAGAGTGGAGAATGCTGAGTTTGTAGAGAAGCCCTGCTCATGGGCAGAACACTATAAATGAATGAACATATATATATAAAACCATCAACTGTAATTCTGCCCAAAGGCAGGTCTTTCACTGCAATCACAGCACTTTGATTTATGCTTTGCTGCTTTACTAGGGAATTATAGGTGTGGTAGCTTTCCCTTGCTTTCCACACCGGTGAAGGATGATGATGATGATGATGATGGCCGGATGATTTTCGGAGACCGTTGGGTCCTAAACGTCCTGACATATGTCTTACAGGTGAGGAAAAACCCCCCAAAAAAACCTCAGCCAGGAGCCTGTCCCGACCGGGAATCGAACCCGGGCCCGCTGCGTGACAAGGCATATATGTGTGTGTGTGTGTGTGTGTGTGTGTGTGTGTGTGTGTGTGTGTGTGTGTGTGTGTGTGTGTCCGTTATCGATCCAGTGGCCGTAATTTGTTTTTCGATCTGCTGGCTAATTGTTGCATGAGGACTTTCATTTGTCACATTAATACAGCTTCTTAAGGTACGCATATAGCATTATGCTCCATTTTGTAGTAAGAATGACAATGGATGGCTTTGCTATAAAACGTAACTGAAATTCATGATGACACCTATTATAGCATGTTCTCGAAAGTATCTACATTCAATAAAAAAGATATGAAACATTATTACAACAAAGATAGTCTAAAAATTATTTAAGATAATTGATTTTCATTTTTCGTACAGTAGTTTAGAATACAGAAGCAATAAAAAACTGAAAGCTGGAGATTACTTGTAAAAATGTATTTAATGAACAAGTTTTTTTTTTCTGCTTCTTACGTTAGATTGACTTTAATTGAGTGTGATTCATTCACTTGTTAAAAATGAACTGTACATAGACTAGTAGATTGAAAGCACTTCATTTTCTTAGAAATAATCTTAGAGAGAAAAGTGCATCATTAAGGAAATGCAGGAATGAATACATCAGGAAATCTCCTGTCGACGAATTTTCTAAAAAAATGTGGCTTCGTTATTGTATAAAATAAGTAGCTATTCTTCTTTATATGTAAAAATGAGTGTCTGTCCGTCTGTCCTTTATGGACACAAAAATCTACTTGAATTTAAATGGATTTTTTTCAACATTTGGAGATTTTTTCTGGGACATTTAACGTGTATAACATATTATCCTACGCACTATAGGGCTGGAGATTAAAAAAAAAAAGCATGGGCGCACTAAAAAATAAGTAGCTTTTTGGACGCTTAAATGGCTTACGCTGCCTAAACCATAAAAATTACACCAAATTAATGTAAACAGAATTTAATATCACAAAAAAATCTACAAAAAATCTACAAAAAAAAGTCCACGACAGTCATATGTCTATCTTTTATTGACTATTTAACTCATGCCCCAAATGGGAGTCAATGACCAATCACGTTTCAATGATTTCTGTTTTACAACCAATCACAGTCGTGTTTCACGAAATATTTATCAGTGTTATATTTACCATATTAAAGAAAGCTCCTCCTTTTTAATATTCTGAACAGGTCTGACCATTATTTTGCAGTGACTGATCCTGTGAGAAATACGGCTACCAGATTGTATATATAGTGCATAGATGTGAACACATAGCGCTCGCAGGAGTTAATATAAAAACATTTGTAGCAATTTATTATACCACCAAAAAAAGAAACCACTGTTTGCACTTTCTTAAATGTATTTTTTTCCCAGGTAATAATCCAGAAAAATATAATTGTGTTATTTACATCATACGACATCAGAAATGAATTAATATACAGTTTGATGTGTTTCATTTTTTCTCCACTAGAGAGCATTCTTACAATATTGCGATCCTTTGGCAATAAATGGTATGATCTGGTTGCAGTGATAAACAAAAGAAGCAGATGAAGCAGATGAAGCGTACCTATCGTTTCTCATTTGTTTTCAAATATCGCCGTTTACATTAAATATATAAATATTTTAAAATAACTATAGTTAAATAATGATTTGTGAGTAAACAGCTTAATTTTATTCGTTAAATAGTCCTAACAAATGCCGCTCTTGATTTCCAAATTCTCTAGATTAATTCACTCCTCACTTCGTGAGTCGTGAATTTATCGATAATTTGGAAATCACTCGTGGCATTACTTATGATATATAAATTTATAATTATTTTTCTTTCTACTTATTCAACTAAACATAAAAACACAGTTTATTTTTATTTAGGCGCAGCAGCGCACGCCGGTATTAGCTAGTTTAAAATAGATTTAAAAATAGTTTTAATGTGTAAGTATACACTCCATACGCCCCTCCTGGAGACATGGGTGCTCCCCTAGCAGGAGTTTATTGGCTTTAGGTCGTATTTTCTTATAGAAAAAATTCTTATCAAAGTTAATATTATTCGTTTTTGAACATCTTAATGATGGACAAATTATATTTGAAAAGAAAAATATACGCCTAGACTGGGGTTTGAACCCAGGATCTTTGACCATTGACACAGAGAGTCAAAGGTCCTGGGTTCAAACCCCAGTCTAGGCGTATGTTTTTCTTAGGAAAGTGTTTGTCAAAGAGAGATAAACAGATAAGTGAATGGAGAATTCTGTAGCTGTGAGTTACATGATATTTATGGGAAACTATGGAGTTTTATATGCAATCTGGTTATTTGTTTTGAACCTAATATTCTAATAATGTAGTAAAGTAATACGCAAAAATAAATATTAGATAGTCATATTCAATAGCACAAAAAGCAGCATACCACTATTCACCATGAGGAAGAAAAAGTTTGGGAAGACCTAAGAAAAGATGGAAAGAGCAGCAATTTGGAGCAGGAACAGGCTATCAAAAATGCCTAAACCGTGACGAAGAAGAAGATTTTCAATAGTAGACTATAGCTATAAGATATAAGCAATTAGATTGGTATGGGCATGTACGACGAATGCAAGAAAGGTTACCCAGTAAAAAACATTAGAATGGTATCCACCTGGAAGAAGAAGGAAAAGGAAGACCTCGAAACACGTGGATGCAAGAAATACGAACTGGAATGAGAACAACAGGACTGAGGGCATGTGGATGGATAGAGACGAGTGGAGAAAGAAAATAAAACTTTAGGCACAGAAAGATGTGTAAACATTAAAAAACTGTATATAAATAAAAATAAAAGTAATACGCAGAAAGAAAAAATTACATAGGCCCTACAGCTTTCAAACGATAAGCATCAAATTAAAAGTTTGTTTGATAAAAAGTAAATGTAGAGCAAGGATTTAAATATAGAGTTTTAGAAAATGCACCATTAATCATAAGTCCTACGTTTTATCAAACGATGATAAAATACTCTGCACACATAAAGAACTTAACTTGCATATTTAATAACAAATGAAACAAAAAGAAGGCTATCAGAGGAATAGAGGAAGCGCTCCAGTACTAAAGAGGAAGAAAGGGTAAATTGCCTCAATGATTTATTCATACAGGAATTTCCGTATGCCACTCTCTTGACACATTTTACACGTTACAGTGTTTGACCTTTACAATGTTAAAACACCATGGAGTATTAAAATAGAGATTTATACAATAATTTCCCTTCCATGGAGTTAGGCCACGTATTGGTTCCATTTTAGGCTTAGTCCAGAAGTCTCTTCATTGGACATCCTGGTCATCTTTTCCCAATTGATTTATGATACATCAGGATTTTTGGTCGTTTGCCATTCTATTGGTCACACGTAGAAATTCATTATATAATGGAAATGGACAGCTAAATGACAAATGAGGGAAATTTTGAGGAAGTGGCTGAATTCAAATACGTAGGAACAATAATCACAAATAGGAATGAGATGCATAAAGAAATTAAACATAGGCTCAATTCTGGAAATGCGTGCTATTATGCATTGCAGAGGCTCTTGATGTCCCAACTCCTTTCAAAAAACGTTAAACTGAAAATATATAAAACTATTATTTTACCAGTTATATTATATGGATGCGAAACATGGACTCTTACTTTAAAGGAGGAAAGGAGATTACAAGTATTTGAGAATAAAGTGATTAGGAAGATTTTTGGACCAAAGAGAGATGAACAGACAGGTGAATGGAGAAGACTTCATAACAATGAACTACATGGTCTTTATAGGAAGCCAGATATAATAAGAACAGTTAAATATCGTAGACTGCGATGGGCAGGACATGTTGCACGTATGGGGAATGAAAGACGTGCATGGAAGCTTCTTTTAGGAAAGCCAGAGGGAAAACGCCCAGTTGGTAGACCAAGAATGAGGTGGGAGAATAACATAAACTATGATTTGAGGGAAGTAGATTATAGAGGGAATGATTGAAAAGCATTAGCTCAGGATAGGGATGTATGGAGAGCTTATGTCCGCGCGGTCATGAACCTACGGGTTCGATAGTGCCAGTGAATAAGTAAGTTACCATTCTATTGACGTGTTCTATAAGCGAATTAGCCAGAAAATCGAAAATACAACAGGTCTCGTCCACTTCATTTTCACTACCAGATCTCTAACAGCTTGCCTGCTCTAGGTCTTGGTTTTCTGAACTTTCTAGTGAATTCTTCTTGGACCTGCCCGTACGTCAGTCCTCGTAAACGAGCGAAAACGACAGCTAACCTTTCCTCTATTGTTTGCATAGTTTCCAATTACATAGGCCTATAACAAAAATACATAAATTAACGATATGAGGTAAATTTCAAGAGACTTTTGAATTACTCTGTATAAAGGCATAAGTTCCGATCTCATTACCCATCCAGTATCATGGAGTGGGAGCTGCTATTGTCGCCGGAAGTCAAGAAGAGCTCTTTTTGTTATAGCAGCCAAAACAACTAATAAACTAATTAATTCTATTTCCATTCTATTCCTTATACAATCCAAATAATAAACAAAATTTCATCTACCAAAATTTAATATCCAAGCAATAGCCATCAATAAAGCTACATCACCAATACGATTAGATAAAGTAGTTAGCATCCCAGCGTTATAAAATGTGAATATATATATATATATATATATAATAGCCGGCCACGGTGATCTAGTGGTTATGTCCCTTACCTCTAATCCCGAAAATCGCGGATTCAAACCTGGTTCGTATCGATTGACCTTCAGGATGGAAAAATCCAAGGGGCATGTCCTCCTCGAGGGAATTTAAGCCGTGAGACATGAGTATGAAGATTTTTAGGCACGTAAAAAACCTCAACCCTGAATAAAGAGGCATCAGAACAAATTGTAACCGATGTTCCTCCATCCACCTTAGTTTCCTATTAGATGTCTCCTCAAGGAAATGTATTAACCACGTGTCACTCGCTGACATATATAGGAAAATAAGCATTATTAAATTAGGTTAAGAAACTTGTCACTAGGAGAGTACTCGTGTCCTTCGCGAGGCGAATAGGTATCAATCAATCATATTTAATAAAAATATATTATTTTAAAATGTTATGAAGGATTTTTCTCGCATAACTTAGAAGTTTTACGAAATTAAATACAATATGCGTATTACACAGAGCAACAAAAAAAACTTTTTTATGTCCCAGAAAGAAAAATATGTGATTCTGATAGTATATTTTTTTCTCCTGAATTCAAATATGATATCGGTTTTTCTCCATCACGCAAGGTTTCCGAGAGACAGGAATTTATAATTTCAAACACTTTAATATTTTCTACATTCGTAACTACACAATATTCGAATATTCCGACTCACATAGAAAGTAAGAAATGCTATATTTCGCCTGTGGAGCATCCCTCTTGATGGTCCAACAATGATCGGCCAGCATATTAGGACTCCATTTGGCTTCATATCTCTTTTCCATAGCTGAAATCTCCTGATGAAAGTGTTCCCCGTGTTCATCGCTCACTGCGCCAAGATAATAAATGGACGAAAAAACGTTTATTAAAAGAATCCATCCATAATAATTCTGCCCGAAGGCAGGTCCTTCACTACAAACATAGCATTTTCTTGCCATGGTTGCAGCTTTACTAGGGAATTGTAGGTGTGGTAGCTTCCCGTTGCTTTCCACACCGATTAAGGATGATGATGATAATGATAAGGGTGATGATGATGGTCATATGATTTCGGGGACCGTTTGGGCCTTAAAGTTTTCCTAACATTTGTCTTACAGGTGAGGAAAAACCCCGATAAAAACCTCATCCAGAAAAACTGCCCCGACCGGGGAACGAACCCGAGTCCGCTGCGTGACAAGGCAGCACGCTACCTCGAGACCACAGCGGTGGACATTAAAAGAATAATTATTTAAATCCATTAATTGAAATTGAAATAAAAAAACTGTGGGTGATGGAGAAATTCCGAATACATATTTGAAAACACGATAAAAAACTGCATTAAGTACAACTATTGGTACTCATGAGACAAAAATCATGTTGACCAGTGTAATTCATGATCCACTGTCATATAGAAATGTAGGAATCGCTAAGATATTACATAATTTATAGGGATGACGGAGAGCTTATGCCCTTTCAGCCATGGACCTACGGGTTCGATGTTCCAGTGAGTCGGTTATGAATATAATATTTTAGAGCCCCAAGATCTAGAGACAAGGTATGGAATATAAATGATGATAAAAAGAGAAAGCTGGTCAGTTTTACTGTTTATTTATAATTATATTATTTTTGGTCTGGACATCTTACCTCAATATTAATGTTGATTTGTTCTTGACATGTTTCAAAACAATTCTCTGTTTTATCTTCAGCTTTCCCAGACTGGGAGTCTGGGAAAGCTGAAGATAAAACAGAGAATTGTTTTGAAACATGTCAAGAACAAATCAACATTAATATTGAGGTAAGATGTCCAGACCAAAAATAATATAATTAAAATAACCTCAAAATATAACTTCCTAAAATTAAATATTAATTTACTGTTTATATTGGAGATCACGAATATAGAAAACAATATGAATTCAAATGAGGCCTCACTACTGTTATTTTTATTCATTCACAAACTAGTCTCGTGCCAGAGTGACACAACGTACCACTTATAAGAACATTATACCTCAATGATGTCTTCTTATAGCAATCACCATGTTTATTACTGTCTATGAATGACCAAGTCATATAATATCATTCACTCGTACATAAAATAAATTTTCATTCACAGCGCATACGTATTACAAGTCTCGTATGAGTTCTTCACTACCTGCAAAAGAGAGTGACATTTATATATCTAACTCACTGACACTATTCAACATGTAGGTTCATGGCCGTGCGGACGTATGCTCTCCATACATCCTTATTATCAGCTAATGTTTTCCAATCATCTCCTGTAAAATATTCTTCTTCTTCTTCTTCTTCCTTTCAAGGATTAGGTCAATGCGACCTGTTCAGGTCTCAAGTCCATCGTTTCCTTGGCCGTCCCAAAGATATTTTTACATGCGGTTTGTAGGTGTTGATCGTTTTGGGTAATTCGTAATTGCACTTGGGACTTCTGAGTATTTTTTTTTTACTTGGGTAGGTTACCAGCCAACCGCAAAAACCCCAACCTGGAGGACCAGAGTTTAATTTCGGAGTTGTATTTCTCCTAGACATGCTGCCTTACAAGGCTACAGAGCTCTGTCTGCCCCGAGCATCTGGTTTTATTGAGCCAAAAACTCGCCATTCACCCACCATCTTCAGAAAAACAGTCCCGCCACGTGAAGGTAGATGGAAGGGTTTGGTAGAGAGAGGCTCTATTTTGCGCTGACTATTTGGAGCCTTCTGTAGAGTCTGAGAGCTCATCCTCAGATCCACCCCAGTCATTCTCTACCCTTTAGGGACCATGTAAAATCTATTTCCCTCAAATCATGGTTAATTTTATTCTCCCTCTCATTCTTGGTCTATATCTAACCGCCTTCCCTATAGTTGCCTACAAGAATTTCCATACCGCTCTTTCATTTCCATTTGTATCAAGTGTCCTGTCCATCGCAGTGTAATAGACTTAACTTTTTATTATTTCAGAATTGCTTCTGTTATTTACACAGGTATCCTCAACGAAAATATACATTTTTTTTCTTCCACACTTCCCGGTGTTGCGTGTCTACTTCTGTCATATTTCTCTTCTTCATCTTGTCTTGAATTCCCTTTATCCACATTGGCTTTGGTCTATCACATTTCCCTTATCCAGGAGGTATCCATTTCAATACTTTTTTGTTTGTTTCTGTGTTCCTTCTTCTCATTGTATGTCCATACCATCTTAGTTGGATTTTTTCAATCTATTGAAAAATATCCTTTTCTACATTTCTCTTATTGTATTATTTTTTATTTTATCTAATTTTAATATTCTTCCCGATCTTCTTAAAAATAGACAACTGTTCTTATTATATCTGGTTTCACATAAAGACCATGTAGCTCACTGTTTTGTAGTTTTCTCAATTCGCCTGTCTGTTCATCTCTCTTTGGTAAAAATTTTCCTAAGAACTTAATTCTCAAATACTCGCAATATTTTCTCGTCCCTTAAAGTAAGGGTCCGTATTTCGCATCCGTATTATATACTGGAAGAAATACAGTTTTATATATTTTCAGCTTAACCGTTTTTTTTTTTTTTTTTTGAGGGAGAGAAGTTAGGACAACAAAAATACCTGTAATGCATAATAGCAAGTGATGACCTGATGGGCCATAAACCGCGTCAGTATGTCTTCGTCGGATGTCACAGGGGTCTCGTAAATCAGGGATTTCATACGACCCTACACCTAGCGGGGTCAATTCTGAGAATACGCAAGGTCTTTGGCGCCGAAAATGGGAGAGAGTTGAAAGTCTGTTGCGGTATTTTGCGTGCGGTAAGTTTCCAGACACGAGTTCCTACGCTAAATGTAATCGTATTGGTCCCCACTACACAGTAATGTCTGTATTGGGAAT
The DNA here is from genome assembly GCA_030220185.1 of Diploptera punctata. Taxonomy (NCBI): domain Eukaryota; kingdom Metazoa; phylum Arthropoda; class Insecta; order Blattodea; family Blaberidae; genus Diploptera; species Diploptera punctata. The sequence continues at coordinate 1,085,609 of JASPKZ010007338.1, read as the reverse complement.
TTAGTTACAACCTGTATATAAAATGTAAGATTACATAGCTTTTCAGTATAAACCTATCTGCAAAGTCAACTTTGTCCAATGATCTAATCTAATCGACCACGATAATAATTTTAATTATATCCTAGTGATTAAATCAGGCTAGAAGTCAACCGATAAAATCATAATCTAATATATAAATATGAATGTTTGTTTGTTCGTATTTTATGCGCGTTGATCCGATTGTTATGGGGTGTTTTGCAAAATGTTCAGGACATTCCCGGGACGAACATAGGCTGTAAGAGAGTTGAGGTAATCAACTCCTACACCCTTAAAAAACACCCTTTTGTAGTGAAAAATGTGAAAAAGTCCCATTTTTTACCCTTAAATGGCTTATCCTGCCTAAACCATAACAAATACACAAAATAAATGTACACAGAATTAAATATATCAAAAACCTCTACAAAACGTCCGCGACAGCATTTGTTTATCTTTTATAGATAACACGCAACAGCCATTTTTGTCTTTCATTGATGCCAATTAGATCGGGATAAGTAGATTCCCAAACTAGCATGTGCTGCTGTACTATTCATCCGATTGTCATGAGGCTTTTTGCAAAATGTTCAGGATTTTCCCGGGAAGGTTTTAGGTTATAAGAGAGTTTTGATGCTCAAGCCCTTCATCGTGAAAAACGAGAAAAAAATGTTGCTTTTTGTAAGTTTAAACGGCTTACTTTGCCTAAACCATAACACACAAAATTATTGTACACTGAATTAAATATCTCAAAAAACTCTTACAAAAAAGTCCTGGACAGTGTACGTTTATCTTTTATGGATAACTCACAATAACCATTTTTGTCTTTCATTGATGCCAAGAAGATCGGGATAAGTAGATTCCAGGGCAAGCATAGCAGCGCACGGCGGGTATTCTTTTATGGATAACTCAAAATAACGAATTTTGTCTTTCAGCTCATTTATGCCACGTGCATCGGGATGCGTAGATTCCCGGGCAACGCCAGATAATAAGCACGGGGTATCTAAAAATAATAATGATATAAATTTATATTTATTTTTCCTTTTACTTATCCAACTAAATGCAAAAACACATTATAATTTATTTAGCTAGTTTGCAATACAAATCTGCAATTTTACGCAAATATTTGCGCCTGACCTCTGCGAGACACGAGAAAACACTGCGCATATGATAATGTGTTCAACAAGCATATTTCCTTTGATATTGTGTTCTGTCATTTTTAATATTCTGTATGAATGAGCTATAATTTCCTTCCTGCAGGCAATTAATCACCATATCCATACCTCTATAAAACCATATTATAAATTTATTTACATTCCTAAAAACATAACACTGGTCAACATGATTTTTGTCTCATGAGTACCAATTGTTGTACTTAATGCAGTTTTTTATCGTGTTTTTAAATATGCATTCGGAATTTCTCCATCACCCACAGTTTTTATTTGAATTTCAATTAATGCATTTAAATAATTATTTTTTAATAAACGTTTTTCGTACATTTGTCCATTGTAAAATAAAACCAAATGAGCTAACTCAGGAGATTTCAGCTATGGAAAAGAGATATCAAGGCAAATGGAATCCTAATATACTGGCCGATTATTGTTGGACCATCAAGACGGATGCTCCACAGGCGAAATATAGCAGAAACCGTCATTTCTTACTTTCTAGGTGAGTCCGAATGTTCGAATATAGTGTAGTTACGAAGGTATAAAATATTAAAGTGTTTGAAATTATAAATTCCTGTCTCCCGGAAACCTTGCATGATGGAGAAAAACCGATATCATATTTGAATTTCAGGAGACAGAAATACTATCAGAATCACATATTATTCTGAAAAAAAAAAGTTTACTTTTTGTTGCTCAGTGTAATTAGCCTATAAGGGTGATTCAAAAACTCGTTCACAAAGTTTGAGGAAAGAAAGAGGACGCCAATTAATTCTTTATAAACCTTTATGCAATTACACGGAACAATTTTTATCTGCATGTGGTGTGCTACAGTTGTACACAGAGCTGCCATTGCTTCAATTAAAATAAAACTGGCACTACCGAACTTTTAGGACATAATCTCTCCATACATTCCTATCTGAACTAATGTCTTCCAATCATTCCCTGCATAATCTACTTCCCTCATATTATAATGTTATTCTCCCATCTCATTCTTGGTCTGCCTACTGGACGCCTTCCTTCTGGTTTCTCCACAAGGCGTTTCCATGCTCCTCATTCATTCCCCATAAACCACTTCGTACTCTTAGTGTATTCATTTAGAATTCTGTAAAATTAATCTACTTTTACAATTACTTTTTGGCCAGTGTCATTGGCTTACAACCCGGTTAACCACTCCCCGTGGACGTCCTGAGGCCTGTAGTGGAACCACTTTTACCTTTTAGATATAACTTCGACAACTGAGACATATTACTGACTAATCTGACAACTGATCTGACAGACTACAGCGTGCTCATAATGCGTGCATTCGATTTATATTCAATCTCCGTCGTTATGACCACGTGTCTCCTTCATTTCAGGCCTTATCATGGCTACGCCTAAATGGCAGAAGAACTTTACATTCACATACCTTACTATTCCAAATTCTGCACACATATTTACCAACTTATTTAACAACACGTTTTCAAAATTTATCGGCTCATCACAATTTAGGAACAAGATCACAATAATCTTCTTTACTATTGATACCACAACACAGGACATGTCTATACTCTGAATCTTACACAATATCTATGACTAGAGCATGGAACTCACTTCCCAGTCATGTCAGGGACTGTCAATCGCTATCATTATTTAAATCCAAATTAACTGATATCTTAAGTTCGACACAATGAAAATGTTAACTGCATAACAACTATATACAGCATTCCATTAATAATCATCTATATAGGAAGCTACTTACTTTATTTTATATAATTTTAATTTTATTATATTCTATGTTTTTGTTAGTATTAGCTAGTATTAGATCACATCATCTTTGTATTTTGTTTAGTCTGTATTTTAATAATATCTTAAAATTGTAATATGTACGTAATTTTTGTATAATTCTACTATTCGCTGGTTGAGTGGAAGAGAAGGCCTTATGGTCTTAACTCTGCCAGCTAAAATAAAACATTATTATTATTATTATTATTATTTATTATTATTATTATTATATTATTATTATTATTATTATTATTATTATTATTATTATAACTTGCTACCAAAATAAACCAAATCAAAAGTTGTAATAATATTTTTAATGTGTTAAAAGAAGGAATCTGTTTGTATTTTATATAATAATAATAGCTTTATTTTACCTGGCAGAATTAAGGCCTTAAGGCCTTGTCTACCACTCAACCTGGTTTAAAAAAATACAAACAAAAAAAAATAGTCTTAAATCTAACTTACAATATATATAAACCATTACAAGTTATGAATTCAATACAATTAATATTTATAATGCATTTTGATTTACTCTAAATTTAACGAATTAAATATATAATATGTACAAGATATATAAAAAAACGAGGAAAAGATCAATGACATAGTATGAAATTAAATAAATAGAGAAAAATTAATTATATAATCTCTTCATGATGTATAATTTTTAATACAACTTGTATATTGTCCTTGTAATTGTAAACTGTTTTTGTAAACCTGTGCTAATCGAGAAGAAGACACGGTCTTACGACGTTTGCTCTTCCAAGATGAATAAAATAATACTATTATTACATTACAGTATTATTTTATTGCATTGAGTATTATTATTATCATCATCATCATTATCTTCATTTTCATTAACATTTTCATCATCATTATCATTATCTTCATTATCATCTTAATTTCCATCGTCGTCTTCATCATCTTCGTTTTGATCTTATCTTCATCATCTTCACCATCGTCTTCATTTTCATCATCATCATCATCGTCTTCATTATCATCTTAATTTCCATCGTCGTCTTCATCATCTTCGTTTTGATCTTATCTTCATCATCTTCACCATCGTCTTCATTTTCATCATCATCATCATCGTCTTCATTATCATCTTAATTTCCATCGTCGTCTTCATCATCTTCGTTTTGATCTTATCTTCATCACCTTCACCATCGTCTTCATTTTCATCATCATCATCATCATCGTCTTCATTATCATCTTAATTTCCATCGTCGACTTCATCATCTTCGTTTTGATCTTATCTTCATCATCTTCACCATCGTCTTCACCATCATCATCATTATCATTATCATTATCATTATCATTATCATTATCATTATCATTATCATTATTATTATTATTATTATTATTATTATTATTATTATTATTATTATTATTATTATTATTATTATTATTATTATTATTATTATTATTATTATTATAGGCAAGAATGAGATGCCAGAATAGAATTAACCATGATTTGGGCGAGTTGAATTATACAGGAAATGAATTGAAAACATTAGTTCAGAATAGGGAAGTATGGAGGGTTTATGTCCGCGCAGTCAAAAACTAGTTTGATAGTGCCAGTACGTGCAAGGCTGGCACCCCGAACCCTACAAGTGCAGGACGACCCGACTATTGAAACTATGAAAACACTTGCACGGACGAACGACGAGAACAATAGAAACACAACGCCAACCCGTACCAGGTACATTTAAGTGCTGCAACAATTGTATAACGCAGCAGACAATTACAACTGTACAATCGCTGCTAGTAAACACGGTGAAATAAAACATAAACAAAGCAATGTACAGTTTATAAGTCCACTAAAACCTGTAAATTGCCCATCAGAATTAAAATTAATGTTACTTCCTGAACGTATTACACGGTTGTATAGTAATAGGACGATACTGCGCAGGACCGCATACTACTCCCCACCTCTCTCTATACTCCGCGTTGTATCTAACCTGTAGCGTTTATTTTGGTGTAGAATCCGCTAGGCCTGGTTAGTGTGTAGGTGAGAACTTGAAGGTTATTCTGTGTATAGTGTATTAATGAGAGAAAGAGAAAGAGAGAGAGAGAGAGAGAGAGAGAGAGAAAGAAAGAGAGAGAGAGAGAGAGAGAGAGAAAGAAAGAGAGAGAGAGAGAGAGACAGAAAGAAAGAGGGAAACAAAGAGAGAAAGAGAGAAAGAAAGAGAGAGGAAGAGAGGTAGAGAAAGAAAAAGAGAGAGGAAAAGAGAGAGAGACAGAGAAAGAGAGAGAGTGAAAGAGAGAGCGACAGAGAAAGAGAGAGAAACAGAGAAAGAGAGAGAGAAAGGGAGAGACAGAGACAGAGAGAGGAAGAGAGAGAGAAAGGGAGAGACAGAGACAGAGAGAGAAAGAGAGAGAGAAATAAAGAGAGAGGAAGAGAGAGAGAGAAAGAGAGAGAGAGAAAGAGAGAGAGAAAGAGAGACAGAGAAAGAGAGAGAGACAGACAGAAAGAGAGAGAGACAGAGAAAGAGAGAGAGACAGAGAAGAGAGAGAGAGAGAGAGACAGAGACAGGAAAGAGAGAGAGACAGAGAAAGAGAGAGACAGAGAAGAGAGAGAAAGAGAGACAGGATTTCAATCCAAGTCTAGAGGTATATGTAAATGCCATAGAATTCATTCAATTCGCAATAGGAGAAATCTCAGGAGATTTATGAACCCAGTATCCGTACTAATGGACTATATTGTGTTAAAATACCGGCACATCTCTGAAATGACAGCTCCCAAGAGACGAAGAAAACTGAAGTTCTTGTAATCACAGATTACAAGGGAATGCAAAAATCACGGGGATAACTTGAGAAACAATTTGAAATAGGATTCTGCCAATTCTTAACTAACTGACACTAACGAACCCGTAAGTTCATGGCTTTGCGAACATAAGCTCTCCATGCATCCCTATTCTGATGCTAACGTTTTCCAATCATTCCCTGTATAACCTACTTCCCTCAAATCATGTATGTTATTCTCCTACCTCATTCTTGGCCTACGTACTAGGCGCTTTGGTTTTTATATTTTGTGATTAGATTTGAATTATTTAGGTACATATGAAAGAGATGTACAAACTAAAATTGGAATGGCAGAAAAATGCAACTAAGACAATACATGGAATAATTTGGAACAAAAATATTACAAAAAAAAACTAAAATGAAAATTTATAAGAGCATAATACGGAATATTTTGTTATATGGAAGTGAAACTTGGTCTTTGACGGAATTACAACAGAATAAAATTAGAACAGTTGAATTCGATTATCTTAGAAGAAGCCTTAAAAAAAGGACAGTGTAAAATAAGAAATGAATTCCTTCGGAGAGAAATGAATGTCATCACATCTGTTATGAGGATTGAAAATCAAACTCTTAAATGGTATGGCCATGTACAAAAAACGGAAAATTAAATATGGTAAAAAATATACACCAATGGTCACTTCCTGGAAGAAATAAACGCGGCAGACCAAGATGGAAATGGAAAACGTAAGTCACAACTATAATGGGTGATAGGAATTTGGAAGAAGGAGATTGGAATGAGAAATAAATGGAAACTGAAGACGGCAAACCTATAAGTGGGGAAAGCCGAAGAAGAAGAGATTTGAATTAGGTCAAGGAGATTAAGTAGGGTAACAAAAATTAAAACATATAAAATAATACTGAAACCAATAGCTATAATACGAAAGCAAAACATGTACATTATTAGAAAATGATAAGTTCATATTAAATACATGGGAAAGAAAAATATTAAGGAAGATATACGGAGCAGTACAGGAACAATACACATGGAGAATTAAAACGAACTTGGAATTGAAAGAATTATATACAGAGTGTTCCAAATTCATGTATACACTCTTTGAAGCGTTATTTCTCAGCAACGAAATGAGACAGAAATATAATTTTTGTTGTGTATGATCCACAAGGCACTGGAAAAGCATAGCAACACGTTCATCGATCTTCACGTATTTATAAACAACAATGGCGGCGAGATTATCATTCGATGAACGTAAGTGGAGACTGGAGTGTTATTGGAAAGTGGAGAATGTTGTTGAAGTGCAACGACGTTGGATGGTTGAATTTGGGACACCACCACCAACAAGGGTAACAATAACAAGAATCCGAGACAAGTTTGAAGACGATGCAACAGTAGCCTACTCTCGTTATCAGTCGAACGTCTCTTTCTTCCCCACCGACCTTTCAACACATCTTGCACCGTTCCATCGTCTTCAAATTTGTCTCGGATTCTTGTTATTGTTACCCTTGTTGGTGGTGGTGTCCCAAATTCAACCAACCAACGTCGCTGCACTTCAACAACATTCTCCACTTTCCAATATCACTTCAGTATCCACTTACGTTCATCGAATGATAATCTCGCCGCCATTGTTGTTTATAAAGACATGAAGATCGATGAACGTCTTGGTATGCTTTTCCAGTGCCCTGTCGATCATAAACTAAAAAAAAAACTCCTGGCGCGACAGGCCTAGAGGACCCTTAGCCTACCAGCCGGCTGCTGGCCTCACATCCACATGTGTCAATCAGAGAGGTAGATGATCATCAGCCAGTGTTGGGGTGACATGTGGTCAGCATGTCGAGTCCCCCAGCCGTTATAGCTGGTTTTCTCAACCTGGAGCCGCTACTTATTGTAGCTACCCAAATGCCTCACGATGCTGGGTGGGCACCGGTCCCATACTGGCCGAAATACCATGAGAAAATTTTTTCCCCCATGGAGACTCGAACCAGCGCAAGTCCCGTAGCTCTGCGCCAAGGCTTTCTGCCTTAACCACTGCTACGGCGCGGGACTCCTGTGGATCATACACAACAATAATTGTATTTCTGTCTCATTTCGTGGCTGAGAAATAACATTTCAAAGAATGTATACATCAATTTGGGACACTCTGTAGAGTGTTACATCTGGTAGGAGATATTAAGAGAAAGAAACTGGAATGGGTATTACATGTGTTGCGGATGGAGCAGGAAAGAGGTGCAAAAAAGGATTTTAGAAGGGAAACCAGGAGGTAGAAGAAAGGTTGGAAGACACAAACTAGGATGGTTGGAAGTTGAGGAAGACTTAAGACAAATGAAGGTTAAAAGATGGAGACAGAAAACTAGGAATAGAGAAGAATGGGCAGATATAAAGGAAGCCAAGGTTCTCAGAGGACCATAGATCCAAAGTAAGAAGAAGAAGAACAAGAAGAAGATTAGAATTCAAGATCTTAGCTTAAATTTAGCCTGATGATTTTTTGTAAAATAATATTGTGTAAGTTGGTGAAGAGATAAATCATCATCATCATCATCAACAACAAGGATTAGGCCCAATGGCCTGTTCCGATCTCATTATAGGTCGAATTGGTCCTTCCATCTCTTTAATGATCTTCCCAACATTCTTCTCCCTTTTGTTTATAATTATACATTCTTCTTGGTATGCGCTGTTCATTCATTCGTAATACGTGCTGAAGATAAGCATTTTGATAATATTTTATTCTTTCACAGAGATTAAATATATTAAGTTCTGTTCTTATATCTTCGTTTTTCTTTTTATCGGTCCTTTGGTATCCTGCTATAGCTCTCATCATCTTCATTTCAGCAGCCTCTATTTGTTTACTATCTGCCTTTGTTAATGTCCAGGTTTCACATCCATAAATAAGAGATAGAACTGCCAATACTTTGTAAAACTTCAAAATAGTTTATTTTCTAGTCTTATTCAATAAAGTGCGTTTAATTGTGCCACATAGATAATTGAATCGTTGTATTTTTGTGTGTTTATCTAAATTTCTGTCATTGCCTAAATGACATCCCAAATAATTAAAATTCTGAACTTGGTCTATAATTACATTGTTTATCATTATTTTTGTCTTATTGCACATTTTCCTTTGAAAGCTAATATTTTTGTTTTAGATGTAGATATTCTTAAATTGTATTTTAGAGAGATAAATTAGAAGATATATAGAGTTACTATAAGACTACTTTTTGTAATTCCTAACATATATTTACATATTGAAAAATGCATTAGGAAACTCGAGACGAGTGAAACAGGTAAATGTATGCAGACCCAGCCCGACTTCTTGAAGCAATGATTTACCGAGACACGGGGCATCCATCACTCTCACTTGATACATAAATCTGAAGGCTGCTGAATAACACATAACAAGAAAGCAGACATAATGCATTCAGTTCTGTCTTCAACTCCTAAAATATTTCCGAGCATAATCAGAGGACAGAAAATTTTAATTTAGCATTGTCTACATTTTTACAATGACGTAATATCCCAATGTTTGGACTTAGCCTCTAATTTGTTAGCAATTACCAGACCAAGTTAATTTAAAATAATGGATTTCTGGTGATACAACACTCCATTCACCAATACAGTAAAATAAATAATAGTTTTAAAAAACTAAACAACATGCTTTATTAGAAAACCGAACAAAAAATTAAAAATAATTTTAATTTCCAGCACGCTTGGGATAAAATTTAAGTGGTAAACAAAAAACCCTTCTCCAACACATATAGAATAAAACCAGTTATCTACAAAAAAAATACCATCAAAAGCGTGGGTTGCTTTTTATAGTTTTTACGTTTTCTTCTTAGAGGCTTTACTTTTACCGATATATGTTTATTATCAAATATATTATTTGATATAGAGCAGCCCACGCTTTTGATGGTAAAATTATTTTTTTTTGTAGATAATTTCAGTTTTTTTCTAGATAAGTTGGAGATAATTTTTTGTTGACCACTTTAATTTTATCCCAAGCGTTTGCCATTGTAATTTCAGTTTGTGCATCTCTTTCGTATGTACCTAAACATGTAATTATTGACCCAAGATATTTTTTTTTTATTTTCCCTGTTTCGAGTATGAGGTCATCCACATCCTTTCCCAAACACATATATTCTGTTTTCTGTAAATTTATATTCAGTCCCCATTTTGTATGTTCTTCCATTAGTTTATTTATCATATATCTTATATCATCTTCATCTCCTGCAAAAAGTATTTGATCACCTGCAAATGGATTTAACTAAAAACAAATTTTGCAACACTGTTGGGAAACATTAAATCTACTTGTAAATCTTGACACAACTGTTGCCAAGCCAACAGAGGACGAATTCGAGTAAAGTAACCCCACGGATTAGATCGATGCGACACGTGGCGGCGTAATGAAATCACTAAATTCTAATACACACGTGACAAACCGCCATAACTCACCGCAGTAACGAATACCACGCTTAAGGGCAATAAATCACTACCCCTAATTATTATCAAGTTCCTTCAAAACACACAATTAAGACTTAGGGGGATGCGAACTTCTCCAGAAGGTATTTAAAGGCCACAAGTAATATGCTGTGATACTAACAAGTGTAAATTGCAATTACTGATAAATAAAGCATCTTCGCTGGGTTTTAAACCCTTGTTCGTCGCCGTAGCGTAGTCCCTATCTTCCACTCCGGCGACCCGGAGGGATATATGGAGAGCTTATGTCCGCGCGGCCATGAACCTACGGGTTCGATAGTGCCAGTGAGTTAGTTAACTGTCGTATTATTAAAAAAATGAGTTTGTTACTTTAGCTGAAAAGAAAGTCTCTTTTGTAGAAGCTGAATCAATAGCCACTGTACACTTTCGTCTCAAGAGACGAACTTTTGACATGTCAGAGGACAAATTGCACTCGTCTGCACTGTCCAGATCCTTTAGATCGAGAGTCAAGTGTTTAATTGCGTTCTTTTCTTTTGTTTTGAAGTGTCATCTAACTTTACGAGACTAAGATCATCTATCAACCAATACCAATAAAACAACTGTCCTCTCTGTTCTAATGAAAAGGAGAGAAAGAGGCCCCCTGAATGCTACTTAGATTAACTCACTAGCACTATCGAAACCATAGGCCCATGGCCGTCCGTACATAAGCTCTCCACACGTCTCTATCCTGAGCTTTTGGAATTGATTTCCTGAAGTAGTCCCCGCCCGAACAAATGAATGGGGGACAATTTTTCCTCCGGAAAGTTATATCCCAGTGAAACACATGTCCGCGTTTCTTAACGGTTGTATTTTTACGGTGGACCAAGGCATATTTTTCGTCTGGCTTATGAGAGGCATGTGGTCAGCATATCGGGTCCCCAACCGTTATAGCTGGTTTCCTCAACCTATCCAGATGTAACAAGAACAGTTAAATCTCATAGACTATGATGGGCAGGACATGTGGCAATTGGAAATGGAAGAGGTGCATGGAAGCTTAATGTTGGAAAACCAGAGGAAAGCTTACAGTTGGTAGACCAAGGTTGAGGTGGGAGAATAACACCAGCCATGATTTAAGTATAATTTTATATGGATCGGTAGTTTGGACAGTGACACAACAACATGTCAACAGAATAACTTCAGTCGAAATGGATTTTTGGAGAAGAGCTGCCAGAAAATCTAGACTGGAAAAAATTAGAAATACAGAAATTAGAAAATGGATGAATGCAGAAAGAAATATAGTGGATGAAATTGAATACAGAAGGCTAGAATGGTATGGAGACGTACGAAGAATGCAGGATGGAAGGCTACCAAAGGCCGTCTATACATGGAAAATTGAAAGAAGGAGCAGAAAAGGAAGACTAAGAACAACCTGAAAGAACAACATTCAAAATTAAATCTGGAATTTGGTGTAACAGATGAAGACACAGAGGACAGAGAACGACCAAGAACTTTAATTAAGGGAAATTTGTGAATGTTTGTTGCAAATTGATTGTCTATAAGTCCGTAGTCATTTATATATATATTTTTTAAATTCATGTTAATTACTAAGATTGGTTGGAGAAAACCCTCAATGATAAGGAAAATTCTCAAAATGAATTATTGAAAATTATATTCCAGTGGAACCCATGTCCGCGTTTCTTAACGGTTGTATTTTTTACGATGAAAGATAGTCACTCTTTCGACCAAGGTATATTTTTCGTCTGGCTTATTGTCTTCGACCTGTACGCCATGGATAACACTGGTCAACATGATTTTTGTCTCATGAGTACCAATAGTTGTACTTAATGCAGTTTTTTATCGTGTTTTCAAATATGTATTCGGAATTTCTCCATCACCCACAGTTTTTTTTTATTTCAATTTCAATTCATGGATTTAAATAATTATTTTTAATAAACTTTTTTTATCCATTTGTCCATTGTAAAATAAAACCAAATGAGCTAACTCAGGAGATTTCAGCTATGGAAAAGAGATATCAAGGCAAATGGAATCCTAATATGCTGGCCGATTATTGTTGGACCATCAAGAGGGATGCTCCACAGGCAAAATAGAGCAGAAAATCGTCATTTCTTACTTTCTAGCTGAGTCCGAATGTTCGAATATTGTGTAGTTACGAATGTAGAAAATATTAAAGTGTTTGAAATTATAAACCCGATATTATATTTGAATTCAGGAGAAAAAATACTATTAGAATCACATATTTTTCTTTCTGAGACAAAAAAAAATGTTTATTTTTTGTTGCTCAGTGTAATTTTACATATCTAGGATGTAATATCTCATGTGAAGAAGAAAAGGATGTAAATGCAAAAATTTCAATTTTTTAAAGGATTTCAGGATTAATAAATTTTGCTCCAAGCCACAGTTAGTCCAAAAACATTCAAGATTAAAACTATGTAAAACACTGGTTCTTCCAGCTCTCTTGTATGGTAGCGAAGTATGGACATTGAAACAGAAGGATATACAGAGTCTTAGATCTGCTGAAATGAGATAGGCTACCTTCGAAGGACACACTACTAGACCACAAAAAAAAAATGAAAACATCTTAGAATAATTACACATGGAACCTTTAGAAAACAAAATTCCTGATTATAAGTCAAGATGGATGCAACATGTTCATCGAATGGAAATCACAGGATACCCAAACAAATGTTAAGCTATTAGTCATTCAAAATATCTCTTCAGGCGGAAGAATAACGAAGCTCTGTTTGTTGCTACAAGTGACGTCGTATAAGGCAGTGTACACTGTCAGCGTCCCACGTCCCATTCCCCTCTGCACTCATAGATAGCAGTGTCACGTGTTCTATTCCTGCATAAACACGACTGCAGTGCCCTCCGTCAACAACTGCGCTTACTCCTTAAACGGGTAATATCAACTTGCAGGAAGAAGAAGACCAGGACGTCCACTCAAAAGACTTTTAGATGGTGTTTCTCTTGAGGCCGAAACAGGCCAACAAATGGCCTAAATTCGTGAATGTACTATGATGATGACGATGATGATTCATTCATTCATAGTAATTCTGCCCGAAGGCAGGTCCTTCACTGCAATCATAGCATGTTCATGCTATGCTTGCAGCTTTACTAGCAAATTGTACGTGTGGTAGCTTCCCGTTGCTTTCCACACCGGTGAAGAATGATAATGATAAGGAAGATGATGATGGTCATATGATTTCGGGGACCGTTTGGGCCTTAAAGTTTTTCTGACATGTCTTACAGGTGAGGAAAAACCCCGATGAAATCTTCACCCAGAAAAACTGCCCCGACCGGGGATCGAACCCGAGCCCGCTGCGTGACAAGGCAGCATGCTACCTCGAGACCACAGCGGTGGACATGATGATATTTCATTTATTTAGGTGCAACAGAGCTAGTCCATAATATACTGGGATAGCGCAATAGATCTACAGGTCGCGGTGCTCAAGACAGAATAAAAAACTAAATAACTAATAGAAACATTGTAATGAATGAACTGTCAAAATGGAATAAATATAATGTATTTAGTACATTAACAAAGCTCTATTAAGTTGCACTAACTTTAGATAAAAGCTACATAATATTTAGTCTTTTCACTCAAAAGAATGCATTCCCAATTTCCTTTTAACTGCAGTTCCAGATTCAAATAGCGGCACTAAAAGAGAAAGAGAGAAAAAAAGAGTAGCTAATATTCCATTTACAGATTTTCAATTCTCTTATCTGTGGATCTATTGTTTTATTTCATTTTCCCTCTGGTCCTTTTATAACCGTACAACACTCAGTTTATAAATTCTATTGTGATTACAGGTATTTTTCAAAGATGAACAAAAAGAAAAACATCAATGGAAGAGAAATGTTCTAGTGATATCCAACTGTGGATTTTGTGATCTCTAATATTAAATTTATTTACGGAATAATAACTTTTCCAGTCATATTTCATTTCATAAACTGGGATATATAATAATAATAATAATAATAATAATAATAATAATAATAATAATAATAATAATAATAGATAGATAGATTAATGTCTTTGACATCGTCCGATTCCTACTACTACTACTACTACTAATAATAATAATAATAATTTCATTTTTTCTGCTCAAGAGCAGGTCTTTCACTGCAAACTAAGTATTCTCAACTCTTTCCTTAACTCAGCTTAACCACAGCGGTGGACATAATAATAATAATAATAATAATAATAATAATAATAATAATAATAATACAGTAAAACTTATTTAATCCGGAACGTGAATAATGCGGAAATGTGTCCAATGTGAACAAATGTATTAGTCCCGGCAAAATAATAATAATTTTACGTTGTTTATTTTGTATAAAACGAAATCTGTCCAACGCGGAAACGGTAGGGTATTTCTGCACAATTCATTAAAAAATGTTTATAAGGCGGAGAGGGGGAGAGAGAGAGAGAGAGAGAGAGAGAGAGAGAAATAAATTAGTTTCCACTTCATTGAATTCCCATTAGGCTAAATAACAATAAGTGACGATTCCTGCCGCCCGCGCCGGGTAAAGTAGAGTTTCTACCTGTATCTGGAGTTTTCTTTCGGCCTCACTGCATATCCGTTTTGCGAAATACAGGTTCGTCTAACAAATATTTGGCGTGTGACATCTGTCTTACAAATAACCAGTGCACTGTAAAATCTCAAATTAGTTTAAGGTCTGAGACTGATTGTGTACGTATCTTTTACAGGTAGCGTTCTGAATTTACTGAATAAAGATGTATCATTGTCATTAAACGAAAAAGTGAAAGTGATTGAAGATAAAGAAAAACAAACTCTCAGTACGCGAAATAATGACTAAATTTAAATATGGAAAAACTCAAGTTTCTGAGATTTTAAAACACAAAAGAAAAAAATAACGAATGAATGGATGAAAGGAAATGGTCAAATGAAGAGCAAAAAACAAAAAAAAATCAACGAGGTGTGTTTTACAAAGTCCATGATAAAAAAATCTCCAAAATCAAGCTCTAGCTATTGCTATATGCCTAGGGAATAACGATTTCAAGGCATCTTCAAATGTAGTGAGGAATGAAATTTGCGGGGAATCAAAGGATGTGGATAAAAGTATAGTTAGTGAGCGGAAACCGAAACTGCACACTTTAATTTCAGGATACGCGCCTAAGAGACATTTTTAAATCTGACGAAACGGGGCTGTTTTTTCGCGCGTTACCGTCGAAATCGCTCTTACATACTATACTCCAGTTTCCTACGGCAGCGGAACTACAATTAATCCAAGGTACACTTAGCGACAAAAAGAATGAGCCGCTTCAAAAAGCAGAGTTCTTGTTATGGCCCACTGCGCATGCTCCAAAAGTCATAGCTGAGGTTCACGAGCTAACGCACTGTTAAATGTTTTAAATGCGCTAAATTTGTTTTTAATGGTCTTAAATAGTTAAAGAACAGCGAAGGAGACATGTTTCTAGATATTTAAGAGTGTTGGACAAATGCAATATTACTCAAATTGCAACATTTTAAATAAATTTCAACTCTCGTTCATAGTGTACAAGAAACACGGCAACTAGCATCAGACGTTCGAATAGCGTAGATCGTTAAACTACTTACAACAAGATAAAATGTATGCGAAAGCCAGGGTTCAAATCCTCCGACAATTTTTTTTTATTCTTTTGTATTTTCGCAAAATACATCCTATAATATTTAATTCCTGCCACATAATCTACGTACACTTTACACTATCTTAAGTAATATCCCTGCCTCTGTAACTATTTAGCTACTGGTATAAATTTAATTGTGCGTGCAGTACCACGTTTTAATAATAATGCTATACATTTATGTATGCATAATCTTCTATTTGCTGACGATGTAATCATAATACAGAAAAATGAAGACGACTTACAGAAATCAATGCATGCATTAAATGAAATATGTAAATTACACGATCTAAAGATTTCTGTAAGGAAAACGAAGACCATGGCTTTTAGAGGAAGAGATCCAGTGAGATCCAAAATTATTTTAGAAAATCAAAGTATAGAACAGGTGTCTAGTTTCAAATATTTGGGCTGTGATGTTGGCTACAATGTGGAAAGAGATATTGTAATAATAAATAAATAAATAAATTTCAGACGGTGTGTGGAACAATACAGAGAACATTCAAAAATAAAATTAGAAAAGAAACCAAGATAAAAATGTATAATGTTATGGCGGTTCCCATAATATTGTATGGATGTGAAACTTGGGCTCCAGTGAAAAAACAGAAGGCTAGAATACAGACGGCGGAGATGAGGTTCCTAAGACAAGTAAAAGGATGTACAAGACTTGATAGAATAAGAAATGAGGATATAAGAGAAGAATTGAAAGTACAGCCTTTATTGGATAAAGTCACGAATTACAGACAGAAATGGATTGATCACATGGATGCAATGAGTAAGGAGAGATATCCATTGTTAGCAAGAAATTATCAAGCAAGAGGAAGACGTGATGTTGGAAGACCTAGAAGACGTCGGGCTGATACATTATGAAGTCGGAACGGGCAATTGCCTAATCCCTGGAGTGATGATGATGATTTATGTAATAAAATATAATATAGTTTCATATATTTATGTTTATTTATTTATTACGTATTAGTAAGGAAAAAGTTTCAACCTTCAATTAAAATATTTAGTTTATATATGTCAAGTCCATCATAATAGCTCATAGATGATGGGCAATAATAAAAAATAATTATGATGATGATAATTATTATTATTATCATTATTATTATTATTATTATTATTATTATCCGTCATCTATAATAATAATAATAATAATAATAATAATAATAATAATAATAATAATAATAATGGGATGTATCAATTGATGTGAAGAATGTAATTACCTGGGGATCAAAATTAACTCAAAATGTCCCCAAGAAAATGACATAAAATATAGAATTCAAAAAGGCAGATCGGTAATAACATTGTTAAACGGAGTTTTGTGGGATAAGAACATAAGGATAGATACCAAATTATAAATTTATAAATCCATAATTCGAACCATGCTAACATTCGGTGCAGAAACTTGGTATCTGAATAAAAAGTTGAGTTTAAAGCTTAGCTTATGTGTACAGAAATGGATTCCTACAGACGCTCAACTAGACATTCTAAATTGAAAAAAAAAAAAATCAGAAATACAATCATCACACAACAAATGAAAGTCCAAAATTCAACATTAGATTTTGTGAGATACAGACAACTAGAATGGTATTGTCATATATGTAGGATGCCAGAGAAAACATCACCCAGACAAGCTTTTGAATGGATTCCACCTGAAAAAGGAAAGAGAGGTGGACCAGATTTAAATGGATGGATGATGTAAGAAGAGATATGAGGGAGCTAGGTCTGGAAGAATTGGAATGAGAAGATAGAGAAGAATGGAGAAATAAGATAAAACTTTAAAAAGCTTTCGGCATAGAAAGATGTTTTATTACACTGTAAACCTGTTTATAAATAAATAAATAATAATATTAATAATAAAAATATTAATACTTCCAAACAGTTATTACTTTTTTTCTTTAAGAATGAATATACAGAATAAAATAGAAAGCACTTTAACAATTAAAAAAATTAACCTCGCCGGGAATCGAACCTGCGACCTCTTGTATACGAATCAAGCCACTAAGCACTGAGCTACGCTTTCGCTACATGGTTGCGTTTAGAAAGAATGCTCTTCAACGGAAGAAGGAAAACGTATTGTAGCTCTACTGTGCAATTAGTTTACTCGTGTGAATCGCGCGTTAGAAATTGAAATATTCGAGATCAAGAGTCGGCTCATTCTTTTTGTCGCTAAGTGTACATAAAAAGACATATACAATGCTCTATAATCTAAGATTGGCCATTTTTTTTGTTTTTTATAATGCGGAACGTTGTCTAAAGTGGAAAATAAATTGATCCCATGCGATTCCGTTTTGAACAAGTTTTACTGTAATAATAATAATAATAATAATAATAATAATAATAATAATATAAATTAATGTCAGGTACCTTGCTTCAATATTTCTTTACTTTTCCATCAATACTGAACACTGATGTCCAGAAATTTACCTCGATTGCTTATCATAAGTAATGCCACTAGTGATTTCCAAATTATCGATAAATTTATCTAGAGAATTCGGAAATCGAGAGTGGCATTTGTTAGGATTATTCAACGAATAAAATTAAGCTGTTTACTCACAAATCATTATTTAAATACAGTTATTTTAAAATATTTACGTATTTAATGTAAACGGCTGTTTGAAAACAAATGAGAAACGATTGGTATGCTTCATCTGCTTCTTTTATCCATAACTGCAACCAGATCATATTATTTATTGCCAAAGGAACGCAATATTGTAAGTGGATAAAAAAATAAACACATCAAACTGTATATTAATTCATTTCTGATGTCCTATGACAATTACATTTTTCTGGAATGTTATTACCTGGGGAAAAAATACATTTAAGAAGGTGCAAACAGTGGTTTCTTTTTTTGGTGCTATACAGTAATCAATTGCTACAAATGTTTTTATATTAAATTCCGCATGCTCTAAGTGTTGACATTAATGTACTATACATACAATCTGGTAACTTATTTCTTACAGAGTCACTCACTGCAAAATAATGCTATGACCTATTCAGAATGCTAAAAAGGAGGCGCATTATTTATTATGATAAACTTTAGTTGATAAATTCTAGGCGAAACACGACTGTGATTGGTTGTAAATGAAAAATCACTGAAATGTGATTGGTCATTGAGTCCCATTTGGGGCATGAGTTAAATAGTCCTAAGTAATGCCACAAAGTGAGGAGTGAATTTATCGAGACGATTTGGAAATCAAGAGTGGCATTTGTTAGGACTATTTAACGAATAAAATTCTTCTTCTTCTTCTTCTTCTTCTTCTTCTTCCGAATGCAGTATTGGGTGATGATGCCGTTCTGCGACTACAAAAACTGATCTTTCCATCGGTTGAAGGGTCTTCCGAGGTCTCTTTTGCCTTTAGGGTTGAGGTGGTAAATCATCTTTGGTAAACGGGAATTTGACATTCTCTGGACGTGTTGGAACCATTTAATCTGATAATTTTGTATATGTTCAACCATTTCCCTACTATTCCACTGCATCCTTATCTCATCACTTTTCATTCTATCCCTTAATGTTACTCCAGTTAGTGATCGGAGGAATCTCATTTGTGAACTATTAAAGCGGGACGAAGAATACAATTAATGTATTAAAATTAATATTTGTTTATTAAATTTATGCACACCCTTTACCTTCTAGCCTGCTACTGGCATCACATCGATATATGTGTCATTTACAGGAATGACTTAGGTCCGCGCAGCTATAAACCTACGAGTTCCATAGAGTCAGTTTATTGTTCACCCCTGGAGCAGTCCGCCCACTCTGTAAGGCAATGCACAGTAGTCGCAAGGAAGCAGATAAGAGCAAGGTGCAGACCATTTCAATCGATGAAATACCGGAACTAAGTCAAAGATTTTTACAACCGACGTACAAGTAAATAGAAGTTGCTCTAAGTGCCAAATATGACAAAACTGGTTTTTCATTTGAATCTGTGGTCGTGAATGAGTTGGCTACAGTGTAAATGTCAGCGTACCTAGAGTTATCGCTTTGTTCAGCGCACTTAACCAAGGATATACTCGCTGGTATGAGGAGCTTTGTACAACATAAACTAGATCTACTGATTCAAGATAATGAAATTAATGGTTTTAGATTCAACTACCTAATACCCGGCGTGCGCTGCTACGCTTATATTAATTAAACGTGTTTATATGTTCAGTTGAACAAGATGAAAGAAAAATAATTATAAATGTATATCGTAATTCTTTTAGATACCTCGTGCTGATTACCTGGCATTGCCCGAGAATCTACTTATCCCGATCTTGTTGGCATCAATGAGATGAAAGACAAAAAATAATAGTTTAAAAAAAACTAAAACAACACGGTTTATTAGAAAACCGAACTAAAAAATTTAAAATAATTTTAATTTCCAACACGCTTGGGATAAAATTGAAGTGGTCAACAAAAAAATCATCTCCAACACATCTAGAATAAAATTAGAGTTATCTATAAAAAAATAATTTTACCATCAAAGCATGGAGTGCTCTATATCAATTAATATATTTGATAATAAACAGATATTGGTAAACGTAAAGTCTCTAAGGAGAAAACGTAAAAACCATAAAAAGCACCCACGCTTTTGATGGTAAAATTATTTTTTTGTAGATAACTCTAGTTTTATTCTAGATGTGTCGGAGATGATTTTTTTGTTGACCACTTTAATTTTATCCCAAGCGTGTTGGAAATTAAAATTATTTTTAATTTTTTAGTTCGGTTTTCTAATAAAGCGTGTTTTCGTTTTTTAAACTATTATTTATTTTTTAGTTTGGTTTTCTAATAAAGCGTGCTGTTTTAGTTTTTTAAACTTTTTTTTATTTTATTTTAATTAAAGAAACTCTCATAAACTTCAAGTAAGCCAAAGGAACACTATTATCAGAGGAAAACTTGGAGTAACAAGTTTAAATGAAGATATACAAAGATACCAACAAGAATGGAAAAATCATCTGAGGAGAATGGCAAGAAATAGACTTCCAAAATTGGCATTCCAATATACCCCAACTGGACATAGGGACCAAGGAAGACCAAAACATCGGTGGAAAGATCAAGACCATCTTCGCTAGGTTTACCGTACAGGCCACATTGCCTAAAACGAATTTGTTCATGATGATGATGATAGTTTAATTGATTGTCATAAACCGGAATCCCATGAAAATTTAATTGCTTAATACTCTTCTAAAAAATCCTCCGGGCCGGATTTGAACCAGCGACGTATGGATTACTGAAATTATATGCCACTACAGTCCACCACTCTACCAACTGAGCTCTTACAACGATTGACTAAAAAGTCGATAAGTCCACAACCTATTATACCGGTCTTTATTTTTTTATTTTCTGATGATTCTGGCAAGGATTTTAGAAAAAAATATGAAATTATTATATTGTCATTGGTCCTTTACAAGTATACAAAGTTTCAAGTCGATCCACTGTTTTTAAGTGGGTGAAAATCGTGTTGAAAGATTCCGTTACATAGATAGATGGCCAAGGTAAATATAAAGCGTGTGAAAATTATTATTGTGAGCTAAAAGTCTGGTTAAAAATTTCCCACTAGGGAAGCTCTCGTGTCCCGAAGCAGGACGAACAGGGATCAATCAAAGAAACTTTTTTTGTAAAATTTGAAAAAAAAAAAAAAGTCGTTTCTAGTAATGTCAGTTCAAAAGTTGTATATTTTTTTGGGAGTGCACATAAACTAGTTTTGCACTGACATGGCAGTGTTACATTCTTTACAATAAAAGCGATTAAAATTCCTTGCTAACTAATATCCATATTCATTTGATTACGCGATTCCACGATTAGTTTTTTCGCCAATAAAACAATCCGGTCAGCAACTAATTTACAAACCTCCACTGGGGTATTTCACTTCCCCAGAGGAAACGCTATGACGGTGTTTTATAAAATAGCATTACATTACTGCAAACAATATATAATTCCAAAATTTTACGTAATACGCTTATGAATTTTTATGCAGGCATATGTCAGAGACTGTCAAACTGTAACATCGTTCAAAAAACAAACTAAAGAATTATTTAATAACAAACTAACTTATGCACCTCACTGATAGTAGTCTTTTAACAATTAATAAATTATATTATTTATGAAAATAATATTAAGATTAACAAATATTTTAATTTGTTTAAATAGTGTATAACCGTAAAATTAGTTTTCTATATCTCATTATTTTTTAACCTATATACATTAGACAGGGTCGGTCTACCAACAATTTAATTAATCTTGCTAGAATACATTTTATTATTAGTTTTAGTCTTAATCTTACCTATCATTAACAGGATGTATTATAGATCAAAATATAATATATATTATCTTATTGATCAAATCTTCATTTTAATAAATTCCATGGCGCGACAGAACTAGAAGGCCCTTAGCCTACCAGCCGGCCGCT
Organism: Diploptera punctata; assembly: GCA_030220185.1. NCBI lineage: Eukaryota > Metazoa > Arthropoda > Insecta > Blattodea > Blaberidae > Diploptera > Diploptera punctata. The sequence continues at coordinate 1,063,469 of JASPKZ010007338.1, read as the reverse complement.
GGCCTCACATCCACATGTGTTAATCACAGAGGTAGATGATCATCAGCCAGTGTAGGGGTGACATGTGGTCAGTATGACGAGTCCCCCAGCCGTTATAGCTAGTTTTCTCAACCAGGAACCGCTATTTATTGTAACTACCCAAATGCCTCACGATGCTGGGTGGGCACCGGTCCCATACTGGCCGAAATACCATGAGAAAAATGTCTTCCCCCATGGAGACTAGAACCAGAGCAAGTCCCGTAGTTCTGTTCCAAGGCTTCCTGCCTTAACCACTCGGCTACGGCACAGGACTAAATCTTCATTTAGTATTTAATATGAGTTAATTGTGATTGTTATATTCTGGTGTAATATCTGTTTCAGTGGAAGAGATGACCATCAGACTAAATAAATACATAAATAAAAATCTTAGCGATAGCAGGATACCAAAGGACCGATAAAAAGAAAAACGAAGATATAAGAACAGAACTTAATATATTTAATCTCTGTGAAAGAATAAAATATTATCAAAATGCTTATCTTCAGCACGTATTACGAATGAATGAACAGCGCATACCAAGAAGAATGTATAATTATAAACCAAAAGGGAGAATAATGTTGGGAAGACCACTGAAGAGGTGGAAGAGCCAATTCGACCTATAATGAGATCGGAAGAGGCCTTTGGGCTTAACCCTTGTTGTTGTTGATGATGACGAAGATGATGAAGATGATGATGATGATGATGATGATAAAAATCTTTCATATGGAATTCGGAAAAAAACTAATTGCACGAGTATTAACCTAATCAAAAACCCTGTATATCTAAGATAGATATTCCAAACGAAGGCTTCAAAATTGAGCTCTGCGGGACGCATTCTGCCAAACAATGCATTTCAAATGGCTCGCAAAGTTTTCGCTTATTTTAATGTAATGTCATCAACGGGCCCGGATTTTGATGAAATGACATCTTTTTTATGAGTTGCCAGAGACGATGCAGATTAATAATGAAGTGCATTGTGCAATAAATATGTTAGATATGAGGTTTTACAGGTCATTAAAATGCATTTCCCCACTTTTCCTGAAAAAGTCATTTCACAAATTTTATTTATTTTAACTCGTTTTATTTATTTTTCCTATTTTTATACGTCAGTTTTTTAAATAATCTATGATTAAATATTCATTTTTATGTATTTTTTTTGCTATCTTGTTTTTTGTGCTCAGGCAAGTCAGTGAGAAAACAGTACGTTGCCTCAATATAACGTGAAACCACTGTGCTCTGCCTCTACGTGGATTGATTCGGGACTTCCCCTTCAATGCGGGAATCTTTCGATTTGTAATGTTTCCATTTGTCTCACGAGAGTAGCGTTTCTGTATGGTTGTGTTTATTTTCATGAGGTGTAAAATGCCAAAACAAAAAGTGTCCAGTGCTATCCGTTTAAGATAGTATGTAACATTTCGGTGAACAAGTATTTCCTATTAAAGGCAGTCTAATATTTTGAAAGGTGTGCGAAATTAAAATCCCTGCAGATAAACATGTCACAGTAAATCAACATACACTCCTAAATAAATGTTAATGTGTTTTTATCACCAGCCGTGCGATGTTATGCTTGCCCGGGAATCTGCTTATCCCGATCATCTTGGCATCAATGAAAGACAAAAATGGTTATTGTGAGTTATCCATAGAAGATAAACATATGCTGTCGCAGACTTTTTGTAGAGTTTTCATTTTTGTATACATTAATTTGATGTCTTTGTTATGGTTTAGGCAGCGTAAGCCATTTAAGCGTCAAAATAGGGACTTTATTTAACGTTTTTCACTACAAACGGTGATTTTTAAGGTGAAGGGGTTGAATATCACAACTCTCTTATAGCCTATGTTCATCCCGAGAATCTCTTGAACATTTTGCAAAAAAAAAAAACATCACAATCGGATCAACGGTATAGCAGAGCAGGCTTGCCTGGGAATCTACATATTCGATCTTCTTGGCATCAATGAAAGACAAAAATGGTTATTGTGAGTTATCTGTAAAATATAAACATAGCTGTCGCGGACTTTTTTTTTGTAAAGTTTTTTGAGATATTCAATTCTGTATAGATTAATCTGGTGTATTTGTTATGGTTTAGGCAGCGTAAGCCATTTAAGCGTAAAAATAGGGACTTTATTTCACGTTTTTCACTACAAAGGACGATTTTTAGGGGTGAAGGGGTTGAATATCACAACTCTCTTATACCCTATGTTTATCCCGGGAATCTCCTGAACATTTTACAAAAACCCCTATCACAATCGGATCAACGGTATGGCTGCACATAAAGTACAAACAAACAAACAAACATTCATTTTTTAATTTGAAAATTTCAAATTATTACTCCGGATTAAAAAGTGCACACAGGATATTTGGTTTTACAACAGATTCATTTTTTATATATTAGAAGATTGAGGCACAGCGGTGGAATACAACAAACCATAGCTGAAAGGTTATCCGTTCTTAAAGTTATCCTCATAAAAGACCGTGTGAACTGTTCGTTTTTTCATTGGTTTATGGACACCGACGTATGATCCAGAAGCAATAAGTACGCGGGAAAATAGTTCCCTTCATTAAATTAAAACTTGTTATTCTTCGTGAATGAAAATAACAATATTCAAAACAGAAAATATTTTAAAATGTACCTAATCAATAATTACAACTTAAAATAGTTTATTACAGATGGTTGATGCATTTGAGTCATGCTTCAGTCGATTCTGATGCAACAAAATGGCTGAATGTGTCGAGTCTTCTGTTACTGTGTTGTCATCTAAATTGTTATAACAAGTCTGGCAAACCTTTGACTACTGATAAAAAACAGTTATCTTAAATGTATTTCACAATTCAGTGAAAAATCTCACCAGCTTTCTTGTAATCTACCCCATTCAATGATCACATGGCTCGTATACTTAACACCTGCTCCCTTATCAACGTCACAGTAATTGTGACACGAACGGCGGAAGTATACAATTGGTGTTCAAGTTAGGACCACTCTAAGAGCGGATAAGGTATAGTAACACTAACAAAGAGAGGACATGCTCTGTATATCACCAAATTAAATAAAAATCTGTGAAATTAATGTACAAGATCTACTGTTTAAAATAATACCTGTTTAATTTTAAAATATTGGCAATTACACTGAGCAACAAAAAATAAACTTTTTTTTTTGTCTCAGAAAGAAAAATGTGCGATTCTAGCATTTTTTTCTCCTGAATTCAAATATGATATCGGTTTTTCTCCATCACGCAAGGTTTTCGAGAGACAGGAATTTATAATTTCAAACACTTAAATGTTTTCTACATTCGTAACTACACAATATTCGAACATTCGGACTCACCTAGAAAGTAAGAAATGACGATTTTCTGCTATATTTCGGCTGTGGAGCATCTTTCTTGATGGTCCAACAATAATCGGCCAGCATATTAGGATTGCATTTGCCCTGATCTCTCTTTTCCATAGCTGAAATCTCCTGAGTTAGCTCATGTGGTTTTATTTTACAACTAACAAATGGACGAAAAAACGTTTATTAAAAAATTATTTAAATCCATTAATTGAAATTGAAATAAAAAAACTGTGGGTGATGGAGAAATTCCGAGTACATATTTGAAAACACGATAAAAAACTGCATTAAGTACAACTATTGGTACTCATGAGACAAAAATCATGTTGACCAGTGTAATTTGTAACATGCATCGTTTAGATGCCTGTTAAAGGAACCACGCACTATGTGAGATGTATAGCTCATTTGGATAGATGCTGAACTGTCAAGTATGTATTCCGAGTTCGATTCATAATCAGTATTTTTTTAATATTGATTAATATCGTAATCACAGTTATCTATTTACGTTTGTCATATTTCTCAATGTACTGAACACTTCATCATCATCCATGCAAGTATTAGGCCGTGTGGTCTGTTACGGTCTCCAAGAGAAATTTTCCATCCAGCGCATTTTTGGACGTCTCAGCGATCTTTTGCCCTGGGGGCAGTAACGAAGTATGGCTTTTGGAATTCTATGAGACGGCATTCGTTGAAGATGGGCTTTCCAGTTGTTCTGGTAGTTTTGTATATGGTGAAGAATGGGTTCTACATCCAACTCTTCCATAATTTCATCATTTCTTTTATGGTCCCACTTTGTGTAGCCTGCTGTACGGCGCATAAATCGCATCTCATTTGTTGTTATTCAGCTTTCATCTCTTCTTCATATTGTCCATGCTTCACTACCATATCTTAATACTGGTCTTGCGATAACTTTATAAAGCCGTAATCTTGTGTTCTTCTGTACTAAAGATGGTTTCATTATACTGTTAATTATCCCCGTTGTTTTTGTAAAATTTGTGATTTTCTTTGATATATCAGCTTCATCTTGAAATGTTAAATTATAACCCAAATAATTAAATTCGTTTACTCGTTCTAAAATTTCATCATCGAAAACAATTTTGCTAGGTATAGGGTATTTCCCACAAAAGACCATCACTTTAGTTTTCTTTGTATTGATTTCCATATTGTACCTTTTTGCAATTATATTAAAATTGTTTATAGTGTCTATTGAACACTTCATATTTAAAAAAAATGTATAATTAGGGCCTAACTAATATTGTATTGAAAGGACAAACAATGTAACATTTGTGTTTGCAGAGATCACCGGGACCAATAGAAGGTTGCATAACTCATGCGTTTAGACACGTTCCTGCGCATTAGGGTACTAAGTCTAGCTCTATAAAGTTCTCAAAGTTCAGCATTCAGGACAACTTACATTTCTCTCTTAATTTCGATCAGCGTTCCTCTCTTAATAGAAAATCGTGACCAATCTTCTTTTGATTAGGTACAAGTAACCCTAATTAGATTTCTTTAAAATCGCATCAGGAAATAACTTTAAGACAATGCATCCTTAATTTCCCGACTTCAAAATAAATTATACAGAGTGATTCAAATTCGTAACTAACGTAATTTCAAAATATAGGCATATTTATATATAAAACAACATCGAAATAAAAAAAGTATTACTGCTATAAAGTAAAATACCAACTAGATAGTATAACTGTCACAGGATTGATGATCGGGGCGAGAGGTACTATACCAGGATTCCTAGCCAAATTTTGGAATTCCTTAGATTTAGACAGGGTGTATCTTTCTAAAATTGCCATCGCTGCCATTAGAGGATCAATTCTATTTTAACAAACCATTTTTACAAAATTTCTACTTTGTAGTATGTATACTTCAATTAGGCCTAAAATTTGAATTTTTTAAATGTATTTACAAAATGTATTTCATAAATTCAAAAAATTAATTGTCTGTATCACTTTGTCCTTGAGGCAATCCTCTAATGAGGAAAGTTGTATATAATAAACAAGAAATCTCATTAAAATGTTTTTTTTATAGAAGCCATAAGATGTCACTACAAGCGATGCCCCATTGTCTCTTATGATAGAGAATTGTGTACAAGGAAAGGTAGATTAACGTTTGCACTGGGAGCCTGGATAGAGAAGACGGTCTTGCACTAACGTATAGAGTTAGAGGTCCTGGGTTCAGATACCGGATCAGATTTTTTTTTCATGTTATATAGGATATATTCTATTTTATTCCATTCTACAATAGCGTAACAGCCAATGTTGGGCCTTAGCATCTCCTTTATTAGGTCCGTTATTTTTTTTTTATTATATACAACTTTCCTCATTAGAGGATTGCCTCAAGGACAAAGTGATACAGACATTTTTTTTGAATTTATGAAATACACTTTGTAAATACATTTAAAAAATTCAAATTGTAGGTCTAATTGAAGTATACATACTACAAAGTAGAAATTTTGTAAATATGGTTTCTTAAAATTGAAATTGATCCTCTAATGGCAGCGATGGCAATTTTAGAAAGATACACCCTGTCCAAATCTAAAGAATTCCAAAATTTGGCTAAGAATCCTGGTATAGTACCTCTTGCCCTGATCATCAGTCCCGTGACAGTTATACTATCTAGTTGGTATTTATCATAAGTAATGCCACGAGTGATTTCCAAATTATCGATAAATTCACGACTCACGAAGTGAAGAGTGAATTTGGAAATCAAGAATGGCATTTGTTAGGACTATTTAACGAATACAATTAAGCTGTTTACTCACAAATCATTACTTAACTATAGTTATTTTAAAATATTTATATATTCAATGTAAACGGCGATGTTTGAAAACAAATGAGAAACGATTGGTACGCTACATCTGCTTCTTTTGTTTATCACTGCAACCAGATCATACTATTTATTGCCAAAGGAACGCAATATTGTAAGAATGATCTCTAGTGGAGAAAAAATAAAACATCAAATTGTATGTTAATTCATTTCTGATGTCGTATGATGTAAATATGACAATTATATTTTTTCTGGACTATTACTGGGAAAAATACATTTAAGAAAGTGCAAACAGTGGTTTCTTTTTTTGGTGGTATAATCAATTGCTACAAATGTTTTTATATTAACTCCTGAAAGCGCTATGTGTTGACATCCATGCACTATATATACAATCTGGTAGCCGTATTTCTTACAGAGCCAGCCACTGCAAAATAATGGTCAGACCTGTTCAGAATATTAAAAAGGAGGAGCTTTCTTTAATATGGTAAATATAACATTGATAAATATTTGGTGAAACACGACTGTGATTGGTTGCAAAACAGAAATCATTGAAACGTGATTGGTCGTTGACTCCCATTTGGGGCATGAGTTAAATAGTCTTTGTAATAATCAATTGTTGGCTCATATATGACTTTCTTTTCAGAGTCAACTTCCTCAGGTTGGCCACTATGAGTCTGAAAACGGATTGTGGGATCTAATATCATACTAATATCTTTTACTACACCAACTTAATTTAGTTCAAGAATGGTGAAGTAGGGTTCGCATTCTTGGGGCCTATAATTTTATACAAATTATAAACAATTCTATTAATTAATTTTTCTGTTACTTAATTAAAAATATTAAACTAATATATCTTATAGAATGCATTGCCAATTTAAGAATTCATTCTATCAATATTCTCTGCAATGCATAATAGCACGCATTTCCAGAATTGAGCCTATGTTTAATTTCTTTGTGCATCTCATTCCTATTTGTGATTACTGTTCCTAGGTATTTGAATTCAGCCGCTTCCTCAAAATTTCCCTCATTTGTCATTAGCTGTCCATTTCCATTATATAATTTATTTCATTTTTTTTTTTTTGCAAATGCAAATTCGACGTTCCTGGTGTTCTCTCCTGGCATGGCGTATTTGTAACCCACTTCTGAGGTTGGGGCGCCTAGAAGTCGGGGTTACGTTGCCCCGATGATATGACGGGTGATGATGATAGTGATGCACCAGAAGAGTCCCTAATCCTAAGCTTAATCTAAGATGAATATGAATAATGATTGTTGCGATAGCCATATGATTTCGGAGGCCGTTTGGGCCTTAAAGTTTTCCTGACATTTGTCTTACAGGTGAGGAAAAACCCCGAAAAAAATCTCACCCCGAAAACTGTAGGATCAAACACGGGCCCGCTGCGTGACAAGGCAGCACGCTACCTCGAGACCACAGCGGTGGGCTAATTTATTTCTATGTGTGACCATGTATTTAGTTTTATTGATATTTACTTCCAGTCCTAATTTCTTAGTGTTACTCAGTAGTGTGTGCGTGTTGCCCTTTAGTATCTCCTCGCTATCGGCCAACAATACTACATCATCAGCATAAACTAACAGCTTATTAATACCATTGAGTTGTAAGCCTTCATCTCAGTTTCATAATTATTTAAATTTCACCATTTTGGTTTGTATTTACATGCTTTTTTTTAGATCACAAAAGCGTTAATACATTTGCATAAACACACTATTAAAATAAACCAATCCACCGCTGTGGTCTCGAGATAGCGTGCTGCCTTGTCACGCAGCGGGCCCGGATTCGATCTCCGGTCGGGGCAGTTTTTCTAGGTAAGGTTTTTATCGGGGGTTTTCCTCGCCTGTAAGACAAATTTCAGGAAAACTTTAAGGTCCAAACGGTCCCCGAAATCATATGGCCATCATCATCATCATCATCATCCTTCACCGGTGTGGAAAGCAACGGGAAGCTACCACACCTACAATTCCCTAAGTAAAGCTGCAAGCATATCATGAAAATGCTATGATTGCAGTGAAGGACCTGCCTTCGGGCAGAATTACTATGGATGGAATTAGAATCTAATGTCCTCAAAAAATATGTATAATGCTCTACAGTAAAACTAAATTCTGTGCGTGAAAATGATACAAATGTAAATATTCATTTTTCAAACGTATTCGATACCCCACTATGCAGAGGGTGGATTTTCTCCCTCCTAGCCCATAGCATGCGTGTCACTGTCACAGTATTTCTAGATTTATACTTTTGTTCAACAGTAAAAAGGGGGAGTAACAATAGGTTACCCCCTCTATATTTTAACACAGAAGCCTGAAACTACAGAGATAATCTGACTGTGAGGGTACTTTGCCATAGAGAAAGGCAAATAAATTAACTTTATAACCAACTCATTGCTGAATGAATAGAGCATACAATGATTTCGCGGAATGTGTAGAAACGCAGTACAATGCGTGCATACAATATTAACAAGAGATTGGGTGTTCGATTCGCGACGATATACTACATTCAAGGTCAACACAAGGTTGCGTTTCATCGCCATTAAGTAAAATGAAATACAAGCATAACATGTAGTAGAAATAGTAGAAGAACTAGTATTTATGTTTTGGGGATATTTGCAACGATCAATTTATAATTTACAAAGAAATAGGTGACAAATTTAATATGGAAATATCAATTAACAAAACAAAAATTATGACATTTCATGGGAAGGACCCCTTAATAAGTAAAATCTGTCTCCAGAATAAAATTTTAGAGAGATCTAATCAATTTAAATATCTTGGATAGTATCTCTCTATCTGGGATGAAAAGGATATCCCTGAAAAAATTACTAGTTATAATGAAAGTTTGGGAATTATTAATCAAGTTATGAAACCATCCCTTGTACAAAAATACACCAGATTACGTTTATATAACACTTTGGCTAGACCAGTGTTGACCTATGGTAGTGAAGCAGATTTCCAAAAGTATTGCTAAATTATAAACCGCACGGAAGGAGAAATGTTGGTCACCCACACAGAAGATGGTCTGAACAATTTTAACAATTCTAGCTTTCATGAAACCGGAACGAGCCAACAGGCTTAATCCCTGGACGATGATATGTATCTTAGTCTTGTGCATATTTGGAAATAAAGTTCTTAGCAAAATGTTTGGAGCAAACAGACATGGACAGCCAGATAAATGGAGAAATACTACCATAACAATGAGCTATAGGAAACCAGATATAAGAAGAAGAGTCAAGTCTCATAACTGCGATGGGCAGGACATGTGGTATAAATGGGAAATGAAAGAAGGGCATGGAAGCTTCTTATAGAAATACAGAGGGTAAAGACCCAGTTGGTAGACCAAGAGTGAGATGGGAGAAAAACATTATCCATGATTTGAGGGAAATAGATTATACAGGAAAGATTTAAATACATTAGCTCAGGATAGGGATATGTGGAAAGCTTATGTCCGCGCGGGCATGAACCTACAGGGTTGGATAGTGTCATTGAGTTAGTTCATACATATTAAGAAAATTAAAATATTTATTTTCTGCGAAATTGAAATCTATAGGATAGCCTAGTGTAATTAGAAAAAAAAAATATTAGAGCAAATGTTTTCTAATCGTTCCTGTATAATTTACATCTCTCAGATCAAGATTAATGTTAATCTCGCACCTTATTCTTGGTCTACCTATTGGCCGCTCTCCTCATGGTTTTCCTACAAGGAGTTTTCATACCCCTCTTTCATTTCCCATGCGTGCCAAATGCCCTGCCCATCGCAGTCTACGAAACTTAACTATTCTTATTTTTTTATTATATACAACTTTCCTCATTAGAGGATTGCCTCAAGGACAAAGTGGCACAGACAATTATTTTTTTTTTAATTTATGAAATACATTTTGTAAATACATTTTAAAAATTCAAATTGTAGGCCTAATTGAAGTATACATACCATAAAGTAGAAATTTTGTAAAAATGGTTTCTTAAAATTGAAATTGATCCTCTAACGGCAGCGATGGCAATTTTAGAAAGATACGCCCTGTCCAAATCTAAGGAATTCCAAAATTTGGCTAGCTGGTTTCCTATAAAGATCATATAGCTCACTGTTCTGTAGTCCTCTCCAATCGCCAGTCTATTCTTCTATCTTTGGTCCAAAAATTTCCCTAAGATATTAATTTATTCTAACTTGTAATATGTTCTCCTCCCTTAAAGTAAGAGTCCATGTCTTGCATCCCTATAATATAACTGGGAAAATAAGTTTTATATATTTTCAGTTTAGGCCTTTTTTTTTTGTTTAATACAACTAAGCTGTATGCTTTCTTCATCCTCTAAAGAATTAATAGCTCCAGTACAATATTAAATAGTGGATGGTATAGTGAATTTCAAAACTTAAAAATATATATATATATATATATATATATATATCCTATATATAGGCCTATGAAAGGTTTCTTGGGTTTTCCGCGTCTTGGATTCAAGTTCGGCCTCTGGCCACTGATTCCGACGTTTCGGCATGATCCCACATGTCATTATCAAGGAATGATAAGTTCGAGTCACAGGTTTAGATCTTATATAATAAAACACAGCGAAAACTCTATGCATTTTATTATAAAATGCCCTATATCTGTGACTCGAACTTATCATTCCTTGATAATGACATGTGGGATCATGCCGAAACGTCGGAATCAGTGGCCAGAGGCCGACCTTGAATCCAAGACGCAGAAAACCCAAGAAAACTTTCATATCCATACTTATATCCGCGAAAATCTGCAATATAAGCTATATATATATATATATATATATATATATGCCTATATAAGTTAAATAGGCCTGTTATATATATGCATATAAAATATTTAACTTAAAAATTATATATAGTAGGCCTATATATAATATATAGTATATATAGGCCTATAAGTTCAATATCATACATAGATATATAAAATATTTACCTTAAAAATGATATATACATATATATAGGCCTATATAAGTTAAATATTATGTATAGATATATAAAATATTTAACTCATAATTATATATATATATATATATATATATATAGGCCTATGTAAGTTAAATATTACATATAGATATATAAAATAGCCTATTTAACTTAAAAATTATATATATATATATATATATATATATTTAACTTTTATATATTTTTTAAGTTATATTATACACACAGATTTGTAATATAAAATACAATGTTTAAAAGTTGCATAAAATTGTATAAATTCCATTAAAAAGTAAAGTATTTTTTAACAAAGTGTTAATAATTTCCGCATAAGTAAGCGATTCGTCAGACATATAAATAAATATCTAACTTCTCTTAACGTGAAAATAGGACAAATTACCAACAGTTACATTCAATGTTTCAGGTTCACATAAATTTGGGGTCATGTAGGCCTACAATTTAATTCTTACACACGAACTAACATGATCTCTGACATTTATATATTATTATATAAAACCATATTATTGTGTGAATATTACGATCATCTCTGCTAAACTAATTGATCGGCATTTATACATATTAAAAAATTAGCTACAAGAAACGTGTCTGCACATTTCAAATCTACAAATTCACACTGATATGGAAGCGGTGTCATTTCAGGTCAACGAACTAAGATGGAGCCTCATTTTTAACCCCTAAAATTTAATTACATAAAAAATATTAATGCGAAGATTTCAAACCAGATTTACGGTTTTATCAATCGTGTGTAAGCTATCTAATTTCTGACACTAGTAATTAAATTTATCTAAATATCACGAACGCTTTGTTGACCTGAGTTACAGCGAGGTCAAGCTAGGTTCAAACATGGCAGCACCAACCACGCTCTGCTCAATTCAACCCTCGCTAAGCAATCCTGACAAAAATTACAGTAAGATTCTTAAAATAAAATTTTTGTTCACTAAATCAGCTGCATATACATAAACTAAATCATTAGGTTGTTATATTGCTTTAATAGAACACGTGAGAAATACATAGACGTAAAGTCAAGCTTTTGCATCATAAATAACCTATTCTCTATTTATACACTATTTAAAATAAAAATATAAAAGAGATTAAGACAGTAGTTTTGAATTAATTTATATTTTGTTAATTAAGCAAAGAAAAAAGTATTTTACGGTGATTTTGATTGTGTGGAATTTGATATTTTTTGCAGGCCTATACGAAATAAAAAAAATGTTTATGTAGGCTTTGATACTAATTATATCATAGCATGTTAAAATGGCATAACACTTAACACTGATGAATTTTGTGATATTTTAAAAATGATTTTCTTGTCGTTCCTAACCACAAAGCACCCAGGGAGCAGATCAGCGTCCCCCACTCAAGCAAGAGGCATGCACCCAGTAAAAGTATATATTATATACACTGTTATATATAAATAGCAACTTATTTAATATTTAGTGTATAATGATATTGTGATGTTATCGATTCATTCGCCTTACCTGAATCCCGCAGCAAATTATGTGCGAAACGACGTGTCTCGACAAGCAACGAACTACCCCCGAACGACAGGGCGGGGCTACATAAAATTCCTCAAATTAATTTAAGAGAAATTTTAAAAAATATAATTTGGTGACCTTTTATCGTTGCATAAACAAGTGACACCACACTTAAACGCACCCACGCAACCACCTAAATTCTAGGACCAAGCTTGTTGCATAGTTACTGACGCCACCCCACACAGTCCTTGGCGTCCCACCAACACACGCTACCACTCATATAATATTTTTTACACCAGAAAACATTTCTTTTAAGAAGACAGTCTGTATTCTAAGCTGTCCCCACTATGCCAGGCACACTCGCACACATTTACACATAGCCGTGTTCTTTTCTCGTAAAATCAATAACTTCCGAGCACACACGATTCGCCGCCGCTTGCTACAAAACACACACAACCTAACTACCAACTTAAAAAAAATAATCCGTGGATTATCTAGTTCCTATTAAACGTGAAAACAAGTTTATACTTTACTGTAACTCCCGCCAGTACAGATGAGAAGAGATCACCCGCGAAGTGAATACAGATCTGACGTTTCCCGGCAAATGGCCACAATCTAAATCCGTGTAAAACAACAACCAAGCGGCGTGTTGTTGAAACAAACTACACTTCATATAACAGAATTACGGTTATCAAACTAAAATCACTGGTTTAAACAATGGTGAGCTTGCATTTACTTACTTTACTAGATAGATTTTCAGCTGTTATTCTCCTAGCAACCGACACGACCACTTACAACAAGAGTACTGCTCCGGCTGCTAACGACCGCTGTTCCATCCAGAGCGCGTCCCCCCCTACAACACAAACCGAACCAAGCGCCATGCCAATGCCATTTGCATCACACACTCGATATTGGGTTACTGGGGAAATAACAATCAGTCAAAAGCTCACAGTGGTTCCGCGGGGAGGTAAATTGTGTGTTGGCAAGGTATTGTTAGAAACAAAACAGTTAAACCTACCTAAAAGACGAATACAGACAAGGAAAGCCAGGCAGGCGGAAGAGCCCCCCGTCTGTCAAGGTGCACGCTGCCGAAAACTACGAGGCACGAGCGCGTTTTTATGAATTGAAATATTAGTAAGCATTCTTAATAACGCGTGGTACTGAACGTAACTCCTGAACGCATCTAATTGTAAAGAACTGATTAAATATTTGCTGAATTCCATATATATTCCATAAATATCCAAGAGTAGGAAATATATTTCAGATGTTTGATGTCGTCTGCTACTATATATAAAAAAATTCCCCTCCAGAATGGCCTTGAGGGAATCTCCTATTGCAGCTCTTACAGACAGCGTTTAACATTATCGACATTGCATCGTGACGTATAAGGGGGGGGGGAGGAGCCGGTCACGATGTGATTCATTTTTTAATTTGCCATCAAGTAGTGTAACTAATTAGTGGGCAATCTATGATTTTTATAATTAGACGCAGGATAGCGTCGCTGCCTCATACGCAGCGGTTTCGGATTCGATCCCCGGTCGGGACAAGTTTCCTGGGTAACTTTTTTTTCACCTTAAGACATCATCATCATCAACAACAAGGATTAAGCCCAATGGCCTGTTCGATCTCATTATAGGTCGAATTGGTCGTTCCATCTCTTCAATGGTCTTCCCAACAATCTTCTCCCTTTTGGTTTGTAATTATACATTCTTCTTGGTATGCGCTGTTCATTCATTCGTAATACATGCTGAAGATAAGCATTTTGATAGTATTTTATTCTTTCACAGAGATTAAATATATTAAGTTCTGTTCTTATATCTTCGTTTTTGTTTGGTATCCTGCTATGGCTCTCAACATCTGCATTTCAGCAGCCTCTATTTGTTTACTATCTGCCTTTGTTAATGTCCAGGTTTCACATCCATAGATAAGAGATGGAACTGCCAATACTTTGTAAAATCTTAAAATGGTTTCTTTTCTAGTTTTATTCAATAAAGTACGTTTAATTGTGCCACATAGATAATCGAATCGTTGTATTTTAGTGTGTTTATCTAAATTTCTGTCATTACCCAAATGACATCCCAAATAATTAAAATTCTGAACTTGGTCCATAATTACATTGTTTAACACTATTTTTGTTCTTATTGCACATTTTATTTCAGAGCTAATAGTTTTTTTTTTAGATGTAGATATTCTTAAATTGTATTTTAGAGAGATATTATTTAAAGTATAAAGGAATTGTTGTAAAGCATTTTCTGATGTCATTATTACTTGATCGTCTGCAAAAAGCAGAGTTGTCAATACACTACTTGTAAGACAAATGTCAAAAAACTTGAAGGCCCAATCGGTCCCACGAAATGTCATCCGGCCATCATAATCAGCATTATCATATTTGTGTTGTTAATATGAATGTATGTGAACAATGCTTATCGCCTTAATGATGTGTTGTCTCGTAGGAGGCCCTAACATTGAGCTGATCCCTCATTCGGGGAGACCCTCCATGTCCTTGTGTGATAAAAAAAAAGTGTATGTGATCCATAGTTAAAATCCCTCTCCCGACAGGTCGTGCCATTCTAAGGCCCGAATGCCGTGTGGCATGTAAACGTACCTAAAATGGAGAGGTTAAACTAAGTGAATGGCATGACGTAATTGGAAATAATTGTGAATCTTATATAATTAGATGACCCATCTTCTATTAATGTCAGCTGTATGATTTGGGACTAGATCTTGATAAAATATTTAATTATTTATTTATTTTACCTGATGGAGTTAAGACACTTCTCTACCACTTCACCAGAGTTAAATTATACATACGATAATAATTATGAATTATCTACATGTTGATTAGTAATGCATAATAGGCATAGGTTACACAATACAAAGTTGACAGAAAATAATAATAATGAGAATAATAATAATAATAATAATAATAATAATAAGTTATACAGTATCCTGCTGGAGTTCGGAATTCCTAAAAAGTTAGACTTATACGAATGTGTCTAAATGACACAAAGAGTAGGGTGCGTGTAGGCAAACAGTTTTCGGAAACTTTTGAATTCCAGAATGGGTTGAAGCAAGGAGATGTACTATCTCCTCTACTGTTTAATTTTGTACTAGAGCATGTCATTAAATCTTTAGAGAATGAGGAAGGCTTACAACTCAATGGCATTAATAAGCTGTTAGTTTATGCTGATGATGTAGTACTATTGGCTGATAGCGAGGAGATACTAAAGGAAAACACGCACACGCTATTGAGTAACACTAAAAAATTAGGACTGGAAGTAAATATCAATAAAACTAAATATATGGGCACACGTAGAAATACATTATATAATGAAAACGGACAGCTAATGACAAATGAGGGAAATTTTGAAGAAGTGGCTGAATTCAAATACCTAGGAACAATAATCACAAATAGGAATGAGATGCACAAACAAATTAAACATAGGCTCCATTCTGGAAATGCGTGCTATTATGCATTGCAGAGACTCTTGATGTGCCAACTCCTTTCAAAAAATGTTAAACTGAAAATATATAAAACTATTATTCTACCAGTTATATTATATGGATGCGAAACATGGACTCTTACTTTAATGGAGGAAAGGAGATTACAAGTATTTGAGAATAAAGTACTTAGGGAAATTTTTGGACCAAAGAGAGATGAACAGACAGGTGAATGGAGAAGACTACATAACAATGAACTACATGGTCTTTATAGAAAGCCAGATATAATAAGAACAGTTAAGTCTCATAGACTGCGATGGGCAGGACATGTTGCACGTATGGGGAATGAAATACTTGCATGGAAGCTTCTTGTAGGAAAGCAGAGGGAAAACGCCCAGTTGGTAGACCAAGAATGAGGTGGCAGAATAACATTAACTATGATTTGAGGGAAGTAGATTATACAGGTAATGATTGGAAAGCATTAGCTCAGGATAGGGATGTATGGAGAGCTTATGTCCGTGCGGCCATGAACCTACGGGTTTGATAGTGCCAGTGAGTAAGTAAGTAAGTATATAATAATAATTATGAATTATCTACATGTTTATTAGTAATGCATAATAGGCATAGGTTACACAATGCAAAGTTGACAGAATATAATAATAATGAGAATAATAATAATATTAATAATAATAATAATAATAATAATAATAATAATAATAATAATAATAATAATACTTACTTACTCACTGGCACTATCGAACCCGTAGGTTCATGGCCGCGCGGACATAAGCTCTCCATACATCCCTATCCTGAGCTAATGCTTTCCAATCATTCCCTGTATAATCTACTTCCCTCAAATCATAGTTAATGTTGTTCTCCCACCTCATTCTTGGTCTACCAACTGGGCGTTTTCCCTCTGGCTTTCCTACAAGAAGCTTCCATGCACGTCTTTCATTCCCCATACGTGCAACATGTCTGCCCATCGCAGTCTACGAGACTTAACTGTCCTATAAAGACCATGTAGTTCATTGTTATGTAGTCTTCTCCATTCACCTGTCTGTTCATCTCTCTTTGGTCCAAAAATGTTCCTAGGAACTTTATTCTCAAATACTCGTAATCTCCTTTCCTCCCTTAAAGTAAGAGTCCATGTTTCGCACCCATATAATATAACTGGTAGAATAATAGTTTTATATATTTTCTGCTTAACGTTTTTTGAAAGGAGTTGGGACATCAAAAGTCTCTGCAATGCATAATAGCATGCATTTCCAAAATTGAGCCTATGTTTAATTTCTTTGTAATGATAATAATAATAATAAAGACATCATACATTTCGAGAATTTTCCTGATTATTGAGGGTTTCCTCCAATATGATACGTTTGGTGTTTAATCTTTTCCTCGCTTCAGGAATAATTCCAACTCACTGTGGTCGGTGGTATTATATTCAATACCTTTACAGTTTCGAGTTTTTTTTATCAAACTGTAGTTTTTAGATGGCAGGATCGATTAAAGGGCAAAAACTTGGTTGATACCGAAGACATCATATAAATGATACCTTCCATAAAAACCCCTTTAGATCCCCCACTCCAAAAATTCTATATATATATTTTTTTT
This sequence comes from Diploptera punctata, assembly GCA_030220185.1. NCBI lineage: Eukaryota > Metazoa > Arthropoda > Insecta > Blattodea > Blaberidae > Diploptera > Diploptera punctata. The sequence continues at coordinate 1,045,859 of JASPKZ010007338.1, read as the reverse complement.
TTGTCTCTTGGAAATTTGTCATTTTGACTCCTTTTAACACATTAAACATGAAAATAAAATTAAAATTGAAGAAATCTCTATTCAGGACTCCCATAAAAGCCCTTTAGATGTATTTATTTACTCTTACTTGACTCCCTAGAAACCCATTAAGCACAAAAAAGAGTATGTATCTTGTTAAACGATTGTTCGGGACGCATATGCTGACATGCAGCTCCAAGATAATTCTGGAATCGCCCCCATGCTTAATGGTTGATATATTATTTTCATTTTTGTCGGTTTCATTTGCTTTTCCTCATACTCTATGATTACTGATTACCAACAAAACCAAACAGTTTAATTTGAGTCTCATCTAACCATACGACGCATGATTCTTATTTTGATGTTTTTTATCAAACTGAAATCTGACCATTATATTCTTTATAATGACGAATGAATGCACTTCGCTACTCTTTTGGCAACAGGCCACTGGGCCTAATACTTGAAAGGCAGATGATGAGATGATGATAATGACGGATGGTCTTTTTCGTGGCATTCGACGCTGAGAACCAAATTTCCATTTGTTCTTCCATTACACGAAATCTACGTGATTTTAATCTTGGATTAAATTTTTCATGGCGAACAAGAAACTTCTCTTGCTTTCCATTTAATGTTCTTCCTTTGCTTTGTTATAGTCCCACGATATTTGAATTTATCATAAGTAATGCCACGAGTGATTTCCAATTTATCTAGGGAATTTGAAAATCAAGAGTGGCGTTTGTTAGGACTATTTAACGAATAAAATTAAGCTGTTTACTCACAAAGCATCATTTAAATATAGTTATTTTAAAATATTTATATATTTAATGTCAACGGTGATGTTTGAAAACAAATTAGAAACGTTATGTTTCACTTGTTTATCACTGCAACCAGATCATATTATTTATTTGATTAAAGTTAAAAAATTAAAATGTACCTGTCGGTAGGTGCCGTCATCCTCAACTTTGTTAAAATATCATCATCATCATCATAGTACATTCACGAATTTAGGCCATTTGTTGACCTGTTTCGGCCTCAAGAGAAACACCATCCAGAAGTCTTTTGAGTGGACGTCCTGGTCTTCTTCTTCCTGCAGGTTGATATCTTAACATTTGTTTGGGTATTCTGTGATCTTCCATTCGATGAACATGTTGCATCCATCTTGACTTATAATCAGAAATTTTGTTTTCTAAAGATTCCATGTGTAATTCTTCTAAGATGTCTTCATTTTTTTTGTGATCTAGTAGTGTGTATCCTGCAGTCCTCCGAAGATATTTCATTTCAGCAGATCTAAGTCTCTGTATATCCTTCTGTTTCAACGTCCATACTTCGCTACCATACAAAAGAGTTGGAAGAGCCAGTGTTTTATACACTTTCAGTCTTGAATGCTTTTGGTCTAACTGTGGCTTGAAGATAGAATTTATTAAAATATTGTATATAATATTAACTGGAGCGCTTTCGGAAGTTATCTCCCATCTTCTGCAGATTGAGTTTCCGTTACTTGTTGTTGTTGTATACAGTGATGTTTACTCCAACTGTTTGTAGCAGCAACTGACTTGTTTTTGACGATCTCGTATAATGGGTTTGACTGGGGTGCGTTCTCATTAAGAAGTGAGGTGTTGTTTGTTTCCTTTACAATTTCAAGGTCTTAAAATATATTTATCCTATCTGGAAAGTTTTCTCGGTGGATTATCATGAGAGTGTTTTCAATTGTGTTCATTCGATGATCTGCGTTAATGAGATGTTTAGCATAGCTTGATTTATCACCCGCGTGTATGAAATCTTTTAGGTGTTCTTTATATCTTGTATTGAAATTTCTGCTTGTCCTGCCAATGTACAATTTATTACAATCTTTACATGATTTTTAAACTGACCCAAACCCTCTGGCGGCACTATGGCCCTGGGGTCGACTCAGCCTCTAACGGAAATGAGTACTAGACGCTTGTTCTGGGGGTAAAGGCGGCCGTCACGCAGGGCTGACAACCCGGCTGACATAAAGTGCCGATTGTCTAGAAAAAGTGGGAGCCTTAACCTCCTACTACCCCAAGGGCCTCCGGGCCTGTTGTGGGATCACTTTACTTACATGCTAGTTTGTAGACTCCCTTGTTGAATTTGTTGTGTTCTTCTATGGCATTGTATATTATGTTGTTTAATTTGTTTCATGTTTTATAAGCTATGTTAGTGTTTTTATTTATCTTTTTCAAAGTTCTGGCTGGTTTTGTGGTTTCATCTCCTGTGTTTGTTAATGTTACCCATGTTTTGTTATTGTTAGATTCTCTTCCAAGTTTTGTTATATTGTTTGCATTATTTTTTCTTTTTTGTTTCTTTATAAGCTTATCAATGATTTGTTTGTTGAATCCGTTGCTTTTCGCCATGTTTTTAAGATATTGTAGTTCTTTGTTGTAATTTGTTTTGTTCAAGGGTAGTTTTAGCATTCTGTTGATTAAACTATTAAATGTGCTGATTTTATGTTGGTATGGGTCTCTAGACTTGTTATTAACCCATTTGCTTCAGGTTTAAATGCTCAATGCATTTCCCCAAAAACCGAATTTAAGTTACCGTAAATCATATTGTCTATTTTCAGACATTCAAAACAAACAAAAGATAACGGTACTTGAGATCACAATAAGGGTGAAGACGAAAACACATTCCTCTACTATTAACAAACGTTAACAAAAGATTATCCTGCTAAGGTATGTACAAAATATTGCAAAATACATGACAACAGTGTTAAGCGAGTGTATCTCGTCTTCTGAGTTGAAGGTCATTTAACTGCGGGCGAGTCTACCTCGTCTTTTGAGGCGAATGGGTTAATGGTGAGCATATTGTTTGTGGATTATTGCAAAATACATGACAACAGTGTTAAGCGAGTGTGTCTCGTCTTCTGAGTTGAAGGTCATTTAACTGCGGGCGAGTCTACCTCGTCTTTTGAGGCGAATGGGTTAATGTTGAGCATATTGTTTGTGGATTTGCGGCAGAAAAGTATTTCAAGTTTCTTTTTTTGTATGTTTTTCATTATGGTAAGGTCAAGATAGTTAATTTTGTTATTCAGTTCTATCTCTTCCGTAAATTCTATTTTAGGATGCATATTGTTTAGTTCTAAACGACGGCACCTACCGACAAGTACAATTTAATTTTTAACTTTCGTCATATGACTTCACCTCAACGGAATTTGATATGAATTTTACTTGTATTGATATTATTTATTGCCAAAGGATCGCAATATGGTAAGAATGTACCCTAGTGGAGAAAAAATGAAACACGTAAAACTGTATACTAATTAATTTCTGATGCCCTATGATGTAAATATGTCAGTTATATTTTTCTGGAACGTTACTTCCTGGAGCAAAAGATAAATCCCGCATTAATAGTTCACAAATGAGATTCCTCCGATCACTAACTGGAGTAACATTAAGGGATAGAATGAAAAGTGATGAGATAAGGATGCAGTGGAATAGTAGGGAAATGGTTGAACATACACAAAATTATCATAAGTAATGCCACGAGTGATTTCCAATTTATCTAGAGAATTTGGAAATCAAGAGTGGCATTTGTTAGGACTATTTAACGAATAAAATTAAGCTGTTTACTCACAAATCATTATTTAACTATAGTTATTTTAAAATATGTATATATTTAATGTAAACGGCGATGTTTGAAAACAAATGAGAAACGATAGGTACGCTTCTACTGCTTCTTTTGTTTATCACTGCAACCAGATCATACTATTTATTGCCAAAGGAACGCAATATTGTAAGAATGCTCTCTAGTGGAGAAAAAATGAAACACATCAATCTGTATATTAATTCATTTTTGATGTCGTATGATGTAAATATGACAATTATATTTTTCTCGATTATTACCTGGGAAAAAATACATTTAAGAAAGTGCAAACAGTGGTTTCTTTTTTGGTGGTATAATCAATTGCTACAAATGTTGACATGTAAGCACTATTATATACAATCTGGTAGCCGTATTTGTTATAGGCTCAGTCACTGCAAAATAACGGTCAGACCTGTTCAGAATATTAAAAAGGAGGAGCTTTGTTTAATATATGATAATCCTAACACTGATAAATATTTCGTGAAACACGACTCTGATTGGTTGTAAAACAGAAATCATTGAAACGTGATTGGTCATTGACTCCCATTTGGGGCATGAGTTAAATAGTCAGATTAAATGGTTCCAACACGTCCAGAGAATGTCAAATACCAAAGATGATTTACCACCTCAACCCTAAAGGCAAAAGAGACCTCGGAAGACCCTTCAACCGATGGAAAGATCAGTTTTTGTAGTCGCAGAACGGGCATCATCACCCAATGCTGTATTCGGAAGAAGAAGAAGTTATTTCCTGGAAAAAAAATACGTTTAAGGAAGCGCAAACAGTGGTTTCTATTTTTTGTCGTATAATCAATTGCTACAAATGTTTTTATATTATCTCCGCAACCACGATGAGGTTACATTAGTGCACTCTATATATAAAATGGTAGCCACATGTTTTCACTGCAAGATAATGATACGACCTATTCAGAATGTTAGAAAGGAATAGTTTGATTTTACAGTGATAAAATTAAACTGATGAAATCGAGGTGAAAAACGACTGTGATTGGTTGTAAATAAAAAATAATTGAAATGTGATTGGTCATTAACTCCCATTTGGGGCATGAGTTAAATAGCCAACTACAACTTATAGTTGACAGCTGAATGTGGTCTATTAACGTGCCTATTTATAGCCTATATGTGAATCATTTCGAAGCTATATTTACAATAATATTTTTTTTTTAAATCATCACCATTTTAATATAACAACATAGGACATCACATCACTCCATGTCATATACTATCTTCATTTCTTGCAACTGGAATTCCCTAACACAAGAAATAAGGGGCTGCCGGACATTGGCAACTTTTAAAAGAAATCTAAATTTATATTTGCTCAAATGCTGTGGTTTATCTACGACGCAACGCGCCAGCGCAAAAATTGCTCCCCATGTATTTAAATGGAGGTGGTTTATCTACAACGCAAATTGCTGGCGCAAAAAAATTTGCGCTGACATGTCGCGTCGTGTTTTGGAATCTCTTGAATCCAGGACGCAATTTGCCAGCGCAAACAAAGAATATAGAAGATATTACCCGTACTCATTGGTGTAATTGCTAAAAACAAACTAAGATTTTATAACAAAATGTCGGAAATGCAGTACTTGTTTTATAACTTTCCAATTTTTAGGACGAAAGTTAGATAGTTTTGTTGCAAATCATCGAGTTCTATATATGTTTTATACAATATGAGCATGAAGGAGTACAGAGATGTACAGAAAAAAGTTATTGTGGCTTGAACTTAGTCAAGAGATAAATAAAAGCTGTTACTTTTTCTGTCTTTACTAATATTTCGAACTATTTTAATCGTTTTGCAACGACACTTGAAACTTTTTAAATGAAGAATTTTAATATGTTTATCTATGTACACAAATTATGATTTTTCCTCTCAATTTATTTTCAAAGTTCTTTATTAGAATTGAAGTTGGCATACGTGAACGCTCATAAAATTAAATCCACCAGATGGCAGGACATATGTGTGAATGACCAACATTTGCATTTAATTCCAAACCATATTTTAAGAAATAAATGTTCAATCACTTCATTTTGTTAGATTCCGATGGGTCAGTTTAGTGTACATCAGATTAATTTATAGTTTACTAAATAGTATGTATGTAATTTATTTTATTAGGTTATGCAGGGACAGGTTTGTATACATTAGTTTCTGTAAACACATTTGGAAATTTATTATGAACGTTGGTCATTTTGATTTTCCATATATGTAGTGCCATCTGGCGACAATTCCATAAACATATGCGCTGTAACGTATGCGCTCCATGCGGAACCAGCATCACGCCGAGCGAAACGCAAATTCGCGTCACGTCGGGCGCGACACGCTGTATAATAAACCGTAGCATAACCTCGACTTCTCATTACCCAGTGTAAGGTATATATATTAATTGGTGTTCTCGTATAATTTATCATATTTATATTATTATTATTATTATTATTATTATTATTATTATTATTATCATCATTATTATTATATTATTAGTCCACCGCTGTGGTCTCGAGGTAGCGTGCTGCCTTGTCACGCAGCGGGCCCGGGTTCGATCCCCGGTCGGGGCAGTTTTTCTGGATGAGGTTTTTATCGGGGTTTTTCCTCACCTGTAAGACAAATGTCAGGAAAACTTTAAGGCCCAAACGGTCCCCGAAATCATATGGCCATCATCATCATCCTTCTCATTATCATTATCATCATCATCCTTCACCGGTGTGGAAAGCAACGGGAAGATACCACACCTGCAATTCCCTAGTAAAGCTGCAAGCATAGCATGAAAATGCTATGATTGCAGCGAAGGACCTGCCTTCGGGCAGAATTACTATGGATGGATTATATTATTATTATTATTAATTATCGTAAGTATTATTATTGTTATTATCGTATAAAATGTTGTTTGTACATGACATTTACATTGCTACATTTAATGTATCTTTAACTGTTTATAATTAGTATAGTGTATATCTATATTTGTCAAATATTTATTCGTATTTGTGCTGGTTGAGTGGAAGAGAAGGCCTCATGGCCTTAACTCTGCCAGAATAAATAAAACATTATTATTATTATTATTATTATTATTATTATTATTATTATTATTATTATTATTATCATTATTAATGTTTCTCATCTGCTCCATTTTGGACTCCCCTGAAGATAATAGTAAATAACAAGCGCACGGTACGGAGACAAGTCGCTCGTACTGCCAGAGTGTACGTATAGTATACACAAAGCAGGCTGTGAATAGTATTATTACAACATCCAAGTGTACAAACAACTCTGTTACCAGAAATCTGCACCACTTTCAATTCATGATATTTAAAATCAAAATATGATCATATACATTTATGTGAAATATGGACACCTACCTCTGATCAAATAAGACAAATCGAAGTTTCAAAAATGAAATTTCTTCGCTTTGTAACTGGAAATAAAGTACACTGAGCAACAAAAAGGTAACTTTTTTTTTTGTCTCAGAAAGACGAATATGTGATTCAGGTAGTATTTTTTTCTTCTGAGTTCAAATATGATATCGGGTTTTCTCCATCACGCAAGGTTTCCGAGACACAGACATTTATAATTTCAAACACTTTAATATTTTCTACATTCGTAACTACACAATATTCGAACATTCGGACTCACCTAGAAAGTAAGAAATGACGATTTTGTGCTATATTTCGCCTGTGGAGCATTCCTCTTGATGGTCCAACAATAATCGGCCAGCATATTAGGATTCCATTTGCCTTGATATTTCTTTTCCATAGCTGAAATCTCCTGATGAAAGTGTTCCCCGTTCTTATCGCTCACTGCGCCAAGATAATAAATCGACAAAAAAGTTTATTAAAAAAATAATTATTTAAACGCATTAATTGAAATTGAAATAAAAAAACTGTGGGTGATGGAGAAATTCCGAACACATATTTGAAAACACGATAAAAAAACTGCATTAAGTACAACTCATGAGACAAAAATCATGTTGATCAGTGTTATTAGATCACAAAATAATAACTGATATCAGAAAGGAATTAAACACAGAACCAATCACAACATTAACAGAAAAATATAGAATAAATTGGAGAGACCATGTCTTACGAATGCCAAGGACCACGATGACAATAACTGTTTTATATTTTAATCCGAGGGGGAAAGAAATATAGGTCGACCTTTAAAGAGATGGCGTGAGAAATTTTGAATCGGAACAGACCAACAGGTCTAATCCTTGAAGACGATGATGATTTTATCTCTGTTTATCTATGACATGCCACATATGCATTTTTTATTAACATAATTGTATTTTTATGACTATTTAACTCATGCTCCAAATGACAGTCAATGACCAATCACATCTCAATTAATTTTGATTTACAATCAATCACAGTCGTTTTTCATCTCGATTTTATCAATTTAATGTTATCACTTTAAAATCAAGCTCCTCCTTTTTAACATTCTGAATAGGTCAGAGCATTATTTTGCAGTGACTGGCTCTCTAAGAAATTTTGAACATAACAATTTATATATTAAGATGTAAGAATCCTAGAATGCACGTGGTTTCAGATTGTATATATAGTGCACGAAGTAAACAGATACTGCTTGTGGGATACAATAGAAAAAACATTTGTAGCAATTGATTATACCACCAAAAAAAAGAAACCACTGTTTGCACTTTCTTAAACGTGTTATTTTCCAGGAATTCACGTTGCAGAAAAATATAATTGACATATTTACATCATAGGACATTAGAACTCAATTAATAATCTATAATGTTGGTTCATTTTTTCTCCACTAGGGTGCATTCTTACAATATTGTGATCCTTTGGCAATAAATAATATGATCTGGTTGCAGTAATAAATAAGTGAAACATAATGTTTCTCATTTGTTTTCAAACATCGCCGTTTACATTAAATATATAAATATTTTAAAAATAACTACATTTAAATAATGATTTGTGAGTAAACAGCTTAAGTTTATTCATTAAATAGTTCTAACAAATGCCTCTCTTGATTTCCAAATTCTCTAGATAATTTGGAAATTATTCCTGGCATTACTTATGATAAATGGAAGTTATGAACACATTGTAGTTTCTCCGACAATCCATCACTTATGTCAGTTAGTAGAAGGTCCCAGTAGTCAAATGCGGCATCGCTAAGGTGTAGACGAAAATGATCTAAGAGTTGTAGCAAAAAAAGTTCTTGAGACGTTTTATGGAATGCATTATAGGCAAGATCTTTTTATGTGTTTGATTTATTTGGGTATTCAAATTTAGTTTAAAATGTAAATAAATTCCTAGGTTTTTAACAACTTTGGCATGCGAATTTTTTTTTCATTATCTAACATGATAGCCGGTTTGTTGCTACAGTTTATAGGATTTAAATCGGGGAGTTTTGAACGGAACACTCTGTACTTCACCATATTACAACATTTTAGAAGCTATAAAAGCTACTGCAAAATGAGCTCACAGTATCACAGCGTGAAGGAGATTTAAGATGCAGAGCCTCTGGTGTTTCTCTCCGCACGGGACAGCGTTATAGCTGACAGGTATTATTTGTAACAATTACCTTTGTAACAACATGCCGGAATCTACAGTTTATGGGGCTTAAATCGGGGAGTTTTGAATGGAACACTCCATACTTCATCATATTACAACATTTGTGAAGCTATAAAAACTGTGTTCTTACAATTAATTTTACAATAAAATTAAAATTAGTCCAAGAGTATGCATCCGCAATATAGTTCCCAATGCGAACACTCACCCTCTGCATATCAACTCCTTTCCCAACCTGCTGGTAATCCGAGTAACCAAGGTTGTGGTATAGAATCCCTTCGGCGATTTGGGTCGAAGAACTGATGGGAAGAGGGGGTCTTTTCTCTGGGAAGATAAGAGACCCATGCTCGGGGAAACTAGAGTAAAGTCCACAACGACAACTAATTTTTAATATTTGAAGAGAAAAATTATACGCTCAGACCGGGACTTGAACCCGGGACCCTTGGTTCTCTAGACCAAGTGCTCTACCAACTGAGCTACCTGAGCAAGTACCGATCTAAACGCAAATCTTTCTCTATATACATTGTAATTCCCATCTCGTTGGTATATAGAGAAAGATTTGCGTTTAGATCGGTACTTGCTCAGGTAGCTCAGTTGGTAGAGCACTTGGTCTAGAGAACCAAGGGTCCCGGGTTCAAGTCCCGGTCTGAGCGTATAATTTTTCTCTTTTAATATGATTTATCCATCATTGAGATGTACGAAATCAATAATAAAAAAAAATAATTTTTAATAGGTTGGCGGAAGTGACAACCCACTAGATGGGGTTAGTATATCCAGAAGCTGGACCTAAAGCTTTGAGGTGGCAGCCCCATCAATGGTCTACTCTACATAGAGTTGGTACCGCGATCAGAGGAAAACATATTACTCCTATTGTTCACAAATCTTACATTATTTTCCGAGAGGAAGAAGAGATGTCGGACGTACTCGGAGGAGATGGTCTTAGACCTATTAGTGAAGACGGAACAGGCAATTAATGCCTAAACCAGGAAGTGAAGAAGAAAAATAAGTTCAATTTTAACTTGATTGTATTACACTGGTTGACAAGGTTTTCTTCACAAGAAATCTGATTAGTGAATCTAGCGCATTTTTTCATACTGAAATCAGGAATGTAGTCAGAATTTTTCCATCAGGCACAGTTTTTTTTATGACAGGTACTTTTTAAAATCTTATTTTAGCATTCTCTTTGACCTGTCATAGGAACCTTTACTCTATATTTAGTGATTTTATTCAAGCTGTATTTAAGGAAATTATATATAATATCACGCTGAAGCAAGAAAAGACAAGACTGCGCATGTCCATTTATATGTTGACATGTTCAGACCTGTTAATCTGGCATTGTGATGTGTCAGTCTCGCTACGTTAGAAAATCATGACCTAAACGTGAATTTCTTATCCCTGGCCAGAAAAATGTGTCACATGTCTCTCTAGTGAATCCTGAAAAAATACATTTACCTCCATTGCATATTAAATTAGGAGTAATGACAAATTTTGTCAAAGTTATGGATAAACTTCCTTGAAGGATTCTTGTACTTGAAGTCGAAAATTACCCAAAGTCAGAGATGCTAAACTGAAGGAAGGAATTTTTATAGGACCATAAATATGATAATTAATGGCTGAAGAACATTTTAAAGAACTGTTAAAGCAGTCCAGCAGTCATTAAAAAATATATGTTGCAATTCCCTTGGATACCATAAAGCAAAAAACTATCGTTGCCAAATGGCTGATCTTCTGTATTCTAATAAAGCAACATGTACCGGTATTTAAAAATTAATTTCTTGGACTCTCACTTAGACTTCTTCCCGGAAATTCTTGGGGATGTCAGCGATGAGCACGGTGAGCATTATCATCAGCAAATTTCTACAATGAAAAACAGGTACCAAGGCAAGTGGAGTTCTAATATGCTGGCTGACTACTGCTGGACAAAGAAGAGAGATGTTCCAGATGTAAAATATGCCCGAACATCACTATCTACCACGTTCTAGGTAAGTCAGAATGAGTAGTATTAAAAAAAATCAAATAAATATCTCACAAAACTCCTGCCTGATCGGGAAAAAACTGAAATGATACCTGAATTCAGCATGAAAAATACTTCTAGAATCTATTATTTTTATTCTCGTGAAAGTAAAAAAAGTTCATTTTTCTAGACCAGTGTCATTAGACATTATTTTCATTATTGTTCAGTTTGACAGACTATTTAACTCATGTCGCAAATGGTAATCAATGACCAATCACGTTACAATGAATTCTGTTTTACACCAATGACAGTCGTGTTTCACCTCGCTCTTTATCGATTTCTCTTTATCAGCTCCTGCTTTTGTGATAAAGAAAGCTCCTCCTGTTTTAATATTCTGAACAGGTTATACCATTATTTTTCTCCAACAAATACATTGAATATAGCAAATAATGAATAGATTCAGTGATTTTACTGAGTTGTTTATTCAAAATATAAATGATAAACCTATAATGTTGATTATAATAGTTTGATGTGATTCATTATTTGTCCACTAGAGTGTATTCTTACAATATTGCGATCCTATTTGGCAATAAATAATATGATCGAGTTGCAGTGAATATACGTAACCTCACATTTGTAATTTGTTTTCAAACATCGCCGTTTACATTAACTATATAAATATTTTAAAACACCGGTAACTATATTCAAATAATTATTTTTTAGTAAAGAGTTTAATTTTATTCGTTAAATAGTCCTAACAAATGCCACTCTTGTTTTCCAAATTCTCTAGATAAATTGGAAATCACTCGTGGCATTACTTATGACTATTTAACTCATGCCCCAAATGGGAGTCAATGACCAATCACGTTTCAATGATTTCTGTTTTTCAACCAATCAGAGTCGTGTTTCACGAAATATTTATCAGTGTTATAATTACCATATTAAAGAAAGCTCCTCCTTTTTAATATTCTGAAATAGTATGATCTAGTTGCAGTGATAAACAAAAGAAGCAGTAGAAGCGTACCTATCGTTTCTCATTTGTTTTCAAACATCGCCGTTTACATTAAATATATAAATATTTTAAAATAACTACAGTTAAATAATGATTTGTGAGTAAACAGCTTAATTTTATTCGTTAAATAGTCCTAACAAATGCCACTCTTGATTTCCAAATTCTCTAGATAAATTCACTCCTCACTTCGTGAGTCGTGAATTTATCGATAATTTGGAAATCACTCGTGGCATTACTTATGATAATTAATTGTTTAGTATGTACTATTATTGTATTTTTTTTATTTTTTGTATTTAAATGTAACACATATTTGTAAATGTAACATATTTTTGTCCTGGTGAGTGGAAGAGAAGGCCACATGGTCTTAACTCCACCAGACTAAATAAATATTCTCAAAAAAATCTACAGTTTGTGGGGCTTAAATCGGGGAGTTTTGAATGGAACACTTTGTACATCATCATATTACAACATTTTGTTCAGAATAAACGTAATGCTTGGTATTAGTGAATACAATAATTGGCTAACACCCACACACTCCCACACGTTATCGTAATGTAGCCCGGTTCGTATTACAAACACCCACTTTGTATGTTCCTGCTCATTCTAGAATTGCTAAAGGAATGTTCCAGGAAAACTATAATAAGCGCATTACAATTTAAGCAAATATTTAAAAATATACATAAAGACTCATTAAATTCTAAACTGTGTTGTGCGTTGGTGTATGATTGGCAGGTAGGAGTCACAGCGGCTTGTTGTTACAGAGGTAATTGTTACAAATAATACCTGTCAGCAGTAACGCTGTCCCGTGCGGAGAGAAACACCAGAGGCTCTGTATCTTAAATCTCCTTCACGCTGTGATACTGTGAGCAGATTTTGATAATTTTCTTTTCGAAGCTATAAAAACTCACTGGAATCTGAATCTGTGCATCTGTATGATTTAAAGGAAAGCATTTCCTTCATTAATGGTTGGTTCAACTATTTTCCTATACACTATATTCAGTTAACACTAAAAAAATGTTTAAGAAACTCTGCAAAAATTTTGGCATTTTGAAACAATTGAAATTCCAATGTATTCTGTATTGCGGATGCGTGAAAAATAAAACAATTTTTATTTAATGTATTAAAAATGGAATTATATATTTTAAGAGTAAAGTAAAGTAAAGTGGTCCCACAACAGGCCCGGAGGCCCTTGGGGTAGTAGGAGGTTAAGGCTCCGACTTTTTCTAGACAATCGGCACTTTATGTCAGCCGGGTTGTCAGCCCTGCGTGACGGCCGCCTTTACCCCCAGAACAAGCGTCTGGTACTCATTCCCGTTAGAGGTTGAGTCGACCCCAGGGCCATAGTGCCGCCAGAGGGTTTGGGTCAGTTTAAAAATCCTGACCCCAACGGGACTTGAACCCTCGACCCTCCGGCTTGTAGCTCAGTGCCTTAACCACTACGCTACGACGTGCCCCATATTTTAAGAGTATGTCATATAACTTTTATACAGAGTGATTCAGAAATATGGCTAAACGTTTGATCGCATTTTGTGACGAAAATATTATTATTAAAGGAAATATGATGTTATCATTGGAAAGGGAATCCTTCAAATTACAACAATAGAACAGAAGAAAACAAATCACTGCTCACGTGCAGCTTGGCGGGTTGATTTTTGTGGGCTAGCGTCGAACGCCTCCACAATTCTCTTCGTTGTTTCTGCATCCGTGCTAATGCGAGGCCTTCCAGGAGGTTTGATTTTCTGCATCCTTCCCGTTTCCAGCAGTCGTTTTCTCCATTTCCCCACAGTCGACGGCTCCAATGTTACGTTAAACTCACGTCTTGCGGCCTCACGATCATTAGCATACGTTATTGCCCATGCAGCAATTGTAATTTTTTGTTGCATATTCAACGCCATTTTGACTAATGACGTAAGTTCTACACTGTTTTGTTTTATTCCATTGTTGTAATTTGAATAATTGTCTTTCCAACGGTAATTTCATGTTTCCTGTAATGGTAATATTTTCATCACACAACGCGATCAAACGTAGAGCCATATTTATGATTCACCACGTATGTGACATGTGCTAGGTAACACACATTTTTATTATGTTTATTTCCATTATTTCGAGTGTTAGAGAGCGAATTAAATTTTCTTACACGCTTAAAGGTAAAACAGTTATTCAACAAACAAAAATGCAGTCTTATACAGTAAAAATGGTTTAATGCGGAACGTGAATAATGCGGAAATCTGTCCAATGTGAACACATTTATTGGTCCCGGCAAAATAATAGTAATTTTACGTGTATTTATTTTGTATAAAACGGAATCTGTCCAACGCGAAAACGGAAGGATATTTCTACACAATTCATGAAAAAATTATCAAGCAAAAGGACAGAGAAATATATTAGTTTCCACTTCATTGAATTCCCGTTAGGTAAAATAAACAATAAGGAATGATTCCTGTCGCCAGGTGAAATAGAGATTATATGTCTACCTGAAATTTTATTACGGCCTCACTGCACACCCGTTATGCGAAATACTGATACCTGTCTTACAAATAACCATTGCACTGTAAAATCATAAATTAGTTTAAGTTCTGAGACCGATCTTTCACAGGTAGCGTTCTGAATTTACGGAATAAAGATGGCTAAAACGTATGTATCATTCTCATTAAACGAAAAAGTGAAAGTGATTGAAGATAAATCTCCAAATTTCCGGACCGATGCTCCAAAGTCAAGCTCTAGCTGTTGCTAAATCCCTAGGGAATAACGATTTCACGGCATCTTCAGGTTGGCTGGACAGTTTTAAAAGACGACACAATGTAGTGTGGAATGAAATTTGCGGGGAATCAAAGGATGTGGACGAAAGTGTAAGTTAGTGAGTTAGTGAACAGAAACCGAAACTTCATACATTAATTTCAGGATACGCGCCTGAGAGACATTTTTAACGGTTACAAAACGGGACTGTTTTTTTCTTTCACGCGTTACCGTCGAAGTCGCTCATACATACTATAGCTCACATTTCAAAGGCAGCGGAACTACAATTAATCCAAGGAGCGTAAAAATAAATATAAGCGGTAAGTTACTGTATAATCTAAGATTATTAATAAGATTTAGTTTTTTATAATACGGAATTTTGTCTAATGTGGAAAAATAAACTGGTCCCAAGCGATTCCATTTTGAACAATTTTTACTGTATATGGTTTGTTTTCATTATAACTGGAACTTAGCTCGGAATTAATAGGTCTGAACCGAAAGTGCGTTTTTCGGCTCATTACTGCAGCGTCGTTATCCTCCCTAGACTGTGATATTCATGAACTATGCCAATATTCCTTTCTCCTTGCATCTACCCCCACTCTCCCTCTTTACCTCTCCTGGTGCGCTGTGTCTACGGCGCATCTCCCGTTTACCTCGGAACCTTCATATACGTGGTGCACAGGCAGAACGTTATCATTCAATCATTCATTCTTTCATTCATCGATCCATTCCGAGATGGGATTGGAACTCTAAAATGGACAAGGTCGTCTGAAGCCGAGAAGCGGCGCAGTTTTAGTTGGTCCTGTAGACCATGGAAGAAGCCACCCTGGCTTGGACGCTAGCATGAGTGTAGTATGAGGTATGGTGTGGTCTTTGTTTTGTAAAAGTATTATCATTTATTTACTTATATTATGTTCTTGAATGATCAAATGTTTATCTTGATTTTGTTTTTACTTCAGACTACTTGTTTGCATTAAATATCATGTTTTATATAATTAATGTCCAATCTGATTTATGTGCACGTAGCTGTTTGGTATAATCCTATACGGAAACTCACTCACTTAGGAGATCATTTCCAGCTCCCTTTATTTTGCTGTCTAGCTTTCCTGATTGATAATCATAGTGAAAACAATCATTTTCAGTCACTCTGTGGGTTTGAGAACCATTATTGATTTATGTTAATACGCCTTGGAAAGAAAGATGAATCAATCCTTGCCTTCTATGGGCCCGAGGCAAGTAATTTTGTGATTAATAACCATGGAGGTAATCAGATCTACGCTAATAGAAGCAACGAAAACAAAAGACGATCCCCTAAGCGGCACAGATGTTAGCAGAGCGTGGTTTATTAATAGTGGTTCCCTAAGCGGCACAGGTCTATAATTCACAGGCTTAATATATACAATTAAAACATAGGCCTATAACACTGGTTTGCTCTAACTAACTTACTCACTGGAACTATCGAACCCGTAGGTTCATCGCCGCGCGGACATAATCTCTCCATACATCCCTATCCTGAGCTAATTTTTCCAATCATTCCCTGTATAATCTACTTCCTTCAAATCATAGTTAATGTTATTCTCCCACCTCATTCTTGGTCTACCAACTGGGCGTTTTCTCTCTAGTTTTCCTACAAGAAGCTTTCATGCACATTTTTCATTTCCCATTTGTGCCACATGTCCTGCCCATCGCAATCTATGAGACTTAATTGTTCTCATTATATCTGGCTGTTCCTTTGTTGTATGGAAGTGAAAATTGGATAAAGAAATCAAGGGATAAAAGCAGGATACAGACTGCGGAAATGCTGTTTTTACGTAATGTGAAAGGATGCACAAGAGCGGATAGAATAAGGAATGAAACTATACGAGAAGAATATATAAAATTGAAGATAAAATCAGCGAAAATAATAAGAAATGGACACAATACTTAATGAGAATGAACAACGAAAGAATACCAAAAAGAACCTTCCTGTATAATCCCAGAGGAACAAGAGATGTTGGCCGACCACGTAGAAGATGGACTCCACTTTTAACTTCGCCGGAACAGGCTGCATAGCCTAAACCTTGTAGTAGAAGAAGAAGAAGATATCTGGCTTCCTGTAAAGACCACTTTGTTCACTGTTATGCATTCTTACCTCATTGATTTTCACCTTTTAAAATATTACATGAATGAGCTATATTTCTATATTTGTCCACCGCTGCCTCTTACAGGTCCGGGTTCTATCCCTCATCGGGACTAATTTCCTGTATGATGGTTTTTCTCGGGGTTCTACCTCAACATATTTTTTGTTAATAACACTGAGCAACAAAAAATAAACTTTTTTTTTGTCTCAGAAAGAAAAATATGTGATTCTGATAGTATTTTTTCTCCTGAATTCAAATATGATATCGGTTCTTCTCCATCACGCAAGGTTTCCGAGAGACAGGAAATTATAATTTCAAACACTTCAACATTTTCTACATTCGTAACTATACAATATTAAAAAATTCAGACTCACCTAGAAAGTAAGAAATGACGATTTTCTGCTATATTTCGCCTGTGGAGCATCCCTCTTGATGGTGCAACAATAATCGGCCAGCATATTAGGATTCCATTTGCCTTGATATATCTTTTCCATAGCTGAAACCATTTGAGTTAGCTCATTTGGTTTTATTTTACAATGGACAAATGGACGAAAAAACGTGTATTAAAAAATAATTATTTAAATCCATTAATTGAAATTGAAATAAAAAAACTGTAGGTGATAGAGAAATTCCGAATACATATTTGAAAACAGGATAAAAAACTGCATTGGTACTCATGAGACAAAAATCATGTTGACCAGTGTAATTTGTCAGTAGGTCTACTACAATTTTTGGTCAGAAATGTAGTAAATAACCTGAAATAACTATATTAATTAAGAGTTTAATTGGGAGAGAATACTATTTTTATAGAAAAAGGATGTATCCAGATGGCTGGATAAGGTATAAAATAAAACTTTTTTTTGTGAACTAAACAGTAATTTGTTTTTGATGAGTCGCTGCTGGAAATGTGACGTGCAATTAAGTACTCGATAAACTGCACGGTCCACCACAACATTTAACTCAACTGTTTATAAACATATTTAGACAACTTAATGCAAATGACACAGAGCATTTTCATACCAATACCCTAACAAACAGTGTCATACGAAATAACCCTGGCGCCTTTTCTGTGATTTTCGCAGTTGTTTTAAAATTATACTTATATATTACTTTATTTAACGTCACACTTTAACAACTAATGTAAATATCAGGGGCTACGATTTACATATTTGCGAATCCCAAGTAAACTTTCATGAAAAACATGAAAATTATAGTTCCTTCCCTGCTTTCCAAAGTGATATATGGACAATTAAAATGATTTTTCAAGTGTCTGCATCACAAATTATTGCAGAATAATACGTAATAAAAATTGTTATTTATGTTAATAAATTAAAACTCTTACACCATACAGAAGCATTAGTTGTTACGTCAGTTACCTTTATTTTGTATAATTAGTGATTAAAGTTTTTCAGAACATCATCATCATCACTCCAGGGATTAGGCAATTGCCCGTTCCGACTTCATATTGCATCAGCCCGTCTTCTAGGTCTTCCAACATCACGCCTTCCTCTTGCTTGATAATTTGTGGCTAACAATGGATATCTCTCCTTACTCATTCCATCCATGTGATCAATCCATTTCTGTTTGTAATTCGTGGCCTTATCCAATAAAGGCTGTACTTTCAATTCTTCTCTTATATCCTCATTTCTTATTCTATCAAGTCTTGTACATCCTTTTACTTGTCTTAGGAACCGCATCTCTGCCGTCTGTATTCTATCCTTCTGTCTTTTCACTGGAGCCCAAGTTTCACATCCATACAATATTGTGGGAACCGCCATAACATTATACATTTTTATCTTGGTTTATTTTCTAATTTTATTTTTTAATGTTCTCTGTATCGTTCCACACACCGTCTGAAATTTATTTATTTTGGAGTCAATATCTCTTTCCACATTGTAGCCAACATCACAGCCCAAATATTTGAAACTAGACACCTGTTCTATACTTTGATTTTCTAAAATAATTTTTGATCTCACTGGATCTCTTCCTCTAAAAGCCATGGTCTTCATTTTCCTTACAGAAATCTTTAGATCGTATAATTTAATTTTTTTCAGAACATAAAACTCAATACATGCATTTTGTAACTCCTCCTATATATATCCTACTACATTCGCAATGGCTTGTCGACTACATTCGCAATGGCTTGTCGACTACATTCGCAATGGCTTGTCGACTACATTCGCAATGGCTTGTCGACTACATTCGCAATGGCTTGTCGACTACATTCGCAATGGCTTGTCGACTACATTCGCAATGGCTACATTCGCAATGGCTTGTCGACTACATTAGCAATGGCTTGTCGACTACATTCGCAATGGCTTGTCGACTACATTCGCAATGGCTTGTCGACTACATTCGCAATGGCTTGTCGACTACATTCGCAATGGCTAGTCGACTACATTCGCAATGGCTTGTCGACTACATTCGCAATGGCTTGTCGACTACATTCGCAATGGCTACATTCGCAATGGCTTGTCGACTACATTCGCAATGGCTTGTCGACTACATTCGCAATGGCTTGTCGACTACATTCGCAATGGCTTGTCGACTACATTCGCAATGGCTACATTCACAATGGCTTGTCGACTACATTCGCAATGGCTTGTCGACTACATTCGCAATGGCTTGTCGACTACATTCGCAATGGCTACATCATTCGCAATGGCTACATTCGCAATGGCTTGTCGACTACATTCGCAATGGCTTGTCGACTACATTCGCAATGGCTTGTCGACTACATTCGCAATGGCTTGTCGACTACATTCGCAATGGCTTGTCGAAATAAACTTGCAATTTCACAGAGATCATTACGAACCGTCGACAGTCTCAGTGAGTAAGTTATAATTATGCTTATCCTATAAAATGTTGTATGAAATTTACACAACCATTTTAATGTATTTTTTAATCAATTCTCAAGAAGAATAAGAATGGATAAGGACAGAAACAGCACAATAAGGGAAGATGAAACAACATATTCTGTCTTTGATCGGAAGCTTGATCATTGGGACTGCAACAATAAGAACAAGAGGAAGACCAGCCAAGAGATGGATAGACAGTGAATGCACATCCAAAACGTCTTCCTCCGAAGAGTGATTTTTGGAAATAAATAGGATGAAAATCCTACAAATTATTATTAAGAAGGAAAAGAAAAAAACATTAAAAAATAGAAGAAAAACGTTCGTAATGTTATGGACACCTCATAAGAATGGAAGAAGAGAGAATACCAAAGAACATCCTTAATTGGGAAGCTAATGGAAGAAGTGGAAAAGGCAGACCTAGAGAACGTTGGATAGATGGATTGAGGAGAAGTATGGAAGCTAGAGATTTGAGGGAAGATGATGCTCTAGACAGGAACCTCATCATCATCTTCATGGTAGGCCGTCGACCTGTTCCGCTCTGAGAATTCATCTTCCCATCGTCTACTAGGACGTGCCACATCTCTATAGCCTTAAGGTTGGTAGAACAGTGCTTGTTAGCCTAGAGTCCATTCTTAAAATATGTTCATGCCATTTTTGTTTATAGTTTTGTATTTTTTCATTTAGATTAAAAATGTTGAGTTCTTGCCTAATTGTTTCACTAGGAATGTGGTCTCTTAGAGTATATCCTGTCACGTATCTGAGGAACTTCATCTCTGATGTTTCTAGTAATTTTCTGCCTGATCTACTCATTGCCAAATTCTCTGATCCATATGTCACAATGGGAACTATCATTTCTCACACATACTTTGATTTTTTTTTTTCATGTAACCTCTGGCGACAAATCATTATGGGTTGAAGGAGAAACATTGTAATTATGGAATATTCCTAATAAAAATATTATTATTATTATTATTATTATTATTATTATTATTATTATTATTATTATCGGCTGCGGTGGACTAGTGGTTATGCTCCTTGCCTCTGGTCCCGAAGGTCGCGGGTTCAAACCCGGCTGGGGTCGATGGATTTTTTTAGGATGGAAAAATCCAAGGAGCAAGTCCTCCGGGAGGGACTTTAAGCCGTGGGTCCCGAGTCTGAAGATTTTCAGGCTCGTAAAAGATTTTAAACGTAAATGAAAGGCCTCTAAGCAAAATTTACCGAATTTTCCCATCCTAATACTATCTTGGTTTCCTAGATGTCAGTATGAGGCGGAGCGCTAACCACGGATCACTCAAAGGACATATATACTAAAACAACTGTAACTAAATTAGTATGGTTCAAATTCTTCCCTACAGGGGGAGAGCGCCTAAATCTCTGTAAAGGGAAACATAGGCTTACAAGATACAAGAGATTATTATTATTATTATTATTATTATTATTATTATTATTATTATTGTATTTAAATATATTTAATTTTCCAGTAAAATATGCTTACAGAAATAATAATGCAAAAGTAGATAAATCGTTGAAGATGAGTATAAATAAAAACTACGGTATTTGAGTGTATTGTTATAGGTGTGGTGTATAGACCTATTGTATACTTGACAATACGGTGTGATGCTGCTGTTTATGAGAAACGTTTATTGATACATTCTTATCAGATAAAGAGCATCAAGTGAACGCTTTCTGAATGCATAATATATGTGCTTTATTTAAAGGCATCTTTAGATATCCTATCCCAAGGAATATTGTCAGCTATATTGCAGCTACCTCTCTCACATTCTGTTCCAAAGAAGCGATAACAACACAGCAGGTTTCAAAAGTATATTCAATACAGTGTAACAAGAAGAAAAACTTATTTTATATAATTACTTCTTTATTAGCTTATTTTAGCTTACTTTCTCTTTAACCATTAAATTGGTAAAACTCAAATTGCTTGTGTTATTTATTTGAACGTGGCGGACCGCAGTGAAAACGGAATCTTGTGCAACTGTTATTATTATGTATGTGTATAATTGGACACACATTTAAGTGGTTTCTTTTTGTTCCTTTTCTTCTGATTTATTAAAAATATTAAATTAATTAAGCCAACTGATGTATCCAAAAGGATACATTACGAATTTAAGGGTTAAAAATAGATTTTAGTGTATGATGTACAAGCATTTTTGATATTCAATGACAAGTTTACAGTAATATAGTGTACGGTTAAAAACTATAAAATAGTTACCTTGTAGGTCCGTCTCCAAGTTCTTCTAAAACTCTGTAGGCCTTTCGGGACTGTCCCATCATCAGCAGAATGCATTAGGTCCGTTCTTGTTGACCCTTGTTGAAGCACTGACTTGGTTGTGAGAATTTTGTACAGAGGATTGTGTGGACTGGGTGTGTATTCATTGAGAATCAGGTTGCTGTTGATTTCTCTTAGGATTGCGATTTCCTCCAGTATATTTATCCTCGTTGGAATGTTTTCTCTATGTACTGTTGTGAGGGTGTTATCGATATTATGCATATGGTGTCCAGCCTGAATTACATGTTTTTGCGTAACTTGATTTTCCTCCATTGTAAATGAAATCTCTGAAATGTTCCTTGAATCTAATGTTGAAGCTTCTGTTAGTTTTCCCAATGTAGAATTTATTGCAGTCTGTACATGTTAATTTGTAGATGTCTTTATTGTTGAATTCATCTATTTCTTTAATGTTGTTGTTTATTAAATTGTTTAATTTGTTATCAGTTCTGTAGGATATATTAATATCCTTATCGAGCTTTTTTTAGTGTGTTGGCCAATTTTAATGTTTCTTCTATCAATGACAAGTTTACTTACATATCTCCACAGGTTGGCTTCTGGGACCCTAAAGGCAGTCCGCCCTTAAACTGATCCTCATCAAGACAAAACCATGTGACCAGCTCGCTTTTTATTGATTATGAGCACGGACATACGATAACGAAGCAATAAGTACGCGAAAAAGTAATTCCCTTCATTAAATTAAAAATATGTTCCTCTGAATATACTTTTATTCTTCGTGAAAATAATAACATTTAAATCGTAGAAAATATTCTAAAATATACCTAATCAATAATTATAACTTAAAACAGTTTATTACATGTGGATGATGCATTTGAGTGATGCTTCGGTCGATTCTGATGTAACTAAATGGCTGGAGGTGTTAAGTCTTCTGTTGCTGTGTCGCCATCTAAATTTTTAAAACACAAGTCTGACAAACTTTTGACTAGTGGTAAAAGAAAAACAGTTCTTTTACTCGTAAATGTATTTCGTAAGTTTGTTTGCAATCTATCCCATTCAACGATTATATGCCTTATATACTCCACACACTGTCCACCGCTGTGGTCTCGAGGTAGCGTGCTGGCTTGTCACGCAGCGGGCCGGGGTTTGATCCCCGCTCGGGACATATTTCCTGGGTGAGGTTTTTTTCGGGGTTTTTCCTCATCTGTAAGACAAATGTCAGGATACTTTAAGGCACAAACGGTCCCCGAAAATCATCTGGCCATCATTATCATCAATATCATATTCACCTCATTAGATTAAGTTTAGGTTTA
This sequence comes from Diploptera punctata, assembly GCA_030220185.1. Lineage (NCBI taxonomy): Eukaryota > Metazoa > Arthropoda > Insecta > Blattodea > Blaberidae > Diploptera > Diploptera punctata. The sequence goes on along the minus strand of JASPKZ010007338.1, from coordinate 1,022,474 downwards.
AGGACTCTCCTGGCGCATCATTATCCATCATCACCCATCATATTATTGGGGCAGCGTAACCCCGCCTTCCAGGCGCTCCAACCCAGAAATGGGTTACAATACGTCAATGCCAGGAGTGAATACCTGAAATGTCGAATGACTGAACAAAAAAATATACTTCATACTTGCTCCCTGTCAATGTGACAGTAATTGTGGCGGGAATGGCGGAAGAATACAATTGGAGTTTGTTTATGTTACGATCACTCTAACAGTGGATAAGATATAGGTGCCCTACCTCAAATTTCCCAGTGGATCTCCTTGTGTCCTGTTTAATTTTTGCACGCTCTTACAGAATCACTCTGTATGCATCATCGAATTTAGTTTAATAGCTTAAATATCGACGTATCTTAAATTTTATTCAACATTTAAATGGACTATTTAACTCATGCCCCAAATGGGAGTCAATGACCAATCACATTTCAATTATTTTTTATTTACAACCAATCACAGTCGTGTTTCGCCTCGAATTTATTAACTAAAGTTTATCATATTAAAGAGAGCACCTCCTTTTCAACATTCTGAATAGGTCATAGCATTATTTTGCAGTGACTGACTCTCCAAGAAATACGGCTACCAGATTGTATATACAGTGCATGAATATCAGCTGATAGTGCTTGCAGGAGATAATATAAAAATATTTGTAGCAATTGATTATACCACAAAAAAAACATTGTTTGCACTTTCTTAAACGAATTATTTCCCAGGAAATTACGTTGCAGAAAAAATAATTGGCATATTTACATCATAGGACATCAGAAATTAATTAATACCTATATATAGTAGTGGTATTCAAATGTTCTGAAGCTCTTGATTTGTCATCATTCGCTTGTTAATATCTATAATGTTGGTTATAAAGTTCTCCACTAGGAGCATCCACTAGTGCACCGAAGAAGAAAAAAACTCCTGGCGCGACAGGCCTACAAGGCCCTTAGCCTACCAGCCGGCTGCTGGCCTCACATCCACATGTGTCAATCACAGAGGTAGATGATAATCAGCCAGTGTAGGGGTGACATGTGGTCAGCATGTCGAGTCGCCCAGCCGTTATAGCTGGTTTTTTCAACCTGGAGCCGCTACTTATTATAGCTACTCAAATGCATCACGATGCCATACTGGCCGAAATACCATGAGAAAATTTCTTCCCCCATGGAGACTCGAACCAGCGCAAGTCCCGTAGCTCTGCGCCAAGGCTTCCTGCCTTAACCACTCAGCTACGGCGCGGGACACCGAAGAAGAAAGTAAATTGTTAATTCGATGTGCCTTCAATAAATATTATGATAAAAGAAAGAATGATAGCTGACGAAGTGAATTAACTGCTGTAAGGTTGGTAATGGTCACAATGTACTAGCTGAGTTCTCATTAAGTTTCATGAAACAAGCACTTTGGTTTATTGTTCTATGTCTGTAATGTTGGTAGCGCCCATGTACATTACAGTTCGTAGAACCTCAGAAAGAAAACGACGGTTTATGGTTAAAGTTGGGCTTAAGTAAAATTGCTTCTATAAAAAATGAAACAGCCTTCTTCGCTATTCCTTCTTATTCAGGGAAAATATCTTTTCAAGCAACTGTTTAACAACTCTGAAGCACAGACAATGACTTCCAAACTCGACGAGTAATTTTATATTATGAAAACATTACAATAGAGATATTGTTAACTGAACCACGTAAAAATATAATTTATCATTTGGTCCGTGAATAGAACAAAGTAAAATCTAAAGAGAGATAAAACAATGAAAATTAATTAATAAAGAAGAGGTAATAATTAGCTAAGACAAAGAGATTAACAATGACTCCATTGAGAATACAGAAACACAAATTAGGAATTAACTAAATTACTGGCATCATCGAAGTTGTAGTTTAATAACTGGGTACCAAGCTGTCCATACATCCCTATTCTGAGCTAATGTTTCCCAATCATCACCTGTATAATCTACTTCACTCAAATCATGGTTAATATCATTCTCCCAATTCAATCGTGGTCTACCTACTGGAAGTTTTCCCTTTGGTTTTCCTACAAGTTCCTATGCCACATTACATTCCCCATTCGTGCCCCATGAAATGCCCATCGCAGTCTACGAGACTTAACTGTTATTATGTCTGGTTTTCCATAGATTATGTAACACACTGTTATGTATCTTCGCCATTCGAGTGTCTAAGACCCCAAGAAACCTTTCTTAATCATAACCATTCCACACTAATTCTGCCCGAGTGCAGGTCTTTCACTGCAATCATAGTATTTTCATGCTATGCTTTGCAGCTTTACTAGGGAATTATAGGTGTGCTAGCTTCCCGTTGCTTTCCACACAGGTGAAGGACGATGATTATGATAACGATAAGGATGATGATGATGATGGCCGGATGATTTTCGGGGACTGCTGGGCCCTAAGCTTCCTCATATTTGTCTTACAGGTGAGGGAAAACCTCGAAAAAAATCCTCACCCAGGAGCCTGTCCCTACCGGGAATCGTACCGGGGCCCTTTGCATGACAAGGCAACACGCTACCTCGAGACCACAGCAGTGGACTAATTATATGTATATATATATATATATATATATTATATATATATATATATATATATATCCATAGTAATTCTGCCCGAAGGCAGGTCCTTCACTGCAATCATAGCATTTTCATGCTATGCTTGCAGCTTTATAGGGAATTGTGTAGGTTTGGTAGCTTCCCGTTGCTTTCCACACCGGTGAAGTATGATGATGATAATGGTAAGGATGATAATGATAAGGATGATAATAATAAGGATGATGGCCATATGATTTCGGGGACCGTTTGGGCCTTAAAGTTTTCCCGACATTTGTCTTACAGGTGAGGAAAAACCCCGATAAAAACCTCACCCAGAAAAACTACCCCGACCGGGGATCGAACCCGGGCCTGCTGCGTGACAAGGCAGCACGCTACCTCGAGACCACAGCGGTGGACATATATATATATATATATATATATATATATATATATTAGTATAGTGAATAATATTGAGTTACTGAAATTGCAATTTTTTAGAATTGCTTCAGGCCAGACTCATGGGCCAGTGGTCAACGTTTCTGGCTTCAGTTCATGAGGTCTCGGGTTCCATTTTTTAAAGAGAATTATATCTGTGCTTGTCCATGGTCTGGAATTTAGGTTAAGTTTAGGTTAAGGACTCTCCTGGTGATTCATTATCATTTATCATCCATCATATCATCGTAGTAACGTAATTCTGCCTTCCAGGTGCCCCAACTTACATTTTCGCCAATGCCAGGGGATAAACAAGAAATGTTACAAAAGACAACCTGGTGGCATTAAAAAAAAGCTCCCAAGTCCAGTACCTATATGCGTGTCAAGGGGGAAAGCTAACTGTTATTTCTTGGTGAGTGACCCTGTATAACTGATATAATTTTAAATTTATGAATCAATGAATTATATGATTAAATGGGTTCTTCTGATGGAATTCCAATACATAATTTGCTTTGGCTACATGGACTCTTACTTTAACCCATTCGCTTCAGGTTTAAATGCTCAATGCATTTCCCCAGAAACTCGATTTAAGTTACCGTAAATTATATAGTCTATTTTTAGACATTCAAAACAAACAAAAGATAACGGTACTTGGGATCACAATAAGGGTGAAGGCGAAGACACTATTCATAAATGTTGACAATGCCAAGGGATGTACAAAATATTGCAAAATATATAACAGCAGAGTTAAGTGAGTGTACCTCGTCTTCTGAGGCGAATGGGTTAAGGGAGGAAAGGAGATTGCAAGTATTTGAGACTAAAGTTCTTAGGAAAATGTTTGGACCAAAGAGAGATGAACAGACAGGTGAATGGAGAAGACTACATAACAATGAACTACATGGTGTCTATAGGAAGCCAGATATAATAAGAACAGTCTCGTAAACTGCGATGGGCAGGACGTGTTGCGCGTATGGGGAATGAAGGACGTGCATGGAAGCTTCTTGCAGGAAAGCCAGAGGGAAAACGCCCAGTTGGTAGACCAAGAATGAGAATAACATTAACTATGATTTGAGGGAAGTAGATTATACAGGAAATGATTGAAAAGCATTAGCTCAGGATAGGCATGTATGGAGAGCTTATGTCCGCGCGGCCATGAACCTACGGGTTCGATAGTGCCAATGAGTAAGTAAGTAATAAGCAATCTCACCTCGGTTAGTTGGCACTGGAGTTTGTATCTTGTGTGGTACTTCCCGAATATGAGTCTCAAACATTATCCACTCATCCGACTCACTCTCTACTATGGATTTATACTAAAAATACGAAAGTTCAATATTCCATCATTGAAGCCGTTTGCCCAAATACGATAACGCCTCCTTACAACGAATTAGACTTCACGCTTTACTGTGAAGTTGTGAAAGTTATCTATAAGTAACGGCGTTTCCGATTAACTTGGGGATCGTTATCATAAGTAATGCCACGAGTGATTTCCAAATTATCGATAAATTCACGACTCACGAAGTGAGGAGTGAATTTATCTAGAGAATTTGGAAATCAAGAGTGGCATTTGTTAGGACTATTTAACGAATAAAATAAAGCTGTTTACTCACAAATCATTATTTAACTACAGTTATTTAAAAATATTTTTATATTTAAAGTAAACGGTGATGTTTGAAAAACTAATGAGAAACGATAGGTAGCCTACGCTTCTACTGCTTCTTTTGTTTATCACTGCAACCAGATCATACTATTTATTGCCAAAGGAACGCAATATTGTAAGAATGCTCTCTAGTGGAGAAAAATGAAACACATCAATCTGTATATTAATTCATTTTTGATGTCGTATACATTTAAGAAAGTGCAAACAGTGGTTTCTTTTTTTGGTGGTATAATCAATTGCTACAAATGTTGACATGTAAGCACTATTATATACAATCTGGTAGCCGTATTTGTTATAGGCTCAGTCACTGCAAAATAACGGTCAGACCTGTTCAGAATATTAAAAAGGAGGAGCTTTGCTTAATATATGATAATCCTAACGTTGATAATTATTTCGTGAAACACGTCTCTGATTGGTTGTAATACAGAAATCATTGAAACGTGATTGGTCATTGACTCCCATTTGGGGCATGAGTTAAATAGTCATAAGTAATTCCACGAGTGAATTTATCTAGAGAATTTGGAAATCAAGAGTGGCATTTGTTATGACTATTTAACAAATAAAATTAAGCTGTTTACTCACAAATCATTGTTTAACTATAGTTATTTTAAAATATTTATGTATTTAATGTAAACGGCGATGTTTGAAAACAAATCAGAAATGTGAGGTTATGTTCATTCACTGCTGCTTGATCATATTTATTTATTGCCAAATAAGATCGCAATATTGTAAGAGTGCACCCAAGTGGAGAAATAATGAAACACATCAAACTATATATCATAATCAACATTACGGGTTATTCATTTATTTTTTTTAGTAAACAACTCAGTAAAATCAAGGAATCTTTTCATTACTTGCTATATTCAATGTATTTGTTGAAAAAAATGTGTCCTGTTCAGAACATTAAAAAAGGAGGAACTTTCTTTATCACAAAAGCAGGAGCTGATAAAGATAAATCGATAAAGAGCGAGGTGAAACACGACTGTCATTGGTTCTAAAAGAAAATTCATTGAAACGTGATTGGTCATTGACTAGCATTTGTGGCATGAGTTAAATAGTCTGTGTAAATGGCACATGTGGATGTGAAGTCAGCAGCAGGATAGAAGGCAAAGGAATTAAATTAACATATGTTAATTTTAATAAATTAATTTTGATCATGAATACATTTAAGACCAAAGATCATTAGAAATCATTTAACATAAATAAGGCAATCAAATTTTCGTGATAAGAAGCGCAGTAAATATCTGTGTTCAATATTGATGGAAAAGTAAACAAATACGTATCAATACAAGGAAACTGGTATGAATTTATATTATTAGTATTATTATTATTATTATTATTATTAATATTATTATTATCATTATTGTTATTATTATTAATGTTATTATTATTAATATTATTATTAATGTTATTATTATTAAAATAATAAGAAATAATGGATTTCCAAAAAAATGTTCTACAAGTTATTGAAGAAAGAAAACTGAAATGATTTGACCACGTAAAGAAGATGTCAGATGATGGGATATCTAAGATGATATTAAATTTTTAAGCAGAGGGCAACAGCAGAAAGGGAAGACCGAAAGAACAGTGGGTTCAAGGAATATATAGGAGTATGGTGTCAAGAAGATTAACAGAGCGTGATGAAGAGAATAGCGACAGGAGTAAAATTTACAAAGAGTTGTAGGAAACTTGTTGTACTGTAGAAAAATTTATAATAAAATAATAATTACTATTATTATTAATTATTATTATTATTATTATTATTATTATTATTATTATTATTATTATTATTATTATTATTATTATTATTATTATTATTATTATTAAGCATTACATATTAATAAATTATACTTGTAGAGTACAGAAAGGACTTATTACAAATTTCATAAAACTGTCAACACATAATAACGCCAGGAAATGTTTTGTAGGAATCTTTGACATATTTTAAAAGGGAAAGTTCGTATAAACTCATGTAAATTGAGGTAGTTACGCGCAAACAAGTTTTGTAATTGTGTCGATACATGAACTGCGTGACAAATGTCACTTATCTTACAACATGTAAAAAAGAGTAGTGTTAACAATAAAAACTCTCAAACTTCCCCCCCCATCTTACCCGTTCACAATAATAATAATAATAATCAGTATTATCATCATCATCATCATCATCAGGTATCATGACAGCTTTCGCCGTCTTCCGGAAACCAACCGCCATTCCTCTCTGTCCATCCATTGTTCTTCCTCCAATCCTCTGATAATAATCATAGCCGCTTGCACACCTTCTATACAGGTTTTCTTTGGTTCTTCCTTTCTTCCTCCTTTCCATTGGGATCCATTCCGTAATAATTTTAGGCAATCTTTGCTCTGGCATTCTTTTGACATGGCCAAACCATGGTCGAGGGTTCGAGTCGCGGTGGGGGTTAAGTTTTTTAAACTGACCCAAACCTTCTGGTGGTACCATGGCCCTGGGGTCGACTCAGCCTTTAAGGGAAATGAGTACGAGACGCTTGTTCTGGGGGTTAGAGTGGGCATCACGCAGGGCTGACAACCCGGCTGACATAAAGTGCCGATTGTCTAGAAAAAAGTGGGAGCCTTAACCTCCTACTACCCCAAGGGTCTCCTGAGACCTGTAGTAGGATCACTTCAAATTATATAGTGCAATATTGTAAAACATTAGCTCAGATAGGTATGTATGGAGAGATTATGTCCGAGGGCCATGAACCAACGGCTTCGTCAGTGCAAGTTAGTTATAAATTTATTTAGAAATGTCTTCTTCTTCTTCTTCACTTCACGGGCTAGGCAAATTACCTGTTCCGCCTCACAGTTGTTCTGTCCATCTTTTCACTGGCCTTCCTACATTCCTTGAACCTCTTGGCTTATAGTTGAATGCTGATCTTGGCAATCTTGTTACATTCATTCTTTCCACATGTGTAAACCATTTCTCTCTATATTCTCTGATTTTCTCATCCAATGGACATATAGGCTTATATATATATATATATATATATATATATATATATATATATTTAACTCTGTTCTTATATCTTCATTCCTTATCCGATCCAATCTTTTGCAGCCTTTTGTTCTTCTAAGGAAGTTCATTTCTGCGCTTTGTATTCTAGTTTGCAATCTTTTCGTCATTACAAAGAATACAAAGCGCATAAATGAACTTCCTTAGAAATGTTTGAGCCTTTGGCATGGGTTCCCTGAAGTAGTCCCCGCCCGGAGAACCGAATGGGGGATTATTTGACCTCCGGAAAATTTTACCCCAGCTGAACCCATGTCCGCATTTCTTGACGGTTGTATTTTTACGGTGAAAGATCGTCACTCTTTCGCCCAAGGTACTTTTTTCGTCTGGCTTATCACCTTCGACCAGTCCGGCATGGGTAACCCTATCGGCAGCAATGCTACCGCCGGCATAGCTCTCAGGATCATTTAAGCACGCAAGCCACTCCACCACGACAAGGTAAAGATACCAAGGTAAAGTGATCCCACAACAGGCTTCAGGAGGCCCTTGGGGTAGTAGGAGGTTAAGGCTCCCACTTTTTTTCTAGACAATCGGCACTTTATGTCAGCCGGGTTGTCAGCCCTGCGTGACGGCCGCCTTTACCCCAGAACAAGCGTCTGGTACTCATTTCAGTTAGAGGCTGAGTCGACCCCAGGGCCATAGTGCCGCCAGAGGGTTTGGGTCAGTTTAAAAATCCTGACCCCAACGGGACTTGAACCCTCGACCCTCCGGCTTAGAAATGTATTTTAATAAATTAAGGTAATATTATGGAAGAATAACAACACCAACGCTTCGTATTAAAATTGAAAAAGTCAAGTTTTTATGAGCTAATTTACACAAACTGCAGTGACGTGTGACAGTTAGTAGTTAAAGCAGAAGGAAGTTACATCTGAATCTGAATTTAAAATCTCGCCCAGAATTATGTCACATGATATAAGTCCATGTCTCAAATGAACATGCAAACCAACTTACGGTCATGAAATATTAATATGTTGATGATTTTTTTTTTCGTTGAACTACATGTAGCAAAAGGTCAAGAGGCGCGACCTTTAAAGGTTGGACTAAACGAAACATGCAACAGTAATTTGAAGAACAAGGAGCTTGAAGCCCTGATGGCGGTTGCGACCTCTTGGAGACAGATCAATGAATTAAATTGTTTGGTATATTTTCAAACAACCATCCATAGTAATTCTGCCCTAGAGCAGGTTTTTCACTGCAATCATAGCATTTTCATGCTATGCTTTGCAGCTTTACTAAGGAATTATAGGTGTGGTAGCTTCCCATTGTTTTCCACACCGGTGTAGGAAGGTGATAATGATAAAGATGATGATGGCCGGATGATTTTCGGGGACCGTTGGGCCCTAAACTTCCTCACATTTATCTTACAGGTGAGGAAAAACCTCACGCAGGAGCCTGCCCCGAACGGGGAATCGAAGCCGGGCCCGCTGCGTGACAAGGCAGGACGCTACCTCGAGACCACAGCGGTGGACTAATCAATATATATTGATATATAATTGTAATTGTATTGTAGATAGCATGTAATGATTTTGTTTATTGTAATTTAGATGTAAAACTAATTGTATTTTTTTCTAACCTGGTTGAGTGGTTGACAGCCTTTCCTCCCCCCCCCTTTTCGTTTACACTATTTTTCCTTCTTGTTTTTCCTTATTGTTGTACCTTTCTGTTAACTTTTATTCTCACATATAGACACAAGTACAGGACACATACCCAGACCCAAGGAGGATATTTAAAATCCCCTACCCCGCCGGGAATCGAACCCGAGTCGCCGGAGTGGGAGGTAGGGACTCTACCGACTACGCCACGCCGACGGACTCAATTTTTTTTTAATTTCTTTCTTTCTCGATTTCCTTTCGTTTACACTGTTCTTCCTTTCTGCTTTTACCTTTGTTAAACTTTTTATCTTATTCACACATACAAACACAAGACAGGACACACACCCCGACCCAAGGTGGAGATTTAAAATCCCCTACCCCGCCGGGAATCGAACCCGGGTCGCCGGAGTGAAAGATAGGGATTCTACCAACTACGCCGCGGCGAAGGACGCCTTACAGCCTTAACTCTGCCAGGTGACATAGAGCTGCTATTATTATTATTATTATTATTATTATTATTATTATTATTATTATTATTATTATTATTATTATTATTATTATTATTATTATTTTTATTTTTATTTATTATTATTATTATTATTATTATTATTATTATTATTATTATTATTATTATTATTATTATTATTATTATTATTATTATTATTATTATTATTATTGGGGCACGCCGTAGCGTAGTGGTTAAGGCACTGAGCTACAAGCCGGAGGGTCGAAGGTTCAAGTCCCGTTGGGGTCAGGATTTTTAAACTGACCCAAACACTCTGGCGGCACTATGGCCCTGGGGTCGACTCAGCCTCTAACGGAAATGAGTACCAGACGCTTGTTCTGGGTGTAAAGACGGCCGTCACGCAGGGCTGACAACTCGGCTGACATAAAATGCCGATTGTCTAGAAAAAGTGGGAGCCTTAACCTCGTACTACCCCAAGGGCCTCCGGGCCTGTTGTGGGATCACTTTACTTTTTACTTTACACTTTATTATTATTATTATTATTATTATTATTATTATTATTATTATTTTTATTATTATACCACTTTAGGAAAGACGGACGATACATTAATTTCCATGCTTTATCTAAAATTTTAAGTGGAATTCACCTATAGTCAACAACTTAGTATCGTTTTTTTTAAACATAAATGAACATTCCTGTATGGACAGGTTATTTTTATATTTTCAAGCAAATATCCATCCATAGTAATTCTTCCCGAGGACAGGTCCTTCACTGCAATCATAGCATTTTCATACTATCCTAGCAGCTTTGCTAGGGAATTGTAGGTGTGGTAGCTTCCCGTTGCTTTCCACACCGGTGAAGGATGATGATGATGATGATGATAAGGATGATGATGATGATGATGATGATGGCCATAAGATTTCGCGGACCGTTTGGGCCTTAAAGTTTTCCTGACATTTGTCTTACAGGTGAGGAAAAACCCCGATAAAAACCTCACCCAGAAAAACTGCCCCGACCGGGGATCATACCGGGCCCGCTGCGTGACAAGGCAGCACGCTACCTCGAGACCACAGCGGTGGCCCAAACAAATATAACGACTATAATTGACGTAAGGAAAAACTTTTGAGGCGAGTTGTGTTGTTTCTGAGGAGATTTATGTAATAAGGTCACATCTGGAGAGAAAGAAGAAGATTACCAAAGCTAATCATGTTACCAGTGTACATGTATAGAAAATGCATTTTTATCTGTCAGATGAGATTTTATATCGATCTAATAAGAAAGCAATTAAATATTGTATCCCATCTAACCAACCTCTGGGTTTATGTAAATGCATTAATTATACCTTCATCCTCCCAACTGGATGTCATTAGCTGAACTCACTTCCAACATCGGGTTTATGGTGAGATCAATCTTCTACACAATTCCGAGTTTTTTTTTTATGCAAGAGAAATATATATTCACAAAGAGATACATATAGGGTGCTCTAAAATTCCCCTTACAAACTTCTAGGAACTTGTAGAGGGGACTGAGTTGATAATATTTTGAATTGGAAACCTTGTCCGGAAACTTACCGTTTTCGTATTACCCGTTTAAGGAGTAAGCGCAGTTATTGACGGAGGGCACTGCAGTCGTGTTTATGCAGGAATAGAACACGTGACACTGCTATCTATGAGTGCAGAGGGGAATGGGACGTGGGACGCTGACAGTGAACACTGCCTTATATGACGTCACGTATAGCAACAAACTAAGCTTCGTGTTTCTTCCGCCTGCAAAGATATTTTGAATGACTAATAGTACAGCCGTTCGAAAAAAAGCATTGCCTGAACGCACGTCACGTGTCTCAACAAGTAATAGCTTGGCGATTCGTCCGCCTGCAGAGTTACATGTTCAGGGGCGCTTACGTCGGATCACGTGATGTCAATTGACGTTTATCCTACATCTCGCAGCTGGTTGGAGCTTCATTCACGTGTCTTTCAGTGTTAGAGGAACATAGCTGAGTGCACTTTTGCCGAATACACTAACATGATCCTTCTGTATGGAGAAGCTCGAGGTAATGGAAGAGCTGCTCGTCGCCTTTATCAAAATCGTTTTCCACGACGTCCGACTCTATCGCATACCCTTTTCGCCATAATTATGCAACGGCTTCGCCAGCAGAAATGACTGTGGTGCTCCAAGGACACGCCTCACTCCCGAATTGGAAAAGGCCGCACTGCATCAAGTTGAAGGGAACCCGTCAACGAGTACACAAGCAATTGCGCGTGTAATGGATGTTGCTCCTAGTATCGTCTGGAATGTTATGCATGAACAACTATATGCATACCACCTCCAAAGGGTACATTCACTACTGCCAGCGAATTTTGCTCCACGCGTTGAGTTTTGTACGTGGTTTCTGACACCGCTGTGTCACGCCTCATAATAAATTACTCGTAAAAGTGGTCGCGTCAAAAACATGTTTTTAAACGGCTGTAGCACGTAAACGGTAAGTTTCCGGACATGGTAAAGTAGTCCCACTACAGGCCTCAAGAGACCCTTGAGGTAGTAGGAGGTTAAGGCTCCCACTTTTTCTGGACAATCGGCACTTGATGTTAGCCGGGTTGTCAGCCCTGCGTGACGGCCTCCTTTACCCCCAGAACAAGCGTCTGGTACTCATTTCCGTTAGAGACTGAGTCGACCCCAGGGCCATAGTTACGCCAGACCCCACCGGGACTTGAACCCTCGACCTTCCGGCTTGTAGAGCAGTGCCTTAACCACTACGTATGGCGTGCCCCCATGGAGGAGAAACATCTACAACCAGGAGATTGGATGGACCGACAAAATTGGCTATTAGGAATCGGAGATGCTGTCAAAGCATTAATCAACGATGATCTAGCGAGCGAGCGAGAGAGAGAGCGGAGAGAGCGAGGGAGCGAGCGTAGCGACTCGGTAGCGAGCCGGAGCGAGAGCGAGAGCGAGCGAGCGATCGAGCGAAGCGAGCGAGCGAGCCGAGCGAGCGAGCGAGCTAGCGAGGCGACAGAGCGAGCGAGCGAGAAGAGCGAGCGACGAGCGAGCAGGCGGAGCTAGAGCGGAGCGAGCGAGCGGAGCTAGCGAGCGAGCGAGGCTAGCGAGCGATCGAGCGAGCGATCTATGGAGCGAGCGAGCGATCTATCGAGAGAGCGATGCGATAGACGAGCTATCGTCGGAGAGAGCGAGCTAGCAGCGTAGCGAGTCGAGCGAGGAGCGAGCGATGCGACCCGAGCGAACGAGCGACCGAGCGAGCTAGCGAGGCGATCGAGCTGAGCGAGCGACCGAGCGACCGAGGCGACCGAGCCCCGAGCGACCAGGCGAGAGAGCGAGCGAGCGAGCGAGCCGGCGAGTCGGCGAGCGAGCGAGCGAGCGAGCGAGCGCGCGATGGCAGCGAGCGAGAGAGAGACGCGAGCGAGGCGAGGCGAGAGAGCGAGCGAATAGAGAGCGAGAGGAAAAAGATCATAGAGAGCGAGCGATATAGCTATATATATAGGAGCGAGAGATATGAGGCGATATATCGATAATTATAGATCTATCTAGGATATAGAGAGAGAAGAGAAGAGAAGAGAGATATCGATATAATACTATCTATCGAATATGTATATATAATATATCTATCTATCTGATACTAGCTATTGATCTATCTAGCTATCGATTAGATATCTAGATATCTATCTATCTAATCTATCTAGCTATCTATCTATATATCTATCTATCTATCTATCTATATATCTATCTATCTATCTATCTATCTATCTATCTATATATCTATCTATATATCTATCTATCTATCTATCTATCTATCTATCTATCTATCTATCTATCTATCTATCTATCTATCTATCTATATATCTATCTATCTATCTATCTATCTATCTATTATTATTATTATTATTATTATTATTATATCGTGTTCTAGAAACAAAATATTCTGGTGTTATTTCTGTTTCAGTATGTTTTACTCTAGAGCAGAGTTTCTCAAACTTTTTTCAGCTGGTGGCCTCTCGGGTGTCAGAAATATTTTACGACGACGCCGATGGGGTGAGGTCTTCTAACTTTCGTAGCTACGCAATAATTTATTACTAAATGTTCAAATGTGAAGTTGTGTATACACATGTTGATGCAGAAACAATGTCGACAAGACATCGTTTGAATGCAGCACTGTGACCAGTGGATAACAGATTAGATCAGTTTAGAAGAATCCGGGTTTTAAAACCCTAAATCCCCATCCTTATTCACGACAATTGTATTACCTATCCTTACTTTATGGAAAGGATGGAATAAAATGTACTCTATGGTGTTGCTGGTTTCAAAACACATGAAGCATGACTCTATATATATTATTTTGATTTAGTGCAGACATAGATTTTACTTATATGTAGCCTGTTATTGTTTTTTGATACAGGTGTATTTGTAGGTATTTGTTTATATTATTAGTTTTATTTTTTATTCATGGAAAAATAATACACGTACGGCCAAACAGGCCCGTGCGCAATGTAAATGCATATGTATTTTCTTTATTCTGAAAAAAAGGCAATAAATTCCATTATATATATATATATATATATATATATATATATATATATATATATATATCCATCCATCCATAGTAATTCTGCCCGAAGGCAGGTCCTTCACTGCAATCATAGCATTTTCATGCTATGCTTGCAGCTTTACTAGGGAATTGTGTAGGTGTGGTAGCTTCCAGTTGCTTTCCACACCGGTGAAGGTGATGATGATGATGATGATGATGATGAAGATGATGGCCATATGATTTCGGGGACAGTTTGGGCCTTAAAGTTTTCCTGACATTTGTCTTACAGGTGAGGAAAAACCCCGATAAAAACCTCACCCAGAAAAACTGCTCCGACCGGAGATCGAACCCAGGCCCGCTGCGTGACAAGGCAGCACGCTACCTCGAGACCACAGCGGTGGACACACACACACACACACACACACATATATATATATATATATATATATATATATATATATATATACACCTGGCGCGACAGGCCTACAAGGCCCTTAGCCTACCAGCCGGCTGCTGGCCTCACATCCACATGTGTCAATCACAGAGGTAGATGATAATCAGCCAGTGTAGGGGTGACATGTGGTCAGCACGTCGAATCCCCCAGCCGTTATTGCTGGTTTTCTCAACCTGGAGCCGCTACTTATTGTAGCTACCCAAATGCATCACGATGCTGGGTGTGCACCGGTCCCATACTGGCCGAAATACCATGAGAAAATTTCTTCCTCCATGGAGACTCGAACCAGTGCAAGTCCCGTAGCTCTGCGCCAAGGCTTCCTGCCTTAACCACTCGGCTACGGCGCGGGACGAAACATGACTCATACCGCCATTTATTTTGGCTGGGCCCAACCAATTTTCACTGTCATACATAATAGTTGGAACGGCCATGACTTTACAAAATTTCAGTTGAGTATCTTGAGTTGTTTTATTCTTTAGAGTTCTTCTTATTGTTCCACACATTCTTAGACATTTCTGTATTTTTATATTTATATCTTCTTTTTTGCTTATGTCGATGGAAATGGATTTCTTGAGGAGAGCAGCAAGATGTTCAAAATTAGACAAAATAAGAAATAGGCCTACTGTCATAAGAGAAAAAATGAATATTGGCTATTCAATAGTAGATTATATACAGTATCAGCAATTAAATTGGTATGGGCACGTACGACGAATGCAAGAAGAAAAATTACCCAAAAATACATTGGAATGGTATCCACCTGGAAGAAGGAGGAGGAGAGGAAGACCTCGAAACTCGTGGATGCAGGAAATAAGAACTGCAATGAGAGCAAGGGGACTGGAGGACATGGATTGGTTGGAGAGAGACAAGTGGAGAAGAAAAATATAACTTTAGGCACAGAAATATGTGTAAACATTAAAATATAGATAGATCATCGGTTGATTAATGTCTTTGACATCGTCCGATTCCTAATAGCCAATTTTGTCCGTCCATCCAATCTCCTCGTTGTAGATGTTTCTCCTTCATGTATAAACATTAAAATTCTGTATATAAATAAATAATTCTTCTTTTTAGCAGTATGAAACATTAAAACCCAAATAATTGTAGGATTTCACTTGTTCGATGATATTATTTATGACAATTCTGCATCTGAGATGATCTTTTCCTCGAAATGCCATTGATTTTGACTTCAACTTTATATCAGTTTTCTCAAAATAGTAAAATATGAACTTGGTCAAATTTGCTCTGAACCCTGTGTGTGTGGATGTGTGTGTATGCATATGTGTGTGCATGTGTGTGCGGGGAATATTTATACGAGAAACCAATTACTAATTTCCTTAAAACGTGTGATAATTTATGTCCTGTTTAAGGTTGAAACCAGTTTTGATGGAGACTTCAAGTCTCCAGGAAACAATCGATTTGGAAGAAAGCCGCCAATCTTGTGCGTTGTTTTATTTGAAAATTACATTAGTACATAGAGTTCCAACAGCTCACGCATTGCGTGAGAGCTTATCGTTTTGAAAAATAACGCACGTGGATCTGTCTGTTTGACTAAAACGAGCAGCTATAAGCGCTTAATGTTTCCGTGTAAACCAACAGGCGTACTGCTAATGACACCTGACACCGCTAATCACGAGGAATTCAGATACCAAATGTAATTTACCAGCGCTGCAACGAATAATCTCATGTACGTATCACTTAAATCAATTCAGACATCAATTTTCACGATTGTCAACCATTTTTATTCCCTAGGGTACTTATTATTATTTTTAAACATATTGTTCATAAAACTCTGGCATTCGTTAGACATTACTTTCATAGTTGAATTAGCTCAGCGGTTCCCCAACCTTTATTCGAATCGTAAACCCCTTCCACAGTAATTGGGTGAACCACTGACTTTTAAATACTACATATAGTAGACATGCATAAAATTTAATTCTAAGCAAATGGTTTAATAACCTTAAATTAACTTAGCCCTTAACGGTTAAAACCAAAAGTTACTCTAGTTACGCCTTAAAAGTTACATAACGCGCAGGCCTAGTTGCAATAATAAATACAAGTTTTTCATAAGTAATGCCACGAGTGATTTCCAAATTATCGATAAATTCACGACTCATGAAGTGAGGAGTGAATTTATCTAGAGAATTTGGAAATCAAGAGTGGCATTTGTTAGGACTATTTAACGATTAAAATTTAGCTGTTTACTCACAAATCATTATTTAACTGTAGTTATTTTAAAATATTTATATATCTAATGTAAACGGCGATGTTTGAAAACAAATGAGAAACGATAGGTACGCTTCATCTGCTTCTTTTGTTTATCACTGCAACTAGATCATACTATTTCAGAATATTAAAAAGGAGGAGCTTTCTTTAATATGGTAATTATAACACTGATAAATATTTCGTGAAACACGACTCTGATTGGTTGTAAAACAGAAATCATTGAAACGTGATTGGTCATTGACTCCCATTTGGGGCATGAGTTAAATAGTCATAAGTAATGCCACGAGTGATTTTAAATTTATTTAGAGAATTTGGAAATCAAGAGTGGCATTTGTTAGGACTATTTAACGAATAAAATTAAGCTGTTTACTCACAAATCATTATTTAAATATAGTTATTTTAAAATATTTGCGCGCGTGTGTTTGTGCGTGTGCGTGTGCGTGCGCGCGCTCGTGTGTGTGTGAAGAAAATGACTTTCTCGATACAGTAACTATAAATCAGGCATTAACGGTAAATATATTAATTTATTATGGGAATAATGTAATAAATTCCCGTTGTTATAGATATGAAACAAGAGATATTATAGGGTTAATTTAATTTTAAAATAATAACTAACTCAACTCACTAACTCACTGGCACTACCGAACCCGTAGGTTCAAGGCCGCGCGGACATAATCTCTCCATACACCCCTATCCTGACCTAATGTTTTCCAATCATCCCCTGTAGAATCTACTTCCCTCGAATCATAGTTAATATTATTCTCCCACTTTATTCGTGGTTTACCAACTGGGCGTTTTCCCTCTGGTTTTCCTACAAGAAGCTTCCATGCACGTAATTGTAAAATAATAATAGTAATAATATAACGTCCCGCGCCGTAGCCGAGTGGTTAAGGCAGAAAGCCTTGGCGCAGAGCTACGGGACTTGCGCTGGTTCGAGTCTCCATGGGGGAAGAAATTTTCTCATGGTATTTCGGCCAGTATGGGACCGGTGCCCACCCAGCATCGTGATGCATTTGGGTAGCTACAATAAGTAGCGGCTCCAGGTTGAGAAAACCAGCTATAACGGCTGGGGGACTCGACATGCTGCCCACATGTCACCCCTACACTGGCTGTTGATCATCTACCTCTGTGATTGACACATGTGGATGTGAGACCAGCAGCCGGCTGGTAGGCTCAGGGCCTTGTAGGCCTGTCGCGCCAGGAGTTTTAATAATATAATAATAATATAATAATAATAATAATAATAATAATAATAATAATAATAATAATAATAATAATAATAATAATAATAATAATAATAATATAAAAACAATGCCGCATAAATGAAGGATCCAATAATAGGCCTAACATCGAGATCTGCCATTACGGAAAAGTTTTGGCAAACCGCTTAAAATATTTCGCGAACCGCCTGGGGGTTCGCGAACCACAGTTGGGAAACGATGAAGTAGAGGATACCCGGCGTGCGCTGCTACGCCTAAATAAATAAATTATGCATTTTTAATTGTTGATGCCCCGACCGGGGTGGAACCCGGGTCCGCTGCGTGACAAGGCAGCACCCTACCTCGAGACCACGGCGGTGGATATATATATATATATATATATATATATATATATATATAGATATAGAGAGAGAGAGAGAGAGAGAGAGAGAGAGAGAGAGAGAGAGAGAGAGAATACTACATATATAAGAAAAAATGTGTTTGAATTGGAATACTTGGGTAGCTCAGGTCGTTAGAGCGCTAAACGTACAGACTTTAGAGACTCGGTTTCAAATCCCGACTCATGCATTCATTTTTCTTTTCATGTCATATTTGCCTTCATTGTCAAATGTCAGAAATATAGTTATAACATCTAATATTCAAGCGTTACTGCTATAAAGTAAATATTCTCTTTAATTTTTTTTCATGGCGCAACAGGCCTAGGAGGCCCTTAGCCTACCAGCCGGCTGCTGGCCTCACATCCACATGTGTCAATCACAGAGGTAGATAATCATCTAGCCAGTGTAGGGGTGACATGTGGTCAGCATGTCGAGTCCCCCACTCGATATAGCTGGTTTTCTCAATCCGGAACCGCTACTTATTGTAGCTACCCAAATGCCTCACGATGCTGGGTCCCATACCATGAGAGAATGTCTTCCCCCACGGAGAACCGAATCAGCGCAACTCCCGTAGCTCTGCGCCAAGGCTTCTTGCCTTAACCACTCGGCTACGGGGCTTTAAAAATTTGCTTACCAGTTATGGTGGCCGCTAGATGGCAGTTGGAACGACTTCCCGCTACCTCTCGTGTAAATTGAGAATACTACATATATAAGAAAGATAAATGTTTGTGTTAGGATACCTGAGTGGCTCAATTGGTTAGAACGCTAAACATACCGAGTTTAGAGACTCGGGTTCAAATCTCGACTCAGGCATTTATTTTTCTTTATCATATATATATATATATATATATATATATATAAGGTTTAGTTATAACATCGAAAGAGGGTCACTGCTATAAAGTAGAAATATTCTCTTTAATTTGCTTACTTGTTATAGTAGCTACTAGGTGGCAGTGGAGACCGAGTTCCCGCTACATCTGGTAATAATAACCTACAGAATATGTATAAGAAAAATAAATGTTTGTTCTGGATTCGCCTGGTAGCGTAAGTGGTAGCGCACTGAGATATCAACTCAGAGGTCCGGGTTCAAATCCCGTCCAGGCATTTATTTTTCTTATCTTGTCATATATATATATATATATATAGTGAGTTATTTGAGTCGCTTGTATGTGATTATAGTAATACTCTCTCGCTGACGTATACTGTATAATTAATTACAAACATTACATGAATTCAAGGAGTAACAGAATACGCGAGGTATACGACACCTCTGTAACTTAATCTTCCTCGCACAGTCATTTCAATACAACCAATCTACAAAATTATTCTTCATAACGTTAAGATAGCGACAATTGCACATTTAGACAATTGGATTTCCTCTTTTAACACAGATATACATTATGGACACCGTATCTTTGAGGTGCTGAAATCATCGCTAATGACGCACATTTACAAACGATCTCTGTGGCCTGTTCCCTATTCACAGTATTTGTTGTTATTAATTAGTATTGGTTAAATAATGGAAATGGAGAGTTAATGACAATTGAGGGAAATTTTAAAGAAGTGGTGAATTCAGATACCTTAGGAACAATTACACTGAGCGACAAAAAATAAACTATTTTTCTGTCTCAGAAAGAAAAATATGTGATTCTAATAGTATTTTTTCTCCTGAATTTAAATATGATATCGGTCTTTTTCCATCATGCAAGGTTTCCGAGACACAGGAATTTATAATTTCAAACACTTTAATATTTTCTACATTCGTAACTACATAATATTCGAACATTCGGACTCACCTAAAAAGTAAGAAATGACGATTTTCTGCTATATTTCGCCTGTGGAGCATCCCTCTTGATTGTGCAACAATAATCGGCCAGCATATTAGGATTCCATTTACCTTGATATCTCTTTTCCATAGCTGAAATCTCCTAATGAAAGTGTGCCCCGTTTTACTTTACAATGGACAAATGGACGAAAAAACGTTTATTAAAAAAATAATTATTTGAATCCATTAATTGAAATTGGCACGGGAAGACGGCAGCAGCTGTAAAAACTCGAAGATAGATAGATAGATAGATAGATAGATAGAAAGATAGATGGATGGATAGATAGATAGATAGATAGATAGATAGATAGATAGATATATAGTTAGATAGAGAAATAAAAAACTGTGGGTGATGGAGAAATTCCGAATACATATTTAAAAACACGATAAAAAACTGCATTAAGTACAACTATTGGTACTCATGAGACAAAAATCATGTTGACCAGTGATATTACAAAGAGGAATCAGATCCACAAAGAAAATAAACATAGGCTCAATTCTGGAAATGCTTGCTATTATGCATTACAGGAACTCCTGTCATCCCAACTTCTCACCTAGAAAGTAAGAATTGACGATTTTCTGCTATATTTCGCCTGTGGAGCGAGCGTCCCTCTTGATGGTCCAACAATAATAATTTGTGTTTATTCTTGCTAGGTATTTGAATTCAGCCACTTCCTCAAAAGTTCCCTCATTTGTCATTATCTGTCCTTTTCCATTGTATAATGTATTTCTATGTGTGACCATATATTCAGTTTTATTGATATTTACTTCCAGTCCCAATTTCTTAGTATTACTCAATAGTGTGTATGTGTGTGTGTGTGTGTGTGTGTTGGTTTTTAGTATATCTTAAAAGAAAATTACAGGTTAATAAAAGCATATGGCATACACTGCGACTAACCAAACATGGCGGTTACCTGAGTCAATTTTTAATTTCTGATTTCAGGTAAAGTCCCGGTTCTAATGATCGGGTTTCAATGATGTTTCGACAAGACCTATCTCGGTTTATTTTAATGGCATATACTGAGTTTCGTTGTGAAACATAAAAAATTGCGACTGCTAGAGGGATTTTTAAATTTTAATTTCAGGTAAACTCCTACACCTAACGGTTTTATAGATTAACAGATAATGACTAAACACTCTCCGCAACTAAAAATCTGTATGAACAAATTTTCGGACTACTTTTCGAGTTTTGCGAGGAAAAACATACGTAGGCTGTGTGTTTATATAGGCCTTAAAAAAACACTTCTAATACGTAAGAACAAAGTAAAATTTCTTGTGAATAAAGTAATTAAGGTGGCTTATCAAACTGAGGGAAGTTAACAAAAGATTCCACATCAAAGTAGCAAAAGCGACCACTCGGTTTATATTAATATTTCACAATAGGCCTTAATCTCGGTTGTGTCCGGATATTAATACGTAGAAAACCAAGTAAGCAGGGAAGAGAGGAAACCAGACAGCTTGGGATCAACAAAAGATTCATTAGCATATCTATCTACCTCTCTCTCTCTCACTCACACATACACTCTCTTCTTTGTTGACCTCCCATATCGTTCTACTTCCCGTTGGTAGCAACAACTTCATTAAGTTGCTATCAGCTTCAGACGCTTTCTTGTTCCACCGCCATCTAGATTCATTACCACCAACACAACACTGATAAAATTTACTCTGCACTTCCACACAAATTCACCACAAAACGTATAGAAACAACCAAGAAAGATGACTGATAAAACTTGCTAATGTATTCTTCAGACAATATCTCTTTGTGATGTAAAGATTGACAAGTCTGATTGAAATACAGAGGTCCACGTCCGATCCCGACCCTATAATAGAGATATATAGTCTAATTCAGTTTAAGTACAG
The DNA here is from genome assembly GCA_030220185.1 of Diploptera punctata. Taxonomy (NCBI): domain Eukaryota; kingdom Metazoa; phylum Arthropoda; class Insecta; order Blattodea; family Blaberidae; genus Diploptera; species Diploptera punctata. The sequence goes on along the minus strand of JASPKZ010007338.1, from coordinate 1,000,252 downwards.
TAAAATCTCCATATTCGCGGGGATATGTCCCGTAAATATTCCGCGAACACAGATACCGTGAATGTGGAATGGTATTTTGTATGGGTAGGCTATATAGGGGATATGTTCCTTCTTGTTCTTCTTCTTGTAAGCCCATATTTCCCTTAACAGAGATTTAGGCGCTCTCCCCCTACAGGGAAGAATTTGAACCATACTAATTTAGTTACACTTGTTTTCGTATAGATGTCATTTGAGTGGTCCGTGGTCAGCGTTCCGCCTCATACTGACATCTAGGAAACCAAGATAGTACTAGGACGAGAAAATTCGGTAAATTTTGCTTAGAGGCCTTTTCATTCAGGCTTAAGGATCTTTTACGAGCCTGAAAACCTTCAGACTCGGGACCCACGGCTTAAAGTCTCTCTCGGAGGACTTGCTCCTTGGATTTTTCCGTCCTAAAAATCCATCGATCCCGGCCGGGTTTCAAATATAAAGGTTTGAATTTCTTTAGCAGAAAATGTTAATTTTATATCTGCAATATTTATGCGTCCACCGCTGTGGACTCGATTGAGGTAGCATGCTGCCTTGTCACGCAGCAGGCCCGGTCGGGTAAGGCTCCTGAGTGACGTTTTTTTGGGGTTTTTCCTCACCTGTAAGACAAATGTCAGGAAGCTTAGGGCCTAACGGTCCCCGAAAATCATCCGGCCATCATCATCCTTATCATCATCATCCTTCACCGGTGTGGAAAGCAACGGGAAGCTACCACACCTATAAATTCCTAGTAAAGCCGCAAAGCATAGCATGGAAATGCTATGATTGCAGTGAAATACCTGCCCTTGGGCAAAATTACTATGGATGATGGATGGAATACTTGTACATAGTCCCGCGCCGTAGCCGAGTAGTTAAGGCAAGATGCCCTGGCGCAGAGCTACGGGACTTGCGCTGGTTCGAGTTCCCATGGGGGAAACATTTTTTCTCATGGAATTTCAGCCAGTATGGGACCGGTACACATCCAGTATAGTGAGGCATTTTGGTAGCTACAGTAAGTAGCTACTCCAGAGAAGACCAGCTATAACGGCTGGGCGACTCGACATGCTGGCCACGTGTCACCCCTACACTGGCTTATGGTCGTCTGCCTCTGTGATTAACACATGTGGATGTGAGGCCAGCATCCAGCTGGTAGGCCAAGGGCCTTATAGGCCTATCGCGCTTGGAGAATAATTGTACTTAAAATGTAAGGTTTTATACCGGTAACTGATGTAACTGTATAATTACATCATGTTTTATAGAGTGAGAGTAAAATAATATCACTAGTTAACATGATTTTTGTCTCATGAGTACCAATAGTTGTACTTAATGCAGTTTTTATCGTGTTTTCAAATATGTATTCGGAATTTCTCCATCACCCACAGTTTTTTTTATTTCAATTTCAATTAATGGATTTAAATAATTATTTTTTAATAAACGTTTTTTCGTCCATCTGTCCATTGTAAAATAAAACCAAATGAGCTAACTCAGGAGATTTCAGCTATGGAAAAGAGATATCAAGGCAAATGGAATCCTAATATGCTGGCCGATTATTGTTGGACCATCAAGAGGGATGCTCCACAGGTGAAATATAGCAGAAAATCGTCATTTCTTACTTTCTAGGTGAGTCCGAATGTTCGAATATTGTGTAGTTACGAATGTAGAAAATATTGAAGTGTTTGAAATTATAAATTCCTGTCTCTCGGAAACCTTGCGTGATGGAGAAAAACCGATATCATATTTGAATTCAGGAAAAAAATATTATCAGAACCACACACTTTTCTTTCTTTGACAAAAAAAAAGTTTATTTTTTGTTGCTCAGTGTTATCAGCGAAGTTTTAAATTTTATTTCAACAAGCCATTGTGAATATAGTATGTACAGGAGAAATTACAAAATACATGTTTTGAGTTTTATGTTCCAATAAACTTTAGTCACTAATTATACAAAATAAAGGCAACTGGCGTAACAACCAACGCTTCTGCGTGGTGTAAAATTTTTAATTAAAATAAATAACAATTCTTTATTACATATGAGTTTATTCATATTCTACAATATTTTGGGATGTAGACATATTTCCATAGTCTTTTTAACCCTTAAATTGGCAAAACACAAATTTATTATCTTAGTTATTGGAATGTGGCGGACCGCAGTGAAAACGGAATCTTGTAACACTATTATTTTAGGTATATTGTATAATTAGATACACATTTAAGTGGTTTATTTTTGTTCGCTTTATTCTGATGTATTTAAATTATTAAATTAACTGAACCAACTGATGTATCCAAAAGGATACATTACGAATTTAAGGGTTAATAGTCCCTAAGAAGATATTGGGGTGGAAAATTGATGGGAAAAGAAAAAAGGGAAGAGCGAAAGAAGGATGGATGGACGGAGTGAGAAGAAGTATGAGTGAACTGGTATTATCGCCTCACTATGATGGTTGTCCGTTTATATAAAAGCGGCTGCCGCTCGACAGTGTCTGACAATGATTAACATGCGGAATTATTATAGTGGCGGTAGTCGGCATCTTTGTACCTAATTATATATAACAGCTGCGGGGAAACAAGCAGCCGCTGGACAACCATCGTAGTGAGGCGATAATACCGGGCTTCCAATATAAACCCGGGGTTTCACCAGTCAGGCAGCGCTCTTCCTCGTCCGCATTTCACTCTGCCAGCCGCTCGTCCTTGAACTAGTCAGTTTACTATCGTTCGACAAGATGAGACGTCAGCTGACATTAGAGCAGCGCATTTATGTGTGTAAATGTTATTATAAATACGAATCAGCTCGTCCCGTTCGCGAGGAATTTATTCGGAACTTCCCTGGACAATTACCTCCCTCCAGATCGACAATCCACGATCTTGTGACTAAATTTGAGACCACTGGTTCAGTACAAAATAAGAAACACACGCGAAGGCGTACGGTTCTCACCGAAGAAAAATTAGACGAAATTGGCGAAAATTTGGAACGTTCACCACAAAAATCATTACCGAAATTAGCACAACAACGAACTACAGCGTGTCAATCTAAATGTGTTTACTCGGTATAATGCCTGTTTAACTGCGGGAGGACAACATTTCCAGCATTTTCTATAAGGTAAGAAACAGTTCAAGGACGGGGGGCAGGCAGGGTGAATTGCGGGAGGAAGAGACAGCACTGCGTGCCGGGTGAAACTCCGTGAGGCCGGTCCGGTTTTATATTGGAGGCCCGTTACTTAAAGATTACGATGTTCAGGATCGCGAACAACTAGAAAGTGAATTTCTTGAGAGTGACGGAAAACCACTGTATTATGGATAAATTCCGGGGAAAAAAGTATAAGGTCTGTAGTTTTAATATTTTCCTTGAAGCAATTTTTAAATTTTCAACCATTCTCCACCTCTCTAGCAAGTGCGACAGGCCTAGAAAGCCCTTGGCCTGCCAGCGGCTGCTGGCCTCACATCCACATGTGTTAATCACAGAGGTAGACTATCATCTAGCCAGTGTAGGGTGACATGTGGCAGCATGTCGAGTCCCCCAGCCGTTATAGCTGGTCTTCTCAACCTGGAGTCGCTACTTATTGTAGCTACCCAGATGCCTCACGATGCTGGATGGGCACTGGTCCGATACTGGCCGAAATTCCATGAGAAAATTTCTTCCCCCATGGAGACTCAAACCAGCGCAAGTCCCATAGCTCTCACCAAGGTTTCTTGCCTTAACCACTCGGCTACGGCGCGGGACATTTTCAATCATTACCCATGAGTATTTGCTGAATTACTAGTTTCTAGTGGTTAACTATTTCTGTCTTAAAAACAAATAATGAAATCAGGTAATGTTTTACAAACAAGTGCCAAGATGAAAGAGTTTGTTAGCCATCTGGTGACATGTATTAATCAATTGTAATCAATCAGATACGCGGATGACAAGTGGAAGTTAGTTCGTGATGCGAGGACCCTTATTTCCACTCCAGTGGCATCCAGTCTTCCACTTGCACGATCATGAAGTTGAGAGAGTTTCTTTCAATTCGATTTCTCCCTCCATTATTTGAACTCCGTCTCTCATTACATTAAGCAATGAAAATGTTACTTCTAGAGCACATCTAGAATGATGATAAAATTAAGTTATGAAACTGAGCAATCAGTTAAACTAATGCCACTTCATAATAATAGAATAAATGCGCACAAGTTGTGCAGAAAATATATGTTACATAAGTTTTGTCATTGATTTGATTCACATAGTTTGTCATGGACCGTTTTAATGTATGCTGACGATGTGGTTATTTTTCAAGAAAATGAAAAGAATACAAAGCGCAGAAATGAACTTCCTTAGAAGAACAAAAGGCTGCACAAGATTGGATCGGATAAGGAATGAAGATATAAGAACAGAGTTAAATATATATCCATTGGATGAGAAAATCAGAGAATATAGAGAGAAATGCTTTACACACGTGGAAATAATGAATTTATCAAGATTACCAAGCCGGAGGGTCGAGGGTTCAAGTCCCGTTGGGGTCAGGATTTTTAAACTGACCCAAACCCTCTGGCGGCACTATGGCCCTGGGGTCGACTCAGCCTCTAACTGAAATGAGTACCAGACGCTTGTTCTGGGGTAAATGCGGCCGTCACGCAGGGCTGACAACCCGGCTGACATAAAGTGCCGATTGTCTAGAAAAAGTGGAAGCCTTAACCTCCTACTACCCCAAGGGCCTCCTGAGGCCTGTTGTGGGATCACTTTACTTTTTTTTTACCAAGAGCAGCATTCAATTAGGCCTACAAGCCAAGAGGTCCAAGGAATGTAGGAAGGCCAGTGAAAAGATGGACAGAACAACTGTGAGGCGGAACAGGCAATTTGCCTAGCCCGTGAAGTAAAGAAGAAGAAGAAGAAGTTTGTTATTTGCAGAATTCTACCAGGGATATCCCTCGTTGTTTGCAGGTGGTTACATGGTAACGGTCGCATGGTTTCTTGCACAGTTCACACGCACAGTTGTTCCCGGGATCGTGGAAACACTTGGTCTTGCATATCTTGTGGTGGTATCCATGCACTGCTATTGAGTTTACCAGGTGCCGGAGTTCTTGATTGGTGTTGGTCCAGGATCTGTTTGTCATAGGTTGTATAAAAGTCTACCATATCTCCTGCCTCTTCTTCTCCCTTTCCTGAAGTAGTTTATTTGAGCTGTCTGTGGATGGTAGCCTCATACGCAGTTCTTCTGTGAAGAAGGGTTCCTTGGCGAGCTCATATGCTGGCCTTGACTTAGTGTGTTTTGAGACACATAGGGCTGCTAAGGGCACTTCAAATGTCTATATATATATATATATATATATAGGGTAAGCTTGGTATTGATGGGCCAGCTCCTTCGACGAGCTATTTCGAGAACTTAATGTGTTAAAAATAACCATTTTTGCGCCATACTGTGTTTTGTCGTACTTACCAGCAATGGCGACCTTTATTGAAAGTTCAACTTCCTACATTTCGGGGTTGCCAACCTAAATAACTATACTGTAATATTACATTTACACCCATGTGCGGGAAGTAAAACTACTGCCCTCTATGTATACTACATACAATGTACATACAGAAAATATAAAAAAAGGTAGTGTTCATATACATTATACGAAACAAATCACTGCATTTTAAATTAACTCAACTTTATTTGAAACAATATAAAACAATAAATACGTACTTGCGGCCATATTATCGATAATTGTTCTCAAGGCCTCCTGTTGTTTCAACTAATAAACATTGCCCACACTGTTAACGTTAGTCAATTGTTTATAGTGAACGCAAATATTTCCAGGAATTTATAATTTTAAACACTTTAATATTTTCTACGTTTGTAACTACACAATATTCGAACATTCGGACTCACCTAGAAAGTAACAAATGACGATTTTCTGCTATATTTCGCCTGTGGAGCATCCCTCTTGATGGCCCAACAATAATTGGCCAGCATATTAGGATTCCATTTTCCTTGATATATATTTTCCATAGCTGAAATCTCCTGAGTTAGCTCATTTGGTTTTATTTTACAATGGACAAATGGACGAAGAAACGTTTATTAAAAAATAATTATTTGAAGCCATTAATTGAAACTGAAATAAAAAAAACTGTGGGTGATGGAGAAATTCCGAATATATATTTGAATACACGATAGAAAAAACTGCATGAAGTACAACTATTGGTACTCATGAGACAAAAATCATGTTAACCAGTGTAATGAACAGATTCCTTCTAACTATACATTTGATAATTGTGTGTTCAATAATTGTGTTTTTAAATAATGATTTTACTGAGTTGTTTCCTAAAAAATAATTAATATCCTATAATGTTGATTATAATATATACGATGTACTTTGATGTGTTTCATTTTTTCTCCACTAGGGTGCATTCCTACAATATTGCGGTCCTATTTGGCAATAAATAATATGATCTGGTTCCAGTGGTTGAACAAATGAAGCATAACCAAACATTTCTCATTTGTTTTCAAACATCGCCTTTTACATTAAATATATAAGTATATTAAAATATGGCCGAAGTTGCAACCCAATCTCTGGGGATGAAATAAGAGACCCAGCTCGGGGAAACAAGAGTGAAGTCCTCAACGGCAGAAGGCGGAAGAGGCAACCCTCCTTGTGGGGATAAAACACAAGGAAGCAAGTCCAAAGGCTTTAAGGAGGCAGCCCCTCCAAAGGACTAACCTTGCAGAACGTTAGTAGCGTACTCAGGGGACATTTAAAAATACTTACAAGCTCCAAAGACAGCAATTTGGAGCCGGAACAGGCTAGTAAATAAGGCTAAACCGTGAAGAAGAAGATTAAAATACCGGTAACTACATTTAAATAATAGTTTTTGAGAAAACAGCTTAATTTTTTTTTTACTATTTAACTCATGCCGCAAATGCTAGTCAATGACCAATCACGTTTCAATGAATTTTGTTTTACAACCAATCACAGTCGTGTTTCACCTCGCTCTTTATCGATTTCTCTTTATCAGCTCCTGCTTTTGTGATAAAGAAAGCTCCTCCTTTTTAATGTTCTGAACAGGTCAAAGCATTATTTTTCTCCAACAAACACATTGAATATAGCAAATAATGAAAGGATTCCTTGACTTTACTGAGTTGTTTACTAAAAAAATAAATGAATAACTCGTAATGTTGATGTGTTTCATTATTTCTCCACTTGGGTGCACTCTTACAATATTGCGATCTTATTTGGCAATAAATAATATGATCAAGCAGCAGTGAATGAACATAATCTCACATTTCTGATTTGTTTTCAAACATCGCCGTTTACATTAAATATATAAATATTTTAAAATAACTATAGTTAAATAATGATTTGTGAGTAAACAGCTTAGTTTTATTCGTTAAATAGTCCTAACAAATGCCACTCTTGATTTCCAAATTATCTAGATAAATTCACCCCTCACTTCGTGAGTTGTGAATTTATCGATAATTTGGAAATCACTCCTGGCATTACTTATAAGTTGTCATACTCGAGGATATCGATAGCTGTCCTACATGGTAATCCAAAAGGAAAAATAAACATAGGTCGATCATTGATGAGATGGCGTGAGCAATTAGTTTGAGACGGAACAAGCCAGAAGGCCTAATCATTGAAGCTAATGATATTTTACATATTTCAAAAAAAAAAAAAAGTCTGATTTGTTTGAACAAATTCGCCGTTCGCAACAAGCAACTTCTCCGACACTGGTGCTGTGCAGGATAAATCTCGCAGGCGGATAGCCCTGTCACTCAGTGCTTGCACGTGAATAATGGACAATGACAGAAATAACTTGCACAACGCAGAGTACTGCAACCAAAAGTGGACATTTGCATTATTAACATGGTTCCCCGTACGTGATTTTTATTTTTTCCACAACATCTAATAAACAAAATTCAACTGTCTAGTCTAACGAGGAATTCACTGAAAATGGACAATTGCCTCGTTCTGAAAAATACATTTCGAATACCGTCAACCACTATTTAAACGGTGGCTTTCCAAGCAATTTGAAGTTAGTTGCAAATTTTACTGACATTGGCATTCTGTCAGTTTTATACATTTGTATACAGAGTGTTTAAGAATAAGCATTACAGACTTCTAGGGGTTGTAGAGGGGACTTACTAAATACAGGTTTGATAAGGAACCCATGTCCGGAAACGTACCATTTCGATCTAAAATAATGGTTATCATGGGACATTTTTCCCCAAACTGAAAAGATTTTAAAATATTGTTTCTCTCCGCTTTTCAAATGCTTTATTTTCCAGTGTATAAGAAATTATACAGAAATTTTGTCATTTTTAAAAAAACTGCAATTGTAACGTAATTTGCACTGCGCATGCGTGAAAATAAAACAATGCCCATTTACTCTATTAAAATTATAGTTACCGGTATATACTTTGAAGATTTTCACATATAACTTATGTAGACATCCTTCCTTTCACAGTAATTCTGCCCGAGGGCAGGTCTTTCACTGCAATCATAGCATTTTCATGCTACGCTTGCAGCTTTACTGGGGAATTGTAGGTGTGGTAGCTTCCCGTTGCTTTCAAACTGGTGAAGGATGAGATGATGATGATGATGATAAGGATGATGATGTTGATGGCCATAAGATTTCGGGGACCGTTTGGGCCTTAAAGTTTTCCTGACATTTGTCTTACAGGTGAGGAAAAACACCGATAAAAACCTCACCCAGAAAAACTGCCCCGACCGGGGATCAAACCCGGGCCCACTGCGTGACAAGGCAGCACGCTACCTCGAGACCACAGATAATATATTTTTATCGTTTACTTTATTTTGAGTGTTAGCGAACTAAATTTTCTTACACGCTTAAATATAAAATCATTATTCAACCAATCAAAATGCAGTTACAGGTTCTAAATCTACTTCGTTTACAACTTAGCTCGGGAAAGGTATAGTGGCCATCTTCCTTGCCTCTAGTTCCGAGGAACGCGAGTTCACACCCGGTCGGAGTCCATGGATTTATTAGGATAGAAAAAATCCAAAGGACAATCCCTTAGAAGGGACTTTCAAGCCGTGGATCCCGAGTCTGAAAATGTTCAAGTTCGTAAAAGAACCGCAAGCCTGAATAAAGAGTTCCCTGTGCCTTTCATCCACCCAAGAAATACCTTAGTTGCTCACTAGGTGTCTCACTGAGGCGATATGTCGATCTCACATCACTCGCTGACATCTAGGAGTAAATAGAGTAACTAAAATAGCTAGGTTAAAAACACTCCCACTAGGGAGCACCTTAATCCTCACAAGGGGAAGGACGAGATATACGGATAGATTGTTAACTTTATAGGCTACCTCTTCTTTGTCAATTTTTCTTCTCTCTATAAAACTTATGTTCTTTTTAGTGTATATGAGAAGGAATGAGAGAAACATAAAAATAATATTGCAGATATATACTCGTATTTTAAAGGGGTCATGTAGTATATTAATTAATTATGGACAGCTAATGACAACTCCTTGATTTATTAAAATTTCTTCTCTGGAAAGCATGAAAACTCCTAGCATGAAAACCAGAGCGAAAACGCCCAGTCGGTAGTCCAAGAATGAAATAGGAGAATGACATTAACGACGAATTGAGGGAAGTAGATTATACAGAGGATGTTTGTAAAACGTTAGCTCAAGATACGGATGTATGGAGAGCATATGTTCACGCGGCCATGAACCTACGGTTTCGACAGCACCAGTGAGTCATTTAGTTATGTGGTATTGCAGATGACCAGGTTTTAATAGCAAAAACAGAAGACGAACTACAAAGAATGCTATATAAACTAAATGGATTATCAAAAAAATACAACATGGAAATATCCTCACAAAAATAAAAAACAATAACCTTCAAGGGCGCTCATCCAGTTCGGACAAAGATAATATTAGAAAATAAACCAATAGAACAAGTAGTAACATATAACTTCCTAGGTTGCGAAATATCATACACAACAGAAACAGTTATAAATAACAAAATAAATAAGTTTAATTATATAACAGTTACTTTAAAAAGAACTTTGAAAAATAAAGTTAGGAAAGACTCTATAATGAAATTATACAAGACAATGGCAGTGCCTATTATTACTTATGGATCCGAAACATCGACAGTGACAACACAACAATCTGCCAGAATACAAGCTGCTGAAATGAGATTCCTCAGACCAATAGCAGGATATCAAAGAACAGACAAAAAACACAACACAGAAATAAGACAACTAAAAATAGAGTAATTAAAATGAACAATAGAGAAATACAGAACAAACTGGAAAGAACACTTGGCAAGGATGACTGAGAATAAAATACCAAAAGCAGCATACAACTATTCACCACGAGGAAGAAGAAGTTTGGGAAGACCAAGGAAAAGATGGAAAGAGCAGCAATTTGGAGCCGGAACAGGCTAGTAAATAAGCCTAAACCGTGAAGAAGAAGAAGTGGTATTGACGTATTTCTCCATAGATTGAATTGAAAACTTACGATAAAAATCCACAGTAAGATTTGCCTTACTTTTGTACAAAACGTTGAAACAAATGTTACGATTGCTTTGTTACAGATAGAACATTGCGGTTGTCTATTGTTCTTTCAGCTAAAAGCCTCTTAAGCTTGTACCATTTTATATTTTGTCTGCGGCTTTTTAGAAGTTAAATCTCTCGCAATCCCTTCCACACGAGTACAAAAAGACCACTAATTCCTTACCTATAAAACCGTTTCAATAATTACATTTGGTGCAGGCTGGATAATGGATTCGGGTCAAGTTGCTCGCTCCAACTAGTTTTCAATTCATACGACGCATAACGCTCCAGTCAGAAGCAGGCTTTTGCAGTGGCGTGCAAACACTCTTCCAAGCGTTTGCTGTGTTACGACAGAAACCCTAAAGTAGACACCTCTGCTGCTAGATATCGGATGCTGCGCTTTAGCCGTCATGAAATATGCAACGAAAACGATCACCTCTTCCAGAGAGTGAGAGAGAGAGAGCGGGGGGGGGGGAGGAGGCGAGGTTAGAGAGAACGGAGAAATTGTGTTCTTGTGAAAGCACTGTGGCTTTCAACAGTGTGATGTTGGAATACAAGCCAAGACCATTCCTGTAAATTACAGAGAAACTGTCATTACTCGACTAGGACGAACAATGGCTACTAGATTTCTACGGTTTATTTTAATATACGCCAGCATTCAACATTGCTTTAAAATGTTCATTGTTACATGCCTTCCTAAATTGTACAAAATGGTAGATTCTGTCATGTGTTTGTGCTTCATAACTGAAAAAATATTTAAATTTTAGACAAGCCTCATGATTTTATGGTAAGAGCTACTGATTACAGTCCATGAGGTCCCAGTTCGATTCCCGATCATACCATAGAAATGTTTCCTCATTCCGGGGTTGCTTATGTTCTGGAATTTAGGTTGAGGGGTCTCCTGGCACTTCATTATCATTTATCACCCATCGTATCATCGGGGTAACGTAACTCCGCCTTCCACGTGCTCCAACGTAAGAAATGGGTTACAATTCCGCCAAAACCAGGAGAGAAAGCCAGAAAAGACAATCTGGTGACATTGAACAAAAAAATCGATAAAAACAAGCAATGCAAACTTATCAATAAAACCAAGTAAACTGTCAACTATTTCATGCCGAAAGTTAGAAATTTCTCCCAGAGAAGCGTTGTGATGTCCCAAGGCCGTATCCGAAAAATTATTTGCCGTTTTTAACTGCAAGTCATTAAAATCCAGCGCCAAATCTCTCTTTTAAACTACAAGGGAAGTAATTCACCTCCTAACTGGATGTATTTTATAATCCTCACTACTTGCCATTCACGCTGCACCTGCCCCACTTCCCTCCTCTCTAAAGTCATGCAGGGAGTCCATCTACAATGCACAGCGGTTTGGCATTGCTGGGTACTGGCTTCAATTTCTGTTAAGATTTCAATTAAAATTCTTTATACCTCACCACACATCCTGTCTTCTAATTAAACTGGTTGCAATACCTAAGCGGTTTAATCTTTTCACCTATGCTTTGAAACCGGTATACTTAGAAGATCGGATGAGGTGAGGTATAGAGAATTTATTTTAAATCTTAAATTAAACCTCATAGTGATTTTTCTTTAAAGTTTCAATTAAATTTCCGTGTCTTTCCGTTAAAAATGGCAGATTTCACTGGTCAACATGATTTTTGTCTCATGAGTACCAATAGTTGTACTTAATGCAGTTTTTTTATCGTGTTTTCAAATATGTATTCGGAATTTCTCCATCACCCACAGTTTTTTTATTTCAATTAATGGATTTAAAGTTTTTTTTTTAATAAACGTTTTTTCGTCCATTTATTATCTTGACGCAGTGAGCGATGAGCACGGGGAACACTTTCATCAGGAGATTTCAGCTATGGAAGACATATATCAAGGCAAATGGAATCCTAATATGCTGGCCGATTATTGTTGGACCATCAAGAGGGATGATCCACAGGTGAAATATAGCAGAAAATCGTCATTTCTCACTTTCTAGTCTGAATGTCCGAATATTGTGTAGATACGAAAGTAGAAAATATTAAAGTGTTTTAAATTATAAATGCCTGTCTCTCGGAAACCTTGCATGACGCAGAAACCCCGATATCATATTTGAATTCAGGAGAAAAAGTACTATCAGAATCACATATTTTTCTTTCTGAGACAGAAAGTTTATTTTTTGCTGCTCAGTGTAATTTTTGGACATGGCCACAATACATCTGTAGGAGAAATTTCCAGGTAGGTTTCAGCATGCATTGTTTGACAATTCTCATCTGAGATGGGCTGGACATGTACAAAGAATGGATGCAAACAAGATACCTAAGAGGGTGATGCAATCAAAGCCAGATGGAAAGAGATCAGCTGGAAGACCAATACTTAGATGGTGGTTGGATGGAATTGTAGAGGATTTGAAGAAGCTTGGCATTTGAAACTAGTGGAAGGTCACCCATGATAGAGACGCAGATCTTTCCTGCAAGAAGGTGAGGCCCAAGTTGGGCTATTGACCTGATGATGTACCACGAGAAGGTAAGGATTGTACACTAGGTTATTATTCAGATCAGTTCCTTTAATTCATGAATTAACGAGTCATTTTTTTACATCTTACCTCATAGTTTATGTTTTCTTAAACAGGGAACTGCAGTTTTCAAGAAAACCATCTCTCTCATTTTCAACCGACATTATGACTACAGGATTTTTGTTCGAATCTCAATCAACGTTGCCATCTGGTGTTGATTTGATGAACTTCAAGATCAAGTCCCATTCATCAGGAATTTCAAAATTCCAATAAATAAATTTAACCTTGGTAATCTATTAATAACTAATAAGAAAATAAACACTCCAGATAGTAAAAAATCTGGAACTTATCAAATTAGTTGTAAAGGCTGCAATAAAGTATACATAGGAAAAACAAAAAGGAATTTGGACACTCAAAAAAGGAACACTTTAGAAATATGAAAAAGGTGAAATTGAAAAATCAGCTATTGCAGCACATAGTTTGTTGGAGAGGCATAAAAAAACCAACTTTTAAAATATTCAGAAGAACAAATTTAGATCCATGAATTTCAAAATCCCCGATGAACGGGATCTGATCTCGAAGTTCATCAAATCAACACCAGATGGCAACGTTATTGATGGAGATTCCAACAAAAAACTGGTAGTCATAATGTCGATTGAAAATAAGAGAGATGTTTCTCTTGAAAACTAGTTCCCGTGTTTAAGAAAACATAAACTGCGAGGTAAGACTCGTTAATTCACAGTTCCTTTAAGTCTTCAAACAGACAATTAAAATAGTATTAGATAACACTGATCAACAGTGGTTTTGTTGCCCTTGATACAAGATTAATTTCGGATATATTTATGCTCACAATTCATGAAACTATCAATGATTTTGGAAGATTTACTGTTTTTTTAAACCTCTTTCACTTTACACTATAAAAATTGGAAAACATGAAAAAAATAACATATATTTATAATGTAAATTGTTTTTTTTAATTAGTATACACCGATGTAAATAGAAAGAAAAATGTTGAAAACCTATGTTATACTTCAGTGAAACGCTTTTTATAAAATTTTCTTCTATAATTTTTAGAGCACATTCAGCACTTTCATGAATATATTCATAAACTGTGCACTTGAAAACATAGAAATTCGCAGAGACATTAAGGGCAACAACATTTTTTTTTTTGTAGAGCTGTATAATAATTCTATTGCAATAAGTTTGTATGTAAGGCTTTTATTACAATTTCATTTAGATGTCTCCTTGTTACATATTGAATTCAATATGTTTTTTCCCTTACAGATGATACACACCAGGGGGAAAAAAATTTAGCATGTTTTAAACATTCACTCAACACCTTCCTGAGCACTGCGTTTCATCTTGCATACAGTAACAGTACAAACATTGGATAACCATTTAGAGCACATGTTAGGTGTTCCTAACTACTGTGCGGCTTGTAAAGTCAGCATTCACTGTGAACTAATATAAACTACACTGTTCACCATGTACCTCTAACCACAAACCTTGCTGGCATTTTCATTTTAGAGGATCTCACAATTTCCTTTACCTTAGGAGAAAAATTTGCACTGAGCCAAGATACGAGGCCCATCCAGAAAGTAAGTTACCCAATTTTATTTCCTTCAAAGGAAACGTATTTAGCCAGGACAATTGCGCATGCACTACAGATCTATGATGTATCAATCATATGTCAGCTGGACAGTGGCCCCGTGGCATCAGTAGTGCAGCAGCAGTGGCCTGAAATGGCAGCTCTTATTCGTTCTCCCGCCGTGTGCAAAATTCGGTCTGTGATAAGATTCCTGAATGTGTAAAACATCGCGCCGATCGAAATTCATCCTCAGGTCTATGGACCAGACATGAGCAGACAGATGGTGCATCGCTGGTGTAGGCTTTTTTCCCCAAGGTCGTCAAAGTGTCCATGATGAAGAGCACAGTGGGCGACCGTCCCTCATCAATGATGACCTTGTTGAGCTGGTGTGGCAGCACATCGTGGAAAACCATCGGTTCACGATTACGGAGCTCAGCAACCATTTTCTGCAGATATCGCGATCCTTGCTGCATGAAATTGTGACTAAGCACCTGCTGTTCAAGAAATTATGTGCCAGATGGGTGCTGAGAAACCTGACACCCGAGCGCAAAATGAAATACTTAGCAGCAGCACTGACATTTGTGCAGCGTTATCATGATGATGGTGATGAGTTCCTCGACAAGATCATCACGGGCAATGATATGTGCACTTTACCCCGGAAACCAAACAGCAGTAAATGCATTGGCGCCACAGTGGATCTCCGGTCAAGATGAAATTCAAACAGACTGTGTCAGTGCAGAAAGTGATGTGCACGGTGTTCAGGGACAGGAAGGGCATTCTGCTCACTGACTTCCTGCCCAGAGGTGAAACAGTGAATGCTGACCGTTACTGTGAAACACTACGGAAATTTCGACGTACCATTCAAAACAATGCTTACTGCAGGTGTTGTGCTGCTCCATGACAATGCTCGTCCACATACGGCTCAGCGCACAGCAACTGTTCTGCGGGAGTTTGGCTGGGAGATGTTTGATCATCAACCCCTGATCTTGCTCTCAGCGATTTCCATCTTCTCTTGCATCTAAAGAAATTCCTGTCCTCCGGTCAGCGTTTTGACAACGACAAAGGGTTGAAGACGACTGTCACACATTGATTCCATTCACAGGCGGCAGACTTCTATGAACCAGGGAAACAAAAGTTGATCCCACGATATGACAAGTGTCTAAATTCTGGTGGTACCTATGTTGAAAAATAACTGAAACATTGCTGTACCTGGTGCCAATAAAATTTTTCAGATAACTGTGTTTTCTTTATTTAAAAGAAATTGGAAACTTACTTTCTGGATGAGCCTCGTACAAACCACAGATCTCAAGTTTTACCATTAGTCATTCAAAATATGTCTGCAGGTGGACGCATCGCAAAGCACTGCTTGTTGCTACACATGATGCAATATAAGGCAGTGTACAGGGGACAAAGAATCACAGTTGCCTTTCAATAGAACTTGTAATCACATTGTTCGCTCTTGAACAGTGATTTCGTGTCGATACAACAATTTGTATTTTACACCTACGTTTGTTATTGTATAAGTATGGAGACGCCTAAAAGTCTCCAAGAAAAGTGATTAATATTTACAAGGCAGAAAGATAATTTACATATTGCAATGTGCACCGCTAACAAACTTTCTACTAGATCTGTACTGTCAATGTCCCATATCCCATTTCCCAACCACCATTGTCACTGCAAGGTATTGCTCTGTCTTAAAATATGAATATTTTCTTTTTTTTTATGACACAGGAAAAAAAAAGTCAAACTTCCTAGCAAGATAACTTTTGCAGAATTTTGGAGATATCTGTCAAGAGTTGAGTCGTGTCAAGAGTTGGATGAATAAATGTGATGTATAGGTGAAGACAAGAAGATTATCAATATGAAATCTTTAACAAGTGCAGAGAACTGAATGATAATAAAGTGTGAAGCAAGAAACTTTATGAGCAGCAAATTAATTTACGAATATTCAGTGAAATTCTGTGAAGCAAATAAAGTGAATTTGGAAGTTTTGTGTAAAAAAAATTTCATTGGAACCCTACTCACCACTGGCCTAGTGATAGTGTTAAATTCATTGTGATGGTGGAAAACATGGCAATTACAAACTTTAATTTATTATGTTTTATCACACTAAGAATCAATTGATATTACATTCGGTAAGTTTCACAGTGTCTAAATTTTGATAATATTTTCTTTTTTTTTCTCACCATCATAATCATGAAATGTTTTCCATGCTTCCTGTAAAATTTTCTTTTTTGCACATAAATACGATTTGAGTCAACACTCCACATATATGGTAAAATCAAATGTTTCCTACCTCTCCTCATACAAATCTTCTAAGTATATCGCGATTTCGAGACCATAACAGTCTCATCTTCAGTACTATTTTGGCAACTGATGTTATATTTAACATTATGAGGTTCAATTAATAATAATTCTGTGTTTAAAGAAACATAGATGTATGAGGTAAGGAAAGAAAAAAATCACGATTCATTTAATTATTAATAACTGATGTTATGTTGATCGGAAGAAACTCTTCTTCTTCTTCCGTCGGTTGGTGGACCGATGAACCTCTGGATCAGGTCAGAATTTGCAGGAATTTCAAAGTTCATAAGTTTTCCTTTGTTTTTCTAAATGTGGATTTTTTCCCAAATGGTGAGTTCCTTTTGTTTAATTAGACTGGCTTTTAACTCAATTAAATGTTTTTTGGACCAAGCATGAGCAGCTACTGCTGACTTTTCCACTTCTCCATTTTTGACATTTCTAAGATGTTCTTTCACCCTTGTTTTAAAATTTCTTTTTGTTTTTCCAATATAAATTTTGTCACAATCCCTGCATTTGATCTGATAAATTCCTGATTTGTTTTCTTCTTCAATTCTTTCATTTTTATTGGTTTTAATTATCCTGTTAAGGCTGCTCATGCTTGGTCCAAAAAAACATTTAATTGAATCAAAAGCCAGTCTAATTAAACAAATAAACAAAAGGAACTCACGGTTTGGGAAAAAATCCACATTCAGAAAAACAAAAGGAAAACTGTGCTGTTGTTTTCAAATGCTGGGCCTTGGCAACGAAGCCATTAGCATTACAAAGGAAAACTTATGAACTTCGAAATTCCCGCAAATTCTGACCTGATCCATAGGTTCATCAGTCTACCAACAGAGGGAAGAAAAAGAGTTTCTTCCGATCGACATAACATCAGTACTGAAGACGAGAATATTATGGTCTCGAAATCGCAATATACTTAGAAGATTTATATGAGGAGACGTAGGAAACATTCGATTTTACCATAAATTAAATCTCATAGTGATTCATTCCTGTAAAAGTTAAACTCCACATATATTTCACAGGATTAATCTTCTTCTTCTTCATACATACAGATCTTAGGCTAGAGGTCTGTTATGATCTGACGAATTTTGTATCTAGCACTTCCTTGGAGATCTCTTCCCTGTTGAACAATAACACAGCATGGCTTTGGGAACTCTATCTGAACCCATTCGTCGCAAATGATTCATCCAGTTGTTCTGGTATTCTTGTATGTACTTAATGACTTCCTTCAACACATCGTATTTGCAATCCCACTTGGTGTATCCTGTTGTATATCTCATTTCACTAAAAGTTATCTTGCTCTCCTCTCCTTTCTCAAAGTCCAATGCTCACTGCCGTAGTAAAGTGCAGATCTTGCTAAGGTTTTGTATAAATGTACTCTGGTATCTCTCTGGACTAGCAAAGGTTTCATTACTGAATTATTATTCCCATGATTTTATTAAAATTAATATTTTTATATGTATACTTCATCCATAGTAACTATGAATTTTGAAATACCTGAAAATGAGAGGGGATTGATTTGGAAGTTCATCGGTCAGCCAACGGAGAGCGCAGAAATCAATTTACAAGATAGACAACCACAGGAAGGCAGTTGTGATCGTGGTGCTGCATAGAAAATGTCACAAAGGCAGTGACAAAACTTGGGTCTGCATAGAAATCAAGAAATATGAGGTGATATTTGAGTTTGTATTTTTTAACATTCTTACCTCAAATGTTTATTTTGTTGGACGATCGTTTCAAAGCTATTGCTTGCCACAAACTGGTTTTTTCTTTTCTTCAAGTTGTCGGCCCTGAAGAAAAGAAAGAACCAGTTTGTGGCAAGCTGAAGATGGAGCAATAGCTTTGAAACAATCATCCAACAAAATAAACAACCCTTGAGGAAGCCATCGAAATATTCAAACAAAAAACCAGTTTCAATAGAAAAGAAGAATCATTAAAACTCAACAAAGTATGGATACCGGTTCTAAAAACCGCAGAATGCAAACCTCTACAAGAACAGTCTACTAGACCATCAAACAGCAACCTCATTAGTGCAATGGAAGTCCCTACCGCTGACCAATCAGAAGGCAGATATAACTTACAAACACATCGCGGTGAACGTATAAATAGGACAGACAGTGGGCAAAATTGCCAGTCTAAAGACAACCCTTGAGGATGCCAGATGCAGTCTCTGGCGAAATGTCGGGGAACTACAAGCCTCACGATCATGGCCTACAGCCCGGAAATCTTCAAGATCATAATATTAATAGTTTTTGTTTATCGGACTCCTTCAGTACCCATGTTTCACAGCCATAAGTTTTACAATCGGTCTTATTACTGTGTTATACAGTTTAACTTTTGTTAATCTGGAGACAAGTTTACTTTTGAATAGTATTCTATTTGCATAGTAAGCTTTATTGCACAAAGAAATTCTTTCACCAATTTCTTCCTCTATATAGTTTTTTCCATTTACAGTTCAACCAAGATATTTATATGATTTTACTTCTTCTATATTTGTATCATTGAATGAGTTTGTTCAGATTCTACAATGTTTTGTAATGTAGGCACTTGAAAATATTTTTAATTGTCCATATACCACTTTGGGAAGCTGGGAAGAAACTTTAATTTTCACATACTATGCAAAATTTTATGTGGAATTAACCTATAATAATATTATCAATAATAATAATAATAAAGTTGCAGTAACTGTTACTGGAAAACAGAAGAAAATATCAAAATATTCAAATCACAAGAGCATTGTCAACCAACTAGAATATGAAACATTATCTCAAGGAAAACAAATAGAAATAATTTCTGAGTCACTCTGTGTTTTCCTGTATGCAACAGAATTCCATTTCTTTGCATGCATTTCTGTTTATTTTATAATCAGACTAGAAGTCCCGGCCACGCGTTGCTGTGGTTAAGGTATACGTTAAAAATTTTAATTAAGTTGTTGTCTTTCAGCCAGATTACTTAACTAATACTTACACACGAAATTAATAATATTGAAAATAAAATAAACACTGAACACACTTAAATTATGAAATAATCAATATTTGTAATTCAATTGAAATTTGCGGTTGCAACAAAAGCACAGCCATCTGGATCTCTCTTTGTTAAATAATAAACCAATTACCTTACCAAATTACCTTACACCACCATCTGTTAGAATCATGTGGAACTCACAGATAATTCACCGCCATCTGTTAGATTCGTATGGAACTCACAGATAATTATAACTCTTTGTTAAATAATAAACAAATAATTTGCAATAAAAAAAATAATGTGACTATAAATTTAGTTATAAACTACCCTAAGTCTCAAGTCGGATCAAACTGCACACAGTGTGCAAAATTTTATTAAAATCGGTTCAGTAGTTTAGGATTCCATCGCGGACAAACAACGTGACACGAAATTTTTATATATTAAGATAACAACAGGACCAGTATCCTTTTGGTTCCATTTTGTGAATCCAGCAGCAGATATTGAATTATGAATCTAGGAGAAGTTTATTACATAAAACTTTCCTCATTAGAGGATTGCCTCAAGGACAAAGTGATACAGACAATTAATTTTTTTGAAATTGATGAAATACATTTTGTAAATACATTAAAAATTTTCAAATTGTAATTTAAGTATATTCTATAAAGTAGAAATTTTGTAAAGATGGTTTCTTAAAATTGAAATTAATCCTCTAATGGTAGCGATGGAAATTTTAGAAAGATACACACTGTCCAAATCTAAGAAATTCCAAAATTTAGCTAAGAATCCTGGTATAGTACCTCTTGCCTGTGACAGTTATACAATCTAATTGGTATTTATCTTTGTAATAGTCAACTGTTGGCTCATATATCGCTTTTTTTTCATAGTAAACTTCCTCAGGTTGGCCACTATGGATCTAATGTCATACCAATTTTAGAGGATGGTCTGAATGCAATAATTTCTGTCTTTTTTTTTAATCGTTAGGAAGTAACATTATGAGGTCTTTTTTTTTATTTAACTTTTATAGGAATTAATCACTATGAGGTTTAATTTATGGTGAAATCAAATGTTTCTTACCTCTCCTCATATAAATCTTCTAAGTAGATCGCGATTTCAAGACCATAGTGGTCCCATCTTCAGTACATCTTGGCAACTGATGTTATGTCGATCGGAAGAAGTGGTTCTTCCAATTGACATAACATCAGTCGTCACGATGGTACTGAAGACGGGACAGTTATGGTCTTGAAATCACGATCTACTTAGAAGATTAATATGAGGAGAGGTATGAAACATTTGAATTTGAGGTAAGATAACATTGAAATCTCATTAAGTTATGTAGATAGTAAATAACACTATGAGGTTTTTTAATATTGTTTATTTTTTATTTCACTCACCTCATACTTCATAATGCATAGCAGACCCTGGGTTTTCGAGGAGTTATGAAGTATGAGGTGAGTGAAATAAAAAATAAACAATATTGAAATCTCACCTTATAATTATACTGATTCTAAAATTTATTAAAATAAACCACATAGTGTTACTTCCTTTTAAAAATATAATTATGTAACAGAATATCTTATCATGTCCTCCTTACAGGAGGGCATATTTCTTAATAATGGACACCTGTGGGGAATACAAAAATGTCCGTTATTAAGAAGTGTCCACTATATAGAAAAGTAATACAGTACAGTACGATATGGAGTAGTGTGGTAGAAAGAAAATTACAGTACACGTATAAACATTTTTCTTTGAGTACAGTAGTACCGTAAATGGTACAGTACGATATTAATGCAAAGGTCTACAGTCGTATGTACAGTATGACAAAACAAATTACTATAATAATTTAAACTACTGTACTTTATAAATTTAGGCTAAATGTCTCAATTCTAAAAGAGTGGCTTCAAATGATTCTGTATTTTTTTTTTCTGGACATCAGAGTAATTTAGAATTGTCTTCTCAATATGTGTTTCAACTGCACACCTTAAACAGTCCTTCTTCATCATTTTTCATTAAAAAGTATAGAACAAGAATACCACGTCAAATCTTAAATTACCAGCCACCAGGCAAGAGATCTTTGGGAAGACCCTTCAAACGTTGAATTGAGAATGTAACAGACCACTAGGTCTATCACATGAAAGGAAAAAGAAGAAGTACTGTTTCAATTGCCTTACCTTTTTTGTAGACATTGATGATTTCTACCTCTTCGTTCAGTGTTAATCATTTGTGTTTTCGACATTTCAGCAAGAGATGTTTTATCTAGTTTTTATTTTTTTAAGTCTGGAATTATCTTACCTCAATTTTATGTTGATTTGTTCTCGAATATGTTTCGATATAATCTTCTATATCATCTTCAGCTTGATTATATTGAAATATGTTCAAGAACAAATCAATATTAAATTGAGGTAAGATAATTCCAGACTTAAAAAAAAACTTGATTAAAAAAACCTCAAAATATTACTTCCTAAAATAAACCATTATATACCGTACATCTCAGCAGATAAGAACGATAGTTGAACCATAAAAAAAGCCCCCAAAATCCAGGGTCATCTTATAGGACAGATATAAAAATCCCCAACTATCAAACCAGTCCTGAAAACATCCGGTTATTCAATTCTTTTGCAATCTGTTTTATGTAGTAAATAAACATGGACATCATTGCTTATATTGCGGTGTTTCTTTTAATTATTAATATAGTGTTATCATTACTATGCATGACGCAAAGGGCACTGTATAACATTTAAATATGACGATAACTTATATCTTTGGGTTTGATAGTAGCGTAACAAGAAATTTCTCATACAGCAAATCTTCCTTCCTTATCATAAGCAATGCCACGAGTGATTTCCAATTTATCTAGAGAATTTGGAAATCAAGAGTGGCATTTGTTAGGACTATTAATGAATAAAATTAAGCCGTTTACTCACAAATCATTATTTAACTACAGTTATTTAAAAATATTTATATATTTAACTAGCTGGCCTGGCAAACGTCGTATCGCCTTTAAATATTTTTACGTTAATTTTTCCGAGTTTTAATAGTTATCTGCTATTCAGGGCAGAAACAAATCCAACAAATCAAAGATCATAAAAATCGGTCCAGCCGTTCTTGAGTTATAAATAGTGTAACTAATCTGATTTTGCTTTATATATATACAGAAGTCCCGGCCACGCGTTGCTGTGGCTAAGGTATACGTTAATTTATGTTGTAGTAAACTAAGTGAGAAATCTAAATCAGAAAGTTTTTGTTTTACACAATTTTTTAGTTTTGGTACGTTAACTACACCCGGTATAAATATGGGTGGCGGTTTATGTGGAAGTGGTTTTGTTGATTGAGATGAATTTATGTTGTCTGCATTCTCAGTATCATCCATAAGTGTATCATAAGGATTATATACATTTATTGATGGAATATTTTGAGGAGGCTTGCTGATTTCATTATACTTTCGTTTTTTTTCTACGAACTTGTTGGCAGTTTGGATTCTCATCATCATCAATAAGTCTCTGTATAGTAATATCATCTTGTGATATATTATAGTCATCTTGTTTTTCATTTAATTGAGGCATGGAGATTGTTTCTGTAATATTAGGCATATTATTACAACTAACAGACTTACTTACAGTTCTGTTATTCCGTTCCTTAGGACCTTCATATGTTAGTAAATTGACATTCTTCTTAAATGTAAGATTTATGTCACATAGGCTTATACCAATTTGTGGAAATTCACTTGATATCTTATCATTCATGGTCTCTAGAACTGATTCGCCATATTGTTCGATGTCCCTTCTAGGTCCGGTTTAAATTTAAATTAAGTTGCTGTCTTTCAGCCAGATTACTTAAAACTAATACTTACACACGAAATTAATAATATTATCAGTATGTTGAAAATAAGATAAACTCAAACACACTTAAATTATGAAATAATCAATATTTGTAATTCAATTGAAATTCGCGGTTGCAACAAAAAGCACAGCCACCTGGTTAAATAATAAACCAATTACCTTACATGGCCATCTGTTAGAATCGTATGGTACTCACAGATAATTATAACTCTTTGTTAAATAATAAACAAATAATTTGCAATAAAAATAATGCGACTATAAATTTAGTTATAAACTTCCCTAAGTCTCAAGTTGGATCGAACTGTACACAGTGTGCAATATTTTATTAAAATCGGTTCAGTAGTTTAGGATTCCATCGCGGACAAACAACGTGACACGTAATTTTTATATACTAAGATGTAAACGGCGATGTTTGAAAACAAATGAGAAACGATTGGTATGCTTCATCTGCTTCTTTTGTTTATCACTGCAACCAGATCATACTATTTATTGCCAAAGGAACGCAATATTGTAAGAATGCTCTCTAGTGGAGAAAAAAATGAAACATCAAACTGTATATTAATTAATTTCTGATGTCGTATGATGTAAATATGACAATTATATTTTTCTGGATTATTACCTGGGAAAAAATACATTTAAGAAAGTGCAAACAGTGCTTTCTTTTTTTGGTGGTATAATCAATTGCTACAAATGTTTTTATATTAACTCCTGCAAGTGCTATGTGTTGACACCTATGCACTATATATACTATCTGGTAGCCATATTTCTTATAGGCTCAGTCACTGCAAAATAATGGTCAGACCTGTTCAGAATATTAAAAAGGAGGAGCTTTCTTTAATATGGTAAATTTAATATTGATAAATATTTGGTGAAACACGACTGTGATTGGTCGTAAAACAGAAATCATTGAAACGTGATTGGTCATTTAGGGCATGAGTTAAATAGTCATAACAATCTCCTTTCTCCTCTACCACCTTCCATGCAACAGGTCTCATCTCTCGTACTAGTACAACTTATCGAAAGTGTAGCAGTGTTGCCAGTTGAATGAAAATAAAATGCATTTATTTACCATAATGAGGAGTTAAAATATTAACAATATATAACATAAAATTTAATACTTATTTTTATATATTTATATGTTTTTTTTAAGAAAAATCTGCAGTTGCTGCTCATGTTTGGTCTGAAAAACATAATATGAATTCAGACACTAAATTATTAAAACAGTTAGAAAATACAAAAGAGATGACTATTTGGGAAAAAAATTTATATTCAGAAGAACAAAAACAGAGTTATGAATTTTGAAATACCAACGGAGCGTGATCTTGTTTGGAGGTTCTTTGGCCAACCACAGGATGGAGCTGACATCGGCATCCAGGTTGTGCAACATAATGCAACATAAATCAAACCAGTCTGGACAAGCTGATGATAAAACAGAATTGTTTTGAAACATGTTCAAGAACAAATCAACATTAATATTGAGGTAAGATGTTCAGACTAAAAATAATATAACATAAAATTTAATTCGAAAAATTACAAATACATTACTTTTGTATATGCTGTACAGTAAGCTAGTAATGATCGCTGATCTAAACTAAATTCATAGGTCGTTGAAAGTTTGGGGGTTGTCTTATAGGACAGATATATGCTAAAACTATAAAACTTTGACAAAAATCTATACTTCGTCTTATCTGAAGGTTGCCTTATCTGCCGAGATATACAGTAGTTTTATCTTTTGAAGACACAAACAGTGTTCCCAAGACTCAAGTTAAAAAATGTACTAGAATAATATTCAAAACCTGTAATAATGTTCAAAATATGCAATAATATTCATTGTTATAAATAATTAATTTTTTTTATTTTAAAATCATTAGAAAGTAACATTATGAGGTTTAATTTGATATTTGAGTTTGTATTTTTTTAACATTCTTACCTCATGTAATTGTTTTGTCAGACATACGTTTCAAATTAATAAATTAATGAGTCATTTTAACATCTTACCTCATATTTCATGTTTTTCAAACACGGTAACTATAGTTTTCAAATGATCTTGTCATTCATTTTCAACCGCCATTATGACTACCGGATATTCGGTGGAATCTCCCTCTATAACGTTGCCATCTGGTGTTGATTTGACGAACTTCGAGATATCGTTGCCATCTGGTGTTGATTCGATGAACTTCGAGATGAGGTCACGTTCATCCGGAATGTCGAAATTTCATAGATTTAAATTTGTTCTTCTGTATAAATATTTTCTCCCAAACTGTCAAATCCAAAGGTTTTTCCAAATGTTTTAGAAGTTTAGCTTCTTTTTCAATTTTATGACCTTCCAACAAACTATGTGCTGCAATAGCTGATTTTTCAATTTCACCATTTTTAATATTTCTAAAGTGTTCCTTTGTGCGAGTGTCCAAATTTCTTTTTGTTTTTCCTATGTATACTTTATTGCAATCTCGACAATCAATTTGATAAATTCCAGATTTTTTACTATCTGGGGTGTTCATTTTCTTATTGGTTATTAATAAGTTACCAAGGCTACATTTATTTATCGGTGCCAATGTAATATTGAATTTCTTGAAAATTTTTTGAAATTTGTTATGTATTCCAGGATGATAAGTGATTTTCTTAAATTGTTTTCCTTTCTTTGAATCAGATTGCAGGGTAGTGTATTCTTTTAATCTTTTTTGTTGTCTGAATTTCTTCAATTTAGTTATAATTATTTCCTTTCCAAAACCATTTAAATTAGCTATGTCCAAAATGTGATTGTATTCTTTCTTAAAATCCTCTTCATTTAGTGGAACATTCAATAATCTATATATCAAACTGTTGAAAATTGCATGCTTATGCATTTCCCAATTTTAACTTTGAATATGTTTCAAAGCTGTTGCTCCATCGTCAACAGTTTTACAAATTGATTTCTTTTTTTCTTCAAGTTGAAATTCCCGGAGAAAGTTCTTTGGAACACAGATCCAGGGCCGACAACTTAAAAAAAGAAGAAATCAGTTTGTAAAACTGCTGATGATGGAGCAACAGCTTTGAAACATATGTCCGACAAAACAATTACATGAGGTACGAATGTTAAAAAAATACAAATTCAAATATCAAATTTAATGTACAGAATAAACATTTTTCCTCTCATGCTGTCCGTAATTCGGAAGTTTTAATTGTCATTTGGCGATGTGTTTTAGTGTGCACGTCTGTTATGAAAAATGTCTGCTATTGCGAAGAGATTTCCCCATAAGGGCCAATGTTTTTTCAGGGCAGTTTTCAAATATTTAAATTAATATTGGGAAGTAAACATTATGAGGTTATATCATTAATAGTGAGTGAAAATATCATGGCGACTGAAGAGGGACAAGATATTGTCTAAAACTGCCGGTATCAAAGAAATTTGAAATTATATGAGGTGAGTCGTTAAAAATATGTTCTCCACGGTGACTGAAGAGGGACAAGATATTGTCTGAAACCATCGGTATCAAAGAAATCTGAAATTATATGAGGTGAGTCGTTAAAAATATGTTCTCCACGGCGACTGAAGAGGGACAAGATATTGTCTGAAACCATCGGTATCAAAGAAATCTGAAATTATATGAGGTGAGTCGTTAAAAATATGTTCTCCACGGTGACTGAAGAGGGACAAGATATTGTCTGAAACCATCGGTATCAAGAAATCTGAAATTATATGAGGTGAGTCGTTAAAAATATGTTCTCCACGGCGACTGAAGAGGGACAAGATATTGTCTGAAACCATCGGTATCAAAGAAATCTGAAATTATATGAGGTGAGTCGTTAAAAATATGTTCTCCACGGCGACTGAAGAGGGACAAGATATTGTCTGAAACCATCGGTATCAAAGAAATCTGAAATTATATGAGGTGAGTCGTTAAAAATATGTTCTCCACTCACTATTAGAGTTTTGAAATGTCCGTTATTGAGAGCGAACTTTCCGTTATGGGAAATCTGACTATAATCGAATGTATAAAGTTGAAATAACATGAAACTAAAAACAAACCAATTATATCTGGTATTGATTTTAATAAATTTTCAATAACATTGTATCAAGTCAGTATTGATAGTAACCTTTCTCATTCATAAACATTTCTGGGAAATTTATAACAAAACCTTGTTTATTCTCTTGATTGTTGAAAACATTTAGAAATTAGTTAGTGGTATGAACCCATAAAAAGTTGATGGCACTGTTAATCTACAAATACAATTTTACAATAGCCCTGAAAAATAAATACCTGTAGACAAATCCAGAGTATTTTCTTACTGTTGGTGCCAATTTCTTACAAATTCATTCTCCTTCATAATTATGCTGCAGTTTTGGAGATCCTGCTCTTGGAAGAACATGTAATGCAACAGCAAGGTTGGGTTATAGCATAACATAGCTAATGACATTACTGAGCCGGTAAGTTGAGGAGGATATTTTGTCCTGGAGGTAAGTATGAAACTTGTCGTGATCTTGAAAGTTGGTAAGCGATATCTTCAGCTGCCTCGATTCTTCTCAATTCAACAAGACCCTCACCAGCTTCACCAAATGACTTCGCAAGCAAAATAGCTGCTTGTGCATCACCTTCTGCTGTAATGACTGCTGCTTTCTTCTGTTGTTCAGCCTAAAAATAAAAAAATAAAATAAAAATCAATTATCCCAACGATCGCGGGTTAAAACCCGGCCGTGGTCGATGGATTTTTTAGGACGGAAAAATTCAAGGAGCAAGTCCTCCGGGAGGGACTTTAAGCCATGGGTCCCGAGTCTGAAGATTTTCAGGCTCATAAAAAATCCTTAAGCCTGAATGAAAAGGCACCTAAGCAAAATTTACCGAATTTTCCCGTCTTAGTACTACCTTGGTTTCCTAGATGTCAGTATGAGGTAGAACGCTGACCACGGACCACTCAAAATGACATCTATATGAAAACATGTGTAACTAAATTAATATGGTTCAATTCTTCCCTGTAGGGGGAGAGCGCCTAAATCTCTGTAAAGGGAAAACATAGGCTTACAATACAATACAAAAAATATCATCTATATTTTATATGTCACAGTTGTTAAAAACTTAGCATTTTATCTAGATTCTACTCTAAATTAGAATACCCAAATAAAACAAAAAATCTAAGAAGAAGAAGAAGAAAAAGAATATGTAAGCAGAAAAGCCTGACCAGAGGCTATAAGATGGCAGCCCCATCACTGGTCTTGCCTTCCTTTGGCCAGCAACCAATCGAAGGGACTATTATTATGCTTTCAAGTCTTATATGAGAATTTCCCATAAGGAAAATTTTCTATAGGATCGTAACAGGCCTTGGCCTAATACTTGGAAGGAAGAAGAAGAAATTATAACTCCCATGATGGAGTGGTTGAAAGAAGCGAGTCCATTAATCCTAAAAGTACCGCTACACTCATTTCCAGTAAAAAAACCACTAGGCGAAAATTTTTCTCTTCAAATATAATTTATCCTTCTATGAGAAGTGTTAAATTAATAATAAAATCGTCAATAGAAGCCCTACTGGCTATAAAGTAGTGTTAAATTCCCAATAAATGTCTTCTTAACTAAGAAGCCGCCATTTGCAAAGATAGAAGCTATGGTTTCAAGCATTTGGCGCGAGGGAATTATCAACGTACATAAGAGAAAAATTTGCGTCTAGATCGTAACTCGCCTCGGTAGCTCAGTTGGTAGAGCACTTGGCCCGGAAAGCCAAGGGTCCCGGGTTCGAGTCCCGGTCTAGGCGAAAATTTGTCTCTTCAAATATAATTTATCCTTCTATGAGAAGTGTTAAATTAATAATAAAATCGTCAAAAAAACCACTCCTCCATTTCTCCAAGTTTTGCGCTCGTTGAACTGTACCTATGATCCATTGGCACCAAAATCTTAAATTCCACCACAATGTTTTTTCCCCGTCTACCTTCACATGTTTACCAATCATTCCATATAACACATATTACTATATATTTTACCTTTTCTACGAGGAAACGAGCCTTTTCTGCTTCCTGTTGTGCAACTTGTTTCAATTCAACTGCCTGAGTGAATTCTTTTCCAAATGTTAAATGTGTCTAGAAAGAAACAAATACATTCTAACTTCAAAGTATAAAGAAAACAATGCTTGTATAATATTTATATAACATTAAATTTATTAAGTAAAATTGTAGACTTTCACGGCAGGTATTTTGATTCATGTATTTTATGTCTTTCGGGCTAAATGGCCGTGGTCTGGTTTTATTAACACTCAACGTTTCGTCTACTACTGCGGTAGACATCCTCACGAGATAAACGTTATCTCAGTCAAAACATAAATTTATTGTGTCGACGTTTCAATCTCCTGTTGTGAGATCATTTTCAAGACATGGTTGTTTATAAATTTATTGTACATAGTTACCATCACCAAGACAATTATATATGAATATATAAAAAAATTGTCTTGGTGATGGTAACTATGTACAATAAATTTATAAACAACCATGTCTTGAAAATGATCTCACAACAGGAGATTGAAACGTCGACACAATAAATTTATGTTTTGACTGAGATAACGTTTATTTTTTTGTAATTATAATATTAATTACTCTCAGTGAAAAATAATTTTTAAAAAATCCTCAGGAGATTCTGCGTGTTAATAAATTAATGAATCATTTTAACATCTTACCTCATGAGGGTGAGATGTTAAAATGACTCATTAATTTATTAATTAAGAACCTCATAATATGTTTCCCAATTTTAACTTTGAATTCTGCGTGTTCTTTGACCTCTTTAAGTCTTCAAATGTTGGCTGCAGACTGGCTGTGTGTTGGTAGTCTGCAGCCGACATTTGAAGAGTTAAGAGGTCAAAGAACACGCACAATCTCCTGAGGATGTCTACCGCAGTAGTAGATGAAATGTCGAGTGTTAATAAAACCAAACAATGGCCATTTAGCCCGAAAGACATAAAATACATGAATTAAATTTATTATTTTTAATGTAAGATTTATAAATAGACCAGCCTCATGGGCTAGACTACTGTTCATGAGGTCTCGGGTTCGATTCCCGGTCAGACCATAGGATTTTTTTCTTAAAGGGAATTATTCCTGTGCTTGCCCATGGTCTGGAATTTAGATTAAGAATTCTCCTGGCGCTTCATTATCATATCATCAAGGTAATGTAACTCCGCCTTCCAGGTGCCTCAACCTAAGAAATTGATTACAATTCCGTCAATGCCAGGGGAGAAAGCCAGAAATGTCATAAAAGACAACCTGGTGGCATTGCTTCTAGGTTCTTCATTTTTTAAGGTGTATAAGATTTAAGTAATAAAAAAAACTTTCCTGTAAATACCAAACAAAATTAAAATCTCTGAATTTCAATCAAGAGAATTATTCATAAGTAATGCCATGAGTGATTTCCAAATTATCGATAAATTCACAACTCACGAAGTGAGGTGTGAATTTATCTAGAGAATTTGGAAATCAAGAGTGGCATTTGTTAGGACTATTTAACGAAGCTGTTTACTCACAAATCATTATTTAACAATAGTTATTTTAAAATATGTATATATTTAATGTAAACGGCAATGTTTGAAAACAAATGTGAAACAATTGGTACGCTTCATTTGCTTCTTTTGTTCTCACTGCAACCAGATCATATTATTTATTGCCAAAGGAACGGAATATTATAAGGATGCACTCTAGTGGAGAAAAAATGAAACACATCAAACTGTATATTAATTCATTTCTGATGTCGTATGATGTAAATATGACAATTATATTTTTCTGGATTATTACCTGGGAAAAAATGCTTTTAAGAAAGTGCAAACAGTGGTTTCTTTTTTTGGTGGTATAATCAATTGCTACAAATGTTTTATATTAACTCCTGCATGTGCTATGTGTTGACATTCATGCACTATATATACAATCTGGTAGCCGTATCTCTTAGGGAGGTGGTCACTGCAAAATAATGCTGTGACCTATTCAGAATGTTAAAAAGGAGGCGCTTTCTTTATTATGATAAACTTTAGTTGGTAAATTCTAGGCAAAACACGACTGTGATTGGTTGTAAATCGAAAATCATTGAAATGTGATTGGTCATTGACTGCCAATTGGGGCATGAGTTAAATAGTCTATATGAATATACTTACTATAGAAATGTCATCTAAAATTACTCCAAACTGTGATGCTCGATCCATCAAACTCTCACTAACTTTCTGAGAAACAATTTCTCTCTGTGTGATCAATTCTCCAGCATCAAATTGGGCCTATATCAAAACATATTTACAATTAATAATAATAATAATAATAATAATAATAATAATAATAATAATAATAATAATAATAATAATAATAATAATAATAATAATAATAATGATTAATGAAGGCACCATCACCAGTTAGCAGAAGATAGTATTAGGGAGTCATGTGATTAGTTGATGCAGTCCCTCAACCTTTTAGTTTTTTTACTTCTCCTCATTAAACAGTTATTCAGTTTTCATAACAAGGATGAGTGGATTCCATTACAAATCATATAAAAAAAGAAAAATTTCTGTAGAATAATAAATAATGGATCCCAGGATCTCTGGGATACTATACTAATTCCGAGCTAAGTTCCAGATGTACTGTAAGCAAACGTGCATAAGGTATTACTCCGCTGACTCCGTCTATTGGGGGAACCGTGTTACTACTTTCAACCGTCATATAACTGAATTGTGTATGGAACTAGTGTCATCGATAGAAACATTGTTCTTAGGCAACATTGTATTTTACGGGAAATATAATTAGCAACTTCCTGCATTTATTTTTTTTACGAAAAAATTGGCCTACATAATCAGACATTATCGGGGCAACGTAACCCTGCCTTCCAGGCGCCAGGAGAGAAACCAGGAATGTCGAAAGACAAACCTGGGGCATTTAAAAAAAAAACCATTCAGACTGTTAACAGGCCATGACTACCTGGCAGCACACCTCCATAAAGTTGGAATCTTCAACTCTCCAAATTGTATCCTGTGCCAAGACAATAACACTACCATGAACAAAGATCATCTTGCTAGCTGTGAGGCTCTGAAGATGTCACCTACAAGAACTCTGGCTGGACTCTATTGGGAAGCAAGAAAGCAAATGGAACACATCCAAGCTAACGGGCATTACACTACTACTACTACTACTACTACTACTACTACTACTACTACAATTATGAAGCTTTTACTGTATATTAATTGAAAGTAACCATATTTAATTAATGTTGGGAAGTAAACATTATGAGGTATAATCATTAAAATTCATCGGAGAACATATTGTTTAAACAACTCACCTCATAGGATTCATGCTTCCATGATATCGCGATTTCAAACATAGTCATGTTCATCGTCAGCCATAACTCCGACTGACGAAATTCTTCGGCCGTCAACTATTCTATTGACGCCATCTTCAGTGCTGCCATCTATGGTTGAATTTATGAACTTCGAAATCAATGTAATTTCGTTAGGGATATCAAAATTCATTGATCTATTTTTGTTTTTCTGAATGTATATTTTTTCCCAAACTGTCAATTCCAAAGGTTTCTCTACTTGTTTTAAAAGTTTCAGAACTATTAAAAATTGTGAAATTGAAAAATCTGCAATCGCTGCACATAGTTTATTAGAACATCATAAAATTGGAAGAGAAGCTAAACTTTTAATACAAGTAGAGAAACCTTTGGAATTGACAGTTTGGGAAAAAATATACATTCAGAAAAACAAAAATAGATCAATGAATTTTGATATCCCTAACGAAATGACATTGATTTCGAAGTTCATAAATTCAACCATAGATGGCAGCACTGAAGATGGCGACAATAGAATAGTTGACGGCTGAAGAATTTCGTCAGTCGGAGTTATGGCTGACGATGAACATGACTATGTTTGAAATCGCGATATCATGGAAGCATGAATCCTATGAGGTGAGTTGTTTAAACAATATGTTCCAATAATTCCCAAAATATGTCTTCTTAATATAGGAGCCGCCATTTGCAAAGATAGAAGCAAAGGCTTCAAAGCATTTGGTGGGCGGGAATTTCAACGTATATAGAGAAAGATTTGCGTTTAGATCGGTACTTGCTCAGGTAGCTCAAACGGTAGAGCACTTGAACTAGAAAACCAAGGGTCCCGGGTTCAAGTCCTGGTCTGAGCGTATAATTTTTCTCTTTAAATATGATTTATCCATCATTGAGATGTATGAAATTAATAATAAAAACATCGAATATGTTCTCCGATGAATTTTAATGAAAGTAACCACTTTAATCTTTATGTTGATTTCATGTGATTTTAATTCACATAAAGTTGCCAACCATTCTATTTGAAGAGAAAAATATACGTCTGAATCAGGATTTGGACCTGATGTCTCTGGTTCTGTTTTACACTGCTAATAAGTAGCTATTAAAAGTAGTACTTTTATGAAACAGGCCCCTGAACTTACTCTGTACTATGATAATGTTATACTTACAACAACAGCTTTTAAAACTTCTGTTGTAATTGAAGGTAAAACTCTATCGTCGTAGTCCACACCTAGAATTGTGTAAATACGAGGCAACTGGTCAGGAATTGGTCGGAAAAGAATACGTAAAGTAATATTCACATTCTGAAGATCTGTAACAATAAACCACAATTGACATTAATACTATGAGGTATTGAACTTTTATAGGAAAAAATCACTGTGAGGTTTAATGTAAGATTAAATTAAAATACTTCATACCTCACCTCATATCCAGTCTTCTAATTACACTGCAGTTTCAAAGCCTTGGCAGCTTCATCTTCACTAATTTCTCGTCGACTGATGTTATGTCGATCACAAGAACTACTTCTTCTTCCCTCTGTTGGTGGATCGATAAGCCTCCATATAAAATCAGAATCAGCGGGAATTTCGAAGTTTATAAGTTTTTTATAAGAAACAAATGAATCGTGAATTCTTCTTACCTCATACTTCTATGTTTTTTTAAAACACAGCACCGCAGTATCGGCGACCATCCTCAGCTGTTTTCATGACTGTCAATTTTTTATTTTGCCAGTAATTATCCAAACTGCCATCTGGTGTTCTTTTGACACTTCGAGATTCCAGACGAACCAAACTTGATTACAAAGTTCTTCAAAAATACACCAGATGGCAGTTTAGAAAATGACTCCTTCAAGAGAACACCAGATGGCAGTTTGGATAATTACCAGCAAAAGAAAAAATTGACAGTAGTGAAAACAGCTGATGATGGTGTGTTTAAAAAAAAACATAAAAGTATGATAAAAGTATGAGGTAAGAAGAATTCACGATTCATTTGATTCTTCTTCTTCTTCTTCCTTCCAAGTATTAGGCCAAGGCCTGTTACGATCCTATAGAAAATTTTCCCTCCAGCGTAAATAGTTTGATCCTTCCGGGAAATTCTCGTATAAGACTTGAAAGCATAATAATAGTCCCTTCGATTGGTTGCTGGCCAAAGGAAGGCAAGACCAGTGATGGGGCTGCCATCTTATAGCCTCTGGTCAGGCTTTTCTGGAGAAGAAAAGAAAATAAAGGAAAGAAGAAATGGAAGAAAGGAAAGATTCCCTAGCCCTCGGATGCCCTAATAGCATCAGAATCGAAAAAAACAAGAGTTAACCAAGAGAGGTTAGATAGTAAAGTTCAATAAAACCTCATAATGTTAAAATTCCCAAATTTATTATATTATTATATTAAATCATAAGTTTTTTTTGTTAATGTGGATTTTTTCCCAAACTGTGAGTTCTTTTTGTTTTTCTATTTGTTTAATTAGACTGGCTTTTGATTCAATTAGATGTTTCTCAGACCAAGCATGAGCAGCTACTGCTGACTTTTCCACTTCACCATTTTTGACATTTCTACGATGTTCTTTCAAATTTCTAATCAAATCAAAAGCCAGTCTAATTAAACAAATAGAAAAACAAAAAGAACTCATGGTTTAGGAAAAAATCCACATTAAAAAAACAAGAAAGAAAAACTTATGAACTTCAAAATTCCAGCGGATTCTAATTTAATCTGGGGGTTTATTGGTCCACCAACAGAGGGAAGAAGTAGTTCTTCTGATCGACGTAACATCAGTCGACGAAAAAATTACTGAAGATGAAGCTACCAAGGCTTTGAAACTGCAGTTAATTAGAAGACTGGATATGAGGTGAGGTATGAAGCATTTTGATTTAATCTTACTATGAGGTATAATTTATTTAAGTGAAATTTTATCACCTCACCTCACATCCTTCTTCTTAGACCGGTTTCAGTATACCTTATATTTGAAGAGAAAAATGTTCGCCTAGACCGAGACTCAAACCTGGGAACTTTGGCTTTCCGAGCCAAATGCTCTACCAACTGAGCTACTGAAGTGAGTTGCGATCTAGATGCAAATTTTTCTCTTATATACTTAGTAATTCCTTCGTGCCAAATGCTTTGAAACCTTTGCTTCTATCTTTGCAAATGGCGGCTTCTTAGTTAAATGTCTTCTTAACTAAGAAGCCGCCATTTGCAAAGATAGAAGCAATGATTTCAAAGCATTTGGCACGAAGGAATTACAACGTATGTAAGAGAAAAATTTACATCTAGATCGCAACTCACCTCGGTAGCTCAGTTGGTAGAGCATTTGGCCCAGAAAGCCAAAGGTCCCGGGTTTGAGTCTCGGTGTAGGCAAAAATTTTTCTCTTCAAGTATAATTTATCCTTCAGTGAGAAGTGTTAAATTAATAATAAAAACGTCAGTATACCTTCTTCAATTCCATCCTTAGTAATTTCACGACTGTTGTAATGTCATGATAATACTGATAATGGAACTAAAGAAGATCCTGAAACTGGTCTTATTAGAAAAAGGATACGAGTTGGGTGATACAATTTTTCTTAACAACAGTTGTAATTCTGCATTTGTTCTGATATGCTATGTCCCCTGGTCACAAATGGGACCATATATTTTCCTTTCCCAGGCATTTAGTATTGCAATAACTCGTTCAGATAGGAGTCCAGCCATACTTCCATAAACAACAATAGGTTTAATTATAGTTTTATAAACTCTTATTTTTCTTAATTTGAGTTGTATTTCTTTCCTGGACAATATTTAAAGCAGTTTAAATAATAACTACGACATTTGTAGGAATAACAATTATATTAAGATATTTGGCCTGTTTATGGTTGTTTTTTGTTGAACATATGTTTCAAGATTCTGAGCCTCATCCTCAGCGATTACAGACTGACTTTTCTCAAGTTGTCAGCCCTGATTCCGGCTCTCTCTGCCTGTGGCCCAAATAACTTACTAATGAGGTTCCTTTCTCCAGGAATTTCAAAATTCATAATTTTTTCCTTGTTCTTCTGTATGTAGATTTTTTCCCCCAGGAATCAGGACCGACAACTTGAGAAAAATCAGTCTGTAATCACTGAGGATGAGGCTCACAAGCCTTGAAACATATTAAGTTATGTAGATAGGAAATAACACTATGAGGTTTTTTAATATTGTTTATTTTTTATTTCACTCACCTCATACTTCATAACTCCTAGCAAACCCAGGTTTTGTCACATCCTTTGTGACACAGCATTGAGAATGTCACAAAAGATGTGAGGAAACCCTGGGTTTGCTAGGAGTTATGAAGTATGAGGTGAGTGAAATAAAAAATAAACAATCTTGAAACATATGTTCAACAAAAACAACCATAAGAGGTAAGAATAAACAGATCAAATATCTTAATTATTAAATAAACCTCTTAATGTAAATTCCTACTGTATTTTAAAACAATTTATATTATTAACAGTAATTCAGTGATAATGAGACATTTATCGTGCCCTACAGTTTCTCATATTTATATACTTTATATTTTTATTTCTGGGCAAACAACATGGATGAGGTATCAAAATAATACGGTACCTTTGCTTCCTGTTGTTACTGGTACATTTCTAGGTCTTGATCTAATATCAAATATAACTGGACGCTGTATCCAAGGAATGAAGAAATGTGTGCCCTCGCCAACAACTTGATTCTTAACACCAGTAAATCTATCAAATATTACAGCTCGATGTCCACCATCAACTGTAAAAAAAGTAATTTATCATAAGACATCCCCATGTAGTGTACAACAAATAGAAAAACCTAAACAGCTCACTGTTTGGGAAAAATCCACATTCAAAAAAAGTAAGAAAGAAAAAATTAACGAATTTTGAAATTCTTGAGAAGTTGATTTGATTGGGAGGTTCATCGGTCCAGCAACGGATGGAGTAAGATGTAGTGCTCCTGGACGATAGAACATCAGTTGTGAAAAAACTACTAAAGATGTAAGTGTTTAGGTTATGAAACCAGTCTAAAAAGAAGACAGGATATATTTAAAATTAAAAAGAACCTCATAACGTCACATCCTATTGAAATAACACTGGTCAACATGATTTTTGTCTCACGAGTACCAATAGTTGCACTTAATGCAGTTTTGTATCGTGTTTTCAAATATGTATTCGGAATTTCTCCATCACCCATAGTTTTTTTATTTCAACTTCAATTAATGGATTTAAATTAATTATTTTTAATAAACATTTTTTGTCCATTTGTCCATTGTAAAATAAAACCAAATGAGCTAACTCAGAAGATTTCAGCTATGGAAAAGAGATACCAAGGCAAATGGAATCCTAATATGCTGGCCGATTATTGTTGGACCATCAAGATGGATGCTCTACAGGCCAAATATAGCAGAAAATCGTCATTTCTTACTTTCTAGGCGAGTCCGAATGTTCAAATATTGTGTAGTTACAAATGTAGAAAATATTAAAGTGTTTGAAATTATAAAAACCTGTCTCTCGGAAACCTTGTGTGATGGAGAAAAACTGATATCATATTTGAATTCAAGAGAAAAAATACTATCAGAATCACATATTTTTCTTTCTGAGACAAAAAAAAAAGTTTCTCTTTTGTTCCTCAGTGTTATTAAAACAAAATAAAGTCAGGCAAGTTATTTTTGTTAGCTTTTAAGTTTAAGAATCTTTCTTAAAAACAAAAATAACTTGTTCTAACCTTATTTATATTCTCTAGTTACTAAAGCAGCCATGTTGGTGATAAGTGAAATTATCCTAATTTTGGCTCAACTGCACTTCTACTAGCGCTTGATTTTTTTCAGTTATATTGTTGTAAACTATAGCTCTTCTTCTGTATTTACTAACATTATTTAATATTTAAACTTTTTCAAACAATTTTTATAACATTATTAGACAATTTTGAAGTATTTATTTAAATATGCAAATCACAATATTATGACTCTGTTAGTCAATAATGTGATGCTACCTGATATTTTCTCCATAGAGTATATTACTTAAAGTAAGTAAGTAAAGTGATCCCACAACAGGCCCGGAGGCCTTTGGGGTAGTAGGAGGTTAAGGCTCCAACTTTTTCTAGACACTCGGCACTTTATGTCAGCCGGGTTGTCACCCCAGAACAAAGGTCTGGTACTCATTTCCGTTAGAGGCTGAGTCGACCCCAGGGCCATATTGCCGCCAGAGGGTTTGGGTCAGTTTAAAAATCCTGACCCCAACGGGACTTCAACCCTCGACCCTCTGGCTTGTATCTCAGTGCCTTAACCACTACGCTATGGTGTACCCCCACATATTACTTAGTCTATGATTTTTCAATCGCTGTTTTGGGTTATCGCTGGTTGGATCAGCATTAGGGAGTGATAAGTAAGTGTACACCCATTTTTAATAAATATTTAGTAATTTCAATATTATTAATATCTTTTTAAACATAGATTTGGGGATTTATTGGAAATATTGGTCATTTAAATTTCATAGCGACAGATAGTAATCGAGGATGATAATCAATGTGGTTCGATTGTGGGTTATCGCTGGCTCTATAAACTCTGGCGCATGGGCACTGTTGTTCTATACGACTGAAAATACTTCTCATTAGTTTAAGTGCAAATTTTCCCTAATTTTTAATAATCATTCTTACAATTTGTAAAACTTTTAAAAATTGTAACTAGAATTTTTTAATACTGGCTTAAAAATATATAACTCTTGTTTGAAATAATGAATTTTACCATTATACAAAGCAGAATTCACCACTCCACCTACTACAGCCACACCCAAACCAATTTGACCAATTCTGTTGAAGAACTGTGCAGCCATTCTAACTTAAATAAACTGGAACAAAAAATAACAAAATAAGAATATATAATATAGCATATTGTACAGGGTTATGTGTATTTAATACAAAATACCATTTTATGCACTCTTCTGGTTCATTGATTCAATCAATGATATAATGTTACTGTACATTTTAGAGTCAACAATAAATTGTGTGTAGATTAGGTCTCACTGTAGTACACCGTGATATTACTATACAAGACTATAATAAGACCCATTTTGATATATGGATATGAAACATGAAAAATGGGGAAAAACAATGAATGCTCTGCAATGTTTTGAAAGAAAAGTATGAAGGAGGGTGTATCATGAGTTTTTGAGAATAAAGTTCTTAGGAAAATTTTTGGACCAAAGAGAGAACAGACAGGTGAATGGAGAAGACTTAAAACAATGAACTACATGGTTTTTATAGGAAGCCAAATATAATAAGAACAGTTAAGTCTCATAGACTGCGATGGGCAGGACATGTAGCACGTATGGGGAATGAAAAACATGCATGGAAGCTTCTTGTAGGAAAGCCAGAGGGAAAACGCCCATTTGGTAGACCAAGAATGAGGTGGGAGAATAACATTAACTATGATTTGAGGGAAGTAGATTATACAGGGAATGATTGGAAAGCATTAGCTCAGGATAGGGATGTATGGAGAGATTATGTCCGTGTGGCCATGAACCTATGGGTTCGATAGTGCCAGTGAGTAAGTAAATAAATAAGTATTTATTTATTTACTTACACGAAATTTCTCAATAATTTCTTCTAAGTTTTACATAGCCATAGTAAGCATCCTTATCAACAGATGGCAATCCGATATGACCAACCTTCAAACAAGACATTTTACTACTACTTTTTTTTGTTAGGTTAAAAAGGCATAAGTTAGTTTAGATCAAATTAGTTTATAATTTATTAAATTGATATGTAAATGATTTACTTTGTTAGGTTACAATTGTGTTTTAGTGGTAGATCCAAGCTAAAAAGCAAATTTATCGCAAAGGTTTGTAATACCAACTGCACAGATAGTCCTGCTATCTATGAAGCAAGTTCATAACCATTGTGTATCCACACTACTATTCTGCAAGATTTAGAAAAAGGTGATACTTGAAGTACGATTTTTCCGACAAATTCTGTAAAATAAGCCCCATTTAAAGTGTTGGAAAAAGTCGGTTATATGTCTCAGACGAACTTTTCTAAGTTCCACAGAATCGCAGTGCGCATGCGCGAGTTGCGGGAATTGCCGTAATGGTTAACGTAGCCTCCGGTAGATGACTCTGCAGTCGGCATTACCAACTTTGGGAATAAATTTCCAAATGCAAAAAAAAAATGGACGTTAACTAACTTGTCATTTTCTAACTAAAA
This sequence comes from Diploptera punctata, assembly GCA_030220185.1. NCBI lineage: Eukaryota > Metazoa > Arthropoda > Insecta > Blattodea > Blaberidae > Diploptera > Diploptera punctata. Next base: position 959,148 of record JASPKZ010007338.1, on the reverse strand, counting down.
ACAATTACATGTATTCACAAATGCTTAAAAAATGGACGTAAACCAACATCCCATTTCCTAACATAACAAAGCAATTTACATGCATACTATTTAATGAACTACAAACTAATTTTACGTACACTAACACTAAATATGGTTTGGAATTATTTTCAAATGGTGGCAACGTTGGAACAACATGGGAAAGTAGGAAGCATGTAATTTATCCACGATCATGTTTTACGTAAATATATAAATATAAAATATTGTAAAAAAAGCTTGAAGATCATTGGAAAATGTTTAAAACAGTACTAAACGTGTTTACAAGTGTTTAGTGCATCAGTGGCATAAGAGTGAAAGTGTAGAATTGTGAGAGACATAAAACCGACCACATCCAAAGTGTTTGCTGGAAGGCAGGCTCCAGATCAAAATGTGTGTTCAAATGTCAACCATTTTACCTTTCATGCTTCCAAAATATAATTCTAGTTATTTTTATGTCTTTAGACTAACCTATTTGCAATGCAATAATTTACATATATTTAATTGATGTTTGACTATTTTTAGAGTCATAATATGTAAATTATACTTCAATGAGGAATGACAATAAAAGTTTTGTCAGTCAAACATAAGATAGGCTACTGGTATATGAATATTGCTGTTTTCCCAAGATGAATGACTCTGGATTAACTAGAACTGTGACACTTATCTTAAATTATGATTATGAAGACATGCCTAAAATGAAACCTCGGTAACCGATATATGCTGCAAAACTACCAATGATCAATTTTGAGGGCATTAAGGACATTCAGGAATTTACTATAACCTATACCTGAATGAATTTAGCAAAGTGAAAAACGTGATCAAGGAAATATATTTCCATTTTGTGAACTTCGTTAAAATTATGGAAAGGAAAGAGAGGAAAAGGATAGTTTTTATGTATTTCAATCCTCTCATGCTTTACTGATATTCTGTTTATACAATGAAACAAACACATTGCATCATGAATAAAGTAACCAATAAATATACGATTACCCACAATGAAAGAAAATAAAAATTATATGTTGAATTTATTAATTACAATTTTAGAGAGATAAGATATACCTTAATACCAAAAACGTGATTAGCAAATATATACCTAAACCGGCACAACTACCACACCGAAACAAGTGAAGAACTGAAATTTGGTAAGCTGAAATCATAGTAGCCAACGTAACATATACCATGTAATTTTATTTGAATTTAAACAGTGACTTAAAACTAATGACACATTAAGACGCATTCATATTAAAAAAATAATATTAACTATACAAAAGTATAAATGTTTTGTTATATTAGTTCCGAATGTTATTTTAAAATATTTTATTTATGTAAATTATTGTAGTATTTGTGCTACTGATTTCAAATATTCTGCCCTCTGGCGAATATTTCGAAAGTAATAACATGGACATAGAGCAACGATGTTACGTAATTCATCCGTCGGTTCTCTATGTTCACCCATGACTTAGCTCTTCTATGCTAATTATGATAATAGAGAACGGAGAAAATTAGTCCACTGCATATTTCTTTCCAGTCCATCCATCCATAGTAATTCTGCCCGAAGGCAGGTCCTTCACTGCCATCATAGCATTTTCATACTATGCTTGCAGCTTTACTAGGGAATTGTGTAGGTGTGGTAGCTTCCCGTTGCTTTCCACACCGGTGAATGATGATGATGAAGATGATGGCCTTATGATTTCGGGGACCGTTTGGGCCTTAAAGTTTTCCTGACATTTGTCTTACAGGTGAGGAAAAACCTCACCCAGAAAAACTGTCCCGAGCGGGGATCGAACCCGGGCCCGCTGCGTGACAAGGCAGTACGCTACCTCGAGACCACAGCGGTAATGCTATCTAAAATAGGAATGTTTTTATACCGGTACTGAAATTTCGCAACAGTGGAAAATGCACATTCCAAAAATTCAAAATTACTTATATATTATTCCGCTTTCGATCATAGATTATATATTGAATCTCTATATTTAATAATAAAAAAAGCAGGATAGTCCCACAAGGCCCTTGGTATATCAGCTGGTCTTACATTCACATAATGTTTATTAACCAGTGTAGGGTTGATTAGCACGATGGGTTTCTCAATCATAGTTGATTTTCTCGATCTGGAGCTGCTACTTTAATCAACCTACTGGTACTAACAAACCCATAGATCCATGTTCACACGGACATAAGCTCTCCAGAGCTAATGTTTTCCAATCATCCTCTGCATAATCAACTTCTCTTAAATTATAGTTGATATTCTCCCATCCCATTCTTAGAGCTGCTACTTATTGTAACTAAAATCCCTCACTATATTTGGAAGATGCTACTCCCATATTAGCACAAATACCATGAGAAAATTCCTTCCCCATAGCAATTTAAACCAGCCCAAGTCCCGAAGTTCTGCACCAACAAATGATGCCATACCGCTTGGTTATGGCACAGGACATATAAAAAAACTCAAATATAATAAAATTATGATATGTATAAGATCTTCACCCCACAGGACCTCTAACAAAAACATTTAGGGAAACCAAAAAATAACTGAAATGTACAACTTTTTAAAATAAATACACAATGGGCAGTAATGAGTTCGAAGTAAATAAATGAATAAATACATTATCATACTCGTCACAACTGAAAACGAGCAAGATTAAACTAATATCGAGAAGCTAAAGCTATTACTATGATAGAAATAAGTAAATTAATGAACACAAATTATTGTAATCAATGGTATAGAGAAAATTTTTTTGCCTGAATCAGGAATTGAACCCCCAAACCTTTAGCTTTCCGTGCTAACACTCTGACCACTGAGCTAATTCAGGCTTCATTCCCATCCACGCATAAATCGATCCCTTACCTTACTCTCTTGGTCCCACATTCAAATGCAATGAATCATCATTCACAAATACACAATGAATGGCTTCTACTTTAACCTTCCATTGGGCACATCTGATCTGCTCGGCACAGGTTGTCAATTTTGTCCCATTTGACTGCCATCAGACGGCATTGAAGACTGGGCATCCGAGTAGCTGTTTCTTTTAATCTGCTCTAAACAACCACCCCACTCAGTTTGCTCTCGACCATCACCACGGCGAGTTGTAAATATTTTGTTCAGAGAAGCTTATTGCGCCCGAAGTCGTTACAGTATTGAAGATGTGTATTTTGAAAATATATGCAAAAATAAAATTATTTATTTAACTTATTTAGACTAAATAATGTTATTTTCTTGAATAATTTTGCTAAAAACATAGGTTAAATGTTGATAATGTAACTAGTTTCAAGTATATTTGAACTGAACCTAACCTCTATATCATGTTGTTTGAAGGCTCGTCACAAATTTGTTTAATCAATATTATGTCCAATAAAAAGTTTTCTAGCAGCATATTTTGAATATTTTATCCTTTGGACATCCCTCATAATAAATTTGACTTCCCGTTGTTCAGATTTGCAAACAGTATGTTAAATAATTATTTTTATGCATGTGCTTGCTGATCAGGCACATTACGTCCAAACTCGAAGGTCGGAATATTGTGCCGATGGAAGGTTAAGAAGACATGAAGGGACTCCACACAGCTATAGCATTATTTATTAAATTAATATTGAGAAGCTAAAGATATTACTATGATAGAAATAAGTAAATTAATAAACACAAATTATTGTAATCAATGGTAAAGAAAAAAAAAGCAAGATATTTGGGCAGTTCAATATCATGCAAAAAAAAATGCTCAAATGATAGGAATTTTAACAAACAGAAATTCATTAAGGACACTAGGTTTGGAGATAATTCATAATTGTATAAGGCATAAAGTGAAAATATGTAGTATAGAAAATTAAATCATTATTCATATTTTATTTGACATAAAAATTAAATTAGAATGAACATTCCACGAAGGCTAACAGTAATTTGGTGTGTTATCATTTAAATATAATTAAAAATTACATTATTTTATAAAATGTTTACATACATCTTGCAATAAAATGTAAATATACAAACATTTGATATGATAGTGAAATGAGCTGTAAATTCTATAATATATTACAGAAAAAAGTACACTGAAAGAATGTTCTATTCTTCAACCGACTATAATTATTAGATCAATACCGGTATTAATTCAGGACTATCCAGCACATGGATCAACAGATTCATGCTATCTGAATTACCTGGTTCACATTTTATGATTGAAGAAGAAGGCAAAAATTTGGTCATTCCATAAAAGCCTCATGGTAACACTTTGATATTTTGTATGATATGTGTTAAAATCATAGAAAAATGTACATTTTTTCACATACAGTATGATGGAATAAAAAATTAAATTTTCTCTCACAAGGGGAGGATCCGAGAAGGGTATGGATGATTTTAAACTTTGTGAGTTGAAGCAGGTAGGTGCTTTTTCAAATTCTGAGAATATTTCACCTGAGTGGAACACGGGAAGCTGTGAAACCACCTCCATAGATTTTTGAATGGAAGTAGATGGATTATTTTTCAACTATTTTTAAGTTAGCTGTCTAGCATTCAGTGGTCAAGTGCACTGTCTAGTAATCTGCTGGCTGAGGTTTGAATCTCACTGCCATCATGAGAAAATTCAATTAAAATAATTCCAACATTCAGCATCAATTCAGTACTCCTATTTTCATGCCAATGATAAAACATGCTTAGTTTGTATTCAAATTATTAGAGAAAAAACCTTCATTCAATAACTTAAAGGAAGTATGCTTTCCATTGAAGCAAACATCAGGAAAATGCTTGTTTCAAAAAATGGGAAAAACTGCACTTAAACTAGCGTGAAATATTTTCAAAGTCCTATAGAACAACAGCGCACATGTGCCAGAGTTTATAGTCAGCGATAACCCACAATCAAACCACATATTGATTATCATCCTCGATTACTATCCGTCGCTGTGAAATTTAAATGACCAATATTTGCAATAAATCCCCAAATCTATGTTAAAATAATATAGCCTGGAATCTTTTACTACCAAAATAATGTATTAATAATATTAAATTACCAAACGTTTATTAAAAATGGGTGTACAGTTACTTATCACTCCCTAACACTGATCCAACCAGCGATAACCCAAAACAGCGATAGAAAAATCATAGACTAAGTAATATACTCTGTGGAGAAAATAGCAGTTAGCATCCAATATTGTCTTACAGCATCATAATATTGTGATTTGCATATGTAAATAAATATTTCAAAATTGTCTAATAATGTTATAAAAATTGTTTGAAAAAGTTAAAAATATTAAATAATGTTAGTAAATACAAAAGAAGAGCTGTAGTTTACAACAATATAACTGAAAAATCAAGCGCTAGTAGAAGTGAAGTTGAGCCAAAAAATGTTTTATAAAATGTGCATGGTGTGAAAATTTTTTATATCACCCTGACAAATGTAATATATCTATTATTAAAAAATAAATAAAAGCAGTATAAATAACTTTTATTTTAATATAATCAATTTGAGAATTTTAACATTATGAGGTTTTATTAATAGAATCAAATGAATCGTGAAAACAGCTGATGATGGTGAAGATTGTTCGTCAATACTGCGGTGCTGTGTTTAGAAAAACATAGAAATATGAGGTAAGAAGAATTCAAGATTCATTTGATTCTTAGTATAAATAACTGTTGAATGCAGGCTTTCACGGCCGGTAATCATAATGTTGAGTGATTCCGGGTTATGTGGCCGTGGTCCATAGTTGGTGTTGATACCAGACGTTTCGCCCTCAACTGCGGAGGGCATCTTCAGTGGCGAGTGCTTCTAGGCGTGTTTCCTGGTCGGAAGATCTACTTAGAGTGAGCGCTGCGGACGTAGTGGACGTTGTATTGATACTAGTGGTGGGTGCAAGGTGAGTGGGCGTGGCTCTTGCTGATTGGCTAATGGTCGTCTCCTTGTTGACCCTGGTATTAATGCATTTATTTTCTAGTGTATGATACCAGGCCTTAGACAGTTTGATACCTTCCTCTTTTCTGTTAATATTTCCCTTATGCTTGTATATTTCTATAGCCTCTCGGTGTAATCTAGGGAAATAGTAGGAAGTTGTGGCTAAAACTTGTGTAAATAACTGTTAAAATTCTTTTTTCATTCAGAACCTTGTTCTATTACGTAAATTTACTATTAAATTTAGAGTATGTTAATTACAGTAAAAAAATAATTTGATTATATATTTTAAACAAATATATATCAATTACTAAATACATTTTAATTCCATAATTAATAGTTAAAAATTGCAAGGAATAAAAAAATTAAATCATTGGAGTGAGAATCGAACCCAGCCAGCAGATTACCAGAGAGTGCATTCGACTACTATGCTACACTGCCAACTCGAAAATTATTTAAAAGTAACCCATCTACCACCACTCAAAATTCTTTGGAGGAGGTTTTACAGCTTTCTATGGTCCATTCAGGTAAAATATTCTGGAAACTAGAAAAGGGCACCTACTTGCTTCTACTCATAAAATTTCAACCAAATCTGCTATACCAGACTCGGACCTTGCCCTTGTTAATCTTACTAAAAGTAAGTAACATTTGACTAAGATTTGATCCACTGATGAAAAAAAACTACCATATTTTTTGCTCTTTATATCATACCTTACAAAATAAAAAAAAATATTGCAAATACTTGTATGAAGGGCTGTTCTACATGTGATAAGCTATATTTATTACTATTTAATAAAGGCAAGAGTACCTCTTTAATACATCATGAAGGCTCTGGGAGGAAGTGGATGTAAGGGTCCATATATTCTCTACAGTGAGCTTTGCCTCCACTATTCACTCTATGGGCGGCTGAGTGAGTCTCAAGATTATCCTGGATATAAACAAGTGGAGAAAAGCTCTACCTCTCCACTGCCCAAGCTTAAACACAGACCATTCAGACTTAAGTCTAAAGATGCCTTGCCACTGAAGCTACCCGGATCTTGAAATATTAACATAGGAACATTTTATAAAAGCTTTCATTTTAAAATGTATGGTCCAATATTAACTCTAACTCTTAATATGTAGAATGTAACAGATAAATCATCATCAACAAGGATTAAGTCCAATGGCCTGTTCCGATCTCATTATAGGTCAAATTGGTCCTTCCATCTCTTCAATGGTCTTCCCAACATTCTTCTCCCTTTTGGTTTATAATTATACATTCTTCTTGGTATGCGCTGTTCATTCATTCGTACTACGTGCTGAAGATAAGCATTTTGATAATATTTTATTCTTTTACAGAGATTAAATATATTAAGTTCGTTCTTATATCTTCGTTTTTTTTTTTATCGGTCCTTTGCTATCCTGCTATTGCTCTCAACATATTCATTTCTGCAGCCTCTATTTGTTTACTATCTGCCTTTGTTAATGTCCAGGTTTCACATCCATAGATAAGAGATGGAACTGCCAATACTTTGTAAAACTTCAACAGATACAAAAATTAAAATTTCAAGAATTTGTAACAATTCACAACAGAATGAAATTCATAATAAAAAGAGGATATAATCATTAATAAATTATAACAGGAAGTATCCAGTGCTGACAACATAAAATTCAACAGTCTGGATATATTGATGATGATGTGCATACCTTACTGAAATATGTTCAAATAGAACACAATGATTTATGAGGTAAGATGATTCCAGATTCACCTTATTAGGATAGAATCAATTTAGCTGATATTTTACGTGACTCTTAGCATAATGATAAAAGTATGATTCCTCATACATCTGCAAATTTTTTTCCTAGAGGCTTAAAAGTAGCTTTTACGATTTTTCTGAGATTGGTCAAAAAAGGGCATATGGAGGTTTATTTTGGGAAGTAATATTTTGAGGTTCTTTTAAACAAGTATTTTTGAGACTGAAAAATCTTACCTCAAATTAATAATTTGAGGTACTCTGGAAATGCGTGCTATTATGCAATGCAGAGACTTTTGATGTCCCAACTCCTTTCAAAAAATGTTAAACTGAAAATATATAAAACTATTATTCTACCAGTTATATTACATGGGTGCGAAACATGGACTCTTACTTTAAGGGAGGAAAGAATATTATGAATATTTGAGAATAAAGTTCTTAGGACCATTTCTGGACCAAAGAGAGATGAACAGACAGGTGAATGGAGAAGACTACATAACAACTACATGGTCTTTATAGGAAGCCAGATATAATGAGAATAGTTAAGTCTCGTAGACTGCAATGGGCAGGACATATTTCGCGTATGGGGAATGAAAGACGTGTATGGAAGCTTCTTGTAGGAAAGCCAGAGGGAAAACGCCCAGTTGGTAGACCAAGAATGATGTGGGAGAACAACATTAAGTATGATTTGAGGGAAGTCGATTATACAGGGAATGATTGGAAAGCATTAGCTCAGGATAGGGATGTATGGAGAGCTTATGTCTGTGCAACCATGAACCTATGGGTTCAATAGTGCCAGTGAGTAAGTAAGTAAGATGTTTCCAGTCTCAAAAAACTTGATTAAGAGCATATGGTCCCTTATGTTGTATTACCTTTTTTTTGAAAGATACTTAAGTATTAATAATTAAATGAATCGTGATTTTTTCTTACCTCATACATCTATGTTTCTTTAAACACAGCACTGCAGTATCGGCGACTCTTTGTCGTCATCGTCAGCTGTTTTCACGACTGTCAATTTTTTCTCCTTTTTGCCAGTAATTATCTAGACTGCCATCTGGTGTTTTTTTTTAAACACCAGATGGCAGTCTAGATAATTACCGGCAAAAAGGAGAAAAAATTGACAGTCGTGAAAACAGCTGACGATGACGACAAAGAGTCGCCGATACTGCAGTGCTGTGTTTAAAGAAACATAGATGTATGAGGTAAGAAAAAATCACGATTCATTTAATTATTATTAATTGAACCTCATAATGTTAAAAATTCCCAAATTTAATATATAAATACTTAAGTATTCTTGAAAATTTCCATATACTCTGACATGTGACATCATAATACAATGCCTACACATTTTATACATTAAAATGGTGGAGGGAAATAGTTCTTTCATCAACTTCTCAAATTGATGTGTAAAATAAACAGAAATATTGTAAATGTGACTTAATATACAAAACTATAACTTAATAAGCTAAAACTAATTTTAAAAATATTATTATTTTAAATGCAAATGTTGATTTTACACTGAAATTTGTAAGTAGCGTAATATTTAACTTTTTTTTTAGCAAATTATAGGATACCTTGGAAAGAAAGGAATTCATTGTAAATAATTACATTTTGTTACAAATTATTGAAACTAATAAATATTAGATACTTAGTTGAATATAATCGAATCTAATACACGTGTAAGTACTTATTAATAAGCGTGACTTATTAATAATATTTTTACAACAAATCAGCATAAATCTTAACGAAGTACATGAGTGACTGTAGAAATTAATTTTACAATAAAATTAAACCAATTTCTATTACATATTTTGATCTTAATAAGAAATGAAATTATCAACCACTTGTACAAATGCATACTTTTAAACAGGTGCTGCATTCTTCAGCTTGTATTCTATAAAAAATATTAATCACATGTCATCAGCATCAGTTGGAAAAAAATATATATAATACACATAACATATACATTAACATTATCAACAGAACAGGATAAATTATGAAACCATTGTATCAAACATCCATCCATTAATATCTTCTCTAAAACTTTGGCATCCCATGTTAATATAGATATTAATAGAAAATTACTAACGTTTTTAGGTCTGTGATAACTTGAGAAGCATTGATATACATTGTTTTGAAAATATAATGGAATATTTTAAATATTGTTTATTTTTTATTATTTCACTCACCTCATACTTCATAATTCATAGCAGACCCTGGGTTTCTTCACATCTTTTGTGACATTCTCAATGCTGCGTCACGTTCACAACTGACGTCCAACGGCCTTCTATCCTGCAGACTGACCTCCGCGCCATCTGGTGGCCGACCGAAGAATTTCCAAATCAGTCCTCTTTCTTTATAACCGGGTATTTCAAAATTCATAGTTGTAAGATTAAAAGAACACCTCAGAAATGTTAAAAATGGAGAAACCAAAAAATCTGCAATAGCTGCACATGCCTGGTCAGAAAAACATAGAATAGAAACCAAAACAAAATTACTTAAACAATTGGAAAAACCGAAGGAACTCACAATTTGGGAAAAAATTTACATATGCAAGAATGAAAATACAACTATGAATTTTGAAATACCCGGTTATAAAGAAAGAGGACTGATTTGGAAATTCTTCGGTCGGCCACCAGATGGTGCGGAGGTCAGTCTGTAGGATAGAAGGCCGTTGGACGTCAGTTGTGAACGTGACGCAGCATTGAGAATGTCACAAAAGATGTGAAGAAACCCAGGGTCTGCTATGAATTATGAAGTATGAGGTGAGTGAAATAATAAAAAATAAACAATATTAAAAAACCTCATAGTGTTATTTCCTATCTACATAACTTAATATTTTAAATATCTTTCCAAAAACTTTATAATCCTTATGTATCAAGTGTATTAAAATACTGTAGATATTAATACATACAAAAATTACTCATTTTTAGGTCTGTTTTAACTGACTTAAACACTGATATACTTTACTTTAAAATATAATAAATGTTTTAAGTATTTTCCCATAAACTACTGTTAAACATTTATCCACAAATGAAACAAAAAACACTATTTACATTATATACGAAGAGAAAAATTTACTTAATATTTAAGGGAAGTAACACTATGAGGTTTTAAGGTAGAATTTTTTAGCACTCACCTCATATTGTTCTCCTTATTTGACTATAAACTGGTTTCAGAACATAGTTTCTGTTCCATCCTCAGTATCGCCACGACCGTTGTTTTGTCGTATTGAAGAGCTGTCCTTTGCTCCTTCCATTGGCTGACTGAAAAACCTCGAAACCAGGTCATTCTCACTGGGAATTTCAAAGTTCATCAATTTCTTCTTTTCGTGAAAAGATGAACTTTGAAATTCCCGATGAGAATGACCTTGTTTCGAGGTTTTTCAGTCAGCCAATGGAAAGAGCGAAGGACAGCTCTTCAAGACGACAGACAACAGTCGTGACGATACTGAGGATGGAACAGAAACTATGTTCCGAAACAAGTTTATAGTCAAATAAGAACAATATAAGGTGAGAGATAAAAAATTCTACCTTAATGAACATACCTCATAGTGAGAATTCCTAAAATAAGTAACTATGAGGTTTAATAGTGAGTGTAGAATATATTTTTAACAACTCACCTCATACGATTTCAAATTTCAATATCATGTCTGAAACCGTCGGTATCAAAGAAATTTGAAATCCTATGAGATGAGTTAATAAAAATATGTTCTCCACTCACTATTAATGATATAACCTCATAATGTTTACTTCCCAATATTCATTTAAATATAACTATGAGGTTTATTTAACCATTACAGGAATTAATCACTATGAGGTTTATTTAACCATTACAGGAATTAATCACTATGAGGTTTATTTAACCATTACAGGAATTAATCACTATGAGGTTTATTTAACCATTACAGGAATTAATCACTATGAGGTTTATTTAACCATTACAGGAATTAATCACTATGAGGTTTATTTAACCATTACAGGAATTAATCACTATGAGGTTTATTTAACCATTACAGGAATTAATCACTATGAGGTTTAATTTATGGTAAAATCAAATGTTTCTTACCTCTCCTCATACAAATCTTCTAAGTAGATCACGATTTCGAGACTATAACGGTCTCATCTTCAGAGTCGCTGAAATAATACTGAAGATGAGAATTTTATGGTCTCGAAATCACGATCTACTTAGAAGATTTGTATGAGGAGAGGTAAGAAATATTTGATTTTACCATAAGTATGAGGTTTATTTTAAATAATAGGACTTAGTTATGCACGACCCACCTCATATTTGTAGTTTTTTTTGAAGATTCAGGTTTTGTTGCTTACATCATTATCAATTCTAACTAAAACTAACTCCAGCAATTGATAAACTTATTTGTTGAAATTCTTTCAATAACAATTGGCATAAATCTGTATCTTTACCAAAAATGCAAGAATTATTCTTAAGTAAAATAAAAAATCTAATTAACCTCCCGGTCCCAAAAGTAATGCCTTAAATAAAGCATGGGTTAATAAATGGAAAAAAGCTAATCCAGCAATTGACAATGATGATTACAGCAACAAAACCTGGGTCTTCAAGAAACCTACAAATATTAGGTGTGTGGTGCATATCTAATTCCTATTATTTAGAAAAATGTATGCCTAGACTGAGGTTTCAACCCAAGGTTTCTAGTTCTACACACTAGCATTCTTTCCAATTGAGCTACCTAGGCTTCCAATCTAAATGCAAATTTTTCTCTTCTTTATACAATTCCTGATTTACATTGTTTTAACATTATTGGTAAGGAACAAACATTTGTAATGTCCAATAACACAGTATATTTTACATTAAATAGTGATTCAAAAGTTTTTTTAACTAGAATTATAAAATAATTAGACAAAAAGCAATTAAAAAAGTTAAAATGTTATATATTTTATAAATATTATTTTTATTTGAAGCTAACAAGGCACTAGGATCAAATACATTGATAAATTAATTTGAAAATAGTAATTGAATATACTGTAATACATAAACAGTTTTATGAGGTGAGATGCAAAAAAGTTACTTCTGACTCACTTATATAAAATACGTAACATATTTAAAGTTATAATTTCTTTTACTGCTTTCCTTAAATGTTTTCTTTTAAATTTTCAGAAAATAATGAGAGGTATATTATAATATCTATATACAAGTGCTGAGAGATATCTGCTGAAAATTCACTTTCAAATATTTTTAACATACAATATCTTACAATTCATTCGTGATTTCTGTGTATTATTTTTCCAAATAACTCAAAATCTGGAAATATTAAAGAATTCTCTTTTCACAAAATATGAAATCCGACTTTTTAAGAGGCACAAAGTATTATTTTCCAAGTCACTGAGAAGATGTATACATATAAATCTTATGCTTAAACTCTCTTGAAAATATTTCAATATCTGCAAAATAAATTATCAGAAATAATTCTATAAACAGAGCCATTTTATAGAACGGAAGAAAATAGACTGAATTTCTAATTATTTAGGTTTTATTATGGAAAGATAAATGTAATTATATTTTTAAAACATACTTAAGAATCTAATAGTGAGTGGAGAACATATTTTAATCGACTCACCTCATACATTTTCAAACTTCTTTGATACCGACGGTTTCAGACAAAATCATGTCCTTCTTCAGTCATGGCTTCCACTGATGAAATTCCTTGATTGTTGATTTCTTTAGTGACATCACTTCTTGTGCTGTCATCTTTCGTTGGGATTATAAACTTTGTAATTAAATTTTTATCCACCGGAATATAGAAATTCATAGATCGATATTTATTCTAAATAAATAAATAAATAAATATCGATCTATGAATTTCGATATTCTGGTGGATAAAAATTTAATTACAAAGTTTATAATCCCAACGAAAGATGGCAGCACAAGAAGTGATGTCACTAAAGAAATCAACAATCAAGGAATTTCATCAGTGGAAGCCATGACTGAAGAAGGACATGATTTTGTCTGAAACCGTCGGTATCAAAGAAGTTTGAAAATGTATGAGGTGAGTTGATTAAAATATGTTCTCCACTCACTATTAATGATATAACCTCATAATGTTTATTTCCCAATATTAATTTAAATACTTAAGAATATTCAATCTATTCATTTTGAGTATAATGATTAAATTATTCATTTGAAAAATCAAATTTCAACATGCTGTAATTATCTTATTACTAACAATAAAGTAGAATTCACTTTGTTCCAACAAATAATAAATGTACACTTCAAATTTTATAATAAGGTCCACCGCTGTGGTCTCGGGGTAGCGTGCTGCCTTGTCACGCAGCAGGCCCGGGTTCGATCCCCGGTCAGGACAGTTTTTCTGGGTGAGGTTTTTCCTCACCTGTAAGACAAATGTCAGGAAAACTTTAAGGCCCAAACGGTCCCCGAAATCATATGGCCATCGCAATCATCATCATTCATATTCATCTTAGATTAAGCTTAGGATTTAGGGACTCTCCTGGCACACCATTATCATCATGACCCATGATATCATCGGGGCAACGTAACCCCGCCTTCCAGGCGCCCCAACCTCAGAAGTGGGTTACAAGTATGCCATGCCAGGAGAGAAACCAGGAATGTCGGAAGACAAACCTGGGGCATTTGGGGGGGGAAAAAAAATTATAATAAGTTCAAGATAAGTTATGTATAACACAATTCAAAGTTTTATCAATTTCTTAATTTTTTTTCTTTGCAGATTTTGTAAAAAAAAAAACTTTCATGTGTTTATGTAAAAATAATTACATTTAAAAGATTTTTTTAAAATGATTAACCTGTGGAATTCACAGTCTAATTATGTCGATTTAAGAAAAATTTTGTAACCACATCTCACATTTATAAATTCAATTTGAAGTCATAGATTCCCTGTAAATTTTATAAACTAATGCACAATGCAAGGGAATATTTATAAATACTCCACATTTTAATGGAGAGAGAAGTATGTACGAGTGAGGCGATAAAATTTATCTTCCATGCAATTCTGCAATCAGAACAATTTCAATTTTTCATCTACTAACTTTACCATAAATTTAGAAAATAGATATGCACAAAGAGGCATCACTGCAAAAACCTATTAGTATAGGATTTGTTTTATATTTAAGAATGATTATAGTTAAGAATCAAATTAATTGTGAATTCTTCTTACCTCATATCTATTTTTTTTTAACACAGCACCGCAGTATCAGAAAAACACATCTTTTCCATCCTCAGCTGTTTACATGAGTTGGATGTTTTTTTCCGATACTGTGGTGCTATGTTAAAAAAAGACATAGATGTATGAGATAAGAACAATTCACAATTCATTTGATTCTTATTAAGAAAACCTCACACTGTTAAAATTCCCAAATTTATTATATTAAAATAAAAAAAATAGATTATAGTTCTTTCAATTATGATTAATTATATTTTTATTTTAAATTTATCACTCATACTGAAGGACAAATTAATATTTGAAGAGAAAAATTTATAATTTATAAATTGAGTCGGATAAATATTTTTTTTTCAAATCACCTGAAAGTTCCATAGATGCAAAGGCCTGTTGAAACTTTTATTGTGAAAGCACACAACTTTATGATGTGAGTTGGATAATGTTATCCATAAAAGACATCACATGTTAAATACTGAAAACATTCTAACAGTAATACACGGAGAAAATAATCCAGCGAAGATAAACGTATTCGAAGAGATGGAAATCATGAAAGCAGCTCACAACAACGACAATCTGATAAACGAAAACGAACCCAGTACATGTAACCCCCCTCTACCAGATCTTCAGTGAAACACCAGTTTTGAATCCTGGCGATGATGGGACAAGTCCCGAAAGCGCTACAGTTAAATAACTAATTAAGTTGAGGAGACGGACCTTTCAGGTGAATATTCCATAATTTTATATTTTAATTTTTAAGAGGTTTTGATTGCCGGCCGATTATATGCTCATTGGTCTTATACATACGCTCCCATACTGAGTAATCAGAATTATGTAATTATATGAAACTGGAAGATAGGACCCAAACATTCACTGCAAATGTGGACTTAGGAGTTACACATATGTAATTTTTCATATCACTTCTGGTCCTAGTTTAGAATGTTCCATCAGTTACAATATTGAAGGGTACAGAGAAAGTACAAGGCAAGTCACTTTTTGTCAAAATAGAATTTGAGGTGCCGTTAGATTCTCCATGGAAAGCACTACCATTTAGAAGTGCGAAACAGTAAAATATACAGTTTAGTCACGTGTTTATTTACCTTCAAAGTTTTTTAAACATGTAAGGAAGTTATATTTAAATTACTATTGGGAAGTAAACATTATGAGGTTATATCATTAATAGTGAGTGGAGAACAAATTTTTAACGACTCACCTCATATAATTTCAAATTTCTTTGATACCGGTGGTTTCAGACAATATCCTGTCTCTCTTCAGTCATGGCTTCCAACAACCAGAGAGTTTCATCAGTGGAAGCCATGACTGAAGAGGAAATTGTCTGAAACCGCCGGTATAAAGAAATTTGAAATTATATGAGGTGAGTCGTTAAAAATTTGTTCTCCACTCACTATTAATGTAAGGAAGTATGAATGTTCTACAACTAATAGTACATTTTCTAGGTTTCAAGGAAAAAATGATTTAAATTAATATTTCAATGGAGGTAATATTTGACTCAGAAAGAGTTAATGATAGTTGAAATATATTCTCAAGAATTTCGACAAAATATAAGGTAAGATACACTGACTTTATTATTATATATAACTTTCCTCATTAGAGGATTGCCTCAAGGACAAAGTGATACAGACAATTTTTGAAATTGATGAAATACATTTTGTAAATACATTAAAAAATTTCAAATTTTAATTGAAGTATACAGAGTATAAAGTACAAATTTTGTAAATATGGTTTCTTAAAATTGAAATTGATCCTCTAATGGCAGCGATGGCAATTTTAGAAAGATACATCCTGTCCAAATCTAAGGAATTCCAAAATTTAGCTAAGAATCCTGGTACCTCTTGCCCCAATCATCAATCCTGTGACTGTTATACTAACTGATTGTATATTAAAAATCATTGAAATGTGATTTACCTGGTTTTTTTCCATTTAATACAAAACAATTTTCTGTATCAGATTTAAAAGTATTCTTTCTTAGAAAAGTAATATTCAAAATTGTGTTCTGGCAGTGAGATAATTGGTCAGTTAATGCACATCATAAATCTTAATCAAGCTGCATAAAGGAACACTTCAACAATATTAAGCATTTGTAAAATAGGCATTGTTAAGTACACCTAACTCAAATATTTAAAAAAGACACAGCCCGCTGCCTTCATTTTCTTTATCACATTTAAGAACTGTGAATTTCAACAATATTGTATGTATTATCACAGGGAAACATTGATATACAATAAAAATTAAGCAACAAAAATATTGTTACTTCTTTAGAAATTAACAATATGAGGTATTTGTAAATTAATGAGTCATTTTCCACATCTTACCTCATATTTAATGTTTTCTTTAAACAAGGGAACTAGTTATATTTTTCTTTTCAAATATAATTTGTCCATCATTAAGATGTTTAAAAAAAACGAATAACATTAACATTGAAAGAAGCACTACTGACTTTATAAGTAATGTTTAAATTCCCAATAAAAAGTCTTCTTAATAAAGAAGCCGCCATTTGCAAAAATCGTAGCAATGGCTCGTAGCATTTGGGGTTAGGGAATTAACTATGTATAAGAGAAAAACACACATTCAGATTGGAGGCCTAGGTAGCTCAGATGGAAGAGCATTGACATAGAGAGTCAAAGGTCCTGGGTTCAAACCCCAGTCTAGGCGTATATTTTTCTTTTCAAATATAATTTGTCCATCATTAAGATGTTTAAAAAAACGAATAATATTAACACTGAAGGGAACTAGTTTTCAAGAGAAACATCTCTCTCATTTTCAACTGACATTATGACTACTGGCTTTTTGTTGGAATCTCCATCAATAATGTTGCCATCTGGTGTTGATTTGATGAACTTCGATATGAGGTCATGTTCATGGTGGCAACATTATTGATAGAGATTCTGACGAAAAGCTGGTAGTCATAATGTCGGTTGAAAATGAGAGATGTCTCTCTTGAAAACTAGTTCCCGTGTTTAAAGAAAACATGAAATATGAGGTAAGATGCAGAAAAGACTCAATTTACGAATTAAGAACTTCATAATGTTATTTCCCATATTTAACTATGAACTATGAGGTATTATTTATTTAAGTAAAATTTTATCACCTCATCGCATGTTCAATCTCCTTCTTCTTAGACCTGTTTTGGAACTTTCTTTCAGTTCCATCCTCAGTATTTTCATGACCCTTGAAGAGCCGCCTCCTGCTCCCTTTATTGGTAGACTGAAGAACCTCGAAATCAAATAATTTTCCTCGGGAATTTCAAAGTCCATTAATGTCTCCTTTCCATTTTTTCAATGTCCAATTCGTGAGTTCTTTGAGTTTTTCTATTTGTTTTAATAATTTAGCCTTTCTTCGGATAAGATTTTTCTAACCATGCATGAGCTGCTACTGCAAATTTTTCTACTTCCCCTTTCTTGACATTCCTGAGATGTTCTTTCACTCTGGTTTTCAAATTTCTCTATGTTTTCCCTATGTAGACTTTCTCACATTTCCTGCATTTAATCTGATAAATCCCTGACTTGTTTTCTTCTTCTATTTTCTTGTTTTTGTTAGATATAAATTAATCTAATGATGCTGAATGATTCCAAAGAACTCATGGTTTGGTAAAAAATCTGTATTAAAAAAAATGGTAAGGAGAAATTAATGAACTTTGAAATTCCTGGTGAAAATGATTTAATTTTGAGGTTCTTCAGTTTACCAACAGAGGAAGCTCTTCAAGATGACAAAACAACTGTCGTGAAAATACTGGGGATGAAATGGAAGAAGAAAGTTCCAAAACCGATCTAAGAAGAAGAATGAGGTAAGGTGATAAAATTTTACTTAAATAAAGAATATTATTATTTCCATATATACAGAATTATAAGTAATAAAATACTATTATATAAATTATGCTGTACACATTATTAAAATATTAATTATAAATGAATCAAGCATATAATTGTTAATTGTATTACTGAAATATTCATAACAATCTAGTTTGAAGAAAAATGTTTAATAACTTGTATTCATTAATGAATTACAGATAAAGCCAAATAAATCATCCGGATCACAGAAACCAATTTTCGTCCAGACATACCTCCTCTCGCTTTTATCCCATCCTCAGCCCGATAGCGGCAATCATATTTTCACATTTGCATTTGCTTCATCCTCACCCACGGTATACCCTAACCTGTCTCCCACCTGTTAGCTGACCTTATATGTCACTAAATCACGCTTCTTTGCACATATCACAGACAATTTATTTGGCTATACCTCAACCATTTCAATGATTCCATTTATCTATTTAAAAGTAATATTTTTCAACTACAATGAAAGATTACACAAAAAAAAAAAGCAACACCAATTTTAGCAAAGTTTAAAAATTGGTCATTTTAAAAATGATATTCAAGTTCGCATGTATACATTTATTTATATTTCAAAAACATATTAAAACCCATAACTAGTATCTTTAAAGTGATCCTGTTTCAGGCAGAAAAATTGTTCTTTTTAAAAAATAATTTAGACAATCAGCCAGACTGTATAAATTCACATAATAACAGTTTGAGTCCTGCAGTTGTACTAGTACCACTGCATTTAAATGGCACTGAAGCTGGAGAAAATTAAACCCCTCGGCATGCCAGTGCTGTTTTTCTGAATCCACCGGCACACGCATGCCTACAGATTTAATTTTCTCCTGCTTCAGTGTCATTTAAATGCCGTGGTCAAAGTGTTAACCTGTATCTATTTTTTAAAATAGTACATATTAATATCATAAATCAATTATGGCAAATAACATTATGAGGTTTTCAAGTTTATAACTAGATAGTGGGTCATGAAATATCAGCTTATACTCCATGATTTTAAAGCATGGAAACACAGTTTCTGGAAACATCCCTCCTATCTTCAGCCATCTTCTTAACCCGTTGGGTGGGCGTTGCGTGAATATCCACGTCAAGAAAGCCTTCACTCAGTGAGATATATATTTTTTTTTCTAAGTTAATTGACAATACAGGAACGCAAAACTTTGAAGATCAGTTCTGTATGGGTATGACATCTAGTGTGTTTTTTTCAACCCCCTTTGACCGATCTCTTAACAGTTTCTTATTACATGAGTTAAAATCACATATCATGTATGCGCGCAAGAACGGACTAACGTATATCGGTAACTGGCCAACTATATAACATTCATGATAAAATATAATTCATTAGACGTGTTCAGAAAAAAAAAAACAGACACCAGTGTTCAATAACGCCACTGATAATATCTGATGATGTCAATAATCACTATTACTACAATAAAAACTACTAATTGTACAGATATATTTTTTACGGTATATTCAAGTTCTAAAAATAAAAAAAAAATAGTGATTCTTTATAATAACTCAAAACTGACAGTATTTAGTAACACACTGGTCATATGTGTTGTAAAACTATAATATTTATACAGTGTTAGAAGAGGTTGTATATTTACATTATAAACTTCGGAGTAAATTGCCAATATAAATAAATAAATTAATTTATATATATATCCTAAATGCTTAGTTTATATCGATGTAAGACTTGAAATAACATCACTGATGACAGACACCATGTAATGCCAGAGTTAACATTTATTACATTTAAGAGATTTGCATACTTTTTAATATTCATTACATGTAATATAAATAATGTTTTCCAAATTACTTTTAAATTGAACATGAGAAGACACTTGTGCCATTTTGTACTAAAGTTGAAAAAAATAAAAATATGAAATTTCGATTAAAAAATATGACCATATGAAAGAGAATGGTTGATTTGTATAATATTTGATGGATATGTTACAAATGTTTACTCCCTGTATTTTTTATAATATTTTAAATTAAAGGAAGAAAAGGCTCCCCACAGAGCTGTAGAACTGCACTAGCTAGGTGCCCAGTTAAGGGGTCAATGGATGGATGCCTCCAGAAACTGCAGTCCCATGCTTGAAGATCATGGAGTATGAGGTGAGATTTCACAACTCACTATTTATTAGTTGCTATATAGTAAGTCTGAATCTGTCAATTTTTTAAAAATATATTATTTTACGTCGAGCTTTCAAAGTCTCTATATTTGGACATATTTTTTAAAAAGTATAATTTTTCTACTGAGTTTGTAAATATTCTAGAAATAGAATTCTTTGTTACACAATATGAAAAATTGCAGTACAAATGTGTTGCAAGCACATCATTCAAAACTGTTCAGATTTTTTAGGTTTATGATTAGAATTTAAAAACTAGAAAGAATAGAAATGATAAGTGAAAATAAGTGCTGAGATATGCTATCGAGAATAAAGATGCAACGAGAATGTTAATAATACTGACAAAAAGTATAGCTAAACAAAATAATCATCAGATACTATACTTATTTTAGGAATTCTCACTATGAGGTATATTCATTAAGGTAGAATATGTTTATCACTCACCTCATTGTTCTTATTTGATTATAAACTAGTTTCGGAACATAGTTTCTGTTCCATCCTCAGTATCATCACGACCGTTGTTCTGTCGTCTTGAAGAACTCTTCAAGACGACAGAACAACGGTCGTGATGATACTGAGGATGGAACAGAAACTATGTTCCGAAACTAGTTTATAATCAAATAAGAAGAACAATGAGGTGAGTGATAAACATATTCTACCTTAATTATATTATTTTTGGTCTGGACATCTTACCTCAATATTAATGTTGATTTGTTCTTGAACATGTTTCAAAACAATTCTGTTTTATCTTCAGCTTTCCCAGAGTCTGGGAAAGCTGAAGATAAAACAGAATTGTTTTGAAACATGTTCAAGAACAAATCAACATTAATATTGAGGTAAGATGTCCAGACCAAAAATAATATAATTAAAATAACCTCAAAATATAACTTCCTAAAATTAAATATTATATTCTACCTTAATCAGATACTATACTCAAAACAGATCTTTTTAAAGGAGAGATTTGATTTATACAAAAAATGCTATTCACCTATCTTACTTCGATTCAATTACTTATTTTCTCTGATATTCTTGATGGAAGTTAAGTAGGTCACATACAGAACTTGACTGCATACCATATCAAAATAATCTCCTTTAAATCATATTGATTTGAGATTCCTGGGAACTGAATACTTATTTTAAGCTTAAACTGATTTCAAAAAACAAATATTAACAATAATCTTATTTAAGGGGGGTGATGGGTGAAATTTCTATTTTCTACATGTTCTGTGCTAGAGGCTTGATTTTTTGTACAAACATTCACTGCATGATACATAATGATGTGTTTAAGTTTCATTCTTGTGAGACATTTATTTTATGAGTTACTAAATATTATATTAAAACAAATTTGCATATATTATAAATGAATGGGTTCCACAATTTGTTAGTAAAATGATTGATTTTTTTACAAGACCCCTAAAATATTTTGAAAAATATCATGCATTAGAATTCTTATAATGTGAATACAAAGGGAGAAAAAAATAATGTTGTACCTCATGCATGGAAGTACTAAAAAATTAATAATTGCATACATTTTATTTTTTATTGAATTAATATTAAGGAGCTAAAGCTGTTACTATGATTGAAATAAGTATATTAAAGTAAATTTTTTTTTTTTTAAATTTGAAGAGAAAAATTTTCGCCTAGACCGGGACTCGAACCCGGGACCCTTGGCTTTCCGGGCCAAGTGCTCTACCAACTGAGCTACCGAGGCAAGTTACAATCTAGACGCAAATTTCTCTTATATACGTTGTAATCATTGAGAAATGTTAAATTAATAATAAAAACATCATTAGAAGCCTTACTAGCTTATAAAGTAATGTTAAATTCCCAATAAATGTCTTCTTAACTAAGAAGCCGCCATTTGCAAAGATAGAAGCAATGGTTTCAAAAGCATTTGGCGATAGGGAATTACAACGTATATAAGAGAAAAATTTGCATCTAGATCGTAACTCGCCTCGGTAGCTCAGTTGGTAGAGCACTTGGCCCGGAAAGCCAAGGGTCCCGGGTTCGAGTCCCAGTCTAGGCGAAAAAAAAAATTTTCTCTTCAAATTTAATTTATCTTTCATTGAGAAATGTTAAATTAATAATAAAAACATCATATATTAAAGTACACTACTAAATTATTGTTATCAAAAATATCTTTACCATTTGATAACTAGTTGTGTACTTTAATATACTTATTTCAATCATAGTAACAGCTTTAGCTTCTTAATATTAATTCAATAAAATAATGCTTTAGCTATGTTGAGTCCTCTCATGTCTTCTTAATGTAGAAGCCATTCATTGTGTATTTGTGAACGATTCATTGCATTTGAATGTGGGACCAAGACAGTAAGGTAAAGGAAGGATTTATGCTTGGATGGGAAGGAAGCCTGAATTAGCTCAATGGTTAAGAGCATCAGCACGGAAAGCTGAAGGTTCGGGGTTCGATTCCTGGTTCAGGCAAAAATTTTTCTCTTTACTATTTGATAACAATTATTTTTTATTTCTTAAAATACTACTTCAATTATGAAACCCACGCACTACTTTGTTACCCATTGGTTTTAGGACATGCAGCAAAAATTTGAACCTTCTAGGACAACATTTGTGAATTCCATTCAATTTTGAATGTACAAAAATGCAGTGAAAATAAGAGTGTGGAAAAACAAGTTTAAAGATTTGCATGCAGGTGGCATTTAACTGGCACAGCCTTTTAACTCTGACGTAATTTAGGGCACTTTACCAACATATACATTAGAGTACAGGCTATGTTTTAGTACAAAAAAAATGCCAATTTTGATCTAAAATGGTCAATTTTTCACCCATCACCCCCTTTAAACAAACAAAAAGGCATTATAAATATATAGCTTCCTAATTTAATATGAATTAAATCACTCTTTTTTTTTATTTAATATCATCATCATCATCATAGTACATTCACGAATTTAGGCCATTTGTTGACCTGTTTCGGCCTCAAGAGAAACACCATCCAGAAGTCTTTTTGAGTGGACGTCCTGGTCTTCTTCTTCCTGCAGGTTGATATCTTAACATTAGTTTGGGTATTCTGTGATCTTCCATTTTATTTAATATTTGTAAGAAATATACTATGATGTTTCTTTTAATTATTATGAGTTAGTTATTTTGACTCACCTCATTTTTTTTTTATATTGTGCAGACTATAGTTTCATTGCATATATGTGACAATGTCAATGCATTGTAACTAAGTCTGCAGAGTATAAAAAAAATATGAGTGAATCAAAATAACCAAATCGTAATAATTAAATCACTCTTGTTTGAACATAACAGTAGAAATTATATTTGAAGAGAAAAATTTTCGCCTAGACCGAGACTCGAACCCGGGACCTTTGGCTTTCCGGGCCAAGTGCTCTACCAACTGAGCTACCGAGGCGAGTTTCGATCTAGACGCAAATTTTTCTTTTATATACGTTGTAATACAAGCATTTGGCACGAGGGAATTACAACGTATATAGGAGAAAAATTTGCATCTAGATTGCAACTTGCCTCGGTAGCTCAGTTGGGAGAGCATTTGGCCCGGAAAGCCAAGGGTCCCGGGTTCGAGTCTCGGTCTAGGCGAAAATTTTTCTCTTCAAATATAATTTATCCTTCAGTGAGAAGTGTTAAATTAATAATAAAATTGTCAGTAGAAATAATGTTTTGTAATTGAGGCAGTTAGAAGCAAAGTGGTGTAAGTGATTTTTTAAAAAATAGTTTGGTGAATAATTATTACATTCTTGAAGCATAATTTTATTTAGTGGCAAAGGGATGTAAGAGTATGCATTAGGAGTAGGTAACATGATTATTATTATACAACTCCAACTTTAAAACTGATTTTCTCAATACTGCAAAACTTGCACGAACTGCCTCAATTGTAAGTAAAGTTATCCCACAACAGCCCCGGAGGCCCTTCAAGTAGTAGGACAATCGGCACTTTATGTCAACCGGGTTGTCAGCCCTGCACGATGGCCGCCTTTATCCCCAGAACAAGCGTCTGGTACTCATTTCCGTTAGAGGCTGAGTTGACCCCAGGGCTATAGTGCCGCCAGAGGGTTTGGGTCAGTTTAAAAATCCTGACCCCAACGGGACTTGAACCCTCCGGCTTGTAGCATTGAAGGAAAATGCAGCCTTTCACAAAGGGGTACTAACCATTTTTTAATACCGATATATCAAAATGTCTGCAGGAAAATGTCCAATTAATGAAAATTTATAAAAAAATATAATTAGAGTTATCAATATTGTTTATTTTTTATTATTTCACTCACCTCATACTTCATATGAAGTATGAGGTGAGTGAAATAATAAAAAATAAACAATATTAAAAAACCTCATAGTGTTATTTCCTATCTACATAACTTAATAGAGTTATCAATATTTCTAAATATACCAAATGACATGTCAAAGATGGAACATGTTCTGAAAGGCCTACATATTTAACCAATTAACCAAGGTTTTTTAAACAAAAATGCATTTTAATTGAGGAAGACTAATACAAAAAGGTACTTATATTAATATTTTTAAAAAAATAATTAGGGTTATGTTATAAACTTTTTAATTTACCTGTCTTCATTTTGAGATTCATTTTTTTAGATATAAGTACATGTATGTAACCCATTTGGAATTTCTCATAACAATGTGATGTTTTTGTTTAATTTTTCACTTGTAATAAAGGACAAATTAATATTTGATGAGAAACAATTTTTCTCTTCAAATATCAATTTTTGTCCTTCAGTGTGAGTGATAAATTTAAATAAAAACATTGCAATATAAGCTTTTTTTGCCTATAATAGTATTTTTTAAAATCCAATTTAATGTCGTCTTTGGTAGATTATGTTTTTTTAAATTTATTTATTTATTCAATGCCCCAGATTGTCATTTCGATATTTCTGGAGTTTTCTCCTGGCATTGGCGGAATTGTAACCCACTTCTGAAGTTGGGGCACCTGGAAGGCGGTGTTAAATATCCATGTTTCAGATTCCTTTAGATTATAAGAAAGTCTGCAATAAATGCTTCAAATTATTTTTACTTTATTATTATCACCTATGATATGAAAGAAATTTCTGGCTGGATTTAAATTTAAATTTTGATATAATATTTTGAGCTACTGAACATTTTAATGTATTATATCCAAGAGATGTGTTCCCTAATCTGCAATTTTAAGATAATTCCCAATTTTTGGATCAGAGAATTAGAAAAAAAAAAACTCATTATATACAGTTAAATACAATATATGTATGGATATTATTTTATATTCACAAAAATATTTAACTTTCCTGTCTAAATAAGAGTGAACTGTTATACATAAATTACAATAAAACCTTGTTAAACCAGATTTTGCTTAAATTGGACAAGCTTCCTAAAATAAAAAAAAAAAAAAATGAAGATGACATTTCAACAAACTGCTAGATTTTGAATAAAATATGATAAATTAAAAAAACTCCCGCAAATTTTGACCTGATCCAGAGGTTCATCAGTCCACCGATAGAAGTAAGAAGGAAACCGCCAAGAAACGACATAACACCGGTCGACCAGAGGCTACTGACGATGGAGATAAGCTCCGAAACTGCAGTATAGAGGAAAAAGGATATGAGGTGAGGTAATAAAAACATTAATTTAATTATTAAATTAAACCTCATAGTGTTCTTTCCCTGTGAAAGTTAAATAAATAAAAAAAAAAGATAAATTTAAGGAACTGTCCAGTTTCTTTTTTGCATTGACTGTACTCTACTTTTTTTTTGGAAAACATGGAATACCATTACAGTCTGCTTGCTCAATTAAGAGAATCTTCCCATGCAAATATTTTAAGGGATTAGGGACGGGAGGGTGAATTCTTCCCTCTACTTGAAGGCCAGCATCAGGTATAGGAAGGGTCGGAATTTCCTTCTTTCTTTCAAAGGTATTGTACACTTTTGTATTGCATTTAGCGGTGAGTTGACATATGAATTGTGCTACGTGAAGTATTTTTTTCAACAATGAGGGTTAACATATTTTTAGAAACTTCGGCTAGTTGCTCCTACTCTCTGACTGGCCGTGCAGCAACCTTTTGAAAATATACGCAAAGATTCTCTTAATTGAGCAATCGGATTATAATGACAAAGGCACAAAGGCCACAATAGTCACAACTGTACCATTGTGAATCCACGTTATAATCACATAAGGCCTGTAGAGGACAAAAGATGTATTTTCACCGAACAATGTAAAGAAAATCTTAAAAAAAAAAACAAACAGATCTTCTTCCTATGTATGTTGAGATAATTCTTCTATCATCTACTTTTCAAAATTAACAATACTTATTTCTATTACATAATGAAAACTTATTAACAAATAATGTAAAACAAAAGGAAATTAATACAGAACACAAAGAAATATAAAAATACTAATGACTCTTCAATCTATTTAAGCAATATCAGAGAGGAGAGTGAAAGATATAAGAAAATGTAATTGTTTTCTTTCCTGATTGCATTAAACTAAAATATACACATTGCAAACTATAGAACTTGAAAGGTGAAATGCAGAATACAACAAAAAACTGATTAACATTTGTGTCAGTTGATATGTACTATAATAACACAATTCATAATTTGTTAACATGTCTGAAGAAGGTACAGTGTACCAAAACAGCTGCAACTGAATTATATCTTAATAAATATGAAAATCAAATAAAACTGTAAGTTTTATTTTTATTTAATTAATAGTGATTAACATTTGTCAAAAGAAATTAATTAGAAATTTTCCATAAATCTTTTAAGTAGACTATTTATTTCAAAGCAACGCATGGTTAAGAAACTAATATGAAAGTCAATAGACATACGTGGTTGGTAACCAAAGTCAATAGACATATATGCTTGATAACCATTTTTTGTTAATCTAAATTTCTAATATATCACATTTAGTCCACCGCTGTGGTCTCGAGGTAGCATGCTGCCTTGTCACGTAGTGGGACCAGGTTCGATTCCCGGTCAGGACAGGCTCCTGGGTTTTTTCCTTGCCTGTAAGACAAATGTCAGGAAGTTTAGGGCCCAACAGTCCCTGGTGAATTATCAATTTTTTAATCAATTGAGTTGGTGTTTACTTGATGAAAATGCATATTTATTAATTAAATAAAAATAAAACTTAGTTTAATTTGATTTTCATATTTATTATATAATTCAGTGACAGCTGTTGTTAACATGTCTGAAGAAGGTACAGTGTACCGAAACAGCTGTCACCGAATTATATAATAAATATGAAAATCAAATAAAACTAAGTTTTATTTTTATTTAATTAATATAAATTTTTTTTTAGAAACAGGTCATCGATTTTATTCTATGTCAATACTACACAGAGAGTATAATAACAACAGGATCAGCATCCTTGAAGACAGAGATTCTAAAAGAAGCAAAGAATAAAGACCTACTCAACGAGAACATAACCACAGACATAAATCCATTATACAACCTATATAACACCATCAGTTCCAGTTCAAATGCAGAAGATGAAACATTGTTTTCGAAAGGCCTCCATATTGGAATAACTTTAAAGTTTAATAATTTAGTTGAGGACAAAGTTAAAAATGGGAAACACATTATGAGGTTCTTAATTAATAAATTAATGAGTCATTTTTACATCTTACCTCATATTTCATGTTTTATTAAACACAGTAACTATAGTTTTCAAATGATCTTGTCATTCATTTTCAACCGCCATTATGACTACCGGATATTTGTTGGAATCTCCCTCTATAACGTTGCCATCTGGTATTGATTTGATGAACTTCGAGATGAGGTCACGTTCATCCGGAATGTCGAAATTCATGGATTTAAATTTGTTCTTCTGAATAAATATTTTCTCCCAAACTGTCAAATCCAAAGTTTTTCCAAATGTTTTAGAAGTTTAGCTTCTTTTTCAATTTTATGACCTTCCAACAAACTATGTGCTGCAATAGCTGATTTTTCAATTTCACCATTTTTAATATTTCTAAAGTGTTCCTTTGTGCGAGTGTCCAAATTTCTTTTTGTTTTTCCTATGTATACTTTATTGAAATCTACACAATCAATTTGATAAATTCCAGATTTTTTACTATCTGGGGTGTTCATTTTCTTATTGGTTGTTAATAAGTTACCAAGGCTAAATTTATTTATCGGTGCCAATGTAATATTGAATTTCTTGAAAATTTTTTGAAATTTGTTATGTATTCCAGGATGATAAGTGATTTTCTTAAATTGTTTTCCTTTCTTTGAATCAGATTGCAGGGTAGTGTATTCTTTTAATCTTTTTTGTTGTCTGAATTTCTTTAATTTAGTTATAATTATTTCCTTTCCAAAACCATTTAAATTAGCTATGTCCAAAATGTGATTGTATTCTTTCTTAAAATCTTCTTCACTTAGTAGAACATTCAATAATCTATATACCTTTGGATTTGACAGTTTGGGAGAAAATATTTATTCAGAAGAACAAATTTAAATCCATGAATTTCGACATCCCGGATGAACGTGACCTCATCTCGAAGTTCATCAAATCAACACCAGATGGCAACGTTATAGAGGGAGATTCCAACGAATATCCGGTAGTCATAATGGCGGTTGAAAATGAATGACAAGATCATTTGAAAACTATAGTTACCGTGTTTAATAAAACATGAAATATGAGGTAAGACGTAAAAATGACTCAATTTATTAGTTGAGGACGACTGACTTACCAGGTACCAATTTTACATTTAACATCTTATTAAATAGCAAGTCTGATATGACTAGAACTACTTTTATGGGAGAACACCATTTACAAAGATAAATAACCATCAGTACTATACTGGTACTTAATAAAAACAGTTTTTGAAGACATTTATTGGGAATTTAACACTACTTTATAGCCAGTAGGGCTTCTATTGACGATTTTATTATTAATTTAACACTTCTCATAGAAGGATAAATTATATTTGAAGAGAAAAATTTTCGCCTAGACCGGGACTCGAACCCGGGACCCTTGGCTTTCCGGGCCAAGTGCTCTACCAACTGAGCAACCGAGGCGAGTTACGATCTAGACGCAAATTTTTCTCTTATGTACGTTGATAATTCCCTCGCGCCAAATGCTTGAAACCATAGCTTCTATCTTTGCAAATGGCGGCTTCTTAGTTAAGAAGACATTTATTGGGAATTTAACACTACTTTATAGCCAGTAGGGCTTCTATTGACGATTTTATTATTAATTTTAACACTTCTCATTGAAGGATAAATTATATTTGAAGAGAAAAATTTTCGCCTAGACCGGGACTCGAACCCGGGACCCTTGGCTTTCCGGGCCAAGTGCTCTACCAACTGAGCTACCGAGGCAAGTTACGATCTAGACGCAAAATTTTTCTCTTATGTACGTTGATAATTCCCTCGCGCCAAATGCTTGAAACCATAGCTTCTATCTTTGCAAATGGCGGCTTCTTAGTTAAGAAGACATTTATTGGGAATTTAACACTACTTTATAGCCAGTAGGGCTTCTATTGACGATTTTATTATTAATTTAACACTACTAGCCCTACTGGCTATAAAGTAGTGTTAAATTCCCAATAAAGGTCTTCTTAACTAAGAAGCCGCCATTTGCAAAGATAGAAGCTATGGTTTCAAGCATTTGGCGCGAGGGAATTATCAACGTACATAAGAGAAAAATTTGCGTCTAGATCGTAACTCGCCTCGGTAGCTCAGTTGGTAGAGCACTTGGCCCGGAAAGCCAAGGGTCCCGGGTTCAAGTCCCGGTCTAGGCGAAAATTTTTCTCTTCAAATATAGTTTTTGAAGCTAACACTACTGGTTGTTATTTCACAAGACAGTGAGTAATTATGATTTTGAAGTATTGAAAAGGGCATTTTTGCTACATATTCAGTTTATTTTTGGATTAATTTTATTTAAGTAAATCCTGAATTTTGCTTTTCACTTTTCAAAAAATGTTTAAGTATCTTGAATGCAAAACATTTCACTTTTCACTTTTTCCTCTTTGGTATTGCTTTAAGAGAAATGAGATGCTTGATCATTTTCATTATTTTTCCTAATTGAAATGCTAAATTAGATTATAAACATTTCAATCGGCATATTCTTAGTAATATAAAAATCTGAAACAATGCCTCTTTTTGGAATGCTCGATTACATCAACATGGACATTGATATTACTAGCTTCAAATTCCTAATCCTACCTATCAACAAAATTCAGAAAGTTCTTGGTCCTCGAAGTTCATACAATTCGCAGTTATTGTCCAATCCTCATGTTATCACACTGAGTTTATGAGAAATGATTAATACGCTGGCGACGTGACAGTGCTTGAAGATTTGTTGATCACTCGTTCTCCTTGGGCTATTTCACCAGAACGGATAGCATTGAACTTCAAAAATGCATCAATGCCATACAAAACCATAGCACAAAATCCAAAGAACTGAAATCACAAATAAATTGAGATTAATATAATAACAAAGTTTTCTTATTTATTAAAAAAAATCTAGTTTTTGTGAAAATGGAAACATCTTACCCCAAATTAATGTTGGTTCAGTTTGAACATGTTTTGATATTTAACTTT
The DNA here is from genome assembly GCA_030220185.1 of Diploptera punctata. Lineage (NCBI taxonomy): Eukaryota > Metazoa > Arthropoda > Insecta > Blattodea > Blaberidae > Diploptera > Diploptera punctata. The sequence goes on along the minus strand of JASPKZ010007338.1, from coordinate 927,853 downwards.
TACAGGAATTAATCACTATGAGGTTAATTTATGATAAAATTAAATTTTTCCTACCTCTCCTCATATAATTCTTCTAAGTAGATTGCGATTTCGAGACCATAATGGTCTCATCTTCAGTACAATCTTGGTGACTGATGTTATGTCAATTGGAAGAAACACTTCTTTTTCCCTCTGTTGGTGGACTGATGAACCCCTGGATCAGGTCAGGATTTGTGGGAATTTCAAAGTTCATAAGTTTTACTTGGTTTTTCTGAATGTGGATTTTTTCCCAAACCGTAAGTTTCTTTTGTTTATCTATTTGATTAATTAGACTGGCTTTTGATTCAATTAAATGTTTCTCGGATCAAGCATGAGCAGCTACTGCTGACTTTTCCACTTCTCCATTTTTGACATTTCTAACATGTCCTTTCACCCTTGTTTTCAAATTTCTTTTTGTTTTTCCAATACAAATTTTGTCACAATCCCTGCATTTGATCTGATAAATTCCTGATTTGTTTTCTTCTTCAATTCTTTCATTTTTATTGGTTTTCTTCTTAAAATATATATGTAGTCAATATGCCCATTTCACCAATTAATGTTTTAAAATGGTCAACAAGTTTCTACAGCCAAGCTGTCATTCTCAAGACCAGATATTTTCTTCTTCTTCCTTCCAAGTATCAGGCCAAGGCCTGTTACGATCCTATAGAAAATTTTCCCTCCAGCGTTTCATAGGACGGTCCAGTGATCTTCGTCCTCTTGGTATATAATTATAAACAGCTTTGGGGATCCGATTTGAACTCATTCTTTCAAGATGGTGTTTTATTGGTTTTAATTATCCTATTAAGGCTGTATTCATTCTTCGGTACCAATCTTATATTAAACTTTTTGAAAATTTTTTGAAACTTGCAGTGTTTCAATGGATGGTATGTGAATTTCTTGAATTTTATTTTTTCCGTTTCTTTTATAAGTGTGCTTTCATTAATTAATTTTTGTCTTTTAAATTTATTTATTTTCTTGTATACCATATTTTCTTCATAACCGTTATCTATTGCAATAGATGAGTAGCAACTGCAGGATTTTCTATTTCCCCATTTTTGATATTTACTGGTTGTATAAGGTAGGAAAAACTAAAAGAAATCTAATAATTAGAACCAAGGAACACATAAGAAATATTGAAAATGGGGAAATAGCATAATCTGCAGTTGCTGCTCATGTTTGGTCCAAAAAACATAAATTCAAACACTAAATTATTAAAACAGTTAGAAAATAGGAAAGAACTCACCATTTGGAAAAAAATTCTACATTCAGAAGAACAAAAACAGAGTCATGAATTTTGAAATTCCTGCTGAACGTGACTTAGTCTGGAGGTTCTTCAGCCAGCCAGAGGAGGGAGCTGATATCGACATCTAGGGTTCACAACCTAAAACTCAACAGTCCGGGCAAGCTGACGATGATATAGAGGATTATATCAAAACATGTTCAAACTGAACCAACATTAATTTGAGGGTAAGATGTTCCCATTCTCATAAAAAATTTATTGAAAAAAACATCAAAATGTTACTTCCTAAAATAAACCATTAACATAGATAGATCATCGGTTGATTAATGTCTTTGGCATCATCCGATTCCTAATAGCCAATTTTGTCGGTCCATCCAATCTTCTGGTTGTAGATGTTTCTCCTGCATATATAAACATATTCCCTGACTCCAGGAGGTTTTAGGTCTTCCGTCAGGTTCCCATTCCAAAACAGATTTTGGCAGTCGATCCTCTTCCATTCGCTGGACATGTCCGTACCATCTTAATTGCTGAGTTTTAATATAATCTAAAATAGTGTCTTCAATCTTCATTGTCTCCCTTATAACTGAGTTCCTAATTTTTTCTCTTCTTGAAATTCTTGGGGCCCTTCGTATAAAATCCATTTCCGTTGCCAAAAGGTACTTATTTGTTTTTGTTGTTAATGGCCAAAGTTCTGCTACATAACATAATAACCTTTAAAGGGTAAAGAATTATACTATATTTGAAGGAAAAAATGTATGCCTAAACTGGGATTTGAACCCAAGGTCTCTGATTTTTAACACCAGCCACTGAGCTATTTAGGCATCTCAATTTAAACAAACATTTTTCTGTGAAAGAACATCTCAGGAACGTCAAGAAATGGGAAGTAGATAAATCTGCAGTGGCTGCCCTTGCATGGTCTGAAAAACATCTTATTGAGAAGGAAGCTAAATTATTAAAACAAATAGAAAAACCAAAACAACTCACTGTTTGGGAAAAGATCTACATTCAAAAGAGCAAAAAGAAGAAATTGATGAACTCTGAAATTCCCGGTGAGAATGACTTGGTTTCGAGGTTTTTCAGTCTGCCAATGGAAGGAGCAAAGGACGGCTCTTCAAGACAACAGAACAATGGTCGTGATGATACTGAGGATGGAACGGAAACTAAGTTCCGAAACTAGTTTATAGTTAAATAAGAATAATATGAGGTGAGCAATAAAAAATGTTACCTAAATAAATATGTTTCAAGGCTTCTGAGCCGAATCATCAACAATTATAGATAGAATCTAGAATTCTTCGAGTTGTAATCGCTGATGATGGGACTCAGAAGCCTTGAAACATATGTTCAACAAAAAACAACCATAAGAGGTAAGAATATAGAGACCAAACGAAATATTTTACCATAATTAATTTGTTCAATCTTTATATATTAAATTTGGGAATTTTTAACATTATGAGGTTCAATTAATAATACTGACGACAAAGTGTCGCCGATACTGCAGTGCTGTGTTTAAAAAAACATAGATGTATGAGGTAAGAAAAAATCACGATTCATTTAATTATTATTGTTCAATCTTCCTCAATTCCAACATATTCCTTGAAAGCCTTTCTGATAACTTACCCATCTTCAGTAATTGGACGATTGTTTTATTGCTGAAGATGGATAAGTTGTCTGAAAGATCTTAAAGGAATTAAATATATTAGAGCTAAGGAAGACTGAATGAATTATTTCCGTCCTATGAAACGCTGGAGGGAAAATTTTCTATAGGATAATAACAGGCCTTGGCCTAATTCTTGGAAGGACGAAGAAGAATGAATTATTTATGATACAATAATTTTGTGTAATTTTTTTTTTGCATAGAATCATACATGAGAATGCATTTTGTTTATGAAAATTTTACCTTCATTTAACAGATTTATAGAAATAAATGAAGTAATATTCAAATATTTTAATACTAAAATATCCATACTTACAGCTGCAGCTCCAAAAGCTTCTTGTATTCTTCCATAATCTGCTGCCAAACCTGCTGCTATAGCATAGAAGAATGTCCAAACAGCACAAAATACAAATTCCTGCAAACATTAAAAATTCTTTAATACCGAGAAACAATCTTACATAATTGAAAATATCGAGGGTAAAAATGATTTTATGTGTTCAATGTTTTATGAAAATCATATCCAATGTTATCTTTCATTTTCTTCATGTAATATATAAATCTACTGGGAGATGCAGCATAAAGCAGACAATTTTATAATCATCTTGTAATAGTAAATAATTTGTGAAAATAAAATACTGATAACTCTGAACTTTATAAATGTGGGTTATTTATCCCTAAGGTCCTCAATTATTACCTAATTAATCAATAATCTCTCCACCTCTTCTGGTGTATCAATAGTTTTAGGGTCGAATGTTCGAACGCATTAGACAGTAAAAGGCGTTCTCTGCTGAGAAAGTTTTATCCAAATACATTTTGCTTACTCAGAAATCTATTCATGCGATAATAATTGTAAGCTACCTGACGAGGTACCTTAAGATCATAGCTCAAGATAGAAACTTATCGTGAAAATCCCGAAGGGAACCGATGTAGTTTGAAACCTTTGCAGCTTTATCCAAGATGTCGGACCTTGAAGACTTCGATCATGTTTTTGGTATACGTGGAGAAGAGGAATTTGATAGAGTCTATCAAAGAATTCAACTGGAAAAACAGGAGAATCGGCATAATATTGCACAATGCAGACGTCGTTGTATACGGTATTATTTGCGGGACGCAAGCGTAAATGCGTTCCTCTATAGCAGACGAAAATAACGGAAGTGGTTTTATCGCTGAGAATTCTGGGTAATTCGTTGCCAATATTACGAAAACATCAACTTTCATGCATGACCGGTAAGTCGGCCGTTAATTTGATCTCAGCAATTGCTCACGGTGAGTCAGCTCACCAGTGATTGGAAGTAATTTGAGTAGAGACTAATGTATTTGCATACGACCCTTAAAGTTTGCCTCTGGTTCTAAGGTTTGTGGGCTAAAACCTAGGTAAGATTGATAGATTTTTCAGACATGTTCCAGTGCCCTCTACTGTTCTTTTCATGCATTAACAATGTTCTTTAACAACTGAGATTTAAAGCAGGTAAAATTTACTCACACTCTCTCTCTCCTAGCATGACAGGCCTTAGCCTATCAGCCAGCTGCTGGCCTCACATCTACACGTGTCAATCACAGAGGTAGATGATCATCCAGCTAGTGTAGAGGTGACATGTAGTCAGCATGTCAAGTCCCCCAGCCATTATAGCTGGTTTTCTCAACCTGGACAACTTATTGTAGCTACCCAAATGCCTCATGATGCTGGGTGGGCACCAGTCCCATACTGGCCGAAATACCATGAGAAAATTTCTTCCCCCATGGAGACTCGAACCAGCGCAAGTCCCGTAGCTCTGCGCCAAGGCTTCCTGCCTTAACCACTCGACTACGGCGGCAGGATGTAAAATTTATTCAGACCTTTATTTCAGATTTAAGAGATTATGATCCCTAAGAGGTCCACCGCTGTGGTCTCGAGGTAGCCTTGCCTCGCAGCAGGCCCAGGTTCTTTCCCCAGTCAGGACAAGTTTCCTGGATGAGTTTTTTTTCAGGATTTTTCCTCACTTGGCAGAGGTTCCTGAGCATCATAATCATCATCATTCACATTTGCCTTAGATTGGTGCACTTGTACGAGGGTGAATCAAATATAAACCGGAATTATTGTTTACAATTTTATTGAATTAACAAAAAAATCAAAACCACCACCTCATTTTTCTACATAGTCTACTACATTTCCAACACACTTTTGCCATCGAGTTGGCAACTTTTTGATGCCGTCCTTGAAGAATGAGGGATGATGTGTAGTCAGCCAGTTGCGCACGAACTCCTCTACCGCTGCATTGTCACCAAACCGCCTTCCTCCCAGGTCTTCTTTCAGTGGCCCAAACAAATGGTAGTCACAGGGTGACAAATCTGGACTGTAAGGAGGATGTTCCAGAGGTGTCCAATGCATTTTCGTCAGTTTTTCTTGTCTCAACTGAGCAGTGTGTGGCCTTGCAGAGGAACCCACCTGGCAGACAAATTTTGGAATTTGAGTTCATCACTGATGATGGCTTGAACACTTCCGAAGCTTATTCCCACGTGTGAAGCAATTTCAGAAATTGTTACGTGCCGATCCTCCTCAATAAGGTCCCGTACAGCACGAATGTTGTCTACAGTGATGCTTATTCGTTGCCGTCTTTCAAAATTTCAGAATGTTTAGTGCCTTCTTTTGCCAAAAACTTAATAATAATGCATTGCGCAACAGACGTGTGTATCTCTTGCTCGCTCCTGGCGTAATGAAGTGAGCGGCCGCTCTTCGGAGTGCGATACATCAAGATCCCTACTCCAGACACCTCCACCAACTTCCCCTCCAACCGCAATCTTTACAGTTTGCTACCAGAGCCTCCAAATACAAATTCCGGTTTATATTTGATACACCCTCGTACCATCACTACCTTCACTCATCATACCATAACCCCGTCTTCCAGGCACTCCAACCTCAGAAGTGGGTTATAATTACGACAATGCCAGGAGAGAATACCAGAAATGTTGAAGTGACAACCTGGGACATTGAACAAAAACAAAATCCTTAAGAGTGATTGTGTATACCACACAGGCAACATATACAGCTAAGAGCTCATAAGAAGGCAAGCAGGACAAGAAGAGAGGGAGATGTTATTGCTACGAATCATCGATGCATGTGATTCTATGCATTGGACTGTATTAATCATCCACAAACCTTGTGCTCTTTTCTTGCCCAGTCGTGTTATGAATCCATGTATTGTAGTTACTAATACTCACTCACTGGCACTATCAAACCCAGGTTCATGGCCACACGGACATAAGCTCTCCATACATCCATATCCTGAGTTAATGTTTTCCAATCATTCACTGTATATTCTACTTCCCTCAAATCATAGTTAATGTTATTCTCCCACCTCATTCTTGGTCTACCAACTAGGCATTTTTCCTCTGGTTTTCCTATAAGAAGATTCCATACCAAATTTACTTCGGCAGAACATACAAAATATTTACAAAGACAACACCATAAAGATTAAATTAAATAACAGATTTTCTGAAGAAGGAATTATAAATCGTGGTGTGAGACAAGGCTGCCCTCTATCCCCAACACTCTTTGCAATTTATATCAATGAAGTAATATGTTGCTGGAACAAAACATATAAATTTGGAATAAGAATATCAGAAAATAGAAAATTAAACACCCTATTGTTTGCAGATGACCAAATAATAATAGCAAATTCCGAAGATAATCTACAGAAAGGTCTGTATGAACTTAACAAAATTACAGAAGAATATGGATTAAAGATATCTACAGAAAAACACAAAATTATGGCATTTCAAGGTGTAGATCCTGTCAGAAGTAAAATTGTACTGGACAATAAAATTTTGGAGCAGGTGAATAATTTTACATATCTAGGATGCAATATCTCATATGAAGAGAAAAGGATGTAAATGCAAAAATATCTAAATTTTTAAGAATTTTAGGGTTAATAAATTCTATCTTCAAGCCACAGTTAGTCCAAAAGCATTCAAGACTGAAAGTGTATAAAACACTGGCTCTTCCAACTCTTTTGTATGGTAGCGAAGTATGGACGTTGAAACAGAAGGATATACAGAGACTTAGATCTGCTGAAATGAGATATCTTCGGAGGACTGCAGGATACACACTACTAGATCACAAAAAAAAATGAAGACATCTTAGAAGAATTACACATGGAATCTTTAGAAAACAAAATTTCTGATTATAAGTCAAGATGGATACAACATGTTCATCGAATGGAAGATCACAGAATACCCAAACTAATGTTAAGATATCAACCTGCAGGAAGAAGAAGACCAGGACGTCCACTCAAAAGACTTCTGGATGGTGTTTCTCTTGAGGCCGAAACAGGTCAACAAATGGCCTAAATTCGTGAATGTACTATGATGATGATGAAGATTCCATTCACATCTTTCATTCCCCACTTGTGCCACATGTCCTGCCCATCGCAGTCTATGAGACTTAACTGTTCTTATTAAATCTGGCTTCCTATGGCAAGGGTTCCCTGAAGTAGTCCCCGCCTGGAGAACTGACCTCCGAAAAACTTTACCCCAGTGGAACCCATGTCAGCATTTCTTGACGGTTGTATTTTTACGGTGAAAGATAGTCACTCTATCGACCAAGGTACTTTTTTCATCTGGCTTATCAACTCCGACCAGTCCCGCATAGGATACCCCATCAGGAACAATGCTACCGCCGGTATAGCTCCTCGGGATCATTTAAGCATGCAAGCCACTCCACCATGACAAGGTAAAGATACCATGGGCGGTTACTAATATTGTTTCATTTTCATTCATTCATTCATTTTGAGAACTTTCCTCATCATTGAGGGTTTTCTCCAACTAATCTTAATAATTAACATGAATTAAAAATAAATAAATATAAATGACTACGGGACTTATAGACTATCAGTTTGTAACAAACATTCACAAATTTCCAAATTGTAGACCTTTTTCTAGAGTTTGTCGTATTTTGTTTCCATCTTTGATCCGAGGTTTGATACTTGGGACTGCAAGCAATGTATAAGATACACCTTGAAGTGGGTTGCTAGCCCGTTTTCATGGCGGGTTTATTATTCGGGGTTTTCTCCCTAGGCCGACCAATGGACAGGAGAAGAACAAGAGGAAGAAAAGCCAAGAGATGGATAGACAGTGCATGCATATCCAATACGTCTTCCTCCGAGGAGTGATTTTGGAAATAAACAGAATGAAAATCCTACAAATTATGTTTCAGAAGAAGAAGAAGATTCAAAAATTTTCTTAATTAAAGTTCTCCATCATTCTCTGTCCTCTATGTCTTCATCTGTTACACCATTTTCATTACAGTGTTTATAAATATTGTATTTTATTCATCCATGTGTTCTGATTATTATTATTTTTTTTCATTTTCATTACAGTGTGTATAAAGATAGTGTTTTATTCATTCAGAAACATGAATAATATTTTCAGGGACACACAGTACTAAGACGCATGCGACAGGAATTCTCTAGTATTGTGTCACCATCCTTAATAAATCTTCTTCTTCTCCCTTTCAAGTATTAGGCCAAGGCCTGTTACGATCCGATTGAAAATTTTCCCTCCGGCGTTTCATAGGACGGCTCAGAGATCTTTGTCCTCTTGGTATATAATTATAAACAGCTTTGGGGATCCGATTTGAACTCGTTCTTTCAAGATGGTGTTTCCAATTTAGTTGGTACTGTTTAATATATTCCAAAATTGGCGTAGTCTTCAATTCTATTAAGATATTGGTATTCCTTTTCCGATCCCATTGGTGTAACCCGCTGTTCTGCGCATGAATCTCATTTCACAAGCCGTTATTCTGCTTTCATGTTGTCATTTTAGTGTCCATGCTTCACTACCATAGGTCAACACTGGTCTAGCCAAAGTGTTATATAAACGTAATCTGGTGTTTTTTTGTACAAGGGATGGTTTCATAACTTGATTAACAATTCCCAAACTTTTATTATAACTAGTAATTTTTTCAGGGATATCCTTTTCATCCCAGATAGAGAGATAATATCCAAGATATTTAAATTGATTAGATCTCTCTAAAATTTTATTCTGGAGACAGATTTTACTTAGTATGGGGTCCTTCCCATGAAATGTCATAATTTTAGTTTTGTTAATTGATATTTCCATATTAAATTTGACACCTATTTTTTGTAAATTATAAATTGATTGTTCCAAATCATTTTCGGAAAGTGCCAGAAGAGCTAAATCGTCTGCAAAAAGAATAGCATCGAGTTTGAGGTTCCTATTGATGGGTATATATCCTCGTGTTTTCCTCCATTCGTTTATTAATTTATTCATATATATACTGAAAAGCACCGGTGAAAGTCCACATCCCTGTCTTCCTCCAGTGTTGATCTTTTCCCAAGAAGATAATTTGCCATCTTGTTTAACAGAGATTTCATTATCTTTACAGATGTTGAAAATATTAGTAATATATTGTTGTGGAACGTTATCTTCAGCTAAAATTTGTAGTAATATATTTCTGTCTACTTTGTCAAAAACCTGTATGAAGTCAACCAAGGCAATATGAGTTTCCATATTGAATTCCTTGCACTTTTCTAATAGTAGTTTTAGAGTGAAGAATCCATCTGTACAAGATCTACCCTTTCTGAATCCATTCTGCTCTTCTCCAATTATATTTTCATAATTTTTTTAAAATTTATTCTTAACTATATAAGCATACATTTTACATCCAGAGTTCAACAAGCTAATTCCACGATAGATATCTTTGATTTTGTAAATAAATGAACACATCAATTAACAAACTTACTATTTTCAACCAAGGGATTTTGTAGAACTTCTCAACTACATGGAACAAGTACAGACACAAAAGAATGCCAGTAAACCAGAATCCTGTCATTGCAACAATGTTGAACCAGCTTCCACGAGAAGTAACAGACAAAATTGACACAGAGATACAGATGAAACCCAATAGATTCAGTACCTGAAACAAAATCATGTTATTAGTTAAGTAAAATATTATTGACCTACAGTGTAATGAGTTGATATATGTAGGACGGGCGTGTATTTTTTACATTAGGCCTACATCATTTCATAACACCACTTATTACACTGGTCAACAGTGGTTTTGTTACCTTTAATATAAAATTAATTTCCGACATATTTATGCTCACAATTCATGAAACTATCAATTATTTTGGATGATTTGCTCTGTTTTTTATCTTTATTCTTGTTTTACACTACAAAAATCGGAAAATATGAAAAAATATAACGAACATATTTATAATATCAAGGAGAGAACACCAGGAATGTCAAAGGGACATTGAAAAGGTCATATAGAAAGAATGGAAGAAAACCGACTTGCAAAAAGAGCTAAAGAAGATAGACCAATGGACATGAGAAGAACAAGAGAGAGACCAGCCAAGAGATGGATAGACAGTGAATGTATATCCAATACGTCTTCCTCCGAGGAGTGATTTTGGAAATAAACAGGATGAAAATTCTACAAATAAGTTTAAGAAAAAGAAGAAGAAGAAAAAGGAGACAAAAAAGATGAAGAAAAATTAGAAGAAAAAGAAGAAAAAAGAAGAAAAAGAAGAAAAAGAAGGAAAAGAAGAAGAAGAAAAATAAGAAAATAAGAAGAAAAAGAAGAAAAGAAGAAGAAAAAGAAGAAAAGGGAGAAGAAAAAGAAGAAAAAAAGGAGAGAAAAAAGAAGAAAAGGAAGAAAAAAGGAAAAGGAAGAAAAAGAAGCCCCCTCCCTCCCCCGTATCCTCCCCTCCTCCCCCTCCTCCTCCCCTCCTCCTCCTCCCTCCTTCTTCCTTCCCCTACTCCGCCCCCTGCCCCCCCTCCTCCTCTCCCTCCCTTCCCCCTCTCCCTCCCCCTCCCTTCCCCCCTCCTCCTCCCCCGCCTTCCCCTCCTCCCCCCTCCTTTCCCTCCTCTTCCTCCTTCCCCTCTCTCCCCCTCCTCCCCCTCTTCCTCCCCTTCCTCCATCCTCCTCCTCTCTCTCTCTCCCCTCTTTTCTCCCTCCAACTATCTTGATTCATTCACTTTTGAAATGATAATCTATTAGCCCGGAACCACCACATTGGTCTTAATCCGTTTATTGTTGATGATGATGATTGTAATGATTAGCCAATCAATCTATCCATCAGCAGAGGTAACTTAAATATAATATTTGAGACATGTGAAACAGGATAGTTAAAACTTAAAGCAGAGTAAACATATAATCACACCTTACACAACGAACAGTTAAATCACCTCTCATAAACATCTAACAGCGTAATAAATTACAGCAATTACATTTACGTTAATCATCAGGATACACATGGCTTACGTAAACAATGAGGAGCCAAACTACTACATGTACAAACATAGTTAACTAAAGGATGTTTAAAGAGAATCAACTAACTAACTCACTGGCATTATGGAACCCGTAGGTTCATGGCCATGCAGACATAAGCTCTCCATACATCCCTATCCTGAGCCAATGTTTTCTAATCATTCCTTGTATAATCTACTTCCCTCAAATCATAGTTAATGTTATTCTCCCACCTCATTCTTGGTCTACCAACTGGGCATTTTTCCTCTGGTTTTCCTACAAGAAACTTCCACACGTATCTTTCATTCCACATTTGTGTCACATGTCCTGCCCATCGCAGTCTACGAGACTTAACTGTACTTATTATATCTGGCTTCCTATAAAGACCACGTAGTTCACTGTTATGTAGTTTTTCTCCATTCACCTGTCTGTTCATCTCTCTTTGGTCCAAAAATTTTCCTAAGAACTTTGTTTTCAAATACTTGTAATCTCCTTTCCTCCCTTAAAGTAAGAGTCCATGTTTCGCATCCATATAATATAACTGGTAGAATAATAGTTTTATATATTTTCAGTTTAACGTTTTTTGAAAGGAGTTGGGATGTCAAGAGTCTCTGTAATGCATAATAACACGCGTTTCCAGAATTGAGCCTATGTTTAATTGCTTTGTGCATCTCATTCCTATTTGTGATTATTATTCCTAGGTATTTCAATTCAGCCACTTCCTCAAATTTCCCTCATTCATTAACTATTGTTTATAACAAGCAAGTGTTTCTGGATGTATTCATTTACATTCGACATTTCATAAAAAATATGTTTCATCCGGTAAGCAGATGGGTGAAGGTTGACCTCTCTTCGGATCTTAGACTACACATGTAATTATGACATCATAATGATTTGACACAGATATGAGCAACTTGTGAATCATACCTACAGAACCAAGACCTTGAGTAACTGTGAAGGCTTCCTATGTTTAAAATATGTAAATTTCAACATCTATTAGAAATTAAACCATAATGTTCACATATGCTTACATACATATTATATATACAGCTAATTTTTTTATTTTATTTTTTCCACCGCTGTGGTCTCAAGGTAGTGTGCTGCCTTGTCACGCAGCGGGCCCGGGTTCGATCCCCGCTCGGAACAAGTTTCCTGGGTGAGGTTTATTTCGGGGTTTTTCCTCGCCTGTAAGACAAGTCTCAGGACACTTTAAGGCCCAAACGGTCCCCGAACATCATCTGGCCATCATTATCATCAATATCATATTCACCTCATTAAATTAGGTTTAAGGCCTCTCCTGGCGCATCATTACCCATCGTCATCACCCATCATATCATTGGGGCAGCATAACCCTGCCTTCCAGGTGCCCCAACCGCAGAAGTTGGTTACAATACGCCAATGCCAGGAGAGAATACGTGAAATGTCGAATGACAAATAGGTGGCATTGAACAAAAAAAAAAAATTCAATTTTAAAATTGAGGAGTGTGAATGAACTTGACAACCCACGTATTTCCAAAAATTATTTTTTTGCCTTATCAAACCTCTCCATTAAGTTTTCAAACATGTTATTGTTTGGATAATAAAAAATAACCAAATCCCCTTCTGATTAGATGATTTATGACTAGAGCAAGGAATTATATGGAGAAAATTATACGAAAATATAAAATAATCAACTGAGTTAGTGTTTACTTAATGAAAATCCATATTTATTAATTTAATTAAATAAAACGTAGTTTTATTTGATTTTCATATTTATTATATAATTCAGTGACAGCTGTTTCGGTACACTGTACCTTCTTCAGACATGTTAACAAATTATGAATTGTGTTCCAACTGATCTAAGCAACAATACAACAATATTTATATTTAAATTAATATCGGGAAGAAAACATTATGAGGTTATATCGTTAATAGTGAGTGGAGAACATATTTTAATCGACTCACCTCATACATTTTCAATATGTTCTCCACCCACTATTAACAACATTGTTAAATAAATATTGTTGTATTGTTGCTTAGATCAGTTGGAACACAATTCATAATTTGTTAATATGTCTGAAGAAGGTACAGTGTATCGAAACAGCTGTCACTGAATTATATCTTAATAAATATGAAAATCAAATAAAACTATGTTTTATTTTCATTTAATTAATAGATATAAAATCATAAAGACAAAATACGAAAATTATGACACAAAAATATTATGAAGCTAGTATTTTCTAAACTTTTTACATATATTTATGTACAGCCTTTGAAATAATTGTTGGCGCACAGGTAATTTTCAAGTCCCACAACGAAGCCACTGCGCATGACCAGAGGTCAGTTGTTTGGTTCAAAAGTATACAACTGTTTGAGAAACTAAAATCCATTCTATTTCTTGTGTGTCGAGCAATGGAAAATGATTTTGCGTATATAAGTAGTGCGGTAAATGCTGTAAATAAAATAAAGCAAAAAAAAAAATATAACAAAACAAAGATAATTGAGATAAGCACGAGAGAGAGAGAAAGAGAGAGAGAGAGAGAGAGAGAGAGAGAGAGAGAGGAGAGAGAAAGAGAGAGAGAGAGAGAGAAGAGAGAAGAGAGAGAGAAAGAGAGAGAGAGAAGAGAGAAAAAGAGAGAGAAAAAGAGAGAAAAAGAGAGAGAAAAAGAGAAAGAGAAAGAGAGAGAGAGAGAGAGAGAAAGAGAGAGAGAAAAAAAAGCATGACAGCGGGATCGAACTCGCGACCTCGTGCATGGAAAATAGAAGCTCCATCCACTAGACCACAACCGTTCCCGGCTAGAAACTGTCTGTATGAAGCGATGCAATACTCTGGACTTACTTGTATAATGAAATTATATATTAACTTGTTTTAATTTAAATTAATCAGATGCATTTTACATTAGTAGTAGAAATAAACAATCTTGTTATGCCTTGTGTTTTTTAAACAAAGTAACGAGATTTTATTATCGTTATTCTTTATATATAAATATAAATAGATCATTGGTTGATTAATGTCTTTGACATCGTCCGATTCCTAATAGCCAATTTTGTCGGTCCATCCAATCTCCTGGTTGTAGATGTTTCTCCTTCATGTATAAACATATTCCCTGACTCCAGGAGGTTTTAGGTCTTCCTCTGCCTCGTTTTCCCTCAGGTTTCCATTCCAAAACAGAGAGCTGTTTGTTTTTAATTAATTAATTTCCCTATATATACAAATTGATTTATATAACATAGCCTGGTAATGTGTAGGCATTATAAAAAAACAACGTTATTAAAAAAAATTCCTGACCAGGATCGATCTTGGGCCTTTGTCGTCGCAAGAAAGCACCTTACTGACTGCTCTACTGAAGCAAACGATACGAATACTGCATCAGAAGTAAGCGCTAATTTACTATTGATTGGTTTAAGAGACCATTACTTGCTTTCAGTCATCTGATAACTCTCTTAACTTAAGATATTCAATTAATAAATTTATTTGTTGAAATTCTTTCAATAACGATTGGTATAAACCTATGATTGGTCCCTTATGTCGCCGGATTTGACCTCAAAGGAGACAGCACATGTAACAACTTACTCGAGTTTGAATCGCTCTTCAAAACTTTTAACTTTCCACCATCAAGAGTAGTGCCATCATTTTTTTCAAAGGCTGTACATAGGCCCACTATAACTCATAAGTGTACATACCAGCACATAAATGAGACAAACAGAACTTATTTCAGCTCAAGAAATCAAGACATTCACTGTATTTCAATTTTAATTAGCTTTTTCATTAATTTTAACCCAATATAAAATATCACATTCATGAACTCAAAGAATTTTAATGGATCATGCCATAGCGTAGTTGTATAAGGAAACATGGTACAAACAGGAAAGTCGTGGGTTCAAGTCTCGATATGGTCAAGGTTTTTAGCAGGACCAGACCTCCTGGTGGCATTTGTGGACCTGGGGTCGACTCAGATCCTAATAGAAGTGAGTACTAGGTGCGTGTTCTGGACAGAAATGTGGCCATCAGGCAGATCCTACAACCCGGTGGACATCTTGTGCCTATTGCCTAGATTCTAGGCTCATGTTCTTGTTCTGGGAATCAAGTTTAGGACAAAAACCTCCACCTAACACTGTCACTCTGTGACTCCTCATCAAATTATTTGCTTTTATAAAATCTATCTTGTTCAGGGGATACCGAAGAATTTTGACTTCTCTACCACATTACACTATCAAAAATTACATAAATACATTAATTTCAAAAATATTTTAATGAATTCCTAGAACTTTTATTGAAAAAAAGAATATCGGAAGTTGAAAAATATGAAGGAGTATGAAATTTTCATAAGTAATGCCACGAGCGATTTCCAATTTATCTAGAGAATTTGGAAATCAAGAGTGGCATTTGTTAGGACTATTTAACGAATAAAATTAAGCTCTTTACTCACAAATCATTGTTTAACTACAGTTATTTTAAAATATTTATATATTTAATGTAAACGGCGATGTTTGAAAACAAATAAAAAATGTGAGGTTATGTTCGTTCATTCACTGCTGCTTGATCACATTATTTATTGCCAAATAAGATCGCAATATTGTAAGAGTGCACCCAAGTGGAGAAATAATGAAACACATCAAACTATATATCATAATCAACATTACGGGTTATTCATTTATTTTTTTAGTAAACAACTCAGTAAAATCAAGGAATCTTTTCATTATTTGCTATATCCAATGTATTTGTTGGAGAAAAATGTTTTGACCTGTTCAGAACATTAAAAAGGAGGAGCTTTCTTTATCACAAAAGCAGGAGCTGATAAAGAGAAATCGATAAAGGGCGAGGTGAAACACGGCTGTCATTGGTTGTAAAACAACATTCATTGAAACGGTCATTGACTAGCATTTGTGGCATGAGTTAAATAGTCACTAAAATATTATGAAATATGAAGTTTTTTGTTGGTCTTATTTGATTCTACACATCATAAAATGTAAATATACAGTCTCAGCGCTCTCTGACTAACAGTTTAAAACATGAAAGTTCATAAAATTCTTTGCTCTATTTATGACACACTTATAAGACTTTAATCTCAATTATCTAACAAGGAAAAGTCAACCATTGAATGTTGAAAATCGACCTTGAAATTTTTCCCAGAGAAGCATTATGATGCACCAAAGCTACGTGCAAAAAATTATGTCAATTTTAATTGCAAGAGACTAAAATCAAGCACCAAATATCTCATTTAAACTTTGGGGAAGTAATACAACTCACAAATTGGTAGATTGGATAACCCTCACAACCTGCCATCTGCATTGTGACATGCTTCACTCTGCTCTACTCAAGTAGGGATGTCCGTATGTTTTGCACAGTGGGTTGGCATGGCTGATTCTGGCTTCAATTTCTGTGCCTTGTCACTGCTGCAGTCTCGAGGTAGCATGCTGCCTTGTCACACAGCGGGCCCGGGTTCGATACCCGGTTTGGGGCAGTTTTTCTGGGTGGGGTTTTTATCGGGGTTTTTCCTCACCTGTAAGACAAATGTCAGGAAAACTTTAAGGCCCAAATGGTCCCCGAAATCATATGGCCATCATCACCATCCATAACATTATCATCACCATCATCTTCATCATCCTTCACCGGTGTGGAAAGCAATGGGAGCTACCACACCTACAATTCCCTAGTAAAACTGCAAGCATACCATGAAAAAATGCTATGATTGCAGTGAAGGACCTGCCTTTGGGCAGAATTACTATGGATGGATGGTAGTTAAAAGCGGCAGATATATATATATTTTATATGGTCTTGGTAAGCTGTTAGTTTATTCTGACGATGTAGTATTATTGGCCGATAGCGAGGAGATACTAAAGGACAACACGCACACACTATTGAGTAACACTAAGGAAGTAGGACTGGAAGGTAAATATCAATAAAACTGAATATATGGTCACACGTAGAAATATATTATATAATGGAAATGGACAGCTAAGGACAAATGAGGGAAATTTTGAGGAAGTGGCTGAATTCAAATACCTAGGAACAATAATCACAAATAGGAAGGAGATGCACAAAGAAATTAAACATAGGCTCAATTCTGGAAATGCGTGTTATTATGCATTGCAGAGACTCTTGATATCCCAACTCCTTTCAAAAAACGTTAAACTGAAAATATATAAAACTATTATTCTACCAGTTATATTATATGGGTGCGAAACATGGACTCTTACTTTAAGGGAGGAAAGGAGATTACGAGTATTTGAGAATAAAGTACTTAGGAAAATTTTTTGGACCAAAGAGAGATGAACAGACAGGTGAATGGAGAAGACTACGTAACAGTGAATTACATGGTCTTTATAGGAAGCCAGATATAATAAGAACAGTTAAGTCTCGTAGACTGCAATAGGCAGGACATGTTGCACATATGGGGAATGAAAGACTTGCATGGAAGCTTCTTGTAGGAAAGCCAGAGGGAAAACGCCCAGTTGGTAGACCAAGAATGAGGTGGGAGAATAACATTAACTGTGATTTGAGGGAAGTAGATTATACAGGGAATGATTGGAAAGCATTGGCTCAGGATAGGGATGTATGGAGAGCTTATGTCCGTGCGGCCATGAACCTATGGTTTCGATAGTGCCAGTGAGTAAGTAAGTATAATAATCTTTTAACTACAAGTGATAGTCCTCATGCAGTTAGGCATCGAAAGTCAACGCCAGTTCAACGGAGCACCATGTATCGAGCGTATTTTAAGTGCTAGTTTAATGAATTAAATAAAATTAAGTCTTCTTCTTCCTTCCAAGTATTACGCCAAGGCCTGTTACGATCCTATAGAAATTTTCCCTCCAGCATTTCATTGGACGGCCCAGAGATATTTGCTTTGGTCATCATAAGTTTGATCCTTCCGGGAAATTCTCGTATAAGACTTCAAAGCATAATAATAGTCCCTTCGATTGATGCTGGCCAAAGGAAGGCAAGACCAGTGATGGGGCTGCCATCTTATAGCCTCTGGTCAGGCTTTTCTGGAGAAGAAAAGAAAATAAAGGAAAGAAGAAATGGAAGAAAGGAAAGACTCCCTAGCCCTCGGATGCCCTAATAGCATCGGGGTTGAAAAAACAAGAGTTAACCAAGAGAGGTTAGATAGTAAAGTTAAAAGAGTCTGGTATAAGTAAGTGGAAGAAAGGAAAAAATACCAGATCGGTTAAAGATAAAAGTAAGGAGCAAAACACAAGTAAGTGGAAGCAATGTTTTGCTCAGCTTGGACACCTTGTGGTCGTCATCGACATATCCCCTAGACGGGGACCCCTGAGGGTGCTAGTTTAATTAATTTAATTAAATTAAGTTATTCATCTTTGTCTGTTCCCACACAACTCTCCTTTCTGTCCCTATATGAGATGAGAATCTCAGTGCTCATCCTGAAACAACAGGAACCGAGTAGCTACCGAAGTAGGGCAAACAGACGATGTACAACAATTAAAACGGTGAACTCAGTGACTAATTAACTGCCACCTTCAAAATACCGCCCCAAAGTTTCTGCATGCAATGGTTGACAGTTTCCTTGTAAGTAAAGACACTTTGTGGGTTGTCAAGATTTTGTCCACGTCCCTCAATTTATGATAATCAGTTCTACAAATTAACATACATACATTTTGCTTTCTTTTTCTGTTTTTTTCAAATTTTAACAAAGTTGTAGGTAATGATCAGTAGATCAGTTTATAAATTATGGAAACTAATAAACAATTATAATTTAAAGATAACAACAGAGAAAACAAAGTCAATGGCTATTATTGGAACTCAGCATAAAAGGACAAAAATTGTAATTGGAGCATACATAATTGAACAAGTAACTTGTTTCAATTATCTGGGATGCATGACATCGTACCAGCAAAATTTGGACATGTAGAAGAAATTAGGGAAATTTCAACAGATATATGGTCCAATAAGAAGATATTTGAGAAATAAGACCACAAGAGAAACTCAAAATTTTACAAAACAGTAGCCATTCTAACGTTAACATACGGGTTTGAGACTTGGCCTTTAATGATCTCTGATAAAAATAAAATTGAGACAATAAAAATGAGATTTCTCAGATCAGTTGCAGGTGTATCTCTAAGAGATCAAAAGAGAAGTCAACATATCAGAGATGAATAACAAATATATAATATAAACGAGACAATACACAGAAATAAACGTAATTGGTTTGAACATATACAAAGAATGCCAAATAATCGTTTATCAAAACACCTGCTTCATTATAGGCCTCTAGGCCGAAGAAATGTAGGAATACCAAAACGTCGTCGGAAAGACGACCTGCACCTACAGCATAAAGTGCACTGGGGAGATGGTGATGATGTAAGTAATGTCTAATGACTAGAGCCCAGATTTGTATGCAAAATAAAGTACTAAATATGCTTGCATATATGCATGAAAACTGTAAAAAATATGCAACTTAATATGGAAAAACCGATTGTAATAAATCAAATTAATTATTTACTTTGTGGGTAACCTTATCTTATTCCTAGCTGTTACATTAGATAAGGAAGGTTTTCATAACGTTTTCTTCTTTTTATTTATTATATACAACTTTTCCTCATTAGAGGATTGCCTCAAGGACAAAGTGATACAGACAATTTTCGAAATCGACGAAATACATTTTGTAAAACATTAAAGAGCTCCTTTGCCTGTCGAAGAAGATTTTATACAATAAAAATGCCCTTTTTACATCACATGATGTCACAAGTGCATCTGAAATACACCACAGTTCTTCTTCAGTGAATTCCTTTTCAGTTACAGTTTTTCACTGTCATCAGAGAGCATTTTGCTAATTTGACAAATTCTATTGTAGCCAGGATTTTTATTTAATACTTCAATAAGCTTATCAAATGCGATTTTAGCAATACCGTAATATTATTTCTCAAGGCCCACGGGTATTGGGTGTTTCCCTCTTACACAGATGTAAATATACATGTTATGCTTATATCCAAATGATTGCAGAGACTTTATTACTTACTTACTTACTCACTGGCACTATCGAACCCGTAGGTTCATGGCCGCACAGACATAAGCTCTCCATACATCCCTATCCTGAGCTAATGCTTTCCAATCATTCCCTGTATAATCTACTTCCCTCAAATCATAGTTAATGTTATTCTCCCACCTCATTCTTGGTCTACCAACTGGGCGTTTTCCCTCTGGCTTTCCTACAAGAAGCTTCCATGCAAGTCTTTCATTCCCCATACGTGCAACATGTCCTGCCCATCGCAGTCTACAAGACTTAACTGTTCTTATTATATCTGGCTTCCTATAAAGACCATGTAGTTCGTTGTTATGTAGTCTTCTCCATTTACCTGTCTGTTCATCTCTCTTTGGTCCAAAAATTTTCCTAAGTACTTTATTCTCAAATACTTGTAATCTCCTTTCCTCCCTTAAAGTAAGAGTCCATGTTTCGCACCCATATAATATAACTGGTAGAATAATAGTTTTATATATTTTCAGTTTAACGTTTTTTGAAAGGAGTTGGGACATCAAGAGTCTCTGCAATGCATAATAGCATGGATTTCCAGAATTGAGCCTATGTTTAATTTCTTTGTGCACCTCATTCCTATTTGTGATTATTGTTCCTAGGTATTTGAATTCAGCCACTTCCTCAAAATTTCCCTCATTTGTCATTAGCTGTTCATTTCCATTATATAATGTATTTCTACGTGTGACCATATATTTAGTTTTATTGATATTTACTTTTGAACTCAATATATTCAAACTTTTAGATAGAATTACACAATATAGAGATGAATGGACGGACCACATCAACAGAATGGATAACAATAGGGAAAAAGTCGGTTATATGTCTCAGATGAATTTTTCTAAGTTCCACAGAATCACAGTGCGCATGCGCGAGTTGCGGGAATTGCCGTAATGGTTAATATAGCCTCCGGTAGATGGCTCTGCAGTCGGCATTACCAACTTTGGGAATAAATTTCCAAATGCAAAAAAAAATGGACGTTAACTAACTTGCCATTTTCTAACTAAAGAAAACAATTTACATGCATATTATTTATTCCCAAATGCTTAAAAATGGACATAAACCAACTTCCCATTTCCTAACGTAACAAGGCAATTTACATGCATACTATTTAATGAACTATAAACTAATTTTACGTACACTAACACTAAATATGGCTTCCGATTATTTTCAAATGGTGTCAACGTTGGAACAACATGGGAAAGTAGCAAGCAAGTAATTTATCCACGATCATGTTTTACGTAAATATATACATATAAAATATTGTAAAGAAAGCTTGAAGATCATTGGAAAATGTTTAAATCAGTACAAAACGTGTTTACAAGTGTTTAGTGCATCAGTGGCATAAGAGTGTAAGTGTAGAATTGTGAGAGACATAAAACCTACCACATCCAACAATAGTATTATAAACTGTTGGTTTTCTTAGGGCTTAAAGGAGCTTCGGGACTTGGAATTTTGGTAGCATGAGGTTCTAGCCGAGCGTTAGTATGTGGATGTTTTAGTTATAAAGGCATACGAATTTTCGAACATAAATAAATTGATTCTTAATTTAAATTATTTTATTTCTAGAGAAATAACCCTAAGTATTCTAACCCTAAATAAACAATCTAAGCTTATATTAAGAAAACCTACATTTGAACTTTCTTGGGAATCGAGAGAGGGAGATGGGGGTTTATAAATCTACCCTAATTTACATTTTAATAATTATCTGGTAACTCCTACACTTAGACATGTAATATTGAACTATTTAAAATACTTGACTACATTTCTAACTGTTCCTAGTGAATTTATTAACAAAAATGGTATGTAGACTTATCCATCAGCTACTCTTGCTTCCACAGACAGACCCGAGTCCCATATTATCCAAGGTTTATATACTAAACTTCTGACCTACAGCTACCCTAACTGTACTCACATTCCATTAGTCTAAATGCAGCTAGCCTTGAAAACTTTGTTCCTGCCATAAGTCACAATTCTGTCCTGATATATAATATGTCTAAGTGCTTTATTTCAACAATTGTTTTTATTTGGAATAATTAAAATAATCTATGAAATAATTAAATATTTATGTAAAATACTCTATGTACTCATAACAAATAGAATTCCAAAACAGATTCTTCATTACAAACCACTAGGACTAAGAAATGTTGGAAGATCCAATAAAAGATTGATAGACCAACTCAAACATGAGATCGGAACAGACCAGCAGGTCTAATACTTGATGCTGCTGCTTATGATACTACCATCTACCAGAAGTTTCATTAAGCGTTCGCGCATGCGCAATGTGATCCTATAGAACTTAGAAAAAATATTGATAGATAATTTGTATACGTAGATAAATATTTAACTATTATAAAAATGTTAAAAGTAGTACGAAATGTTAGTAAAAAAGGAGAAAAAAGTGGTGCAACAGCATTATAAAAATGTTAATGGAAAAGCATAGAGTAAGTTACTCGAAAGTTAAGCCATTACGAAGAATAAGTTTTTGTAAATAAATATGGAAGAGTTTACTCACAATTTGTGCAATTTTCAAAATTCCTGGTATGGTTCGAATGTAAAGAGGATCATAACGAATATTTCTCTCCACAGTTGTGTTAGATGTTGTTACAGTTGTCGTTGTAGAATGTTGAGCTGGAAAACCTGGATCTGCCATTTTTTTTTTAATCCCCAAAATATGCAGTATTACTTTTGACAGCTATTATCTTGACCTGTCAACGCCCACAGATTAGGGCAACGCCTATAATTCAAAATGGGTCATATCAGGAATCATACGATCTTTAACAATTCACCAAATTACTTGATACCATAGCGTACCACTACCTTGTTATCGCTTGTTATATATTCACAAACACGGCCCACTCGATGACGGAACGTTTTATTTATGTACCATGGTATTAGTAGATAACATCAACTGAATTAAAAATTCAGAAAACTACGTATACTTTGTTTCATCTATCTGTGTTTGCACATCAGAGCCATAGAGAACATAGAGATCATATACAGATCTGTGCTGCAGATAGAGAACGAGCAAAATTTAGCAGTAGGCTAGCATTCTCTAACATAATAATAATAACTGGAAAGCGCACTAACGTGCAAAAGGAGTTTGATTCATTAGTTTTTGCTATAGTCACAAAGTGATTTGTTAATGTTTCTGCATTCGTTGATACGGTATTTTTCACAGCGTTCTCCGCATAGTGAGCATATGCAGTGGTCGTTAGCGTCGTGGTAGGACGTGTTTCTGCATATTTTGTGATGATAGCCATGTATCGCTAGCTTGATCACCACATGTCTCAGTTTCTGATTGGCATTTGTCCAGGTCCGGTCTATCATGGCGTCGGTGTCGTAGAAGTCCGATGGGATTTCTTCCCTCTTCTTTCGCCTCTCTAGAATGTGTTTTTCTGCATTATCTGTTGATGGTAATGTTAGTGCTGTCCTCAGATCTTCTATGAGAAAAGTCTTTCTTGCTAGTTCGTAAGTCAGGCGCGAACGTGTATATTTTGAGATGTCCATTATAGTCTTTAGAAATTTCCTTCTAGGATGTAAATATCTTGTTTTGATGGTTTTTCCCAGATAAGGTGGAGTCCGTACGTCATTACTGGTAAGATTTTGGCTCTAAATAGGCACATCGCTGTTTTTAGTGATAATTTCTGAATGTTCTGTATGTCATACATTGCTTTCATGGCGGCCACTATTCTCTCTTTTATGTGGAGTCTGAAAGTTAGTGTCGTTTGCAGAGTAATTCCGAGGTATTTGAAAGAGTTTACAATTTCGACTCTACCTTCCTCATATTGTAAGCAGAGATAACCCACTATAGATTGTAATGCTACGGTTTATTATACAGCGTGTCGCGCCCGACGTGACGCGAATCCGCGTTTCGCTCGGCGTGATGCTGGTTCCACATGGAGCGCTTACGCTACAGCGCATATGTTTATGGAATTGTCGCCAGATGGCACCACATATATGGAAAATCAAAATGACCAACGTTCATAATAAATTTCCAAATGTGTTTACAAAAATTAATGTATACAAACCTGTCCCTGCATAACCTAATAAAATAAATTGCTTACATACTATTTAGTAAACTGTAAACTAATCTGATGTACACTAAACTGACCCATCGGAATCTAATAAAATGAAGTGATTGAATATTTATTTCTTAAAATATGGTTTGGAATTAAATGCAAATGTTGGTAATTCACACATATGTCCTGCCATCTGGTGGATTTAATTTTATGAGCGTTCACGTATGCCAACTTCAATTCTAATAAAGAACTTTGAAAATAAATTGAGAGGAAAAGTCATAATTTGTGTACATAGATAAACATATTAAAATTCTTCATTAAAAAAGTTTCAAGTGTCGTTGCAAAACGATTAAAATAGTTCGAAATATTAGTAAGACAGAAAAAGTAACAGCTTTTATTTATCTCTTGACTAAGTTCAAGCCACAATAACTTTTTTCTGTACATCTCTGTACTCCTTCATGCTCATATTGTATAAAACATATATAGAACTCGATGATTTGCAACAAAACTATCTAACTTTCGTTGTTAAAATTGGAAAGTTATAAAACAAGTACTGTATTTCCGACATTTTGTTATAAAATATTAGTTTGTTTTTAGCAATTACACCAATGAGTACGGGTAATATCTTCTATATTCTTTGTTTGCGCTGGCAAATTGCGTCCTGCATTCAAGAGATTCCAAAACACGACGCGACATGTCAGCGCAAATTTTTTTGCGCCAGCAATTTGCGTTGTATTTAAACCACCTCCATTTAAATACATGGGGAGCAATTTTTGCGCTGGCGCGTTGCGTCGTAGATAAACCACAGCATAAGGTTGTCATCTTATATTCTCTAACAGACATAACCCACTTCTCTAACATAGAGATGGGTTATCGCTGATTCTCTATGATGGCGGTTAGCTTAGTATCTCAATGGCAGTGATGTGATAAAAATCGCAAACTCGCAACTGCGATAACTCTCAAAAGAAATGACCGACCGATAATATTTGACAGGGACCTCAAGCGAATACAATAAAACTAACAAATTACAGCTTGCTACATTATCGACAAAAATCACTAGCTCTATTCTGAGTTCCATACAATCTTAATCTCGATTTTTTAGTCGTTATTATCCCACAATTTAAAATTCCTCCCAAATTATCCAAGTATCTGATTATTAATAAAACTTGCACCTCACTTCGTTATTTTGTCTTCTTATATTGGTTATGGAGAAATTAATACTCCATGCTTACACCAATGTTCTGTTGGTGATACAATGTTTGCTCCAATGACAGAACAACAGTCCAGTAAAAACTGACAATGTAGTATTAATTTCTCCAAAACCGGTCTAAAAATATAACAAAATATTAGGGGAGACGTTATTTTGATTAATATACATTATTAATACTTCATATTGTTATTTCCTACAAATTTCAAAGTTAAAAGTATTTCTTCTTCTTCACTTCCTGGTTTAGACAAGAGTTGCCTGTTCTGTCTTCACTAATAGATCTAAGACCATCTGTTCCGAGGATGTCTGACATCTCTTCTTCCTCTTGGAAAATAATGGAAGATTTTATTTGGTAATCTTTCTTCCATTCTTTCTACATGTTCTTTCCACTGTATCTTGTTGTTAAATATCTTTTCTTTTATGGAGTAGATCTGCAGTTCTTCACGGATATCCTTGTTTCTTATCTGGCCCATTCTAGTGCAGCCTTTTACTCTTCTTAAAAATTTCATTTCGGCTGCTTGGATTTTACTTTCTTGTTTGGTAGTGGTAATCCAAGATTCACTCCCATACAAAAGGACAGGGACAGCCATTGTTTTATAAAATTTTGTTTGTTTATGAGCTTTATTATTCAATGTTCTATTTATTGTACCACAAATAGCTTGAAACTGATGTGTTTTGTGTTCAATATCTTTATTTCTTTTCTTCTCAATTTCCAAGACCCATCAACTTATGATTCTTAACCAATGCAAGGAAAAGAAACATCAGAAAAAAGTTAATGAGTCTTAGAAAACTAGTAGAATACTTCATAATCCAATTAATTCTTTCAAAGTATTCATATTAATGGATTTTTTCAACACTTTCTTAGAAATAACATTACTGCATAACATTTTCTTAGAATTAAAAGAAAAGGATAATCTTGATTCACAAGGAAAGGTTAAAAAAAACATACATAATTTAAAATTTATATATTTAGACATATAAAAACAAATAATAAACAACAGAGAACTTCAGTAATTTATGAAGAATTAAAGCATTGATAATGATCTGCAAAAAATGTATTACTAATTATAATGTACAAACAAGCAAGATTGGGTTGCAAAAGGAAGAACTTAAAACAAATTACAGTGTTTTAGCAGATGATACAGCAATGTTTGCTGAAACAATGGAAGAAGCAGGGAACAAATCCTTGAACTAGAGAAACAAGCAGTTAAAATAAGTCTTCACATTTAAAAAAACAAAACTAAAATCACGACAAACACTAAACAACCACATAAATACCTCAAAAGTTTAAGAACAAAAGATTGAAATAGTCAAAAAATTCAAATATCTTTGGAGAATGGATTAGTTGGAATGCAAAGCAATGGAATCCAGAAAAAAATGAACTGGCTTTCCAACTAACAGAAGATATACTGGTATACAACAAAAAATCCCTTTCAGAAGGATCTAAAATTACACATTACAAGATAGTGATCAAGCCAGCACTGTATGCAGCAAAAAAATGTTAACCATGAATTTCAAAGGCCAAATGGAGAAACTTGAGCTAAAGGAAAGGAAAATTTTAAAGGAAAATCATAGGACCAAAAATTCCAAGATGATAATATACATAAAAAATGAAACACTACAAAAAAAAATTGTAAAACTTTGAGATACTTTGTGAAAAAGGAGAATAAATTTTTATGGTCAACTTCTCAGAATGAACTATAGCAGATTAACCAAACAAATCTTTGACTTTTTTCCATATCGCAAAAAAAAAATTAAGAAGGAATTCAATCACATTTTAAACATTGCTATGTCAAATTATTTTGGAAAGGAGATAATAATAAATAAGTTAAAGAGATTCCAATAACAAAAAAGACAAAGAATACACCACCCTACAACCTGATTCAAAAGAAAATAAACATTTCAAGAAAATTACTTACCATCCTGAAACCCACAGAAAATTTAAAAAAATATTTAACAAATTTGATATTACATTAGCACCGATTAACAAATTTAGCCTGGATAATCTACTAGTAACCAATAAGAAAGTTAATGTCCCAGATAGTAAAAAATCTGGAATTTACGAAATCAGTTGCAATGACTGCAATAAAGTATATATAGGAAAAACTAAAAGGAATTTAGAAATTTGTACAAAAGAACATCTTAGAAATATTAAAAATGATGAAATTGAAAAATCGGCAATTGCAGCTCACAGTTTGCTAGAAAATCATAAAATCAGAAAAGACACTAAACTTTTGAAACATTTGGACAAACCTTTAGAATTAACAATTTGGGAAAAGATATACATTCAAAAGAATAAATATAGAGCAATG
Source organism: Diploptera punctata (assembly GCA_030220185.1). Taxonomy (NCBI): domain Eukaryota; kingdom Metazoa; phylum Arthropoda; class Insecta; order Blattodea; family Blaberidae; genus Diploptera; species Diploptera punctata. The sequence goes on along the minus strand of JASPKZ010007338.1, from coordinate 900,183 downwards.
AATTTCGATATCCTCGACGAGAATAATTTAATCTCCAAGTTCATAAAATCTACACCAGATGGCAGTTCAGAAGATTATGTTAACGACGAAATTTCAACAGTTGGAATTTGGCTGAAGATGGAAGTAATACTATACTTTTGAAACTGGTATCGTGAAGACATGCAACTTTGTGAGGTGAGATGTTAAAACATTTTCTCAAACTCATTTATTAAAACCCAACTGGTTTAAAGAAGCTGAAAAAGACATAGTAGAATTATAGATTACAGAAAATTCACTAATTGATTAAACAGCTAATTCAATTATTCAAGGTTCCAAGATAAATCTACATATAAACCCAAACCTATTATCTCGGAACAAAAGAGGAAAAGAAGATCAGAAAGAATGAAGAAATGCTGGGCACTAAGAAAGGAACAACACACACAGAGAAATGACTGACCCAACATACTCCAAAGAAGGTGAAAAAAAAAAATACAAATAAGCATGTAAAGGGGAAAAAATGGGGGAATACATATGTAGACGATTTTATTATTAATTTAACACTTCTCATTGAAGGATAAATTATATTTGAAGAGAAAAATTTTCGCCTAGACCGGGACTCGAACCCGGGACCCTTGGCTTTCCGGGTCAAGTGCTCTACCAACTGAGCTATCGAGGCGAGTTATGATCTAGACGCAAATTTTTCTCTTATGTACATTGTAATTCTCTCGCGCCAAATGCTTGAAACCATTAGCCTTATATCTTTGCAAATGGCGGCTTATTAGTTAAGAAGACCTTTCTTGGGAATTTAACACTACAACCGACGCCCAGAGTTTAGGGGGGGATTCTATTGACGATTTTATTATTAATTTAACACTTCTCATTGAAGGATAAATTATATTTGAAGAGAAAAACTTTCGCCTAGACTGGGACTCGAACCCGGGACCCTTGGCTTTCCGGGCCAAGTGCTCTACCAACTGAGCTACCGAGAATTACAACGTACATAAGAGAAAAATTTGCGTCTAGATCGTAACTCGCCTCGGTAGCTCAGTTGGTAGAGCACTTGGCCCGGAAAGCCATGGGTCCCGGGTTCGAGTCCCGGTCTAGGCGAAAATTTTTCTCTTCAAATAGAATATATATGTATTGTCGGACCAATAGATCTGTACCCCTCAAGTGCTGCAGTCGTTCTTAGTAAAGTTAATGCCTCTACTCACTCCATTCCATTCACATCCCTCCCACCAGCAGCCACGATAATTTTCGGAATCCGCCAATTTTGGAATATATTAAACAGTACCAACTAAATTGGAAACACCATCTTGAAAGAATGAGTTCAAATCGGATCCCCAAAGCTGTTTATAATTACATACCAAGAGGACAAAGATCTCTGGGCCGTCCTATGAAACGCTGGAGGAAAAATTTTCTATAGGATCGTAACAGGCCTTGGCCTAATACTTGGAAGGAAGAAGAATAACATGGGCAACATTTGAACTAAATTGTAACTAAAAGCTATTGATGCGTTGCCCACCATGAATAAATTTAGTATTAATATTAAATTTATGAAGAAGTAGATGAATTTGCAACAAAGAAAGCATGCTGTAAACCACTTGCTGCCTGACTTTAGTTTGGTGAGTTCAGTATGCATCTGTTTATTTACTAGGGCATTCAATAAGAAATGGAAACATTGCTATAACATCATAAAAAAATTATTTAGGTTACTTTTGATATTACAAACTTAATTTATAGTCTCTTGCCAAATCCTTGGAAGATGAAAAACTCCATCTGCAGCACCATTTTGGGAACTCTCATCTGATCGATCTAGATCTTTCTGGATATAAACTCTTGATTGAAATCAAATGCCTTGTAGAGATTCTTTAATCTTTGAGAATAAGTTATAGTCACAAGGGCTGCTGTCTGGTGAATGTACTTCCCAATTCTACCTTCTAAACAAATTCTAATGGACATCTTTTTAGGGTGGTATTAATTTACTAAATGTGAGAAACAGTGAATGTGTTCACAAAATATTGCTATTTAGAGACTTTCAATCATCATCATCCAAACAAGTATTAGGTCGGGTGGCCTGTTACGGTCTCAAAGAGGAATTTTCCATCCAGCGCTTTTTTGGACGTCCCAGCGATCTTTTGCCTTGGGGGCAGTAACGAAGCATGGCTTTTGGAATTCTATGAGACTGCATTCGTTGAAGATGGGCTTTCCAGTTGTTCTGGTAGTTTTGTATATGGTGAAGAATCGGTTCTACATCCAACTCTTCCATAATTTCCTCATTTCTTTTATGGTCCCATTTTGTATAGCCTGTGCTGTAGGGTGCATAAATCACATCTCATTTGCTGTTATTCGGCTTTCATCTCTTCTTCGTATTGTCCATGCTTCACTATCATATCTTAATGCTGGTCTTGCGAGAACCTTATAAAGCCATAATCTTGTGTTCTTTTGTACTAAAGATGGTTTCATTATACTGTTAATTATCCCCATTGTTTTTGTAAAATTTGTGATTTTCTTTGATGTATCAGCTTCATCTTGAAATGTTAAATTATAACCCAAATAATTAAATTCATTTACTCATTCTAAAATTTCAGCGTCCAAAACTATTTTGCTAGGTATAGGGTATTTCCCACAAAAGACCATCACTTTAGTTTTCTTTGTATTGATTTCCACATTGTGCCTTTTTGCAATTATATTAAAATTGTGTATAGAATACTGTAAATCTGTTTCTGTTGGAGCTATTAATACCAAATTATCTGCAAAAAGCAAAGAGTCTATTTTATGATTTCTATTAATTTGGATAGAACCGTGTCTCATCTGTTGCCAATCTTGGAGTATTCTATCCATGTATATGATAAAGAGCAAGAGCGACAGGCCACATCCTTGTCTTATGCCCTATTAATTTTGATCAATTCTGTTTGTGTGTTATTAGAGACTTTCAATATTACAGATTTATACAACAAACACTGTTCAACAACATACTAACGGGCTTCCAATATAAAACCGGACCGGCCTTATGGAGTTTCACCCGGCACGCAGTGCTGTCTCTTCCTCCTGCAATTCACCCTGCCTGCCACCCGTCCTTGAACTGTTTCTTACCTTATAGAAAATGCTGGAAATGTTGTCCTCCCGCAGTTAAACAGGCATTATACCGAGTAAACACATTTAGATTGACACGCTGTAGTTCGGGCACTCTCAAGTTTCTGATTTCATTTCTTATGTTGTTCTTCAGTTCTTCCAATGTGTGCAGATTTGTTTTGTACACTTTGTCTTTCAGGCTACCCCACAAATAAAAATCACACACTGTTAGATCTGGGGAGCGAGTGTTTCTTATTTTGTACTGAACCAGTGGTCTCAAATTTAGTCACAAGATCGTGGATTGTCGATCTGGAAGGAGGTAATTGTCCAGGGAAGTTCCGAATAAATTCCTCGCGAACGCGACGAGCTGATTCGTATTTATAATATTTACACACATAAATGCGCTGCTCTAATGTCAGCTGACGTCTCATCTTGTCGAACGATAGTAAACTGACTAGTTCAAGGAAGAGTGGCTGGCAGAGTGAAATGCGGATGAGGAGAGAGCGCTGCCTGACGGGTGAAACCCCGTGAGGCCGGTCCGGGTTTATATTGGAAGCTCGGTACAAGATTACAATGGTCACCACTAGGATCGCTAATTTACAAGTGTTGCCATTACTTATCAAATGCCCTAGTATTATTATTATTATTCAGTTACTGCAATATTATTATAAGATGTTAAATATAAAATTGGTACCTGGTTGGTCAGTCATCCTCAACTAAATTATTAAATAGTTCCAATATGGAGGCCTTTCAAAATCAATGTTTCATCTTCTGCATTTTAACTGGTGCTAATGTTGTTGTACAGGCTGTACAACGGGTTTATGTTTACGACTGACTTACCAGGTACTAATTAAAAATTAACATCTCATTACATAACCTCAACGGTGCTTTAATATGAATTTTAAAAGTGTTGATTGTTTTATTATAAGTTACTTGATGGTACATTCATGTGGAAATAAGGGAGTGAAAATATTTTTCTCTGTTTAGGGGCACTGCTAAATTCGCCCCTGCATAGGACCTGAACGAAATGGATGAAATGAATATGGAGAAATGGTGGATTGAAATTTATAGCAGGGAAAAAAACTCCAAAATAATAAAATTGACCAACTGAAATATAATTTAAAAATGGCAGCTAAGCTTACCAATTGTTATTAACACACTCATGATTACAATTAACTAATAATTCACCTTTCATCGTTCATTTGAACAAAATAATTGGCTGACACAAGTAAATAATTACTGAATACTGTCCTTTATAACCTCTTCTTTGTGGCAGGAGTAATTCCTAGAATTAAAATTAATTTGGTTACTGATTGGGACCACACAATAAGCAGTTATAGAGTATCTACCTGTATATTAAATTAATGTTGGGAAGTAAACATTATGAGGTATAATCATTAAAATTCATCGGAGAACATTTTGTTTAAACAACTCACCTCATAGGATTCATGCTTCCATGATATCGCGATTTCAAACACAGTCATGTTCATCTTCAGCCATAACTCCGACTGACGAAATTCTTCGGCCATCAAGTATTTTATTATCGCCATCTTCAGTGCTGCCATCTATGGTTGAATTTATGAACTTTGAAATCAAAGTAATTTCGTTAGGGATATCAAAATTCATTGATCTATTTTTGTTTTTCTGAATGTATATTTTTTCCTAAACTGTCAATTCCAAAGGCTTCTCTACTTGTTTTAAAAGTTTAGCTTCTCTTCCAATTTTATGATGTTCTAATAAACTATGTGCAGCAATTGCAGATTTTTCAATTTCACAATTTTTAATATTTCTGAATATATTATTATATTAAGGAATTTGGAAATTCGGACAAAAGAACATTTCAGAAATATTAAAAATTGTGAAATTGAAAAATCTGCAAATTCTTGCACATAGTTTATTAGAACATCATAAAATTGGAAGAGAAGCTAAACTTTTAAAACAAGTAGAGAAACCTTTGGAATTGACAGTTTGGGAAAAAATATACATTCAGAAAAACAAAAATAGATCAATGAATTTTGATATCCCTAACGAAATTACTTTGATTTCGAAGTTCATAAATTCAACCATAGATGGCAGCACTGAAGATGGCGACAATAGAATAGTTGACGGCCGAAGAATTTCGTCAGTTGGAGTTATGGCTGAAGATGAACATGACTGTGTTTGAAATCGCGATATCATGGAAGCATGAATCCTGTGAGGTGAGTTGTTTAAACAATATGTTCTCCGATGAATTTTAATGACTACCTGTAACTCAAAAAGAGTTGTCTGGTACAGGTACTTAAACCTAGCGAAGTGAAACTAATGATTTTTATTAAAGTGTAAATCTGATTGATGGGTCGAAAATAGTCAGATTTGCTAAATGTTAATTTTTTAACCTAGCGAAGCAAAATTAATGCTTATATAAAATAGGTATGCATTTAGAAAAGTGTAAATTTGATTGATGGGTCAAAAATGGTCAGATTTGCTAAACTTTAATTTTCAAACTTGAAAAGGAATTAATAGCCTCAGAAATATACGAAAAGGTGTATGTAGCGTCTCTGGTGATATTTAATAATAATAGGTATTATTGCAGGGGGCACGCCATAGCATAGTGGTTAAGGCACTGCGCTACAAGCCGGAAGGTCGAGGGTTCAAGTCAGGTGGGGTCAGGATTTTTAAACTGACCCAAACCTTCTGGCAGCACTATGGCCCTGGGGTCGACTCAGCCTCTAACGGAAATGAGTACCAGACGCTTGTTCTGGGGTAAAGGCGGCCGTCACGCAGGGCTGACAACCCGGCTGACATCAAGTGCCAATTGTCTAGAAATAGTGGGAGCCTTAACCTCCCACTACCCCAAGGGCCTCCTGAGGCCTGTAGTGGGAATACTTTACTTTACTTTAGGTATTATTGCAGCCAATGGCCACGTAGAAAGAATTGTTTTCATGTCTTAAAAAGTCTGTTATCGATGTTCCCATATTTTTACACTGTAACAGGTGATATCGGTCACAGTGCGACCCACATAGTTTGCACTTGCACTTTTCTTCTGGGTTATGGCGCTTCACTGTTGTGCATATCCTGTGGTGGAAACCATGGACCGCGACTCTTGTCACGGTGTGTCTGAGGTCGTATCTGGCTGCTGTCCATTCTCTGCAGATCATTGCATCCGTTGCGTAGAACTCAGGCCATATCTGTTCTCTCTTCTCGTTTAGTTCCCTCAGCAGTTCTTTGTAGACATCTGTTGCCGGCACGAGAAGGTCCAGGCGGAGCTCTTCTATGAAGAATCATATGTATGTTAGGCGTGTATTTTGATACGCTTAGCGCTATCTTTAAAAAGTGTGCTTTGTCTTCCTCTATTTCCTCTAGGTTTGCCTTATTTAGGTTCTTCCAAATCACTTCTATTCCATAGGTGCTATTTTTAAGCAGAAGATGGTTATTGCTGTCTCCAGGGATAGTTTACTCAGGTTTTTAATACTGTTCGTTGCTATTCCGGCCGCTAAAGCACGTTCTTTGATGTGCTTATCAAAGGTGTCACCTCGGCTCTGCAGTGGGTCTTCCTTATACCGAATGCAGTTATTCGCTGTGAGTCTTCCTCCTTTCCTAAAGGTCATTTTTACTGTTTTCTTCTACTGGATACCTCAATATTAATGTTGATTTGTTCTTGGACATGTTTCAAAACAATTCTGTTTTATCGTCAGCTTATTCAAACTGGTTAGATTTATGTTGAAGACCCTGGATGTTGATGTAAGCTACATCCTGTGGTTGGCCAAAGAATCTCCAAACAATGTCACGCTCCGTTGGTATTTCAAAATTCATAACTCTGTTTTTGTTCTTCTGAATATAGATTTTTTTCCAAATAGTCAGCTCTTTTGTATTTTCTAACTGTTTTAATAATTTAGTGTCCAGGGAAATAGAAAAATCTGCAGTTGCTGCTCATGTTTGGTCTGAAAAACATAATATAAATTCGGACACTAAATTATTAAAACAGTTAGAAAATACAAAAGAGCTGACTATTTGGGGAAAAAATCTATATTCAGAAGAACAAAAACAGAGATATGAATTTTGAAATACCGACGGAGCGTGACCTTGTTTGGAGGTTCTTTGGCCAACCACAGGATGGAGCTGACATCGACATCCAGAGTGTGCAACAAAAATCTAACCAGTCTGGATAAGCTGACGATAAAACAGAATTGTTTTGAAACATGTCCAAGAACAAATCAACATTAATATTGAGGTAAGCCCTCAGGGGTCCTCATCTAGGGATATGTGGATGGCGACCACAAGGTGCCCAAGCTGAGCAAAACATTTCTTCCACTTACTTGTGTTTTGCACTCTTTTAACTTTACTATCTAACCTCTCTTGGTTAACTCTTGTTTTTTCAACCCCGACGCTATTAGGGCATCCGAGGGCTAGGGAGTCTTTCCTTTCTTCCATTTCTTCTTTCCTTTATTTTCTTTTCTTCTCCAGAAAAGCCTGACCAGAGGCTTGCCTTCCTTTGGCCAGCAGCCAATCGAAGGGACTGTTATTATGCTTTCAAGTCTTATACAAGAATTTCCCGGACACTGGAGGGAAAATTTTCTATAGGATCATAACAGGTCTTGGCCTAATACTTGGAAGGAAGAAGAAGAAGATGATCAGACTGAAAATAATTTAATTAATATTGATTTTGTACATCTCAATGATGGATAAATCATATTTGAAGAGAAAAATTATACGCTCAGACCGGGACTTGAACCCGGGACCCTTGGTTCTCTAGCCAAGTGCTCTACCAACTGAGCTACCTGAGCAAGTACCGATCTAAACGCAAATCTTTCTCTATATACATTGTAATCTCCGTCCACCAAATGCTATGAAGCCATGCTTCTATCTTGCAAATGGCAGCTCCTTTATTAAGAAGACATATTTGGGAATTATACAATAGTATATACAATAGTATAATTCCCAAATATGTCTTCTTAATAAAGGAGCCGCCATTTGCAAGATAGAAGCATGGCTTCATAGCATTTGGTGGACGGGGATTACAATGTATATAGAGAAAGATTTGCATTTAGATCGGTACTTGCTCAGGTAGCTCAGTTGGTAGAGCACTTGGTCTAGAGAACCAAGGGTCCCGGGTTCAAGTCCCGGTCTGGGCGTATAATTTTTCTCTTCAAATATAATTTAATTAAAATAACCTGAAAATATCACTTCCTAAAATTAAATATTAATGAAGTCCAAGTCTAGCTCTTGCAAGTCAGAGCAGAAAATCTGTTATTTTTCATGAATTCAGCAAATTCACTGCTTTCTGATTCATCAGTATTCTGTTCATTTTCTGAAAGATTAACCCCTTTTTCTGAAAGAGTAGCACTCTTTTTTGTTCTTTTCTTCTTCCTTTTTTGATTAGTTTTCTTCAGCATGTCAATCTTAAATAATTTTGGTAGAAAACATGCTACCTTACTAAACAAAACTTCATACAACAATCTTAATGAACGGAAGTTTAAAATATGTTTGCAAATATAAATCTCTACATTTGAACGTTTCTTGAAATTCATACATGCATTATAAATTACTGTTCCAGAGTAAAAATGTCCAATTTGGCAACTTGGAAATGGAAAATCGAGTAAGGCATTCAGATGGTTGATGAAATACGCACAACTCTGAAACTGAGCAAATGCATGTAACACTTCCAAGGAAAATATCTTAGTTCTAGTCTTAAGAGTTTCATCCATGATGTGAAAAGGCAGAATATTATCAAAAGCGGATAAGCAATCTTCCTTTGATACTGCAGCTATGGCTTCTGCTACTGAGACATTAACGTTAAATTCTTCCTGAGAAGAAGTTCCACTCAATCTCTCAGACTCATCAGTTTTCTTCAGTTGGCTGCCATGTTCCTTCAGAAATGAATTTTTTGACCTGCAATAACCTATGTGAGAGTCAACTACATTTAATAAAATTATACTGAATAATAAAGCGTGGACATGATGACACAATATAACAGGTTCAGACACATTCCGAACCCAATACACTAAAGAAATTATCATAATTTTCCAACTGTCAGGAAAATTATTTAGAATTTCAACATCATAGCTGCTGAATTGTGTAACATCATATATTAGAGACTCCCTCATATTTACTGGAAGTGAAGGCACATTCTTTAATGAAGGTAATGGATTCAAAGAGGTCGTGCTATACAGTGGTAATAAAAACAACATTTATAATCCTAGCATTGTTCATATAAGCCATGCAATTCAATTGCAAATCATTTTTTTCAGTGAATTCTGAAGTAAGAAGACCAAATATTATCTGGAGAATTGGCAAACTAATATTGTGAGAGAAAGGGGAAGAAAATTTCTCTACTTGTGGTGTAAAAATATGATATTTAAGAACAATCATATTAATAAAACTTGGTGGAAGATTTCCTTTCCTGAAGCTTTCTATAAACCAATTTGGAAACAAATCTGGAGATAACATGTTTTCATTGGTACAATTCGAAATTATATTTGCAGTATTACACATTTCACTTTGTTGGTTTCCTTCATCTTCTATTACATCCTCCTTCTCTGCTCCTTTCTCTTCTTCTATTTCATCATCTTCTTCTTCTCCATCTTCCTGAATATTTTCTTCTCCCGATTCTATACTTTCTATTTCACAGTTTTGATGGGCTTCTATATGTTTAATATTAAAGTTAATGGAACAATCATCCACATTAGAAGGAACTTCACCTGCGTCAGAAATCTTGAGGTAAGGAAGCAAACAACTTGAGGTGTTTTTATAACCTGATATTATCTCTTTCAGTTGCCTGGACACTGATGATCTTTTCTGTTTCTTAAGATGACTTAGAATCTGAAAAATTAAAATATGTAAATATACAGGGCTAGTCAGAAAGAAGGAACAAACTTCAAACATTTATTTCTTCCAAACTACAAAAAAATATAAACACAATTCCAATGTTCCTGGAAAGAGAAAAGTTCAAATTGCACTATTTTATGTACATTGTGGAATTGCTGGAAATGACACTGCTGATTTTCTTGCCAATTTAATTCAGAATACTACTAAAAGCTTACCTTTCGCATCCATAAAAAGAATAATTAAAAACAAATATAAAATCAAACAAAACAAAGACCTATGTAATAAAGCCAAAGACAAAAAAATGGAATATTTTAGTAAAGAAGCCAGATATTATTCCAGAAATTCCACGTAAAACTACGGTAGCAAAATTTAGACTGCATACAGAACATGACTATTTGGCCAAACATTTATATAAAATAGGAATCTACACAAATACAAATTGTCCTCTATGCAACAAAGACGAAGAACATCTACAAATCTGTGAAGTATTACCTGTTGGATCTACCATAGAGAAATATTGGAGAGCAAGAACGCTAATGGCTTTGTTGCCAAGGCCCAGCATTTGAAAACAACAACATGCATTCATGTTACATGACAAATATCAAAAAAATGGTTCATTTCTTGCCACACATGAATCAGCTGGTCTCTAGTTATCAAATTCACAGCTTCAACAATTCAATGTTGCAGATTTTCAAGAGTGTCAGGCATAGTGGGGATAAAAACACGGTCTTTTATGTATTCCCACAGATAAAAATCACATGGGGTTAGGTCGGGTGACCTGGGAGGCCACCGGCGATGAAATTTATCTTCTGCTCCTCCTCTCCCAATCCAACGTCCTGTTGTGTCGCCATTTTGATACAAACAATCAACATGACAAGCAACAGCGCCAATGTGGCCGTGATCAGAACTTCAAAATTTTCTATTTACAGGAACGTTGGAATTGTGTTTCTATTTTTTGTAGTTTGGAAGAAATAAATGTTCCGAAACTAGTTTATAATCAAATAAGAAGAACAATATGAGGTGAGTGATAAAAATATTCTACCTTAATTTGTGTAAGAATTGATATGGCTTGACCTAGCTATAATCATTAGTCATAAATTAATAGAAAATTTAGTCTGTAGTCCAACCAATTTTCCACCGTTATCCAAGTAGCAAACATCTTTTTGACTGAAGATGAAAGTAAAATTGACTTGTGAAAACATGCAACTTTGTGAGGTGAGATATAAAAACATTTTCTCCAACTCATTCATAAATCTTTTACTGGTCTCCTGAGGATGTCAGCAACAGTTGTAGACAAAACATTAAGGGTCGAATGTTTGAACGCATTAGACAGTAAAAGGCGTTCTCTGCTGAGAAAGTTTTATCCAAATACATTTTGCTTACTCAGAAATCTATTCATGCAATAATAATTGTACGCTACCTGACGAGGTACCTTAAGATCATAGCTCAAGATAGAAACTTATCGCGAAAATCCCAAAGGAAACCGATGGTAACCGATGTAGTTTGAAACCTTTGCAGCTTTATCCAAAATGTCGGACCTTGAAGACTTCGATCATGTTTTCGGTATACGCGGGGAAGAGGAATTTGATAGAGTCTACCAAAGAATTCAACTGGAAGAACAGGAGAATCGGCATAATATTGCGCGACGCAGATGTCGTTGTATACGGTATTATTTGCGGGACGCAAGCGTAAATGCGTTCCTCTATAGCAGACGAAAATAACAGAAGTGGTTTTATCGCTGAGAATTCTGGGTAATTCGTTGCTAATATTATGAAAACGTCAACTTTCATGCATGACCGGTAAGTCGGCCGTTAATTCGATCTCAGCAATTGCTCACGGTGAGTCAGCTCACCAGTGATTGGAAGTAATTTGAGTAGAGACTAATGTATTTGCATAAGACCCTAAGAGTGGATTAAAGAACCAGATCACAACCACTTCACTCAAAAAAACTCTGCTGCCAGAATCATAATATAAACACCAAGTAAAATATTAAAACACAGGTGCAGTCATCCTCAACTAGGTTAAAGATTTTTAAAAAGACTGTAGGCCTTTTGGAAACTGGCTTTCATCATCAGCAGAAGGATATGTGCTACTAACTGTTATTGTTTTGTGATACTTTTGACATAGCAGCCTTCCAGTATCATCGATAGCTACTGACTGTTGTTTTGTAATTTCATACAGAGGATTGTATGAGTTAAGTGTAATAATTAAATGAATCGTGATTTCTTCTTACCTCATACTTCTATGTTTTTTTAAACACAGCACTGCAGTATCGGCGACACGTTGTCGTCATCATCAGCTGTTTTCACGACTGTCAATTTTTTCCCCTTTTGCCGGTAATTCTCTAGACTGCTATCTGGTGTTCTTTTGAAGGAATTACTCTTCAAACTGCCATCTGGTGTTATTTTGAATGAATCATTTTCTAAACTGCTATCTGTTGTATTTTTGAAGAACTTTGTAATCAAGCTCGGTTCGTCCGGAATCTCGAAGTTCATAGTTCTAGTATGGTTTTTTTGAATATATATTTTTTCCCAAACTGTTAAATCCAAAGGTTTAGATAGATGTTTTAAAAGTTTTGCTTCTTTTTCAATCCTATGATGCTCTAATAAACTATGTGCTGCTATAGCTGATTTTTCAATTTCTCCATTTTTTATGTTTCTGAAGTGCTTTTTTTTACGAGTTTCCAAGTTCCTTTTTGTTTTCCCTATATATATCCTGTTGCAATCTTTGCAATCAATTTGATAAATTCCAGATTTTTTGTTGTCTGGGGTATTACATTTATTATTAGTTAACAGAAGATTACCCAGGCTGAATTTGTTAATTGGGGCTAATGTTTTATTAAATTTTCTGAAAATTTTTTGAAACTTATTATGAACTTCAGGATGGTAAGTGAATTTCTTGAATTTTACATCTTTCTTGGGACCATGATGTAAGGTGGTGTATTCCTGTAACCTTTTTTGTTGTTTGAATTTCTTTAATTTATTCTTTATTATGTCTTCATCAAAACCATTTATTTTAGCAACATGAACAATATGATTATATTCCTTGTCAAAATCTTCTACATTAAGTGGAATATTTAACAATCCGAGCTTGATTACAAAGTTCTTCAAAAATACAACAGATAGCAGTTTAGAAAATGATTCATTCAAAATAACACCAGATGGCAGTTTGAAGAGTAATTCCTTCAAAAAGAACACCAGATGGCAGTCTAGAGAATTACCGGCAAAAGGGAAAAAATTGACAGTCGTGAAAACAGCTGATGATGACGACAACGTGTCGCCGATACTGCAGTGCTGTGTTTAAAAAAACATAGAAGTATGAGGTAAGAAGAAATCACGATTCATTTAATTATTATTAATTGAACCTCATAATATTAAAAATTCCCAAATTTAACATATGAGTTAAGTGTGTTTAATTTAAAATTAAATTATTGTTTATTTCTTATAAAATTTCAAGTTCCTCTAGTACTGAACTTTTATAGGAATAAATCAATATGAGGTTTAATTTAAGATAAATTAAAATGTTTCAAACACTGGCTCTTCCAACTCTTTTGTATGGTAGCGAAGTATGGACATTGAAACAGAAGGATATACAGAGACTTAGATCTGCTGAAATGAGATACCTTCGGAGGACTGCAGGATACACACTACTAGATCACAAAAAAAATTAAGACATCTTAGAAGAATTACACATGGAACCTTTAGAAAACAAAATTTCTGATTATAAGTCAAGATGGGTGTAACATGTTCATCGAATGGAAGATCACAGAATACCCAAACAAATGTTAAGATATCAACCTGCAGGAAGAAGAAGACCAGGACGTCCACTCAAAAGACTTCTGGATGGTATTTCTCTTCAGGTCGAAACAGGTCAACAAATGGCCTAAATTCGTGAATGTACTATTGATGATGATGATGATAATGATGATAAAATGTTTCATACCTCTCCTCATAACCAATCTTCTAAGTAGATCACAATTTGAAAGCCTTGGCGGCCTCATCTTCAGTACTATCTTGACAACTGATGTTATGTCGATCAGAAGAACTACTTCACCTTCCCTCTGTTGGTGGATCTATGAACCTCCGGATTAAGTCAGAATCTGTGGGAATTTCGAAGTTCATAAGTTTTTCTTTCTTGTTTTCTGAATGTGATTTTTTTTCCCAAACCATGAGTTTTTGTTTTCTATTTGTTTAATTAAACCAGTTTTGATTCAATTAGATGTTTTTTGGACCAAGCATGAGCAGCTACTGCTGACTTTTCCACTTCACCATTTTTGACATTTCTAAGATGTTCTTTCACCTTTGTTTTCAAATTTCTTTTTGTTTTTCCTATGTAAATTTTGTTGTAATCCCTTCATTTGAATCCAGCGGATTCTGACTTATCCGGAGGTTCATCGGTCCACCACCAGAGGGAAGAAGAAGTAGTTGTTCTGATCGACATAACATCAGTTGTCAAGATAGTACTGAAGACTGGTTATCTTTCCTCTAGAATGTTTAACTTTGTTGAATTTCTCTCTTTATGAATTATGGTAAGAGTGTATTCACGTAGACTTTCACGGCCGGAGTTGCTATGATGATCTTGAAGAAGATTTTCGGGCTGTAGGCCATGGTCGTGAGGCTTGTAGTTCCCCTACTACAAGCCTCACGACCATGGCCTACAGCCCGAAAATCTTCTTCAAGATCATCATATGGTAAGAGTGTATTCTATTGTATTCATGTGATGGCCGGTGTTGATGACGTCTTTGGCATAACACAATTTAATCTTAAATGAGAATATATACCCAACTCTCAATACAAAATTACAAAACAACAGTCAGTAGCTATGATGCTGGAAGGCTGCTGATGCCAAAACCGTCACAAAACAACAACAGTTATTGTCGGACCAATGGATCTGTGCCCCTTCAGTGCTGTAGTCGTTCTTAGAAAAGTTAACACCTGCACTCACTCCATTCCACGCACTTCCCTCCCACCACGTCAAACAGCAGCCACGATAACTTTCCGATTACAGATGTTGCCAAACTTCCTCAACAGTGTCAGTGAATATTGAATAATTTAAGGTTAATTATTACTTCATATTTAAGTATGTCTAATGATGCTGATTTCTATTACTTGTTTAATAATATTTCATTCACCACTCCGTGCTACAACATTCATGTTGAGTTGACAACACTGGACTGCAAGTGCAAATAATCTGTCCCCCAAGAAGGCTCAAAGTTGTGAGTATTGGGAGAGGCGAAAAGAGAGAGAGAGGTAGGAATGCAAGGAGGAAAATGATTTAACGAGGCAGAAAAGGAATTGGTGTACAGTTCGCATATCTTAGCACAGAACCATTGGTCAGACAATAGTAGTGCACATCCTTCTGCTGATGATGGAAGCTGGTTTCTTGAATTACAGTTCTTAAAAGTTTTTAAAAAATCTTTAGCCTAGCTGAGGATGACTTTATGATGATTTACCTCGACAGAATTTTAATACAAATCTTATCAGTTTTGTCATAATATAAAGGTTCATAAAATATATCTTACTTTGGTAACTGCCGTCTCTAATTTTTCATTTCTCAGCCATTCTAATATACCAACGATTTGTCGCTGAGTATTATTTAATGACCGATGCTTAGGACACTTAATTTGAGACAGGAAATTCTGCAACACTTGTTTTTCAATGTAATCATTTCCAAGAACAACAGCCAATACAGGTAATAAAGATTTATCCAGACCTCCTAAACTATTTAGAAATGTTTCAATCCTGTATATACTACAAGAAATATAATATTTAACACTTTTATCATTTGCTTCAGTGTACTTGACAGCTTCCAAAACCACAGAGGAAAATGGAATATACAGTACATCATACACATAAAAATCTGAATCGTAGCTAAGAACAGGGCATTTCAGTTGTCTAGCTATGGCAGCAATTTCACTATCTGCCTCAAAATCACTTTGAGCAAATGAGATTTTCAAACTTCTTAATACATCCATGAAAACGTCTTTCATAAATAGAGGAAAGACATGCAATTTTGATTGAGTCATGGGATTGACACATTTTGCAGTTTGTAGTTTTTTCTTTAATCTTTCACGGACTGTCGGTAGCTTCTTGGTCTCATATCCACCGTCAAAAATGACCAAAGGTTTTACTTCACATTTCAGTAAAAGAGTAAAAAACTCTTTCACGCAGTTTGCATACTTATCGTAATCTCCACCAAATGCACAGTTACATTTTGAAAACCAATTGTAGAGTTGACATGCAATATTGTTTCCATCAATAACTATGGTACAACATTTGAGTTCGTAAGGTTCTAAGTAACGGTCCGAGCGCTTGGAAATGTATGTAGTAAGACCTCTTACACCCATTATCTGAAAAATTCAATAAATATTCATTTAGGCTACAAATTAGCTTTTAAGTATAAACATTAAGAATTGGAAAATTGACACCCCAACCTCCTAATTTTAGACATTAATTCAACAGTCAGGAACAAACTGACAATAGAAGACAAACCTTCTGAAACATAATATTTAAATTACAATTCTTTATACCTCATCTCATATCCATCATCATCATCATCATCAATGGCTCGACAGCCACATGTGGGCCTTGGCCGCCTTCAGAAGCTTATGCCAGACTTCCCTGTTCTGAGCTTCATTCTTCCAGTTTTTTATTTTTAAAATCTTAATGTATATCCTTTATGTATTTGCCATGTCGTTGTGGAAAGTTCCGTCCGGCATACTTTCTTCTTCTGGTTTTGGGACGGTTATATTTTTATGGGATAGGGGTGTCAATCCTATGCCCAACCCCCAGCTATCCTGGAGGACCGACTTTTCTGTCAGAGTTGACTCCCTTAGTTGGCCAGTCCCGATTTTCATGCATCAGAAACTCGCTTTTCGCCCTTGCACCACTTAGCATTATCCAGGAGCCATGATGAGGACGTGTAAGCATTGGACTTAGTAGGATGTCATTTCCCGAGTTTTAGTAGTAGCCTATATACCCGCCAACAAGGTCAAACCCTCAAGACCACATACTACCCCATTGGCTCCCCACCTCACATCCAGTATTCTAATTAAACTGGTTTCACTAGATGATTTCATCTTCAGTAATATCTCCACCAATGTTATTTGGCAGCGAAGAATGAATATAGCCTCGATAGGATAATTAAAACCAACAAAAATGACGAAATTGAAGAAGAAAACAAATTGGGAATTTACCAGATCAAATGCAGAGATTGTGGCAAAATGAATATAGGAAAACATAAAAATTAAAACCCAGGGTGAAAGAAAATCTTAGGAATGTCAAAATGGTGAAGCGGTAAGGTTAGCAGTAGCTGCTTATGCTGGTCTCAAAAACATCTAATTAAAATAGAGGCTTGTTTAATTAAACAAATAGAAAAACCAAAAGAGCTCACAATTTAAGAAAAAATCCACATTAAAAAAAGAAAAACTTGATGAATTTTGTAATTGCTGAGGATTTTTTTTTCAATTCGGAGGATCATCGGTCCACCAACAGATAGAGTAAGAAGTAGTTCTTCTGAATGACATAACATCGAGATATTACTGAAGATGAAACCACCTAGGATTTGAAACCAGTTTAATTAGAAGTCTGGATATGAGGTGAGGTATAAAACTTTTTAATTTCAATCTTAAATTAAACCTCATAGTGATTTTTCTTATAAAGTTTAACTTCTGAAACATGTTCTCAAGAAACTACAAATTATGAGAGGTGTCAATTTTCCAATTCTTAATATTTATATTAAAATAACTTCACACTGTTATTTCCTAAAAATATTTTTTTTTTGTATTGTAAGCCCATATTTTCCCTTTACAGAGATTTAGGCGCTCTCCCCCTTCAGGGAATAATTTGAACAATACTAATTTAGTTACACTTGTTTTCGTATAGATGTCAATTTGAGTGGTCCGTGGTCAGCGTTCCGCCTCATACTGACATCTAGGAAACCAAGGTAGTACTAGGACGGGAAAATTCGGTAAATTTTGCTTAGAGGCCTTTTCTCAGGCTTAAGGATTTTTTACGAGCCTGAAAATCTTCAGACTCGGGACCCACGGCTTAAAGTCCCTCCCGGAGGACTTGCTCCTTGGATTTTTCCATCCTAAAAAATCCATCGACCCCAGCCGGGTTTGAACCTGCGACCCTCGGGACTAGAGGCAAGGAGCATAACCACTAGTCCACCGCGGCCGACCCTAAAAATATTAAAGGAACTAAATATTTTCAAACTTACAGATCGAATAATTAAATATAGGAACGACTGGAAAGAACATATTGATAGAATGCCAGAAGGAAGATTTCCAAAATTATTGCTAAATTATAAACTGCAAGGAAGGAGAAATGTTGGATGCCCACACAGAAGATGGTCTGACCAATTTTAACAATTCTAGCTTTCATGAAACCGGAATGAGTCAACAGGCTTAATCCTTGGATGATGATGATTAATTATAGTTTCTGAAGTTTCAAAAGCAATTCACACCATAGTGATTGCCATGCTTTCAGGCTTATGAAGGTGGACTACATAATTATGTTGAAGCTGTTTCTTCAGGAAATAATCAGTTTAAGTTTTTTGAGTCTGTACAATCTTACCCGCGCCGTAGCCGAGCGGTTAAGGTAGGAAGCCTTGGCGCAGAGCTACGGGACTTACGCTGGTTCGAGTCTCCATGGGGGAAGAAATTTTTTCATGGTATTTCGGCCAGTATGGGACCGGTGCCCACCCAGCATCGTGAGGCAATTGGGTAGCTACAATAAGTAGTGGCTCCAGGTTGAGGAACCAGCTATAACGGTTGGGGGACTCGACATGCTAACCACATGTCATCCCTACACTGGCTGTTGATCATCTACCTCTGTGATTGACACATGTGGATGTGAAGGGCCAGCAGCTGGCTGGTAAAAGGGCAACCGCTGAAAAGTGGAAAGACCCTCAATCGGATCGGACAATCTTACCTCAATTTAATGTTGATTTTTCTTCAAACATGTTTTGATTAATAATTAAAACATTTTGTGTGTTCATTCTGACCTCTTAGAGTTGTTTTTGTTGAACATATGTTTCAGAGCTTCTTAGCCCCATTGTCATAGCTCTGAAACATATGTTCGACAAAAACAACTCTAAGAGATACGAATGAACAGACAAAATGTTTCAATTTTTAAACAAACCTCTTAATGTTACTTCCTATTGTATTTAAACTAGAAAAAGAAGTTTTGATTGGTCTTCTAATCATCCTCAGCATGGTCAGACTGGTTAGATTTATGTTGTAAACCGGTCAGGACAGGTTTCCTGGGTGAGGTTTTGGAAAAAACAGTACTTTCTTTAACCTTTCCCAATATATTTTGTAAGTCCTACAGAATAACAGCGCATATGCACATGAGTTTATAGAGCTGTCACTAGGTGGAACCTCATATCTTTGAAGTTCTACAGAAAGTTTACAGAGCTGTCGCTAGATGGCAACATATGCAGTATGACCAACATTCAAAATAAATTTCCTAATGCTTGTTAGATGTACACTAACTTCTCCCTTCCTAACCTAATAAAATAAATTGCATGCTTATTTACTGAAGTGTACACTAATCTGATGTACACTAACACTAACCTAACAAAAATAGTGTAATTAAGTTGTTGATGGTGGCAACATTGAAAGAGGAGGGAAAATAGCTAGGTATCACAATATTGTTTAAAAATATCACAGTGTTAACATGTTTCTCATAAATAAATAAATACCTAAAAATTGTAAAAGAACTGAAAAAACAGCTGAACTGCACTTCTACTAGCACTTGATTTTTCAGTTATATTGTTGTAAACTATAGCTCTTCTTCTGTATTTACTAACATTATTTATTACATTTTCAAACAATTTTTTATAACATTATTAGACAATTTTGAAGTATTTATTTAAATATGCAAATCACAAAATTATGACAGTTAGACAATATTGTGATGCTATTTTCTCCACAAAGTATATTACTTAGTCTATGATTTTTCTATCGCTGTTTTGGATTAACGCTGGTTGGATCAGTGTTAGGGAGTGGTAAGTGTACACCCATTTTTAATAAATGTTTGGTAATTTTAATAATAATATATTTTTTAAACATAGATTTGGGGATATATTGCAAATATTGGTCATTTAAATTTCATAGCGACGGATAATAACTGTGGATGATAATCGATATGTAGTTCAATTGTGGGTTATTGCTGACTATAAAATCTGGCACATGCGCACTGTTGTTCTATAGGACAAAATATTTCATGCTAGTTTAAGTGCAGTTTTTCCGAAAAAACATAATTGGGTGTTTTTCCGTTATTTTCTTTGAATTTGTGTAGGTGGTACGGTGGCATAGAATCCTCGTAGATACTTCCAGTATTACGAACTGAAATATTTGTTTTAAAAACTCTTAAATAGGAATAATTAAATATGGGATTTAAAAGATGAATCTGAATGTATCAATTAATGACAATGAGCAAATAAATGATTTACTCTCTGATTATATAACTTCATTCAAATTAGGAATTATTATAAAATGTACAAATAGGTTAGGATCGAAACAATTATGACACGGTAAAAAGTTGTATTTACCTTGAATCCAATAAACCATAAATAATGTATGTACCCAAAATAATTTACAACTTCAAAGATTTAATATAAATCGGCAATCTTATATAATTTTAATAAACAGAAAACTTAACTACAGATGTGTCAACATATCCAATGTGATACATGTCATTTCAGGGGAATAGATAAGCATAAGCGAAAATGAATAGGTAAAAAAGTATAGCGATTGGGAAGGCCGTAATAGACTATACTTCAGCGCCATCTCTTACGGGTAATTAAAATCACTTCATTTTAAATTGCAAGCTTATTTTGCTCAATCGCTATTCAGTGTTCTGTCTGTCCATTTTGTGTAGATTTCTTAAATACTGTATAACTTAAAAGGCAAGATATCTATAAACAGTAATCTAAAGGAAATTAATATAATACTGCAAAATTTCCATAGTTCTTCTTTAAAATAATATGAATATCTGATTAACTATGAGAGTATAGGGAGATACCATGTGTGTAGGCTTTTAATAGCAGTTACTAACTCACTAGCACTGTTGAACCCGCAGGTTCTTGGCAGCACGGACATAAGCTGTCCATACATTCCTATCCTGAGTTAATGTTTTCCAATCATTCCCTGTATAATCCACTTCCCTCAAATCGTAGATAATGTTATTTGCCACCTTATTCTTGGTCTACCACTGGGCGTTTTCACTCTGGTTTTCCTACAATAAGCTTCCATGCACGTCTTTCATTCTTCCTATACATATCACGTAGCTCATTATTATGTAGCTTTCTCCATTCACCTGTCTGTTTATCTCTTTTTTGGTCCAAAAAATTTCTTAAGAAGTTTATTTTTAAATATTCGTAATCTCCTTATACTAAAATATCTGATCTGTTGTAGACCTGCTTCTTTTAAATACACATTGATGATCTCCTAGAATGTCATCAATATAGGGAGTAAGTCTGCTTACTAATATATTTGTTAGGATTTTATACGAAGTTGAGTGTAATGAGATACCCCTGTAGTTGTTGCAATCAGTTTTATTTCATTTCTTATAGATTGGTACGTTAATCGATTCTTTCCATTCATTTGGAAGAGCTTCTTTTTCCAAAATCATACGAAGTAATCGACGTATCTTGTTCATCAATTTTTCTCCCCCTGATTTCATCAGTTCTGCTGGGATCCCATCCGAACCCGATGCTTTATACATATTCAATATTTCTATCGCCATTTCAATATCTAATGCACTTGGTTCTGTGACTAGCAATTCTGCTGTCAGCAAATTATCCTCTTCAATATCCTATCCTGTGTGCACATTTAATATATGATTAAAGTAATTTTTCCAGCTATTTAATATACGCCTGGAATCTGCAATCATATCCCCATTTTCATTCCTAATTATGTTTGTTCTAGCCTGCAATCCTTTCTTCTCTATCCTAATTCTCCCATGTTCCTATTTTTTTGCATTCACTTCATGATCATTAATCTTTTCTCTCAAATATTCCCTCTTTTTAATATTTAATAATCTGGTGGTTTCCCATCTAATAGTACCCATTTTTTCTAAATTTACTTCATTTGGCTCGTGTAGCCGATTCATTTTAGCTTGCTTTATTTTCTTTACAATGTTGGCACGTTCCTCATCAAACCACTTTTTATTTTACCCCTTTTTTTTTTAATCAACGCTTTCTGATGCTGAAAATTTAATAGTATCTTTTATAGCCTCCTCTTCTTTATTTATATAAATTTCTTCTTCGATTGTCTCATTCTCATCTGAAGATTCCAGTATTTCAAATCTATGAGCAATTTCGGTTTGGTATTCTTGCCTTGTTCAGCGTTCCTCAAGTTTATCAATTCATATTTTTCATAATCATCTTTATCTTTTGTTCCTATCATGAGCGATAACTGTTGTCTGATTTTCACCCTGACCAGATGATGATCCGAATTCAGTCTGCCCCTCTAACTAATCTAACATCGATGATGCTACTGTGCCAGCGTTGTCCTCTAATACATGATCTATCTGTTTCCGAGTTTCGCCATCTGGAGACATCCAGGTGTATTTATGAATATCCTTATGTTGGAATGTTGTGCTCTTAACAATAAGATTATTCGATGTGGCAAAGGTGACTAATCTAACCCCACTGTCGTTACTATATTCATGAAGACTGAATTTGACTATTGTTGGCCTGAATATATCTTCCCGCCCCATTTTTGCATTAAAATCTCCTAAGATAATTTTCATATGATACCGTGAAATGTTATCAAATACACTTTCTAATTCTTCATAGAACTCATCCTTCATTTTGTCATCCTTACCTTCTGTGGGATTACAAAATCATGTTGTTTACCCTTTGGAATTATATATGACATCCTATCGCTGACAAACTTATATTTCGGATAATGGAGAGGATCCTCCTTCGGACTAAAACGCCTGTCTCAAATTCCGATCTTGCTGCATCACCATAGTATAATGCAAAGTTTCCTGATTCCTAACCATCTAACTTCCTGTAAAGCTGTTATATCCAAGGGTGATTTATCTAATCCCCGCGTTAGTATCTCTAGCGCCCCGCTATTATATAAAATCCTAACATTCCATGTTCCTGGGAACATGTCCCTGTGGACATGTGGAGCCTTTGACATGGATTCCCTGAAGTATTCCCCGCCCGGAGAACCGAATGGGGGACTATTTTACCTCCGAAGAATTTATCCCAGTTAGTTTTGATGTAATTAGAATTATGATAGTTTATTGTACTGTATAGGATGGCATTATTTATTTTAAAAGTTTATATTATTTTTGTACCTTGTGTATCAGGGTTAATTAAAATATATGTATATTTGATAAAAATATTCTCGAAGAATTTGAAGCTAACATATTAATAAATTTATTGGGAACCCACGTCCGCGTTTCTTGACGCTGTGTTTTTAAGGTGAAAGATCGTCACTCTTTCGAACAAGGTACTTTTTTCGTCTGGCTTATCGACTTCGACCTGTTGGGCATGGGAAACCCTTTAGGCAGCAATGTTACCGCCGATGTAGCTCTCGGGGTCATTTAAGCACGGAAGCCACTTCACCACGATTAGGTAAAGAACCACGGAGGGTGAATTCAAATATCTAGGAACAATGATTACAAATAGGAATGAGATGTACAAAGAAATTAAACATAGGCTGAATTCTGGAAATGCAAGAACTCTTGTCGTCCCAACTTCTCTCAAAGAACATTAAATTATTCCAGTTAAATTATATGGATGTAAAACGTGAACTCTTATTTTAAGGGAGGAGAAGATATTACCTTACTTACTTACTTACTCACTGGCCCTATCGAACCCGTAGGTTCATGACCGCACGGACATAAAGCTCTCCATACATCCCTATCCTCAGCCAATGCTTTCCAATCATCCCCTGTATAATCTACTTCCCTCAAATCATAGTCAATATTATTCCCCACCCATTCTTGGTCTACCAACTGGGCGTTTTCCCTCTGGTTTTCCTACAAGAAGCTTTCATGCTCGTCTTTCATTCCCCATACGTGCAACATGTCCTGCCCATCGCAGTCTACGGGACTTAACTGTTCTTATTATATCTGGCATCCTATAAAGACCATGTAATTCATTGTTATGTAGTCTTCTCCATTCACCTGTCTGTTCATCTCTCTTTGGTCCAAAAATTTTAAGTACTTTATTCTCAAATACTCGTATTTTCCTTCCCTCCCTTAAAGTAAGAGTCCATGTTTCGCACCCATATAATATAACTGGTAGAATAATAATTTTATATATTTTCAGTTTAACGTTTTTTTTAAAGGAGTTACATCAAAAGTCTCTGTAATGCATAAGAGAAGATATTACCTACGGATACAAACAAAATAAAATAATTAATTTAATAGTAATTCTGCTGAAAGTGTCAGAAATCATTCTGAGATGCAGATACAGTAAAAGTGATAAAACAGGATAAAAAAACATACCCAAATTGGTAACTGGAGATATCTGCATCCCAGATCGATTGCTGACTCGTTTAGCGGAATTACTCTTAAGGTACATTGCTTTATTTTGCATATCATGATTTACCTCAAAGTTAGGCCTGGCTCCGTTAAGTACCTACGAGTATTCGATAAGAAAGTTCTTATGAACATTTTCGTACCAAAGAGAGATGAACAAACAGACGAATGGAGAAGTCTACTTAACATTGGGCCATATGATCTTTATGGGAGACAAGATATAATATGAAGTCTTTTAGACTGCGGTGGGCAGGACATGTGGCAGTGATTGAGAATGGAAGAGGACATGGAAACTTCTTGTAGGAGAACCAAAGGGAAAGAGTCTAGTAGGTAATTCAAGAATATATACTTATGTCAGTATAAAAATGGACCTCTATATGTAAACTTGTTTCTTTTTTACTTTTAATAATAATAATAATAATAATAATAAATTATTATAACAAGATACTGTGAAAGACTTTCGTTTGCTCATTCTATGATTGGAATTGTTCAAATATGAGAATTCAGACTTTAGCATTTGAAGCAGATTTTGGTAACTCATTGCCGGCTCGAAAGACGCGGATTTGAACCAGTCGGTATTGTAGTCGGACTCTAGAGACTCGGGTTTGGTTCCCGGCGGTGTAGGGAATTTTAAACCCGTAGGCCAAACAGGCTCGTGCGCAATGCCATTTCAAACTACTTATTTCCTTTCTTTTTGAAAATGACAAATTTCCAATTTCCGCTACTATATAGGCCTATATATTATATATATATATATATATATATATATCTACTTGGACAGGACATTACGACGGAATGGGGAGCAGCGTCTGGAAGCATTTAAGATGTGGATATAGAGAAGAATGGAGAGTATAAAATGGACAGACAAAGTAAGAAATAAAGATGTGCTACACAGAGTGGGTGAAAGAAGAACGATGCTGGAACTCATAAAGAAAAAGAAAAGAAATTGGATTGGCCACTGGCTAAGAAGAAACTGCCTGCTGAAGGATGCTCTAGAAGGAATGGTCAACGGAAAGAAAGTTAGAGGCAGAAAAAGAAATCAGATGATAGACAATCCTAAAATAAATTGTTTGTATACAGATACAAAAAAGGAAAGCTGAGTTAAGGAAAGAGTGGAGAATGCTGAGTTTGCAGTGAAAGACCTGCTCTTGGGCAGAACACTATGAATATATATATATATATACACAAATCTTTTGTACGTGTGTTTGCCAACTCTTCCTAAACGACTAGATCGATTTTGATGAAATTTATGTGTGTGTGTGTGTGTGTGTGTGTGTGTCTAATTGGGACCCTCGATGGTTTAAATTCATAATCGAATCCTCAAAAAAACCATTAAGTGTAGGAGTTCACCTGTAGTGAAAACTGAAAAATCGCTCTAGCGGTCACAATTTTCGATGTTTCACAACGAAACTCAGTATATCCAATTAAAATAAATCGAGATATGCGTTGTCCTAAAATGAACGAAATTTGACAATTAGAAGCGGAGGTTTACTTGAAATCCAAAATTTAAAACTGCCTGAACGACAGGACCGATTTTTCTTAAATTTTTGCGTGTGTCGGATTGGGTCCCTCGATGATTTAGATTCACAATTGGGCCCTTTAAAACCATTACGTGTAGGAATTTGAAATAGACGTGGACTATCTCTCTCTTACGTGAAACCTGACTTTTATATAATACAAACCTAGCTTGTCTCATGCAAGCTCCTAATTGGCAGAGTCTGTAGCTGGGCCCTACTTTATAGACAATTTCATCTTTCTTTAAGCATACCACTCGTAGCATAACTATAAACATCAATGCTTTTAAATTACAGCTAATCTCTCTTTTAATATAATTATCTGATCATGAAAGGAAGGGGAACGTGCTCTACCGCACTGAAACCTCAGGTTCAAGCTAACTACAAAACAGCTGAAGTGAAAATTTAAAAATCCCTCTAGCGGTCACAATTTTCGATGTTTCACAACGAATCTCAACATATCCTTTTAAAATAAACCTAGGTAGGTATTATCCAAAAATGAGCGAAATCCGACAATTAGAAGTGGAGGTTTACTTGGAATCCGAAATTTAAAACTGCCCTGAACGACAGGACCGATTTTTATTAAAATTTTTGTTTGTGTCGGATTGGGTCCCTCGATGATTTAGATTCACAATTGGGCCCTCTAAAACCATTAGGTGTAGGAGTTCACCTGAAGTGAAAATTTAAAAATCCCTCTAGCTGTCACAATTTTCGATGTTTCACAACGAAACTCAACATATCCTATTAAAATAAACCGAGGTAGGTATTATCCAAAAATGAGCGAAATCCGACAATTAGAAGTGGAGGTTTACCTGAAATCCGAAACCGCCATGTTTGGTTCGTCAAAATTTAATTTACATTTAACATTCCATTTCTGTAGACGTAGCAACGTACTACGGTATTATCTAGTAGGCCTATATTATATATACATCCTTTATTGAGTGCAATATGTTAAAAAAATTGATAGCTAGGACTTCGTTCGCTTTCCTCTGGACTGTCTAAATTTATATTGCAACTGCAAAACTTTCGTATTCTTGTAAAACCACATTTCCAAAAGAGGACACAAGCAATAATAAAATTAAGCACTTTTATGTCTTTAGATAAAGGCGGTTACTATGTTTTTTGATCAGTTTGTGATCATGAGTGCGATGCATGCTTAAGTATGTGTGAGGAGAAAGAGAGGGAGAGAGAATGAGAAAGAAACCAAAAGAAATAACGAAGGGGGACATACTAGGACATATAAAAAGAAAGAAAAGAAGATAGAGCACGTGTTTGTATCTCTTCTACACTTTATTTTATTTGAAGGTTAAAGATCTGTAGTTATATATATATATTTGATGCAACCTTTATCTGTTTTCGCTTCGTCCTTTTTTTTTCTTTCTTTCTTTTTTAATTAGATGATATTTATTTGTATAATTTTATTAGCAGATGTTGTATTTTGGAACCAGTTATAATGGATTAATTATTTCATGGTAGATGTGTAATGGCAATCGTAAACATTCGCAAGGTTGCCAAATTTCTTATCTCTATCTCTATAAACTTAACCATACTAATCTGCATATTAATACACAAAAAGTATACTTTTTTATATCTATACACATGGCCTTTTCATGTATGAGTGCAGGTGTGTATTATTGTGTATGTAGTGTAAATATATATATATATATATATATATATATATATATATATAATATATATATAGGCCTATATATACCATATTATTTATAGGCCTATACAGAATTTTAATGTTTACACATCTTTCTGTGCCTAAAGTTCTATTTTTCTTCTCCACTCGTCTCTCTCCATCCAATCCATGTCCTCCAGTCCTCTTGCTCTCATTCCAGTTCTTATTTCCTGCATCCACGAGTTTCGAGGTCTTCCTCTCCTCCTTCTTCCAGGTGGACACCATTCCAATTTTTTGCTGGGTAATCTTTCTTCTTGCATTCGGCGTATGTGCCCATATCAATTTAATAGCTTATACCGAATATAATCTACTATTGAATAACCAATATTCATTTTTTCTCTTATGACAGTATTTCTAATTTTCTAATTTTGAACATCTTGCTGCTCTCCTCAAATATATACACATTTTTAAATATTTTTATGTAGTTGTGTAACCAATCATGTATTTGTTTATATATTCTTATGTTTATTTTTATTTTTTATTCATGGAAAAATAATGCACACACGGCGAAGCAGGCCCATGCGCAATGTAAATGCAAATGTGTTTCTTTTCTTTAAAAAATGCAATAAATTCCATTCCACTATAAAATTGCATTTCATGCCGGGATTCTTAGCTAAATTTTGGAATTCCTTAGATTTGGACAGGGTGTATTATCTTTCTAAAATTGCCATCATTGCCATTATAGGATCAATTTCAAATTTACAAAATGTATTTCATCAATTTAAAAAAAAAAAATTGTCTGTATCACTTTGTCCTTGAGACAATCCTCTAATGAGGAAAGTTATATATATAGGAATAACAAAGTTTTCTTGGGTTTTTCGCGTCTTGGATTCAAGTTCGACCTCTGGCCACTGATTCCGACGTTTCGGCATGATCCCACATGTCATTATCAAGGAATGATAAGTTCGAGTCACAAGATCGACCTCACAGGATCTAGAACGTTGGCTAAAATAGATCATGAAAAATCAAGAATCTACAGACAAGCAATAGAGACTGAGAAAAGGCCACATTCCATGAACACCCGAGATGATGCCCAAACATTACCATCTACATGGAAAACTGCTCTCGCTGCCCACCATGTCATCCCCAGAACAGCGAAGAAGATATGAAGAAAACCACGGTTGGACAACATGGAGCGTGGTCGACGCTTGGATGGGTGTACGGCTTCCGAAACGGACCACACTGAAAACTGAAGGTGTTTAACTACATAAGAAGTAAACCTTGGATGGGTGTACGGCTTCGGAAACGGACCACACTGAAAACTGAAGGTGTTTAACTACATAAGAACTAAACCCTGGATGGGTGTACGGCTTCGGAAACGGACCACTGAAAACTGAAGGTGTTTAACTACATAAGAACTAAACCTTGGATGGGTGTACGTCTTCAGAAACGGACCACAGCGAAAACTCTGTATGTTTAATTATATAAGACCTAAACCTGTGACTCGAACTTATCATTCCTTGATAATGACATGTGGGATCATGCCGAAACGTCGGAGTCAGTGGCCAGAGGCCGAACTTGAATCCAAGACGCGGAAAACCCAAGAAAACTTTCTTATTCATACTTATATCCGCTAAAATCTGCAATATAACATATATATATATAACATTTTTATGTAGGTGTGTAGCCATGTATATATTTGTTTATACGTATATTCTTATAATCAATTGAGTTGGTGTTTACTTGATGAAAATCCATATTTATTAATTAAATAAAAATATGAAAATCAAATTAAACTACGTTTTATTTTTATTTAATTAGTATATTCTTATGTTTATTTTTATTTTTTATTCATGGAAAAATTATGCACGTGCGGCCAAGCAGGCCCGTGCGCAAGGTAAATGCAAATGTATTTCCTTTCTTTTGAAATAAAAGGTAATAAATTCCATTACCACCTTACCTACCATACTAATCTGAACACTTAACTACCTAACCCACTGACATAATCGAACTTCGAGGTTCATAGCCACGCGAGCATAAGTTCTCTATACATCCCAATCCTGAGTCAATACTTTCCAGTCATTCCCTTCACCTCGCTCAAATCATGGTTAATGTTATTCTCCTATCTCAATCTTGGCCTACCTAATGGGCGCTTTCCCTTTGGATTTCCTACAAGAAGTTAGCATTCCCCTCTTTCAGTTTTTATTCATGTCAAATGTCCTGCTTATCATAGTTTTAGACACTTAATTATTATTTTTTCCATAAAGATAATATAGTTTAATGTTATCTATTTCCTCCATTCATCTTTATGTTCGTCTCTCTTTGGTCCAAAATTTTCCTAAATGCTTTTCCTGCCAAACGTTGCCATCTTTCAGAAACAAATTGAAAATAAAATTACTAACAGAAACAACTCACTAATATTACTTTTTAAAAATTAATAATTTGTTTTTTTCATTATTTAATAAAAATAGTTTTAAGATTTAATATATTTACCTAATGCCTTGTATAATAAGCGATAGATTAATTAATTACAGTTTATTGCTTTTTTTTGTATTTTTTCTTTACTATCTTTTTATGTATAGTAGATTTGTTTAAAAAAGAGGCAACACAAGAAATGGTTTGATGAGGAATGTGCCGACATTGTAAAGAAAAGAAAGCTAGCAAAAATGAAATGGTTACACGAGCCAAATGAGGTAAATTTAGAGCAATTTGGTAGTGTTAGACGGGAAACCACCAAGTTACTAAAGAGTAAAAAGAGGGAATATTTGAGAGAGAAGATTAATGATCTTGAAATGAATGCAAAAAATAGGAACATTAGAGAATTATATCAGGGAATTAGTATAGAGAAGAAAGGGTTTCAGGCTAGAACAAACATAATTCGGAATGAAAATGGGGATATGATTGCAGATTCCAAGAGTATATTAAATAGATGGAAAAGTTATTTTAATCAGCTATTAAATGTACATACAGAACAGGACATTGAGGAGGATAAGTTACAGACAGCAGAAATGCTAGTTCGCAGAGCCAAGTGCATTAGAGGTTGAAATGGCAATTGAAAAATTGAAGATGTATAAAGCATCAGGTTCAGATGAGATCCCAGCAGAACTGATAAAATCAGGGGAGAAAAATTGATGGACAAGATACGCTGGTTGCTTAGTATGATTTGGAAAAAAGAAGCTCTTCCAGATGAATGGAAGGAATCAATTATCGTACCAATTTATAAGAAAGGAGATAAAACTGATTGCAACAACTATAGGGGCATCTCATTACTTTCAACTTCGTACAAAATTCTAACAATATATTAGTAAGCAGACTTGCTCCCTATATTGATGACATTCTAGGAGATCATCAATGTGCATTTAGAAGAAACAGGTCTACAACAGATCAGATTTTTAGTATAAGACAGATTTTAGAAAAGAAATGGGAATATAATGGTACTGTACATCAACTATATGTAGACTTCAAAAAAGCATATGATTCAATTAAGAGGGAGAAGTTATATAGTATCCTGCTGGAGTTCGGAATTCCCAAAAAGTTAGTTAGACTTATACGAATGTGTCTAAATGGCTCAACGAGTAGGGTGCGTGTAGGCAAACAGTTTTCAGACACTTTTGAAATCCAGAATGGGTTGAAGCAAGGAGATGCACTATCTCCTCTACTATTTAATTTTGTACTAGAGCATGCCATTAAATCTTTAGAGAATAAGGAAGGCTTACAACTGAATGGTATTAATAAGCTGTTAGTTTATGCTGATGATGTGGTACTACTGGCCGATAGCGAGGAGATACTAAAGGCCAACACGCACACACTATTGAGTAACACTAAGAAATTAGGACTGGAAGTAAATATCAGTAAACTAAATATATGGTCACACGTAGAAATACATTATATAATGGAAATGGACAGCTAATGACAAATGAGGGAAATTTTGAGGAATTGGCTGAATTCAAATACCTAGGAACAATAATCACAAATAGGAATGAGATGCACAAAGAAATTAAACATAGGCTTAATTCTGGAAATGCATGCTATTATGCATTGCAGAGACTTTTGATGTCCCAACTCCTTTCAAAAAACGTTAAGCTGAAAATATATAAAACTATTATTCTACCAGTTATATTATATGGGTGCGAAACATGGACTCTTACTTTAAGGGAGGAAAGGAGATTACGAGTATTTGAGAATAAAGTTCTTAGGAAAGTTTTTGGACCAAAGAGAGATGAACAGACAGGTGAATGGAGAAGACTACATAACAGTGAACTACATGGTCTTTATAGGAAGCCAGATATAATAAGAACAGTTAAGTCCCGTAGACTGCGATGGGCAGGACATGTTGCGCGTATGGGGAATGAAAGACGTGCATGGAAACTTCTTGTAGGAAAGCCAGAAGAAAAACGCCCAGTTGGTAGACCAAGAATGAGGTGGGAGAACAACATTAACTATGATTTGAGGGAAGTAGATTATACAGGGAATGATTGGAAAGCATTAGCTCAGGATAGGGATGTATGGAGAGCTTATGTCCGCGCGGTCATGAACCTACGGGTTCGATAGTGCCAGTGAGTAAGTAAGTAAGTAAGTAAGATTCGAACTGTTATTCCTTTTTGTATTCATTGTATCATTAATTTAATTTTAATTGTATTTAATTTCATTGTATTATTAGACATTATTTTCATTATTATTCAATTTGACAGAAAATTGTTTAGTATGACTATTATTGTAATCTTTTTTATTTATATGTAACATATGTTTGTCCTGGTGAGTGGAAGAGAAGGCCACATGGCCTTAACTCCACTAGGCTAAATAATTCTATTCTATTCTATTCTATTCTATTCTAAAGAAAATAAATCTATTCTTTTCTATTATTCTCAAACACTAATAATTATTTCTTATGAGACCGAATTTTGCAACCATATAGTAGAGGGAGAATATTTTACACCTGTTCTTTGTGTGTGTGCATGAATACTGTATGTATATATATATATATATATATATATATATATATATATATATATATACACACACACATATACTAGAAGTCTCGGCCACACGTTGCTGTGGCTAAGGTATACGTTAAAAATTTAAAGTAAGTTGCTGTCTTTCAGCCAGATTACTTAAAACTAATACTTACACACGAAATTAATAATATTGAAAATAAATACTGAACACACTTAAATTATGAAATAATCAATATTTGTAATTCAATTGAAATTCGCGGTTGCAACAAAAAGCACAGCCATCTGGATCTCTCTTTGTTAAATAATAAACCAATTACCATACCAAATTACCTTACACCGCCATCTGTTAGAATCGTAGGAACTCACCGATAATTACACCGCCAACTTTTAGAATCGTATGGAACTCACAGATAATTATAACTCTTTGTTAAATAATAAACAAATAATTTGCAATAAAAAAATAATGCGACTATAAATTTAGTTATAAACTACCCTAAGTCTCGAGTTGGATCAAACTGCACACCGTGTGCAAAATTTTATTTAAATCAGTTCAGTAGTTTAGGATTCCATCGCGGACAAACAACGTGACACGAATTTTTTATATATTAAGATATATTATTTAATCGTGGAATAGAAAAGGCACGTATGGCCAGAAAGATGTAATATTATTGAAAAGTGTGTATTCAATTTTTTTCTGAAAATGTCAAAACATTTCCACAAGTACACTTCACACACATTAATGTGAATTAATATTATTACAACGTTAATCATCAGCAGCATCAAGGATTATACCTTAAGGTCTGTTCCGATCTCATGCTAGAATTGATCTCTCCATCTTTTACTGGGTCTTCCACCATTTCTTCGTCCTAATGGTTTAAATGAAGAATCTGTTTCGGAATTCTATTGTTATCTATTCTATTGATGTGGTCCGTCCATTCATTTCTGTATTTTGCAATCCTATCTAATAGTTTGAATATATTTAGCTCACTACAACGTTAATAAATCTGCAAATAATGTTATTGCGAATCCTGGAGTGTGTTGCAACACCTTTGGCGCTAGCGTTTAACAGATTAGCATAACTAGTAGGCGATTCTGCAAATTTGCAGTGCGAATATGATGCACAACATAGCTATTAGAAATTTGCAGTAATCTACGATTGAGAAAAAAATATCCTTGCGTTAAAATAAGCTAAGATGTTAACCCTTAAATTGACGAATAAATAATTTCTCGTGCCACTTATTCAAATGTTTCGGACCGCAAAGAAAACAAAATCATGTAAAAACTCTAAGTTATTATTGTAGGCTACATTGTTACGTAATTTGACACAAACTTAAGTAATTTATAATAATTTGTTTTTCATTGTTTTATAAACAATAATCAATAAATAAATGAAATCAATGTGTCTTAAAAGATACATTGTGAAGTTAAGAGTTAAAAGTATTGTGAAACAAATATATATTTTTTCTCAGTTACTCTGATATTAATATCATCCAAGATTTACAGTTTTTAATCCGAAGAATTTTCAGTTATTTTCTTCTGAATTTCTTATTTGAGAATACACTTTTAAAGATTAATTTTAATACATAAATGTATTCATTAATTTAACCCTTAAACATTGGGATGAGCGAAATTTGCCACAAGTATTTCTAACTGCTGTCACCAGATTCATTTTGGCGGCAAAAAATACAGAGTGGAAGTGATAAAGTGCATGAATTCAAGGAGATGTTAAATTACAATAAAACAAACGCATCTTTTCTTTTTCATTTTGTGATTAACCCCAGTGTTCATGAATTAATTAAAACTTTCTGAAAATGGCAACAGCACTTGCAAGATTCTGTGGGCTGTGTATATATCTGTGGACTTATGCACAGTATATCGTGGGACAGAAATAGGCACGAACCGCCAAACAAACCCTTGGGCACTGTTATTGCAAATTTATGTTTTTTTTCTCGAAAAAAGACAATAAATGCCAGTTCTTAATAACGTTACTAAATAAATATGAAATTATTGTATTGTCACGGGTCCTTTACAAGTATACACAGTTTCAAGTCGATCCAATGTTTCTTTAAGTGGGTGAAAATCGTGTTCAAAGATTCCGTTACATAGATACAAATACACTTTTTCTTATTTTCTGATGATTATGGCCAGGATTTTAGAAAATAAATATAAAATTGTTGTATTGTCACGGGTCCTTTACAAGTATACAAAGCTTCAAGTCGATCCAATGTTTCTAAGTGGGTGAAAATCGTGTTCAAAAATTCCGTTACATAGATACAAATACACTTTTTTCTGATGATTCTGGCCAGGATTTTAGAAAAAAATGAAATTATGGTATTGTCTCGTATCCTTTACAAGTATACAAAGTTTTAAGTCGATCCAATGATTTTAAATGGGTGAAAATCGCGTTGAAAGATTCGTTACATAGATAGATAGATAGATAGATAGATAGATAGATACAGGTCAAGCTAATATAAAGGGTGTAAAATGGAATGAATTTGAAATGTTGGTACGGAATAGCGTCAGATGGAAGTGTTTGTCTCGTTTCCCTATACATTTTTGTATCCCTTCATCATATTAGCAACTTCGCGTACCACCAAATACCCCTCAGGATTCTCAATAGGTTGAGCAATCTGGTATAGACGATAGAGAACACATTTTTTTATGTTAAAAAAAAGTAAATTTCCAACTGCCTTGTCTTCATGAATACGTTTCAAACTAACGAATCGACTAGATACTGTATCAATAAAGTTATGGTTTGTGGATGAAGTAGGAACACCTGCTCACCGAGTAGAGAATTATTTAAAGAAATATGACCTCGGGTATGAAAGAAGAGTTTTGTTATCATCTCAAGGTTAATGAAAGTAACAACGCGTTAAAAACAAAATGGCCCTTCGTAGTTATATACAGGTTGTTTTCAAAATAATGTTTCAATATTTATAGAGGGTTACCAATAAAACTTAAATAATGGCATTTTGTGGAAAATCCCCAATACCAAGCAAAATTTGTTTAAATAACAAAATTTTAGAGAGAGTTAATGACTTTACTTATTTAGGATATGAACTCTCTTTTGTTGAAAATTTGGATTTATCAGAGAAAATTGTGAAATTCAACAAATCAATGGGAATCATTAATAGAGTTTTAAAACCTTCATTAGTGCAAAAATCAACTCGTACTCGTCTTTATCAAATAATGGCTCGACCAGTCCTATGTTATGGGAGTGAAGCGTGGACTATAAGGACGAGAGATGAAAGCTTGTAAGATGAAATTTATGCGCCGAACAGCTGGCTACACCAAATGGGATCGAAAGAAAAATGTAGAAATCCTTCAAGAACTTAATGTGTCACCAATACTAGACTACATTTCCAGATATCAGCTAAACTGGAAGGAACATGCCTCAAGAATGGCTAGATCCAGGATCCCCAAGGCAATAATGAACTACTGTCCAAATGGGAAACGGTCACTTGGTCGACCTATGGAAAGATGGCACGGAAACCGCTTTCTCAGGCCGTAACAGTTCTTCTAGGACTAATACCTGGCAGGATGATGATGATGATGATGATGATGATGATGATGATGATAGAGGGTTAGTATTAGACAAAACAAGAAAAAATTTCATAAGAGCATGATTCCTAAATTTAATATCTTCTCAGTTATTTTTTTGAGAATAGCGTAAATAATTATTTTTTGGTCGATGTGACTAATTTCTTATACTTACCAATATTGTTGTTACTGGAAGTAAGTCAACGTTCCCACATCTAACTTGGTTGCTATGCAAACAAAAGAAATCGCAATGCTGATATGGACTCAAAAAGTACACGTTCGGTAAGTAAAATAAAACATTTCTTGAATGTTTTGTGCACTAACTCGTACCTTTCTTTAGACTTTTCCGGAATTAATGCAGAACATCCCACTCTCCAGGCTTCTTCAATTTCTCTATCATCTACCACGACTCCTTCCATAATAAAATTATCAAACAGATTCTAATCACGGTACTACATATAAAAATGTCTCCACAGCCAACAATCCTAGCTTATAATAAAACAAATGAAAAGCTACATAGCAACGATCAGCAAATGTTTCTTTCTCATAGAAGTCATTTACATCCAACCAATATTTTAATTAATTTATTACTATATTTAATAAAAATTAGTCACATCGACCAAAAAATAGTATGCAATGCACATGAGGTAAGAACGTAACAGATCTCGAAAATTGAAAAAATTCAGCGCAAGCGCCTCGTTTTTTCAAACTTTTTCTCGATCAGTGCTTACCTCACTTGTATCGCAATATACTATAATAACAAACGTATTTATAGACCTCACGGATAGTATTATTTTAATAATTTGTAAATTAAAGTATTTATGAAAATATTAAGATTAACAAATATTTCCATTCCTTTAAGTGAATCAGTCATTTCGAATAGGGATCATCTACGATTTTTTGTGAAATTCACTTTTTTCGTTATTACATGTTTACATACGTCCTTACATCGATTCCGCGTGAGATATGATCAAATGCACAATTATTTTACCACTTTCTGACTTTACCTTTCATGTAGTCATTTCGAAAAAAGGATCAACTCGCCGAGTTCCCTTTTCGAACGGACTGACGCACGAATGTGATCCTGACTTCAGCTGCATATCTATCCTCTTGCAGTCTTTCTGTGTTATCAGAGTAAACAATATTAAAATCATGCTACAATCGTTATTTATGTATTATTTATTTAATGCAAGACACACCGTATACAGAGTATGGGTAAAGGTGTTCCAAATGAACAAAAACATTATTTTGCAATAAATACATTTTACGAATTTGAGTGTAATAGTGACAAGCCTTGAACCGTAATCGGCCGGAAATTCATTGACACCCCAGAAATACTGCAAATACCAGATGTGAAAACACACCCTGCCTACATCAGCAAAGTACCAATCAATCACAAAAAAATGGATGATGTAAAGAAACTTCATCAGTACATTCCTGATATCCATCGACATTTTTATGATGATTTATTCAAATGGCCTATACAGCTGAAGTAGTAGAGAACGCCGAAGATGTTAAATGATGAAATTTTTCGGATGTACTTTTTTTTATATAGTCACTTCCAAGTGATGAACTGTAATAAAATATACAATATTATTCCATGTATGTAGTTATTTCGCAATAATATTTTTTTCAAAGAAATGTGTTTAATTTTGTAAATGTTTCTTCGTTCATTTCGAAAAGGGATCATCTCCGGAAAATTGTAATTAGTTTTTTGGGAAAACCATAATCAAGAAAGTCATGTAAATCGGTAAGTGAACGTGAATGGGCATGAAAATTATTCAGTAGAAATTTCAGATTGACAGCTTTATCCTGGACAAACTGAATCAGTTTTTTCCCTCTCCTGTAAAATTTTATCTGCTGTAGATGATCCCTTTTCGAAATGACTCATTCAAATATTGTATAACCGTAAATTAGTTTTCTATGTCTCATTATTTTTCTTTGTTTTTTTTTCGTTTTTATATACATTAGACAGGGACAATCTACCAACAATTTAATTTATCTTGCTTGAATACATTTTTTTAATAGTTTTAGTCATCATCTTCGTCCAGGGATTAACATTGTTGGCTCGTTCCGGTTTCATGAAAGCTAGAATTGTTAAAATTGTTCAGACCATCTTCTGTGTGGGCGTCCAACATTTCTCCTTCCATGCGGTTTATAATTTAGCGATCATTTTGGAAATCTTCCTTCTGGCATTCTATCAATATGCTCTTTCCAGTCGTTGCTATATTTAACTATTCGGTCATTAGTTTTAGTCTTAATCTTAACTATCATTAACTGGTTGCAATATACAGGGCTTCCAATATAAAACCGGACAGGCCTCACGGGGTTTCACCCGTCAGGCAGCGCTCTCTCCTCGTCCGCATTTCACTCTGCCAGCCGCAGAGTGTCCGGTTTTATACTGGAAGCCCTGTAGATCATAATATAAGAGATATTATCTTATTGATCAAATCCTCATTTAGTATTTAATATTAGAGTTAATTATGATTGTTATATTCTGATGCAATGTATGTTTTTACTGGTGAGAGGAAGAGAAGGCCACATGGTCTTAACTCCATCAGGCTAAATAAATAAATTAAATAAAAAAATAAATAAATATGGTCTCCGACAAATATGGGGGATTTAGAAGAAGTGGCTGAATTCAAATACTTAGAAACAATAATTACAAACCGGAATGAGATGCACAAAGAAATTAAATATAGGCACAATTCTGGAAATGTATGTTAATATGCAATACAGGGACTCTTTTCGTCCCAAATTCCCTAAAAAAAACATTAAACTGAAAATATATAACATGTTATTAACCCAGTTATATTATATGGATGTGAAACATTGACTCTTGCATCAAGGGAAGCAAATGACAAGAAACTTTAAAGCCCAAACGGTCCTCGAATACCATCTGACTATCATTACCATCTTCGTCTCATTAGATTGTTTATTTTATGGCGCATCATTACCATCATCATCATCATCTTTCATATATTCGGTGCAACGTAACCCCGCCCTTCCAGGCGCCCCAACCTCAGAAGTGGGTTACAAGTACGCCATGCCAGGAGAGAATATCCAGAAATATCGTAATGACATCTGGTGGCATTGATAAATAACTTTAAGAGAGAAGAAAGTATTAGGAATAAATGAGAAATTTCTTAGGAAATTGTTTGGACCAAAGAGAGATGAAGAGACAGGCGAATGGAAAAGACTGCATAAAAATGAGTTACTTCGTCTCTATGGGAAATTAAATATAATAAGAACAATGTATTTACTTAGGCTTTCACGGTCGGAGTTGCTATGATCCTGAAGAAGATTTCCGGGCTGTAGGCCGTGGCCTTGAAGCCTCGAGACCACGGCCTACAGCCCGGAAATCTTCTTCAAGATTATAATAAGAACAGTTAAATCTCGTAAACTCCAACGGGCATGAATGGGTAATGAAAGACGGGCATGGAAAGTATGTAAGAATACCAGAGGGAAACCGCCTAGTAGGTAGGCCAAGACTGAGGTGGGAGAATAATATAAACCATGTTTTGAGGGAAGTAGAGTACACAGGGAATGATTATAAATCATCATCTCAAAGATAGGGATGTATGGAGAGATTATGTCCGCGCCGCCATGAACCTAAGGGTTCGATAGTGCTAGTGAGTTAGTTCTTCTTCTTCTTCTTCTTCTTCTTCTTCTTCTTCCTTTCATGTGATAGAGCTAGTGGTCTGTTACGGTTTGAATCCAACGTTTGAAGGGTCTGCCCGAAGATCTCTTGCCTGGTGGCTGGTAATTTAAGATTTGACGTGGTATTCTTGTTCTGCTCATTCTTCTTACGTGAGATTTCCAGTCGTTTCTATATTTTTGTACATATTCCCCGACAGATTCTGTTTGTAATTCTCTGAGAATCTCAGAATTCATTTTATGGTCTGTTCTTGACTAACCCGCAGTACGTCTTGTTTATTTCTGAAAATTATGTAATTTCAAAATGAGATTATTGTTTTTGTCAAGTAAACGTTTCTAAAAATTCTATTGTGGATCGATATCGAACCCAGAACCT
The DNA here is from genome assembly GCA_030220185.1 of Diploptera punctata. Lineage (NCBI taxonomy): Eukaryota > Metazoa > Arthropoda > Insecta > Blattodea > Blaberidae > Diploptera > Diploptera punctata. The sequence goes on along the minus strand of JASPKZ010007338.1, from coordinate 860,152 downwards.
TGAGATGACGTAGGACGCACGTGCCACGAGACACGGAAGAGATCGATAGCGTAACAATGAGCTGGCCACCTGTATACGTAAGTACACGTGCAATACTATCCACTTGCGCATTGCCGATCTTCATTTTTCACAAACAAATCAAGTTTTCAATATCTCATTCAAATTTCTTTAGTTTCTGAATTAAAAATATCCTCTTAATAGTTCAATGTATTTCCGTGAGAGTCAAAACTAATACAATTAATTGTTAAAACCGTTGGGGTGGAGAGTCATAAAATAAAATAAGTTAAAATATACCTTCTTAGGTAAAATCCGTCGTCCTCAACTTATAAAATATGTATTGTTTATGCCTGTAGGTCTTTCAGAACATCCGTTCCATCTTCAGCAGGTCCTTCTGCGCTACAATATCTAGTATGATGGTTGATGCTGCTGGTCCTAATGTCACGACTACATCCCTATCCTGAGCTAATGTTTTCCAATCATCCCCTGTACAATCTGCCTCCCTCTAATCATGGATAACGTTATTCTTGGTCTACCAACTGGGCGTTTTCCCTCTGGTTTTCCTACAAGAAGCTTCCATGCACATTATTATTATTATTATTATTATTATTATTATATTATTATTATTATATTATTACTATTATTATTATACAGCAATAACAGCAATGATGGAGTCTTATGGAACAGACATATAACCAGGAAAAATAAATTACAAATATATAATTCAATAGTGAAAAGTACTCTCACATATGGAGCTGAAGTTTGGAAATTCAACAAAAAGTTAGAACAAAAAACGTATGTCGATGGAAATGGATTTCTTGAGGAGAGCAGCAAGATGTTCAAAATTAGACAAAATAAGAAATACTGTCATAAGAGAAAAAATGAATATTGGTTATTCAATAGTATATTATATACGGTATAAGTAATTAAATTGGTATGGGCACGTACGACGAATGCAAGAAGAAAGGTTACCCACGAAAACATTGGAATGGTGTCCACCTGGAAGAAGGAGGAGAGGAAGACCTCGAAACTCGTGGATGCAGGAAATAAGAACTGGAATGAGAGCAAGAGGACTGGAGGACATGGATTGGATGGAGAGAGACGAGTGGAGAAGAAAAATAAAACTTTAGGCACAGAAAGATGTGTAAACATTAAAATTCTGTATATAAATATCTTGTAAGCCCACGTTTCCCTTAACAGAGATTTAGGCGCTCTCCCCCTACAGGGAAGAATTTGAACCATACTAATTTAATTACACTTGTTTTCGTATAGATGTCATTTGAGTGGTCCGTGTCAGCGTTCCGCATCATACTGACATCTAGGAAACCAAGGTAGTACTAGGACTGTATATAAATAAAATATTAATAATAATAATAAGAAGAAGATCGGGATAATAAATACAGGAGTAATGCAGGTATCACCTAATCAAATATTAAAAAGTGGGGAACGTTTTTTAACGAAAGTCATCAAGTTTTAACGTCTTCTTCTTCTTCTTCTTCTTCTTCTTCCTTTCATGTGATAGACCTAGTGGTCTGTTACGGTCTCAATCCAACGTTTGAAGGGTCTGCCCAAAGATCTCTTGCCTGGTGGCTGGTAATTTAAGATCTGACGTGGTATTCTTGTTCTGCTCATTCTTCTTACGTGAGATTTCCAGTTGTTTCTGTATTTTTGTACATATTCCATGACTGATTCTGTTTGTAATTCTTTGAGAATCTCAGAATTCCTTTTATAGTCTGTCTTTGAATAGCCCGCAGTATGTCTCCTAATTTCATTTCTGCCGCAGTTAGTCTTTGTTCATCTACACTGCGAATTGTCCAGGCCTCACTGCCGTAACATAATATGGGTCTGGCCAGTGTTTTATAAATTCTAGTTCGTGTGTGTTGCTGTACTGTGTTTGGCTTGAAAATATTATTTATAATTCCTGTTACTCTGTTAAATTTTATATTTTTTTTTACTAAAATCTTTTTCTTCTTCGTATGTAACTTGGTATCCGAGATATTTAAAAGTGTTGGTTTGTTCTAATATTTTATTATTAATAACAATTTTACTGCGAACTGGGTCTTTTCCTAGGATAGCCATGACTTTAGATTTTTCTGTTGAGAAGTTTTAACGTTCAACAAAATTTTGTAACAATTAGACATAATTACATGTACAACTGATATTAATGTAACTTAAGTAGAAAGTTTTATCTTATCGTTCATTATTATATAAGTAAACAGAATTGTTGATAACGTAAGTGAAAGAAAAGCAATCCGTGTTTCTAGACTTTTTTAATCTCAAAATACTCAGTTCAAACTTCTACCATATGTAGGCCTATTACTTTGCCTCGCTCTGGAGGACGATACAAGATCACTGCATAATGTATGAAAAGAAAAACTCTATCTGTATCGGTAATCGATAACTATATTTCCTGAAATTAGGATTCTCACTTTCAGCCATTTCTTCGTTTTCAATAGACGTCCATGTTTTTTTGTAGATAATGGATTGCCTTATTTTGATAATGGTGTATTGAAAGAACAAAACTATTTTTAGGACAAGGCATTGACCTTTCTTTAAAAAAATATTTAAATGAATACTGATATAAGAGACAAGTACCCAAGTTTCAGAACCATAAGTAACGATTAGTGTAATTAATGTTTTATAAGTATTCATTTTTGGTACATTTAAGGGGGGTGACATTTTCGGTCAAATTTAGCATTCTTTTTTTTGTATTAAAAAATACTTCTTCTTCTTCTTCTTCCTTCCTTCTAAGTATTAGGCCAAGGCCTGTTACGATTCTATAGAAAATTTTCCCTCCAGCGTTTCATAGGACGGCCCAGTGATCTTCGTCCTCTTGGTATATAATTATAAACAGCTTTGGGGATCCGATTTGAACTCATTCTTTCTAGATCCATCCATAGTAATTCTGCCCGAAGGTAGGTCCTTCACTGCAATCATAGCATTTTCATGCTATGCTTGCAGCTTTACTAGGGAATTGTAGGTGTGGTAGCATCCCGTTGCTTTCCACACCGGTGAAGGATGATGATAATGATGATGATGATGATGATAATGATAAGGATGAAGATGTTGATGATGGCCATATTATTTCGGGGACCGTTTGGGCCTTAAAGTTTTCCTGACATTCGTCTTACAGGTGAGGAAAAACCCTGATAAAAACCTCACCCAGAAAAACTGCCCCGACCGGGGATCGAACCCGGGCCCGCTGCGTGACAAGGCAGCACGCTAGCTCGAGACCACAGCGGTGGACCTCTTTCTAGATGGTGTTTCCAATTTAGTTGGTACTGTTTAATATATTCCAAAAAAAAAATGATATGTACCTTAAAGTATAAGTTGGTGAAATCTCAGTGCCCTATGGCTCTTGTAAGTCTCCCTAATGACTGTAGGAGGGCATGTATGCTACATTCTAATTTAACTGCATGCAAACTTATTTTCATTGAATTTCAATACATTCAAATCAAAATAGCATTGACAAATTTAATGATAGAAGCACGAAATTTTAACTGCATGTCCCACACACTATGGCTAATAATTCTAAGAATGAATTTTGAAACAACGTTGATAGTTTTTGAAATAAAAAATAAAATATGTGCAGTAATTTAAAAAAATTGCATATGCAGAGGATGTATATATTTTTTTCTTCCTTTATTATAATGTTATAGAAAGGTTAATGCATAGTGTTGTTCTAAATAAGTCAGTGGTCGTGTAGAAAAAAATTCAAAAATTTTACTAAAAAATTATGGGACTTATTAAAATTTTTAATATGCAAATTTTTAAATGGATTTTCTTCAATAACTCAAAAACCTTTAAGCCTAGAAGGATGAAACTTTAATATAACATTACCTATTATGACATGAATGTTTGTACAAAAAATCAAGTATGTAGCTTAAACACTGTAGTAAATAGAAATTTCACCCATCACCCCCTTAAGAACAGAATGGTATTATCTATTATTATAATATTATTATTTTTTTAATTTATATTTTTTAATTCAAGTAATATAAAATATACAATAACAATAAATGCCAAGTAAGAGTAGGATCTCAATTGTCAGAACCTTTTGGAACCAGCAAAGGATTGTTATTGTATATTTTTTATATTACTTGAATTAACAAATATAAATTAATAATAATAATTGTATTGTAAGCCCACATTTTTTCCTTTACAGAGATTTAGGCGCTCTCCCCCTACAGGGAATAATTTGAACCATACTAATTTAGTTACACTTGTTTTCGTGTAGATGTCATTTTTGAGTGGTCCGTGGTCAGCGCACCGCCTCACACTGACATCTAGGAAACCAAGGTAGTACTAGGACGGGAAAATTCGGTAAATTTTGCTTAGAAGCCTTTTCGGGCTTAAGGATTTTTTACGAGCCTGACAATCTTCAGACTCGGGACCCACGGCTTAAAGTCCCTCCCAGAGGACTTGCTCCTTGGATTTTTCCGTCCTAAAAAATCCATCGACCCCGGCCGGGTTTGAACCCGCGACCCTCGTGACCAGAGGTAAGGAGCATAACCACTAGTCCACCGCGGCCGATTTATAATATTATTATTATTATTATTATTATTATTATTATTATTATTATTATTATTATTATTATAGATAATACCATTCTGTTCTTAAGGGGGGTGATGGGTGAAATTTCTATTTTCTACAAGGATGCCCTATGTCGCCAACACGGGAATTTGGTATAATGTGAAAAAAAATGGTCCCATGCGATTCCGCTTTGAACAAGTTTTACTGTATTATTATTATTATTATTATTATTATTATTATTATTATTATTATTATTATTATTATTATTATCATTATTATTATTATTATTATTATTATTATTATTATTATTATTATTATTATTATGCCAAATTTAATATGGAAATATCAATTAACAAAACTAAAATTATGGCATTTCATGGGAAGGACCCCATACTAAGTAAAATCTGTCTCCAGAATAAAATTTTAGAGAGATCTAATCAATTTAAATATCTTGGACATTATCTCTCTATCTGGGATGAAAAGGATATCCCTGAAAAAGTTACTAGTTATAATAAAAGTTTAGGAATTATTAATCAAGTTATGAAACCATCCCTTGTACAAAAAAAAACACCAGATTACGTTTATATAACACTTTGGCTAGACCAGTGTTGACCTATGGTAGTGAAGCATGACACTAAAAAAACAACATGAAAGCAGAATAACGGCTGTGAAATGAGATTCATGCGCAGAACAGCGGGTTACACCAGATGGGATCGGAAAAGGAACACCGATATCTTAAAAGAATTGAAGACTACGCCAATTTTGGAATATATTAAACAGTACCAACTAAATTGGAAACACCATCTTGAAAGAATGAGTTCAAATCGGATCCCCAAAGCTGTTTATAATTATATACCAAGAGGACGAAGATCACTGGGCCGTCCTATGAAACGCTGGAGGGAAAATTTTCTATAGGATCGTAACAGGCCTTGGCCTAATACTTGGAAGGAAGAAGAAGAAGAAGAAGAAGAAGATTATTATTATTGTTATTATTATTATTATTATTATTATTATTATTATTATTATTATTATTATTATTATTATTATTATTATTATTATTATTATTATTATTATTATTATATTATTATTATTATTATTATTATTATTATTATTATTATTATTATTGCTGTTGTTGTACTTGACCGCAGGACTATTCTAGCCTCACGTTGTATGGAGAAGCTACTTACATTAAATATTCAGAAGGAATAAGTTATTGAGCTGTTTAAATTGATGTGACCGATATCAGTGTGTGTGAACTGGTCTTGATTTTTGAGGCGGGTCAAAGATAAGATTTCGTCACCGTGGGGCAGTGAACTACCAAATGTCCATAAGTAATGCCACGAGTGAATTCCAAATTATCGATAAATTTACGACTCACGAAGTGAGGATTGAATTTATCTAGAGAATTTGGAAATCAAGAGTGGCATTTGTTAGGACTATTTAACGAATAAAATTAAGCTGTTTACTCACAAATCATTATTTAAATATAGTTATTTTATTTTTTTGCAAATGCCCCAGGTTGTCTTTCGACATTCCTGGTGTTCTCTCCTGGCATGGCGTATTTGTAACCTACTTCTGAGGTTGGGGCGCCTGGAAGGCGGGGTTACGTTGCCCCGATGATATGACGGATGATGACGATGATAGTGGTGCGCCAGAAGGGTCCTTAATCCTAAGCTTAATCTAAGATGAATATGAATGATGATGTATTCACGTAGACTTTCACGGCCGGAGTTGCTATGATGATCTTGCTGAAGATTTTCGGGCTGTAGGTCGTGGTCGTGAGGCTTGTAGTTCCCCGACGTTTCGCCAAAGACTGCGTCTGGCATCCTCAAAACAACCCTTGAGGATGCCAGACGCAGTCTTTGGCGAAACGTCGGGGAACTACAAGCCTCACGATAACGGCCTACAGCCCGAAAATCTTCAGCAAGATCATCATGAATGATGATGATTGCGATGGCCATATGATTTTGGGGACCGTTTGGGCCTTAAAGTTATCCTGAAATTTGTCTTACAGGTGAGAAAAACCCCGATAAAAACCTCACCCAAAAAAACTGTCCCGACCGGGCCAGCTGCGGCCGGGTGGAAGAAGACCAGCTTTTTATTTACGCACTTTAACTGTGCCTAATTGCAAGAAATATTAATGAAATATTATATTAAATGTATTTACCTGCTTGAAAGTAATTATCATTTATTTATTTTACTCGTAAATATGAAAATAAAGTGGGACTATTTCCTGTCCACAAAAGTTACAACAGTTATTCAAAATGGCTGTCGCAACCAGCGATAAACCACCGATTACCACACTTATAACCAGCGATAAATCACCGATTACCACACTTATAACCAGCGATAAATCACCGATTACCACACTTCTAACCAGCGATAAATCACCGATTACCACACTTATAACCAGCGATAAATCACCGATTACCACACTTATAACCAGCGATAAACCACTGATTACCACACTTATAACCAGCGATAAATCGCCGATTACCACACTTCTAACCAGCGATAAACCACTGATTACCACACTTATAACCAGCGATAAATCACCGATTACCACACTTCTAACCAGCGATAAACCACTGATTACCACACTTATAACCAGCGATAAATCACCGATTACCACACTTCTAACCAGCGATAAATCACCGATTACCACACTTCTAACCAGCGATAAATCACCATTACCACACTTCTAACCAGCGATAAACCACTGATTACCACACTTATAGGCCTAACCAGCGATAAATCACCGATTACCACACTTCTAACCAGCGATAAATCACCGATTACCACGCTTATAACCAGCGATAAATCACCAATTACCACACTTCTAACCAGCGATAAATCACTGATTACCACACTTATAACCAGCGATAAATCACCGATTACCACACTTATAACCAGCGATAAATCACCGATTACCACACTTATAACCAGCGATAAATCACCGATTACCACACTTCTAACCAGCGATAAACCACCGATTACCACACCTATAACCAGCGATAAATCGCCGATTACCACACTTCTAACCAGCGATAAACCACCGATTACCACACTTATAACCAGCGATAAATCACCGATTACCACACTTCTAACCAGCGATAAATCACCGATTACCACACTTATAACCAGCGATAAATCACCGATTATCACACTTCTAACCAGCGATAAACCACTGATTACCACACTTATAACCAGCGATAAATCACCGATTACCACACTTCTAACCAGCGATAAACCACTGATTACCACACTTATAACCAGCGATAAATCACCGATTACCACACTTATAACCAGCGATAAATCACCGATTACCACACTTATAACCAGCGATAATTAACCGATTACCACACTTCTAACCAGCGATAAATCGCCGATTACCACACTTCTAACCAGTGATAAATCACCGATTACCACACTTCTAACCAGCGATAATGCACATTTGTGCGCAATTCTACTTATTATTAAGCAGCGATAAACCACCGATTACCACACATAGACCATGTCTATGATTTCAACAAATGATGTCCGAATTTAACTTTTACTTATTTAACAGCGTAAAATAATAAAAAAAGGGTGTTCCATGGGATCCGCCTAGGTTAGAGCAATTTATTTAGGTTACAGTAATTGAAATAGGTTAGGTTAGCTTCTAGGTTCCTTGCATTTTACATGTGATTTAATACGTAAAATAAATTACCTCTTCATCACAGTTATTCTATGAAAATTCAACATGTCTGACGGTTACAACGTAAAATCATATTTCCACTAGTTCATTTCATGATACATTTTCACGATGGTAATTTTCCGCACATAAATGGTATCATTAACACCTTGTAACACTTTAAATTACATCAAAAATGGCATAAGTCGCGTAAGTAAAAAGCTGGTCTTGTACAACCCCACACATGGGTCTACCTAATAAGACGTTTACACTTTTTCCATTATGTAGATAACCTTTATTTACAATTTCATTACGAGCAGAATTTATGCTCCATGCTGACTCACCTGTAAATTCTGTTATTTTTACCACATCCTCAATGGTTAATGTGGAATATTTTTCACTAAACTATTTGAAAACATTCAATATAATTTGTTTCTCTCCGCTTTTCAAATTAGTTCCTTTCCAGTGTTTTAAGAAACTATACAGAAGCGGCCATTTTGAAAAATTGAAAATCCAACGAATTCTGCATCGCGCATGCGTAAGAATAAAACAATGCTTATTTAATCTAAGACAATTGTAATTATATATTTTAAGATTCTCGTATGTAACTTATACAAACATGTGCTAGATAATACACAGTAGGCTATATTTTTATTATTCTTATTTTTTCTATTGAGTGTTAGAGAAGGGATTACATTTTCTTACAAGTTCAAAGGTAAAATCGTTATTCGACCAATGAACATGCAGTCATATATTATATTGTAATGTAAACTGGAACTTAGATCGGAATAGGTGTATTGTTTAATTCGACACACATTTAAGTATTTTCTACTGGTTCGTTTTGTTCTATTTAATTTACTTACTTACTCACTGACACTATCGAACCCGTAGGTTCATGGCCGCGCGGACATAAGTTCTCCATACATCCCTATCCTGAGCTAATGTTTTCAAATCATTCCCTGTATAATCTACTTCCCTCAAATCATAGTTAATGTTATTCTTCCACCTCATTCTTGGTCTACCAACTCGGCACCTTCCCTCTGGCTTTCCTACAAGAAGCTTCCATGCACGTCTTTCATTCCACATACTTGCCACATATCCTGCCCATCGCTGTCTACGAGACTTAACAGTTCTTATTATATCTGGCTTCCTATAAAGACCATGTACTTCATTGTTATGTAGTCTTCTCCATTCACCTGTCTGTTCATCTCTCTTTGGTACAAAACATTTCCTAAGTACTTTATTCTCAAATACTTGTAATCTCCTTTCCTCCCTTAAAGTAAGAGTCCATGTTTCGCATCCATATAATATAACTGTTAGAATAATAGTTTTATATATTTTCAGCTTAACGTTTTTTGAAAGGAGTTGGGACATCAAGAGTCTCTGCAATGCATAATAGCATGCATTTCCAGAATTGAGTCTATGTTTAATTTCTTTGTGCATCTCATTCCTATTTGTGATTATTGTTCCTAAGTATTTGAATTCAGCCACTTCCTCAAAATTTCCCTCATTTGTCATTAGCTGTCCATTTCCATTATATAATGTATTTCTACGTGTCCACCGCTGTGGTCTCGGGGTAGCGTGCTGTCTTGTCACGCAGAGGGCCCGGGTTCGATCCCGGTCGCGACAGTTTTTCTGGTTGAAGTTTTTATCGGGGATTTCCCTCACCTGTAAGACAAATGTCAGAAAAACGTTAAGACCCAAACGGTCTCCGAAATCATCATCATTCATATTCATCTTGGATTAAGCTTAGGATTAGGGACTCTCCTGGCGCACCACTATCATCATCATCACCCATCATATCATCGGGGCAACGTAACCCCGCCTTCCAGGCGCCCCAACCTCAGAAGTGGGTTACAAGTACGCCATGCTAGGAGAGAACACCAGGAATGTCGAAAGACAACCTGTGGCATTTGCAAAAAAAAAAAATCTGTTTTACAATGTATACTATAATATTTTTATAGTAAGCTACAACCCTAACATGCTTTTGTGGCGAAATAGAGTTTCAAAATATTTGGCGAATCAATAATAATAATAATAATAATATAATAATAATAATAATAATGGTCCACCGCTGTGGTCTCGGGGTAGCGTGCTGCCTTGTCACGCAGCGGGCCCGGGTTCAATCCCCGGTCGGGACAGTTTTTCTGGGTGAGGTTTTTTATCGGGGTTTTTCCTCACCTGTAAGACAAATGTCAGGAAAACTTTAAGGCCCAAACGGTCCCCGAAATCATATGGCCATCGCAATCATCATCATTCATATTCATCTTAGGTTAGGTTTAGGATTAGGGACTCTCCTGGCGCACCATTATCATCATCATCACCCATCATATCATCGGGGCAACGTAACCCCGTCTTCCAGGCGCCCCAACCTCAGAAGTGGGTTACAAGTACGCCATGCCAGGAGAGAAACCAGGAATGTCGAAAGACAAACCTGGGGCATTTGAAAAAAAAAAAAAAATAATAATAATAATAATAATAATAATAATAATAATAATAATAATAATTTGTTTCTCTCTGCTCTTCAAATTCTTTGCTTTTCCAGTGTTTTAAAAAAATATACAGAACCATCGGCCATTTTGAAACAATTGAAAATCCAACGAATTCTGCATCGCGCTTGCGTAAGAATAAAACAATACTTATTTAATGTTTTACAGTTGTAATTATATATTTTAAGATTCTCCTATATAACTTATATAAACATTTGCTAGGTAATACATATTTTCATTATTCTTGTTTTTTGTTTCTATTTTGAATGTTAGGAAGGGAACTACATTTTCTTACAAGCTCAAAGCTAAAATCGTTATTCGACCAATGAAATGCACTCGTTTATATTGTAATGTAAAGTGGAACTTAGCTCGGATTAGGTGTATTGTTTAATTCGACACACATTTAAGTATTTTTACTGGATCGTTTTGTTCTATTTAATTTAAAATATTAAATAAATTCAGAATCTGAAGATAATTTACAAAGATCTTTACATCAATTTAACATAAATGCCAAAACATACAACATGGAAATTAACACGAATAAGACAAAATGCTTCAACACGCACACGCTATTAAGTAACACTAAGAAATTGGGACTGGAAGTAAATATCAGTAAAACTAAATATATGGTCACACGTAGAAATTCAGTATATAATGGAAATGGACAGCTAATGACAAATGAGGGAAATTTTGAGGAAGTGGCTGAATTGAAATACCTAGGAACAATAATCACAAATAGGAATGAGATGCACAAAGAAATTAAACATAGGCTCAATTCTGGAAATGCATGCTATTATGCATTGCAGAGACTCTTGATGTCCCAACTCATTTCAAAAAACGTTAAGCTGAAAATATATAAAACTGTTATTCTACCAGTTATATTATATGGTGCGAAACATGGTCTCTTACTTTAAGGGAGGAAAGGAGATTACGAGAATTTGAGAATAAAGTTCTTAGGAACATTTTTGGACCAAAGAGAGATGAACAAACAGGTGAATGGAGAAGACTACATAACAATGAACTACATGGTCTTTATAGGAAGCCAGATATAATAAGAGCAGTTAAGTCTCGTAGACTGCGATGGGCAGGACATGTTGCACGTATGGGGAATGAAAGACGTGCATGGAAGCTTCTTGTAGGAAAGCCAGAGGGAAAACGCCCAGTTGGTAGACCAAGAATGAGGTGGGAGAACAACATTAACTATGATTTGAGGGAAGTAGATTATACAGGGAATGATTGGAAAGCATTAGCTCAGGATAGGGATGTATGGAGAGCTTATGTCCGCGCGGCCATGAACCTACGGGTTTGATAGTGCCAGTGAGTAAGTAAGTAAGACAAAATGCTTAACAATATCAAAATAACCAGTAAGATGCAAATTAGAAGTGGAAAGAAAAATCATAGAACAAGTGTCAGAATTTAATTATTTAGATGTATTAATAACAAACACTAAAAATTTAATAAAAGAAGTAAAGAAACAAGCTGATAAAGCAGCACAAATATCAGGATCTATGAAAGATTTAATTCGGCGCAACAAACATATGTCAATAGGAAGCAAAACCCGCATATACAAAACGATAGTTCGACCAGTTATCGTATATGGAGCAGAAACTAGGGCTGATACAACAAAAACTAAACAAATAATAAGCACATGCGAAATGAAAATCTTAAGAACTATTCAGGGGAAAACATTATTTGATAAAATACACAACACAGAAATTAGGGACAAATGCCATATTCAAGACATAACCAAATTTATTATAGATAGACGAAAATATTGGAAGGGTCATATAGAAAGAATGGAAGAAACCCGGCTTGCAAAAAGAGCTAAAGAAGATAGACCAATGGACGGGAGAAGAACAAGAGGAAGACCTGCCAAGAGATGGATAGACAGTGAATGCACATCCAATACGTCTTCCTCCGAGGAGTGATTTTGGAAATAAACAGGATGAAAATCCTACAAATTAAGTTTAAGAAGAAGAAGAAGAAATAAATTAAAGCAATTGATGTATTCTATAGGATATATTGTCAATTCAAAGTTAAATTACGTCATAGAGTAATATCGTAAATAGACTAAAAGTTATAAGATATTACCAGAAAACGATATAATTCGGAACCTTCAAAGAGTACAATTGTCTTCTGAATTCTGACATTTTAGATTAAAAATTATTTTCGAATAATTGAGTATGATCCATAATAAATACATGTGCTCTTGTGATTGGTAGAAAAGGCTAGAGTTACGCAATGTGCAACGCACTATTCGACATGCGTAGGGCACCAGCCACGTGTACTACTTCGCTAAGAGTCATTGACTCTAGATTCGGTCATGGACGTTCATTGGCAAAGGTCATGCCAAAGAAGAGTCCTGGGAATTCGTGAGCAGACTCCGGGTCAACATGGCGGCCAAAACCATAAGCTATATTAACAATGATATTATTAGATGCAGGGTTTAGGAAGTTTCCTATCAGCTAGAGTTTCGCAACAATGTGTCCTCACTTCTGCTACTTTTAGCTGACAGGGTCTGGACTTATCTACAGTTGCAACAGCGAAACAGCGTGCCCCCAAATTTCTCTTTCTAAACAAACAAGCTATGGTTTAATTAAATCTTACAGTAACTTCCTGTGCTCCGAAGAAAAGTTTAACAAGATATATACTGACTTTTCTGCTTAACGGGTTCATAAGGAGCCAAATTAAAATCTTATTAGGCTTCAAAAATAATTTTGAGGGGTTCTTATGGGGTTTTGAATTCAGATTTTGCCAATTATAATTTTATTTTCACATCTAATGGATTTATAGGGGTCAAAATAGCAAATAATAAAGAAAAAAATTATTTTAGCTGACAGGGTATGGATTTATCTACAGTTGCAACAGCGGAACAATGTGCCCCCAAATTTCTCTTTCTAAACAAACAAGCTATGGTTTAATTAAATCTTACAGTAACTTCCTGTGCTCCGAAGAAAAGTTTAACAAGATATATACTGACTTTTCTGCTTAACGGGTTCATAAGGAGCCAAATTAAAATCTTATTGGGGTCCAAAAATAATTTTGAGGGGCTTTTATGGGGTCTTGAATTCAGATTTTGCCAATTATAATTTTATTTTCACATATAATGGATTTATAGGGGTCAAAAAAGCAAATAATAAAGAAAAATTTGATTTTAGCTGACAGGGTCTGCATTTATCTACAGTTGCAACAGCGAAACAATGTGCCCTCAAATTTCTCTTTCTAAACAAACAAGCAATGGTTTAATTAAATCTTGCATTAACTTCCTGTGCCCCAAAGAAAAGTTTAACAAGATCTATACTCTTTTTTCTGCTTAATTAGTTCATAGGGAGCCAAATTAAAATCTTATTGGGGTCCAAAAATAATTTTGAGGGGCTTTTATGGGGTCTTGAATTCAGATTTTGCCAATTATAATTTTATTTTCACATATAATGGATTTATAGGGGTCAAAAAAGCAAATAATAAAGAAAAATTTGATTTTAGCTGACAGGGTCTGCATTTATCTACAGTTGCAACAGCGAAACAATGTGCCCTCAAATTTCTCTTTCTAAACAAACAAGCAATGGTTTAATTAAATCTTGCATTAACTTCCTGTGCCCCAAAGAAAAGTTTAACAAGATCTATACTCTTTTTTCTGCTTAATTAGTTCATAGGGAGCCAAATTAAAATCTTATTGGGGTTCAAAATAATTTTGATGTTTTTTTATGGCGTTTTGAATTCAGATTTTGCCAATTATAATTTTATTTTCACATATAATGGATTTATAGGGGTAAAAATAGCAAATAATAAAGAAAAATTTGATTTTAGCTGACAGGGTCTGGATATATCTACAGTTGCAACAGCAAAACAGTATGCCCCCAAATTTCTCTTTCTAAACAAACAAGCTATGGTTTAATTAAATATTACAGTAACTTCCTGTGCCCCAAAGAAAAGTTTAACAAGATGTATACTCATTTTTCTTCTTAACGGGTTCATAGGGAGCCAAATAAAAATCTTATTGGGGTTCAAAAATAATTTTGAGGGGCTTTTATGGGGTCTTGAATTCATATTTTGCCAATTATAATTTGATTTTCACATCTAATGGATTTATAGGGATCAAAATAGCAAGTAATCAAGAAAAAATTGATTTTAGGAGGGGGGGTTTAAGAGGTTTTTATGCAAAGTATCATATATAATGCCTCTGATCTCAACCAAGAGTTTGCCCTTTAATTAATGCTACCATTTAAAGACTGTAGTTGGAAACGAAAACAAAAATAGTATATTAAAATGCGAGTTTGGGAAGTGGTTTAAACAGAAGCGAGGAAATTATTAAAAACCGAGCGATAGAGAGGTTTTTAATTTCCTAGATTCTGTAAAACACTTCAGAAACGTGCGTTGTACATTACTTTTTGCACGATGGTGTTTTCAAAATAATAAATAATAGTAAAACAATAACTTGTGGTGGGAATATTTGCGTCCATTATAAACAACTGACTAACGTTAACAGTGTGGGCAATGTTTATACAGTAAACACCGAAAAGAAATATAGCAGAAAATCGTAATTTCTTACTTTCTAGGTGAGTCCGAATGTTCGAATATTGTGCAGATATGAATGTAGAAAATATTAATGTGTTCGAAATTATATATTCCCGTCTCTCGGAAACCTTGCGTGATGGAGAAAACCCGATTTCATATTTGGATTCAGAAGAAAAAATACTATCAGAATCATATATTTTTCTTTCTGAGACAAAAAAAAAGTTTCTTTTTTGCTCCTCAGTGTTATACAGGAAATGATGGAAAACATTAGCTCAAGATAGGGATGTATGGAGAGCTTATATCCGCGTGGCCATGAATCTACAGTTTCGAGAGTGTGAGTTAGTTATCATTACTTACTTACTTACTTACTTACTTACTTACTTACTTACTCACTCACTGGCACTATCGAACTCGTAGGTTCACGGCCGCACGGACATAAGCTCTCATACATCCCTATCCGGAGATAATGCTTTCCAATCATTCCCTGTATAATCTATTTCCCTCAAATCATAGTTAATGTTATTCTCCCACCTCATTCTTGGTCTACCAACTGGGCGTTTTCCCTCTGGTTTTCCTACAAGAAGCTTCCATGCAAGTCTTTCATTCCCCATTCGTGCCACATGTCCTGCCCATCGCAGTCTATGAGACTTAACTGTTCTTATTATATCTGGCTTCCTATAAAGACCATGTAGTTCACTGTTATGCAGTCTTCTCCATTCACCTGTCTGTTCATCTCTCTTTGGTCCAAACATTTTCCTAAGAACTTTATTCTCAAATACTCGTAATCTCATTTCCTCCCTTAAAGTAAGAGTCCATGTTTCGCACCCATATAATATAACTGGTAGAATAATAGTTTTATATATTTTCAGTTTAACGTTTTTTGAAAGGAGTTGGGACATCAAGAGTCTCTGCAATGCATAATAGCACGCATTTCCAGAATTGAGCCTATGTTTAATTTCTTTGTGCATCTCATTCCTATTTGTGATTATTGTTCCTAGGTATTTGAATTCAGCCACTTCCTCAAAATTTCCCTCATTTGTCATTAGCAGTCCATTTCCATTATATAATGTATTTCTACGTGTGACCATATATTTAGTTTTATTGATATTTACTTCCAGTCCCAATTTCTTAGTGTTACTCAATAGTGTGTGCGTGTTGTCCTTTAGTATCTCCTCGCTATCGGCCAATGGTACTACATCATCAGCATAAACTAACAGCTTATTAATACCATTGAGTTGTAAGCCTTCCTCATTCTCTAAAGATTTAATGGCATGCTCTAGTACAAAATTAAATAGTAGAGGAGATAGTGCATCTCCTTGCTTCAACCCATTCTGGATTTCAAAAGTATCCGAAAACTGTTTGCCTACACGCACCCTACTCTTTGTGCCATTTAGACACATTCGTATAAGTCTAACTAACTTTTTAGGAATTCCGAACTCCAGCAGGATACTATATAACTTCTCTCTCTTAATTGAATCGTATGCTTTTTTGAAGTCTACATACAGTTGATGTACAGTACCATTATATTCCCATTTCTTTTCTAAAATCTGTCTTATACTAAAAATCTGATCTGTTGTAGATCTGTTTCTTCTAAATGCACATTGATGATCTCCTAGAATGTCATCAATATAGGGAGTAAGTCTGCAGACTAATATATTTGTTAGAATTTTGTACGAAGTTGAAAGTAATGAGAAGCCCCTGTAGTTGTTGCAATCAGTTTTATCTCCTTTCTTATAAATTGGTACGATAATTGATTGTTTCCATTCATCTGGAAGAGCTTCTTTTTCTCAAATCGTACTAAGCAACCAGCGTATCTTGTCCATCAATTTTACTCCGCCTGATTTTATCAGTTCTGCTGGGATCTCATCCGAACCTGATGCTTTATACATCTTTAATTTTTCAATCGCCATTTCAACCTCTAATGCACTTGGTTCTGCGACTAGCATTTCTGCTATCTGTAAATTATCCCTCTCAATGTCCTGTTCTGTATGTACATTTAATAGCTGATTAAAGTAACTTTTCCATCTATTTAATATACTCCTGGAATCTGCAATCATTCCCCATTTTCATTCCGAATTATGTTTGTTCTAGCCTGAAACCCTTTCTTCTCTATACTAAATACCTGATATAATTCTATAATGTTCGTTTTTTTTTGCGTTAATTTCAATATCATTAATCTTCTCTCTCAAATATTCCCTCTTTTTACTCTTCAGTAACTTGGTGGTTTCCCGTCTTATAATACCCAATTGCTCTAAATTTACCTCTTTTGGCTCGTATAACCATTTCATTTTTGCTAGCTTTCTTTTCTTTACAATGTCGGCACATTATTATTATTATTATTATTATTTATTATTATTATTATTATTATTATTATTATTATTATTATTATTATTATTATTATTATACTACCGCGTGCTGAGGTATTAGAACAGGATATTGGGTAATACTTTTATTAACATTTCACTGATGAAATATGTTGTTTACATCATCTTATCAATTTACTGAAAAAAACTCACAAAAATATGACAAGAGGAATATCATTACTAATACTGTGGTCTTTGACGCCCACTTGAAATGTCAAGATAAGACACGCGGTCTTATTAACTATAGATAGGAAAAGTAGGTCTCTGCTTTTTCACAGAAAAACAGCTCATTTCCTATCGCAGGATAAAAAATAGTAGTAACTTTCCGTACCGAATCTTATGACGAAACTCATGCGGAGATACACGTGCTCTGGCAAATGTGTATTAATAAAACATAGCTTCATTTCTATATAAGGAAGATCTCTTCAAATGTATTCTTGACTAAATTAATCAGAAATGAGATTTTCTCAGGATACTCTGGGGTCACTTTCCATAATGTCACTTTTTATCGTAATATTTTAACATAAGTTACTTCATAGATGACTGATAACACTGGTCAACATGATTTTTGTCTCATGAGTACCAATAGTTGTACTTAATGCAGTTTCTTTTATCGTGTTTTCAAATATGTATTCGGAATTTCTCCATCGCCAACAGCTTTTTTATTTCAATTTCAATTAATGAATTTAAATAATTATTTTTTAATAAACGTTTTTTCGTCCATTTGTCCATTGTAAAATAAAACCAAATGAGCTAACTCAGGATATTTCAGCTATGGAAAAGAGCTATCAAGGCAAATGGAATCCTAATATGCTGGCAGATTATTGTTGGACCATCAAGAGGGATGCTCCACAGGCGAAATATAGCAGAAAATCGTCATTTCTTACTTTCTAGGTGAGTCCGAATGCTCGAATATTGTGTAGTTACGAATGTAGAAAATATTAAAGTTTTCGAAATTATAAATGCCTGTCTCTCGGAATCCTTGCGTGATGGAGAAAACCCGATATCATATTTGAATTCAGGAGAGAAAAAAAAAAGAAACTTTTTTTCTGTCTCAGAAAGAAAAATATGTGACTCTGATAGTATTTTTTCTCCTGAATTCAAATATGATATCGGTTTTTCTTCATCACGCAAGGTTTCCGAGAGACAGGATTTATAATTTCTAACACTTTAATATTTTCTACATTTGTAACTACACAATATTCGAACATTCGGACTCACCTAGAAAGTAAGAAATGACGATTTTCTGATGTATTTCGCTTGTGGAGCATCCCTCTTGATGGTGCAACAATAATCGGCCAGCATATTAGGATTCCATTTGCCTTGATATCTCTTTTCCATAGCTGAAATCTCCTGATGAAAGTGTTCCCCGTGTTCATCGCTCACTGCGCCAAAATTTTCCGGGAAGAAATCTAGGTTTATTAAAAAAATAATTATTTAAATCCATTAATTTAAATTGAATTAAAAAAAACTGTCGGCGATGAATAAATTCCGAATACGTATTTGAAAACACGATAACAAAACTGCATTAAGTACAACTATTGGTACTCATGAGACAAAAATCATTTTGACCAGTGTTATAGTTCCTAGATATCTGAATTCAGCCACTTCTACTAAAAGTTTCCTGATTTGACATTATTTGTCCATTTCCTTATATAATATATTTCTATTTGGGAACATATTACACTTACTAATAAAGTTTATACACGTGATCTTTTTAAGTATGATTGTAGATGTGTGATATATATTATTGTTTATGTACTGAGACGTAGACTTACATATATTTATTTTATGCTTTTTTATGTATGAGTGTAGGTGTGTAGCTATATATGTATTTGTTTATATATTCGTAAGTTCCCCCCCCCTTTATTCATGGAACAAAATATGCACGTACGCCCGACCAGAACAGTGCGCAATGTAAATGAAAATGTACGGGGTGAATCATAAATATGGCTATACGTTTGATCGCGTTGTGTGATGAAAATATTACCATTACAGGAAATATGAAATTACCGTTGGAAAGGCAATTATTCAAATTACAACAATGAAATAAAACAGAAGTGTAGAACTTACGTCATTAGTCAAAATGGCGTTGAATATGCAACAGCAAATTACAATTGCTGCATGGGCAATAACGTATGAGGTCGCAAGACCTGAGTTTAACGTAGCATTGCAGCCGTCGCCTGTGGGGAAGTGGAGAAAACGTTTGCTGGAAACAGGAAGGATGCAGAAAATCAAACCTCCTGGAAGGCCTCGCATTAGTACAGATGCAGAAACAACGAAGAGAATTGTGGATGCGTTCGACACTAGCCCATAAAAATCAACCCGCAAAGCTGCACGTGAGCAGTGATTTGTTTTGTTTTGTTCTATTGTTGTAATTTGAAGGATTCCATTTTCAATGATAACATCACATTTCCTTTAATAATAATATTTTCGTCACAAAATGCGATCAAATGTATAATCAAGCAATAAAATTCATTATTAACTAACGGTACTCTTTACATCAATTAAATCAGTTATGCCAAGAATATAATTTTAAAATATCAAAGGAAAAAACGAATATAATGGCATTTTGGGGAAGTGAACATATAAGATCAAATATCATAATAGACAACAAACCTTTCGAACAAGTAACACATTTTAATTATTATTTGGGTTGCAATTTTATTATAAACACAAAAACTGAAAGAGACGTAAATGTGAAACTGTCAAGATTTCAAATGTTATGCGGAACTATACATAAAACATTAAACAATAAAACAAGAAGAGATACTAGATTGAAGTTTTATAAAACATTGGCAGTTCCTGCATTACTTTATGGTAGTGAAGCTTGGGCAATGACCAAACAATTACAAAGTAGAATACAGAGTGTAGAAATGAACTTCCTTAGAAGAACAAAATACTGCACAAGAATGGATCGGTTAAAGAATGAATATATAAGAACAGAGTTAAATATATATCCATTAAATGATAAAATCAAAGGATGTAGAGAAAAATGGTTTAGACATGTAGAAAGAATGAACGTAACAAGATTACCAAAAGCAGCATTTAACTACAAACCAAGAGGTTCAAGGAATGTAGGAAGGCCAGTGAAAAGATGGACAGAACAACTGTGAGGCGGAACAGGCATTTTGCCTAGCCCGTGAAGTGAAGAAGAAGAAGATTAATTAACTCGCTGGCACTATAGAACCCGTAGGTTCATGGCCTCGCGTTCATAATCTCTCCATACATCCCTATTCTGAGCTAATGTTTTCCAATCGTTCCCTGTATAATCTACTTCTCTCAAATCATAGTTAATGTTATTCTCCCACGTCATTCTTGGTCTACCAACTGAGTGTTTTCCCTCTGGTTTTCCTACAAGAAGCTTCCATGCACGACTTTCATTCCCCATTCGTGCCACATGTCCTGCCCATCGCAGTCTGTTCATCTCTCTTTGATTCAAAAAATTTCCTAACAACTTTATTCTCAAATACTCGTAATCTCCTTTCCTCCCTTAAAGTAAGAGTCTATGTTTCGCATCCACATAATATAACGGGTAGAATAACATATTCATAACTTAAAAGAGTAGAATATGGAATTTATTGCCTTTTTTTCAGAATAAAGAAAATACATATGCATTTACATTGCGCACGGGCCTGCTTGGCCGTACGTGCATTATTTCTCCATGAATAAAAAAATAAAACTAATAATATAAACAAATACCTACAAATACACCTGTATCAAAAAACAATAACAGGCTACATATAAGTAAAATCTATGTCTGCACTAAATCAAAATAATACATATCTACATTCATCCACATTCCGTACATTAATATTAAAAAAAATGCTAGAAAACAAATTAGAAAAAAAAAGCACACACACATACACCCACACACCCCCACACATATACACACCGCACGCTCATACCCCCCCTCCCCCCGTCCCTGCAGACATTAAGTGCACTATCAGACTATTCAACTTATCAGACCTACTTATTATATAACATGATTAAAGATCGAAAACAAAGACCATATTGAGATTCTTCTTATTGTTAATACATATATCGTTAAGCTACAATTTTGTTATATCTCAATTTTCTTACTGTACCCAAAAATTTGCATGTTTTTGATTCACTCTCGATCCGTTCTAAAAGATCCCAACACGCCACTCTCCCTCGATCCGACCTGAGAAATCTCTCCGGCAGCATCTGTAATCTAAGTTGTTCTGTCTCTCTACAGAATGCTATAATATGCTGCCAGTTTTCATGGTCATCGCATAGTGGGCATAGTTTAATGCCTTCCTCATTTGTTAATTATGGGCCATCCATCCCCCCAAATGAAACCATGCAATAGCACTTTTATCATCCCCATCCAAAGAGTCAATATATTTCTCCCTTCCCCACGAAAGTTTCAGTTCCGTCTGCAGGGTGAGTGATATTTTCTGACTACACTCTGCTTCTATATACTGTCTGTCTATATCGATTAGTCTCTTCTTAACTGTCCTCCAAACATTTCTATTATTCCGCGTACTCCTCTCCCATACCCAACCCATCCCTATGCCCTTCAATCCCCTTTCTACACCGATTACCCAATCTCCCGAAACACACTGCCTTTTCTGTTCATTGTACAACACTCTGCCCTAAGCGAGTCCTGATTCCCGTTTATTATGTCCAACCAATACTTAATAGCCATAATTTTGCCCCTTATTGTGTCCGAAAATGTACCGAATTCCTTCAGTATGCCACAATTTGAAGTCCCCGTTGCTAATCTCATCGCTTTCTTAAGAAACATAGGTTGAATTTTATCTAGTGTCCCCGTTCGTTCCCAACCCCATAATTCTGAGCCATACAGCATGGTCGCTCTCACAGTCGAAGAATAAACCTGTTCTAGTGTACGCATCGGTATGTTTCGCAATTTTGACATATTATTAAGCATTTCGCTTGTCCGGCACCTAGCTCTCATTGTTGCATTTTCGATGTGTCTCGTCCATTTTCCATTCATTGTCAAAGTCATCCCCAAGTAGACAAAGTTTTTAACATTTTCTAAGTTCTCACCACGGTATGTCCACCTTTCCCTCCCGCTGTATACCGACCCGTTTTTAAAAGTCATGGCTTTCGTTTTGCTAACGTTAACAGTAAGTCCCCAAGTCGTACAGTATGTCGATAGTAAATCTAAACCCTTCTGCATGCCATCTATTTTTGTGGAAAAGAGGCATAAGTCATCTGCATACATTAGAACAGGAATACTTCGCTCACCCACCGTTGGAGCATCGATCCCCTCTACTTCCAGCATCAAAGCTACATCGTCTATAAATAAGTTAAATAACAGTGGTGACAATACGCAAACTGTTTTACACCCTTAACTGCCTTTATATTTTCTGAAACTTGGTCCCTCCCATATTTAACACAGAACTCCACTTTTTTATAAATTCCCATTAGCGCCCTAATCATAGTTCCCGATACTCCTAGTTGCCATAATTTCTGCCATAGGGCATTGCGTTCAACAGAGTCAAATATTTGTATCTGGCAATGAACGAGAGGACAATAAGTCTCCTGTCTATGCTGAAACTTGTTGTACAATGCTGTATGCCACATTGCCTATACGAGAATACAAGGCGCTCCACGTGTGGAGAGATGCTACAGATGGCGGGATAATCATCTCTGCCCGGCCCTAATTACTGCTCTCAATAAGAGGCAAGTGGGTAAACACATTCATGACACTTCTGTTTATTTAAAACTGATATCACTCCATAATTGTTATCCCGTAGATACTGAACCACGAGTTTATGACAAATCCATAGTTGCGTACATGATTTACGCAACTGAAGCTTAAACAGAACCGTTGTAAAATCATCCATGTGTCACCCATTCTACTGCGCTGTATATGTTTGTTCATAGACTTTACAATGCTTCCTGCCTAACTTTGGTACCTAACTAACTAACAAACTGGCACTATCCAAAACGTAGGTTCATGGCCGCGTGGACATAAGCTCCCCATAATTCCTATCCTATTCAATCATCCTGTGTATAATCTACTTCCCTCAAATCATTGTTAGAGTTATTCTCCCACCTCATTCCTGATCTACCAACTGGGCGTTTTCCTCTGGTTTTCCTACAAGAAGTTTTCATGCCCCTCTTTCGTTTCCCATTCGTGACACATGTCCTGCTTATTACAGTCTACGAGACTTAACTGTTATTATGATATCTCGTTATGTTAAGTAGTCTTCTCCATTCTCCTGTCTGTTCATTTCACATTGGTCCAAAAATATTTCTCAAAAAACTTTATTCTCAAATACTCGTTATCTTTTTTCCTCCCTTAAAGTAAGAGTCCATGTTTTGCATCCATATAATATAACTGGGAGAATAACAATTTTATATAATTTTCAGATTTTGAGAGAGAGAGAGAGAGAGAGAGAGAGAGAGAGAGAGAGAGAGAGAGAGAGAGAGAGAGAGAGAGAAGTTTGAACAAGAGTCGCTGTAATACATAATAATATGCATTTCCACAATTGAGCCTATGTTTAATTTCTTTGTGCACCTCATATTTATAATTATTGTTCCTAGATAGTGCAAGAATGGAAACAAAAAGTAACCAGTGGAATTTCAATAACTAGGAATAAAATAATTCAATCAATATTATATGCTGATGATCAAATAATATTATCAGATTCCGAAGATAGCTTACAAATAGCAGCATATCAATTATTCAAAATTGCCAGCAAATATAATATGAAAATTTCCACATCAAAATCCAAAACAATGGCAATGTGTGGAAAAACATACAACGGGTGAAAATTGAGATTGATGGAAAAATTATAGAACAAGTGTCAGATTTCTCTTACTTAGGAAGTGTATTTGCAGAGTATAAGAGTGACATTGATTCAAAATTACAAAAATATAATAAAATGAATGGGGTAATACGAAGACATTTTGGTAAACAGATGAGGACAGAGACAAAACTAAGATTACATAACGTCACATCAAAAGCTGCTCTAAAATACGGAAGTGAAATTTGGATTTTAAATAAAAGAAACTCATAAACTTCAAGTAAGCCAAATGCGCTTCTTACGATCATTGTTAGGAGTTAATAGACTGGATCACCAAAGGAACACTACTATCAGAGGAAAACTTGGAGTAGCAAGTTTAAATGAAGATATCCAAAGATACCAACAAGAATGGAAAAATCATCTGAGAAGAATGGCAAGAAATAGACTTCCAAAAATTGGCATTCCAATATACCCCAACTGGACATAGGGACCAAGGAAGACCAAAACATCGGTGGAAAGATCAAGACCATCTTCGCTAGGTTTACCGTACAGGCCACATGGCCTAAAACGAATTTGTTCATGATGATGATGATGTTCCTAGGTATTTGAATGCAGCTACGTGTACAAAATTTCCCTCACTTGTCATTAGCTGTCCATTTTATAATATATTTCTATGTGAACATATATTTAGTTTTATTGGTGTTTACTTCCAGTCCCAATTTCTTGTTGCTACTCATTAGATATTTGATACTGTTCTTTAGTATCTTTCGCTATCTAGTCATGGTCCCAGGCTATAAAAATTATTTGAACATTTTAAAGGGCCACGGTTATGAAGAGGAGTTGAAAAACTCAAATTAAAAATTCTACACTTGATTTTAACTACCCATTAAACAAAATAGTGTTCATCTTTATACATAAAAACCGGGGTGCGTGTGTTTGTGCTCCCAAACTAGAAACGTACTCGGTCGATTGTTATGAAAATCTGTACATACAGGTTTTCGCGTATGGAGAGTATTTAGTCGCTCTCTATTATTCTCTAAAAGCATTGGGTGTAGGAGTTAACCTGAAACGAAAATTTAAAAATCCCCCTAGCCATCGAAATGTTTCATATTTCGCAACGAAACTCAGAATATGCTATTAAAATAAATCGATACAGATATTGTCCAAAAGTTAGCGAAATCCGGTCATTAGAATTGGGGGTTTATCTGAAATTCGAAATTAAAAAATTACTCAACAGCGATTTTTGGTTCGTCGCAATGTATATCACACAATTTAATTTACTCTTATTAATTTAACTTATTCGGCAAACATTTAAAATACATATTTAATTTATTTAGGCGTAGAACCGCTAGTTACTTTAGTTGTAGAAACGTACATGTATTTTTAGCTATATAAAAATCAGTCTAAATATTTGAATACTCGAATTTTAACCATCAACGCATACTAATATTGAGATTCAATTTTCTCATCGACTATAACAGTGGTGTCCAATTTTCATGAACCTGGAGGTAAGAAATACGTTTTCTAATCAGGTGGAGGGGGCAGATTGAAAATAAAATATATTCTTCTATTAATATTATTGTAATCAACAAGTACACTTCATTTTTTTTATTATTGATTTCGTACATCTCAATGATGGATAAATCATATTTGAACAGAAAAATTATACGCTCAGACCGGGACTTGAACCCGGAACCCTTGGTTTCTCTAGACCAAGTGCTCTACCAACTGAGCTACCTGAGCAAGTACCGATCTAAACGCAAATCTTTCTCTATATACATTGTAATTCCCGTCCACCAAATGCTGTGAAGCCATGCTTCTATCTTGCAAATGGCTGCTCCTTTATTAAGAAGACATAATTGACTGAGCGTATAATTTTTCTCTTCAAATATGATTTATCCATCATTGAGATGTACGAAATCAATAATAAAAACTTGAAAAAAGCCGTACTGGCTGTAATGTATAATTCCCAATTATGTCTTCTTAATAAAGGAGCAGCCATTTGCAAGATAGAAGCATGGCTTCACAGCATTTGGTGGATGGGAATTACAATGTATATAGAGAAAGATTTGCGTTTAGATCGGTACTTGCTCAGGTAGCTCAGTTGGTAGAGCACTTGGTCTAGAGAAAGCAAGGGTCCCGGGTTCAAGTCCCGGTCTGAGCGTATAATTTTTCTCTTCAAATATAAGTACACTTCAGTTACTATGAAAGTAAAAATTAATTAAATAAAAATAAAACGTAGTTTTATTTGATTTTCATATTTATTATGCAATTCAGTGACAGCTGTTTCGGTACACTGTACCTTCTTCAGACATGTTAACAAATTATGAATTGTGTTCCAACTGATCTAAGCAACTATACAACAATATTTATTTACATTTTTAAATTTAACAAAGAGGATTCATTCAAATCAAGTTGAGAATTTAACAGTTTTTTACTACTTTTAAACTTATTAATTTCTACAGCCTCCAAAAGATCTAACTTCTTACCCTTATCACAAATATGTAAAATTTCAAAATTTGGATCGAAACAATGATTAAATTGGAATAGGTGGTTAGCATAGTTTGAATTTTCTAAATTTCTGTTATATGCTCTCATGTGTTCCTTTATCCGAGATGTAAAAGGTCTACCAGTTCGTCCTATATAGACATTGTCACATGTGCCACACTTCAATTTATATACACCTGATAATTTTTCTTTTTTTGTTTTGGTTTTATTGTTTTTTATTATATTTTGTAGAGTTTTATTAGTTTTAAATGCCACATTAATGTTCAACTTTTTATAAGTGTTTAGATATTTTATTTGAAAGTGGGCCTATGTATGACATTACGACATATTTCTTATTGTTTTCTTTGGGTACAGGAAAAACTTTGTTAATTGCTTTTTTGTAATGAAACTTCTTAATTAAACATTCTATAATTTCAGGGTCGTAGCCATTATTAACAGCCAATTGTTTAATAATATTCAATTCATTATTATATTCCAAGGGTGAAAGAGGGATATTTAAAAGTCTATGAATGTAACTATTAAAGGCTGCCATCTTATGAGTATATGGGTGAAGAGAAGAACTATGGATAGTGGTATCAGTATGAGATTAGTAAATTAAAAATTAATATAAAATTATAGAATATTCACCTGAAAGGTCCGTCTCCTCAACTTAATTATCGTTTAACTGTAGCGCTTTCGGGACTTGTCCCATCATCGGCAGGATTCAAATATAGGAAGGACAAACAGGAGTTTTAACATCAGATTCAAAGAACATTTTCGAGACTTCATTCACGCAGAAGGTAAATCAAGCTATGCAAAACACGTTATCCATGAAGGACATCGCATGTTAAATATTGAAAACACCCTAACAGTAATGCACAGAGAAAATAATCCAGCGAAGATAAACGTACTCGAAGAGATGGAAATCATGAAAGCAGCTCACAACGACAGCCTGATAAACGAAAACGAACCCAATACATGTAACCCCCTCTACCAGATCTTCAGTGAAACACCAGTTTTGAATCCTGCCGATGATGGGACAAGTCCCGAAAGCGCTACAGTTAAACGATAATTAAGTTGAGGAGACGGACCTTTCAGGTGAATATTCTATAATTTTATATTAATTTTGAATAAACCTCAACGGAACACATCATGAATCTTATAAAAGTTGATTAGTAAATTAGTAAAAATTGTAATTCGTTTTACAAGTAATATAGAGTCTATTGTGCCAACTTTTATTATGAATGAAAATGAGTTTTCGATGAATGTTCAAGTATCCAGAACTATGTTCAGAGTAAAATGGAAGAAAGTGTTGAAACCAAATCTAAATTCTGATGAAACGAGGTGTGAAATGTTTGGCTATTTCAATGATAAACATATTACTATT
This sequence comes from Diploptera punctata, assembly GCA_030220185.1. Classification (NCBI taxonomy): domain Eukaryota; kingdom Metazoa; phylum Arthropoda; class Insecta; order Blattodea; family Blaberidae; genus Diploptera; species Diploptera punctata. Next base: position 831,965 of record JASPKZ010007338.1, on the reverse strand, counting down.
AGGAATATTATTCAATTGGTAGGATTTTGTCTGGTAATTCCTGGATCAAGTGCTGCTATAGGGCGTGTATTTTCCCTAGTGAATTATTCACGGTCAAATAAAAAAAAAAAACGGAATGAAAGCTGAAACTTTAAAGGCATTGCTCGTGGTAAAAACACATTTTAAGGATGTATCATGTACATTTTATGATAGAATTTCAAAAGAAAATAATCTACTTGATGAAATACATAAATCATAAAAATGCAGCAATGCAAATGCATCTACAAGTCTACCTGTGTAGATAAAGTAGACATAATGTAGCTGAGTAAGTAATTTTAATGGACAATAAAAAATTGGCATAACTTATATGTGCAGTTGTATAATTTGTTGCACACAACTTTTGGGGTAGCGGCAGAATTTTAATTGGAATACATCTAATTTATAGTTATCGATTGTAAACTTAAACTTATTTTTATATTTTGTTAATGTCCCACCTTTTTTTAAATGTCCCAGGTTTTTCCTTTAATTGTTTGTACATGTCCCCTTTACATTGAAAGTAGTAGTAGTAGTAGGACTTTATTAGACTAAAAGTAAGATATTTACAATATTATTTACAAATATGGCTCGCACGGGCAGTAAGCCGTACGTGCTGTTGACAGTCCGTTACAATAAAGTAACAATTGGTAATAGTATAAAGAAAAAACAAAAAGAAAACAATAATATTACAATTACATAATAATACAATAACATTATACATTAATTATGTATAATTATTAGGAATTAATGGTATTGCATTTTGATAACATGTATTTATTCATGAATGAGCGTTGTTCTTATTTTCCGCGTTTTGTCCAGAAATTTACCCAAGTTTATCCAATTTTCTGAATTTACCAATAATTCGTAGCATGCCAATCTTTCACGATTTGAATTTAGAAATCTTTCCGGTAATAACTGACGTCTCCAATATTCTAAATCGTTACATTTTCCTAATATATGTATCTCGTCTTCAAAGTTCCCGCACATTGGACATATTCGCATATCGTGATCGTCGCTAATTTTAAGAAATTTCCATGTCCCTAGCCTAAACCCAAGCCCTGATCTCCCTTTAAATCATAGGTTGAGTATATACGATTCTTTTCCTAGACGTGTTTTAGGTCTCTTTGTAAATACAGTGAGCGTTTTCCCGCACATTCGGCGAAAATATCTTGTTGGTTTATATCTAAGTACCTCCTCCTTATTTTTCTCCACACATTCTTGCGATTTTCAGTCCCTTTTTTTCCCACACCCAACCCATCCCAATCTTTTGGAGTTCTCTCCTAACCTCGTCTGCCCAAAATTTCACATCTATGTTTCTAATTTAGTAGTCGTAACAAACTGCTCTGAACATTGTTTGTTCACCTTGGATTACCCGCAACCAGTATTTCAGTACCGAATTTTACAGTTTATGTCGTCCTGAAATGACCCAAATTCATATAAAATTCCACATGTGTTATGGACACTCTAGCACAGAATATATATTCCATGTGACTATTCGAAAACACAATCGCACTGAAGAGGGATAGAGGAGGGAGAAGTCATTTCGTTAGTCTTGTTCTTAGTCACATAGTATGGTTCCATAAATAAACCTTCTCTCGCTACTAGGGGTTTTTTAGTGTATGAATATGTTTATCACAGTGCAGAGTCGATAAATGCAGAATTAATTTCAAATGTACACTGACTAATATAATGCATAACACTTTCATATATTATGCTCTAAAAAAAGGCACACCCTAAAAGGAATTACAGCTATTAAAAACCTTTTGAAAAAATTAATGGAAAAATTGTCCTATAGCGAGGAGATACTCAAGGACAACACGCACACACTATTGAGTAACACTAAGAAATTAGGATTGGAAGTAAATATCAATAAAACTAAATATATGGTCACACATAGAAATTCATTATATAATGGAAATGGACAGCTAACGACAAATGAGGGAAATTTTGATGAAGTGGCTGAATTTAAATACCTAGGAACAGTAATCACAAATAGGAATGAGATGCACAAAGAAATTAAACATAGGCTCAATTCTGCAAATGCGTGCTATTATGCATTGCAGAGACTCTTGATGTCCCAACTCCTTTCAAAAAACGTTAAACTGAAAATATATAAAACTATTATTCTACCAGTTATATTATATTATACTTTAAGGGAGGAAAGGAGATTACAAGTATTTGAGAATAAAGTACTTAGGAAATTTTTTGTACCAAAGAGAGATGAACAGACAGGTGAATGGAGAAGACTACATAACAATGAAGTACATGGTCTTTATAGTAAGCCAGTTTAATAAGAACAGTTAAGTCTCGTAGACTGCGATGGGCAGGACATGTTGCACGTATGGGGAATGAAAGACTTGCATGGAAGCTTCTTGTAGGAAAGCCAGAGGGAAAACGCCCAGTTGGTAGACCAAGAATGAGGTGGGAGAATAACATTAACTATGATTTGAGGGAAGTAGATTATACAGGGAATGATTGGAAAACATTAGCTCAGGATAGGGATGTATGGAGAGTTTATGTCCGCGCGGCCATGAACCTACGGGTTCGATAGTGCCAGTGAGTAAGAAGTAAATAACATTAAATTACATTGCAATAAACGGGAACTTCCTGAGCCCTTTTAAATGGCTTGGAGGGCCGCATACGGCCATTTGGACAGCTTTGATGTATATAATGGAGGACTTTAAATTGAGTATTCAAAGTAGTTGTTGAAAGTGACGACGAGCGGAGTGAGGGAAGTAGTTCGTTATATGAAATTGTGTTTCTCAATTTAACAAAAGAAAGACACATTCCGTAAACCAGCGAAATCAGACTATAACTTCGATTCAACGAGGAATTCGCTTAGAATACGAAATACCCGGGCGACGGATTTTTATTGTACATTATATAATTCCATGTTTTGTTAGTATTAGCTAGTATTAGATCACATCATCATTGTACTTTGTTTATTCTGTACTTTAATAATATCCTAAAATTGTAATAAGTATGTAATTTTTGTATAATTCTACTATTCGCTGGTTGAGTGGAAGAGAAGGCCTTATGGCCTTTAACTCTGCCAGCTAAAATAAAGCATTATTATTATTATTATTATTATTATTATTATTATTATTATTATTATTATTATTATTATTATTATTATTATTCAAAACATTTAGTAATTTCCACTCATTCGATTTTCTACTTTTTATATTCATACCAAATACTTAAAATATATTACTGTTCTAATCTTTGTTTTTTATTTATTTCTAATTCCTCGGAAAGATCTGTGTTCATATATTCTGTTTTGTTATAATTAATTGTTAAACCCCATCTAGAAATACATAATAAAGCTAATAAACAATAACATATAAAGCTAATAACAATAATAACAATAATAATAATAATAATAATAATAATAATAATAATAATATAAAAAAGTTAACAATAATAACTTATTATTATTAGTATTATTATTATTACTATTATTATTATTAGTATTATTATTATTATTACTATTATTATTACTATTAACTATTATTATTATTATTATTATTATTATTATTATTATTATTATTATTATTATTATTATTGTCCACCGCTGTGGTCTCGAGGTAGCGTACTGCCTTGTCACGCAGCGGGCCCGGGTTCGATCCCCGGTCGGAGCAGTTTTTCTGGGTGAGGTTTTTATCGGGGGTTTTCCTCACCTGTAAGACAAAGTCAGGAAAACTTTAAGGCAGAAATGGTCCCCGAAATCAGATGGCCATCATCATCATCATCTTTATCATCCTTCAACGGTGTGGAAAGCAACGGGAAACTACCACACCTACAATTCCCTAATAAAGCTGCAAGAATAGCATGAAAATGCTATGATTGCAGTGAAGGACCTGCCTTCGGGCAGAATTACTATGGATGGATTATTATTGTTATTATTATTATTATTATTATTATTATTATTATTATTATTATTATTATTATTATTATTATTATTATTATTATTATTATTATTATTATTATTATTATTATTATTCAAAACAACATTTAGTAATTTCCATTCATTCGTTTTTCTATTGTTTTATAAAAAGTAATGAATAAGCTAAACCCAAGTATCATGTAGGATACATTTCCAATTTAAGGGTTATTGCAACATTTCCAACTAATGTTAACGAACCTGTAGGTTCATGTCCGCTCTCCATACAGCCCTATTCCTGAGCCAATGTTTTTCAATCAACCCTTGTATAATCTACTTCCCTCAAATTGTGGTTAATGTTATTTTCCCACCTCACTTTTAGCTTACCTATTGGTACCTTTCCCTCTAGTTTTCCTACAAGGAGTTTTCACGACTTTCTTTCATTTTATGTTCGTGTCACATGTCCTGTCCATCGCATTGTACGAGACTTAACTCTTACTTTTATACCTGGTTTCCTAAATAGATAATTTAACTCACTGTTATGTAGTATTCTACATTCGCCTGTTCATCTCTCTTTAGTCCAAAAAATGTTCCTAATAACTATATTCTCATATACTCGTAATCTTTTCTCCTCCCTTAATGTAAGAGTCCATGTTTCTCATCCACATAAATGGGAGAACTGCCAGTGGCGATGTATAGGAGTAAGGTCTGGGTCCTGAAGGAAAAATAAAAAAGTAAAATTCAGACAGCGGAAATGAGATTCCTACGGGCTGTGAAAGGTTGTACAACAGAAGAACATATTAGAAATGAGAATATTAGAGAGGAACTAAAAGTACAACCACTTCTTCAACACATAGAAGAACACAGGAACAATTGGATAGAACATCTGTAAAGAATGACAGAGGATAGGATACCTAGGCCTATAATCCGGCTGCTGGCCTCACATCCACATGTGTTAATCACACAGGTAGACGATCTAGCCAGTGTAGGGGTAACATATGGTCAGCATGTCGGGCCCCCCAGCCGTTATAGATAGTTTTCTTCCAAGTTTCGTAGCTCTGCACCAGGCATCTTGCCTTAACTACTCGGCTACGGCACGGGAAATTTCCATACCATCACCTAATAATATATATTATATAATAATACTATAAACATAGGCTCAATTCTGGAAATGCGTGCTATTATGCATTGCAGAGACTTTTGATGTCCCAACTCCTTTCAAAAAACGTTAAACTGAAAATATATAAAACTATTATTCTACCCGTTATATTATATGCATGCGAAACATGGACTCTTACTTTAAGGGAGGAAAGGAGATTACGAGTATTTGAGAATAAAGTTCTTGGGAAAATTTTTGGACCAAAGAGAGATGAACAGACAGGTGAATGGAGAAGACTACTTAACAATGAACTACATGGTCTTTATAGGAAGCCAGATATAATAAGAACAGTTAAGTCTCGTAGACTGCGATGGGCAGGACATGTTGCTCGTATGGGGAGTGAAAGACGTGCATGGAAGCTTCTTATAGGAAAGCCAGAGGGAAAATGCCCAATTGGTAGACCAAGAATGAGGTGGGAGAACAACATTAACTATGATTTGAGGGAAGTAGATTATACAGGGAATGATTGGAAAGCATTAGCTCAGGATAGAGATGTATGGAGAGCTTATGTCCGCGCGGCCATGAACCTACGGGTTCGATAGTGCCAGTGAGTAAGATATTTACTTACAGCCCCAATTTCTTAGTGTTACACATTAGAGTGTTAATATTAGTCCTATATATTCCTCTACTCCAAAAACTCCACGGCGTGACAGGCCTAGAATGTCCTAGTCATACCATTCGACTGCTGGTCTCACATCCATATGTTTTAATCACAGAGGTAGACGATCTAGCCAGTGTAGGGGTAACATATGGGTGTAGGGGTAACATATGGTCAGCATGTCCGGTCCCCCAGCCGTTATAGCTAGTTTTCTCCCAAGGTTCGTAGCTCTGCACAAGGCATCTTGCCGTAACCACTCGGCTACGGCGCGGGAAGACCTGAAAATTATCAAGGAAATAGACAACAAGCTTTCAATAATTGAAAGCACTCCCAGACTAAACAACCCACTATACGATATCGTCAGGAAGAAGCTTTAGTCACGACAAGGCCACATTAGGACCAGCAGCATCAACCATCATACTGAATGTTGTAGCAAAGAGTGACCTGCTGAAGATGGGACGGATGTTCTGAAAGGCCTACAGGCATAAAGATTACATATTTCATAAGTTGAGGACGACGGATTTTACCTAAGAAGGTATATTTTAAATTATTTTCTTTTATTTCCCTACTATCGCCTAATAATAATAATAATAATAATAATAATAATAATAATAATAAAATATCATCAATATTAATTAACAGCTAATTGATATATTTGAGTAGTAAACTTCTTCGTTTTGTAAAGATTTGCAGGCATTTTCTAGTACAAAATTGAACTAGCAAATTGAGTAATTGAATGTAACCTTCATTTGCAGATCTTTAAGGTGGTCATGGGATTAAATTACGTAGCAACAAGAAGAACCACAACAGTGTTTTGTTCGCATATTGACCAATTCGTGTTGATGGAGTAAATAGAAAAAATGAAAAACAAGTGACGAGGCATAATACAGACATGAAGAGATAGCAAAAGACAAATGGTGGCCGAATTTAGGATAGAGTTCGTTGCCTCGCTGACCTCTCCACGTGTCAACAATTCCCCACCACTCTCCCCGCGCGCTTAAACTTTTGTTTTTGGTACGGGGTCCTTGTCCTCTCCCACGTGGAGCGCAATCCTTCTTATGCCAGGACTTGTGCAATCCCACCCAACTCTTTCAGCCCCTCCTCCTCAGAGCTCCTGAACTGCCTCATATCATTAAAAATTCACACTCACAGCTTTTCCTGTCTCTAGATTCAATTCCTCAAATTATCGCACAGAAAATTTGTTATTTGTAGTCGCAAGATATTAATAAGAATAATATTACAGTTTATTCAAAACCAAATTTTGTCCAAAATATTGTCATACAAGGCTGGAAGAATACTAAATATAGGCTATGTTCACACATAGAAATAGGCCTATGTTATATAACACTGAACAGCAAAAAATAAACTTTTTTCATCTCAGAAAGAAAAATATGCGATTCTGATAGTATTTTTCTCCTGAATTCAAATATGATATCGGTTTTTCTCCATCACGCAAGATTTCCGAGAGACAGGAATCTATAATTTCAAACACTTTAATATTTTCTACATTCGTAACTACACAATATTCGAACATTCGGACTCACCTAGAAAGTAAGAATTTACGATTTTCTGCTATATTTCGCCTGTGGAGCATCCCTCTTGATGGTCCAACAATAATCGGCCAGCATATTAGGATTCCATTTGCCTTGATATCTCTTTTCCATAGCTGAAAACTCCTGAGTTAGCTCATTTGGTTTTATTTTACAATGGACAAAAACTTTAATAAAAAATAATTATTTAAATCCATTAATTGAAATTGAAATAAAAACAACTGTTGGTGAAGGAGAAATTCCGAATACACATTTGAAAACACGATAAAAAAAACTGCATTAAGTACAACTATTGGTACTCATGAGACAAAAATCATGTTGACCAGTGTAACCAAAATGGAGAGTTTATAATAAAAGAAAGAAATTTTGAAGAAGTGGCTGAATTCAAATATCTAGGAACAATAATTACAAACACGGATGTGATGCAGAAATGAATTAAACATAGGCTTAGTTCTGGAAATGCATGCTATTATGTATTACAGGGAATCTTGTCATCCTAACTTCTTTCAAAAACGTTAAACTGAAAATATATAAAACTGTTTTTCTCGCAGTTATATTATATGGATGAGAAACATGGACTCTTACTTTAAGGGAGGAGAAATTATTATGAGAATTTGATAAATAACGTTCTTTAAAAATGTTTGGACCAAAGAGAGATTAACAGACAGTTGAATGGAGAAGAATACGTAACAGTGATCTACATGGTGTTTATAGCAAACCAGATATAGTAAGAAGAGTTAAGTCTCGTAGACTGCGATATGCAGGACATGTGGCACGTATGGGGAGTGAAAGAGGGGCTAGGAAGCTTTTTGTAGGGAAATTAGAGGGAAAACGCCCAGAAGGTAGACCAAGAATGAGGTGAGAGAATAACACTAACCATGATGAGGGAAGTAGATTATACAGAAATGATTGGAAACATTAGCTTAGGACAGGGATGTATAGAGAGCTTATGACCTCATGTCCATGAACCTACGGATTCGATAGTGCCAGTTAGTTAGTTAGTAATATTACATATTACAAACCACGTGTGGAAAGTAAAACCACTGCCCTTTAAGTGATCCCACAACAGGCCTCAGGAGGCCCTTGGGGTAATAGGAGGTTAAGGCTCCCACTTTTTCTAGACAATCGGCACTTGATGTCAGCCGGGTTGTCAGCCCTGCGTGACGGCCGCCTTTACCCCAGAACAAGCGTCTGGTACTCATTTCCGTTAGAGGCTGAGTCGACCCCAGGGCCATAGTGCCGCCAGAGGGTTTGGGTCAGTTTAAAAATCCTGACCCCAACGGGACTTGAACCCTCGACCCTCCGGCTTGTAGCTCAGTGCCTTAACCACTACGCTACGGCGTGCCCCACCACTGCCCTTTATGTATACTAAATACAACGTATATACAAAAATATATCCAAAAGGTAGTATTAATATACATTATACGAAACAAATCACTGTATCTTAAATGAACTGAACTTTATTTGAAACAATATAAAACAATAAATACGTACTTGCGGCCATGTTATCAATAATTGTTCTCAAGGCCTCCTGTTGTTTCATCTAATAAACATTGCCCACACTGTTAACGTTAGTCAATTGTTTATAATGAACGCAAATATTTCCAACAAAGATGTTATTATTTTACTATTATTTATTATTTTGAAAACAATATCGCGCAAAAATAATGTAGGCCTACATTGCACGTTTGTGAAGTGTTTTACAGAATCTCGGAAATTAAAAACCGAGCGATGATCCTGTAAAAACCACTTCCCAACATCGCATCTTAATATACTGTTAATCGGTTATCAATATTTTTACTTTTATTAAAACTGTCCCAAGCCAGGTTAGAAAAGGGTGAGGGGGAGGACTAACAACCTCGTTAAAAAACCGGGGTTCAGTACGACCGGCTGATAGCACCCTGTGAGAGCCCCTTATCTAGGGTACAGATATTGCTGCCTTGCAGTTCGTCATTAGTTTGACAAAGGCTAGAGGAAGAAAACCTTGACCAAAAATTACCTGGTCCTCCAGGTTGGGGGTTGATGCATCAGGCCAGCTCCCTGTTCGTCACAAAAAACATAACAATGCTAAAAAGGAAAGATTACCAAGGAAAACATTGTAATGGTGTCCACCTGGAAGAAGGAGGAGAGGAAGACCTCGAAACTCGTGGATGCAGGAAATAAGAACTGGAATGAGAGCAAGAGGACTGGAGGACATGGATTGGATGGAGAGAGACGAGTGGAGAAGAAAAATAAAACTTTAGGCACAGAAAGATGTGTAAACATTAAAATTCTGTATATAGATAAATAAAACTGTTTAACAGTAAGATAATGTACAACGCACGTTTGTGAAGTGTTCCTAGATGCTGTAGGCCTATTCTCGGAAATTAAAAATCTCGCTATAGCTCGGTTTTTAAACATTTCCTCACTTCTGTGAAAACCACTTCCCAACCTCGTATGCTAATCTATTTCCACAAAAGGTAAACTCTCAGGTTGTCATTGGAAACGATGTAAATGTGTATAATGAACCTACGCGATGAGCTCAAGGAGGATCTCTGAGAACGTTGCACTGGATTAGTCGTGCTGGCTTGAAAGAAGTGGCTACCAGGTCACCCCGACCTTATGCTATACATTTTTTTAGTTGGGGGCATTTGAAGGACATTCTGTAGGTTACTACACTTTTCATCCCATCACCATTTTGGATTCTGGGCAGCAGCCTGCCGGCATTTTGTTGATGTTGTGTGACTATTCATCTATATTTCAATTTAATGATCAGAAAGGTTAAATATAAGTATTATATATATATATATATATATATATATATATATATATATATAAATTACGTGTCACGTTGTTTGTCCGCGATGGAATCCTAAACTACTAAACCGATTTTAATAAAATTTTGCACACTGTGTGCAGTTTGATCCAACTTGAGACTTAGGGTTGATTATAACTAAATTTATAGTCGCATTATTTTTATTGCAAATTATTTGTTTATTATTTAACAAAAAGTCATAATTATCTGTGAGTTCCATACGATTCTAACAGATGGCGGTGTAAGGTGATTGGTTTATTATTTAACCAGGTTCCTGTGCTTTTTGTTGCAACCGCGAATTTCAATTGAATTACAAATATTGATTATTTCATAATTTAAGTGTGTTCAGTGTTTATTTTATTTTCAATTTATTGATAATAATATTAATTTGGTGTGTAAGTATTAGTTTTAAGTAATCTGGCTGAAAGACAGCAATTTAATTTAAATTTAACTGGACCGAGAAGCGAACATTGGACAATATGGCGAATCAGTTCTAGAGACCATGAATGATGAGATATCAAGTGAATTTCCGCAAATTGGTATAGGCCTATGTGACATAAATCTTACATTTAAGAAGAATGTCAATTTAAAAACACATGAAGTTCCTAAGGAACGGAATAACAGAACTATAAGTAAGTCTGTTAGTTATAATAATATGCCTAATATTACAGAAACAATCTCTATGCCTCAATGAAAAACAAGATGACTATAATATATCACAAGATGATATTACTATACAGAGACTTCTTGATGATGATGAGAATCCAAACTGGCAACAAGTCGTAGAAAAAAACGAAAGTATAATGAAATCAGCAAGCCTCCTCAAAATATTCCATCAATAAATGTATATAATCCTTATGATACACTTATGGATGATACTGAGAATGCAGACAACATATAAATTCATCTCAATCAACAAAACCACTTCCACATAAACCACCACCCATATTTATACCGGGTGTAGTTAACGTACCAGAACTAAAAAACTGTGTAAAACAAAAACTTTCTGATTTAGATTTCTCACTTAGTTTACTACAAAATAATTTAACGTATACCTTAGCCACAGCAACGCGTGGCCGGGACTTATATATATATATATAACAAAGTCGGATTAATTACACTATTTTATAACTCAAGAACGGCTGGACCGATTTTTATGATCTTTGATTTGTTGGATTTGTTTCCGCCCCGAATAGCAGATAACTATTGAAACATCGGAAAAATTAACGTAAAAATATTTAAAGGCGATACGACGTTCGCCGGGCCAGCTAGTATATATATATATATATATATATATATAGTACATTTGACTTTCAAACAAAACGTTTTTATGTTACCGAATAAATAATTTTTGCGCGATAATGCGTTTTGTCGTACTTATAGCAATGACGACCATGATTGAAAGTTCAATTTCCTACATTTCGGGGTTGCCAACCTAAATTACTATACTGTATTATTACATTTACACCCACGTGCGGGAAGTAAAACCATTGCCCTCTATGTATACTACGTACAATGTATATACAAAATATATCAAAAAGGTAGTGTTAATATAAATTATACGAAACAAATCACTGCATCTTAAATGAACTGCATTTTATTCATCATCATAGTACATTCACGAATTTAGGCCATTTGTTGACCTGTTTCGGTCTCAAGAGAAACACCATCCAGAAGACTTTAGAGTGGACGTCCTGGTCTTCTTCCTGCAGGTTGATATCTTAACATTTGTTTGGGTCTCCTGTGATCTTCCATTCGATGAACATGTTGCATCCATCTTGACTTATAATCAGAAATGTTGTTTTCTAAAGGTTCCATCTGTAATTCTTCTAAGATGCCTTCATTTTTTTTTCTTATGCTCTAGTAGTGTGTATCCTGCAGTCCTCCGGAGGTATCTCATTTTAGCAGATCTAAGTCTCTGTATATCCTTCTGTTTCAACGTCCATACTTCGCTATCATACAAAAGAGTTGGAAGAGCCAGTGTTTTATACACTTTTAGTCTTGAATGTTTTTGGAGTAACTGTGGCTTGAAGATAGAATTTATTAACCCTAAAATTCTCAAAAATTTAGATATTTATTTGAAACAATATAAAACAATAAATACGAACTTGCGACCATATTATCAATAATTGGTCTCAAGGCCTCCTGTTGTTTCAACTGATAAACATTGCCCACACTGTTGACGTTAGTCAATTGTTTATAATGAACGCAAATATTTCCAACAAAGATGTTATTATTTTACTATTATTTATTATTTTGAAAACACAATCGCACAAAAAAGTAATGTGCAACGAACGTTTGTGAAGTGGTGAAGTGTTTTACAGAATCTCGGAAATTAAAAACCTCGGTATCGCTCGGTTTTTAAACGTTTACTCACTTCTGTTAAAACCATTTCCCAACCTCGAATCGTATTATACTTTTAAAATTAATGACTAAGTCTTGTTCACAGATGATCAGATAATTTTTAAAAATACAGAGGACGAGATACAAATGGCTACCTATAAACTAAATGAAGTAATAAGTAAGTAACATGCGCATAAAAAAAAAGACTAAAGTAATGGCTTTCGCAGGATTAAGCTGCTCTAAACAAAGATAAAAAATTAATATTAATATAAGAAGAAAACTTCAACCAACTATTCTATTTAATAATATAATTTCCCCTAAAAGATTAAAAACCACAGAAGATGCAAACTAATGACCTATCTATCTTCGGTTTTTACAGCTGCTGCCGTCTTCCCGTGCCAAACCTCCAAAACCTACGATCTTGGGCCACTTCAATGCCTAGCCCTCTTGATTGCATTACTATTCTCTGTTCAACACTTTGACATTTAACTTCCGAATGTATTACTCCGCATAGCACGTGTAAGAGTGCAGGCGAAGTCTGTCAGCTGTTTGTTACAAACCGATAAATTAATGCACAACAATCGTTTTAATTTTTAATGTTGCAGGTTGTATTAATATTTACAAGGGTATGTCGAAAACTAATTAAATTTTCATTGTTGATATTAAACAAATTAATTCAAATCAAACATTTAAATTAAAATAACCGAGTTAAGATAAACTACCCGACAGCCGCCATATTTGTAACTTACATTCAACTTCCTCTCAAGAATAGTTCAGTTTCAAACAAATGCGAATTTTTAGTTAGTCTCCGACCTTCGAAGAAATATGTAGGTATATACTGTATTCTGATCAACTGTAGTTAACATAAATAGCTTTAAATACGTAATTATATTAATCAAGTACATGATCTATTTTTTTCGCTTACGCTGAACTGTGCTTTGGTCATGAACAAATCGCAGTAACTGCAGTAGTCATGTGCTTCGTGGATTACCCGCCCATTTATTTTCCTGAAGCGTCTTTCTTAGGCTAGACAGAAAATATCCTCATTTTTTCCTTCCATGTTAACTTTGGTCTCCCTCTTTTCTTCTTTCTGCTCGGTTGCCATTGATATAGTAGTCTCGGCCATCGCTCATCTTCCATTCTTAAAATATATCCTAATCACTTTAATTCCTTCTCCTCAATTCTTTCAATTATGCTTTCTTCTGCTGCCATTATGTTTCTAATTTCCTTATTTATGACATGTTCTAATTTTGACTTTCTGGCACTTCTGCGTAAATACTCAATTTCTAGAGCTATTAGTCTATTCTTGTAGTACTTATTGATTGTCCATACCTCGCTTCCATACATTGCAACGGGTTTTACCAATATATATTTTTTTATAAGATTCATGATGCGTTCCGTTGAGGTTTGTTCAAAATGAATATAAAATTATGGAATATTCACCTGAAAGGTCCATCTCCTCAACTTAATTAATCATTTAACTGTTAAATGATTAATTAAGTTGAGGAGATGGACCTTTCAGGTGAATATTCCATAATTTTATATTAATATATATTTTTGTGTCTTTCCAAATATGCTTATCCCACCATATGGAATTTAACAATGATATTATTTTGCTACTCAATTCAATTCTATGCATTATATTCTCTTTGCTATACCTTCAATGTTATCCATAATAATTCCAAAACATTTAGTTTGTTTTACTCGCTTTATTTGAATTCCATTATTACATTTTCTCTTTCATTGCTATTTATTGTCAGATATTCTGTTTTTTGTAAATTTACTGTGAGACCCCATGATCCATATGTGTTTTTCAACCTTTTTATCATGAATTCCATATCAAATTTGTCTTGCGCTAAAACCAGTTGATCATCAGTAAATTGTAATGTCAGCAAAAATCTATGATCAATAACAACAATAATGATTAATAATAGAACAGGTAAATAATTCCAATTACTTATGGTTTAACATACCTTACTGCCAAAAAATGTTATAAACTTAATATGAAACAAATTTAATATGTGCAAGAGAATAAGAAAAACTCTAAAACAAAACATTAAAGGTGTACAATTAAAATTGCTTGTGAAAACTGGACACTTAGTAATTCAGATAAAAGTAAAATAGAAGTAGGTGAAATTAAATTCTTACATTTACTACCAGGCTATACATTGTTAGATAAACGAAGAAATTAGAACCGATTAAACCTCTACAGTGTTATGGATAAAATTCAAAATTAAAGATCTAATTGGCTCCAACATATAGAAAGAATGACACCCAATAGACTCCCACAAATTTTGCTTCACTACCAATCCAAAGGATCAGAAGCCTGGATACATAAGAAACAAGATCTAAGTAGGATAACGGCGGCAGAAATGAAATTTCCGAGATCTGTTAAAGGGTGCACTAAGGAAGATAGAATCAAGAACACAGAAATAAGACAGGAACTTGAAATATTTGCAATAACTAATAAAATAGATACATATAGACAAAAATGGAAGCAACACATAGACAGAATGAATGAAGATAGATATCCAAAACAAATAACAAAATACAAACCTGAAGGCACCCGAGATGTGGCCAGACCTAGAAACAAATGGGCTGAAGTCGGAACGGGTCAACAGACCTAATCCATGAATGCAGATGATGATGATGACCAATCCAAAGGAAGAAGGAATATTGGACGCCCCGTAACTAGAAGAAGGGATTCGGTCTCTTGATGTGGAAACAGATCTATAGCCTAACTCCATGACAAAGAAGAAGAAGAAGAAGGGTTAATTAATTTATATTTTGCTCTGATATAAATGCACAGTGATCCAGAACGCGGGAAAATTGGCAAAAATCTGAAAGTCACTATTTGGGCTCCAAATCAATTCCACATGTGTAAGATTAAGAATTATAAGAGTAAAAAAATATCTGGGTCTGCATACTTGATGCGAGGGCCTTTAATTAGTTGTTATATCCAAAGTATTCGTTATGACTGATTTAAAAAACACAATTAATTTGCGGAGATACTTTGAAAAATAGACTAATCTACTCACAAATAGCTTTATGCATTTAGAAAATAATGATTATAAATAAATAAATAAATATAAATATCCTCAACTCGTGTCCAACTCAGGGTCGGGTCGAGAGATGAGACTAGCCCCTATATGCACAGGCCTGTGAATGACAAGGATGCAGGTTGACCACGCCTGACGCACCATTACAGGGACAAATGAACGAAATAGTAATAATAATAATAATAATAATAATAATAATAATAATAATAATAATAATAATAATAATAATAATAATAATAATAATAATAATAGAGCTATTCCATGAAAATGTCATACCGAGGTGAAAATTTTGAAATATTA
The DNA here is from genome assembly GCA_030220185.1 of Diploptera punctata. Lineage (NCBI taxonomy): Eukaryota > Metazoa > Arthropoda > Insecta > Blattodea > Blaberidae > Diploptera > Diploptera punctata. The sequence goes on along the minus strand of JASPKZ010007338.1, from coordinate 816,264 downwards.
AGGGCTAATTAAATTATATGATTTTGCATCGGTATGTAATACCGCGGTGGACTAGTGGTTATGCTCTTGCCTCTGGTCCCGAGTGTCGCGGGTACAAACCCGGCCCGGTTCGATGGATTTTTTTAGGACGGAAAAATCCAAGGAGCAAGTCCTCCGGGAGGGACTTTAAGCCGTGGGTCCCGAGTCTGAAGATTTTCAGGCTCGTAAAAAATCCTTAAGCCTGAATGAAAAGGCCTGTAAGCAAAATTTACCGAATTTTCCCGTCCTAGTACTACCTTGGTTTCCTAAATGTCAGTATGAGGTGGAACGCTGACCACGTACCACTCAAAATGATATCTATACGAAAACAAGTGTAACTAAAGTAGTATGGTTCAAATTCTTCTCTGTAGGGGGAGAGCGCCTAAATCTCTGTAAAGGGAAAACATGGGCTTACAATACAATACAATACATTGTTGAATACAGCACCAATAAAGATCAGCTCTGCTTCTTGCATTAGAATTTTGAAAGATAAGCTGTCCATCATAGAAATAAAAAATTCGTTCAATGAAATGAAAACACGGAGAAAATATAACATTTTCAAAAAGGGTAAATCTGTCAAAAACATCTCGGCAATTCATTCTCTACCACCAATCAGAAGGCCCATTTTTAGGAGCCTAAAACGAAAGATCTCTTGTCGATGTTGGGATAAATGGACATCAAATATCATGCATTTTATCGTAATATTTGTACATCATAATGCCATTTCTTACATAAATGTCATAACTTGCTTTAAATATATTTTGTAAAGCTGGATTCCTGTGCAAGCATAGCAGCACATGGCGGGAATTCTTTTACGGATAACTCACAATAACGAATTATGTCTTTTAGTTCATTTATGCCAAGAAGATCGGGATAAGTAGATTCCCGGGCAACACCGGGTAATCAGCACGGGAAATCTTAAAATAATTAGGATATAAATTGATACTTATTTTTCGTTTTACTTATTCAACTAATCATAAGAAGTACATTAATTTTTGTCCTTCAGCTCATTTATGCCAGGATGAGTAGATTCCCGGAAAACGCCGGGAAAACAGCTCGGGGTATCTAAAACTAATTACGATATAAATTTTTCCTTATACTTATTCAACTAAACATAAAAACACATTAATTTTCGTTTATTTAGGCGTAGCAGCGCACGCCGGGTATTAGCTTGTACTAAATATTCTGAACGTAGATGAAATATTGTAGACAACATGTTATGAAATTAGGTTTAGTGACTCGCTGTTTTTAGAACGAGCATCTCGAAAATAAACCTCTGCTTTTGAAACCAGTCGTATAAATAACTATTTTGAAACATTAAAGAATTTATTTTTATTTAGCGTTGCTGCGAAATAGATATTTATGTTGTTAACAAAATGTTTTATGGGATTAATATATAGATTCTAAAACAAAAACTTTTTAGATAGATAGATAGATCATCGGTTGATTAATGTCTTTGACATCGTCCGATTCCTAATAGCCAATTTTGTCGGTCCATCCAATCTCCTGGTCGTAGATGTTTCTCCTTCATATATAAACATATTCCCTGACTCCAGGAGGTTTTAGGTCTTCCTCTGCTTCGTCTTCCCTCAGGTTTCCATTCCAAAACAGATTTTGGTAGTCGATCCTCTTCCATTCGCTGGACATGTCCGTACCATCTTAATTGCTGAGTTTTAATATAATGTAAAATAGTGTCTTCAATCTTCATTTTCTCCCTTATAACTGAGTTCCTAATTTTTTCTCTACTTGAAATTCTTGCGGCCCTTCGTATAAAATCCATTTCCGTTGCCAAAAGGTATTTATTTGTTTTTGTTGTTAATGGCCAAAGTTCTGCTCCATAAGTAATGATGCTTTTAACAATTGTATGATATATATTCATTTTATTTTTATTACTTATATTTTTATCCCACGATATTCCATTGAGGCAAGCAAATGCAAATTTTCTTTTATTATTTCTATTTCTTATTTCCTCTTCATAACTCCCATTTTTATTTATTTTAATTCCTAAATATGTGATCTCACTACAAGATTTTATTGTTTCTCCAGTCTCCAAAATTAAATTTTGTTCTGGTTCACCAATTGATAAATATTTTTTTTTTCATGTTCAAATTTAATCCCCATTTTTCATATTCTTCTATTAATTTTCTAGTCATATATTCTAAATCTTCATAATCTTGTGCAATTAACAACTGATCATCTGCAAAATGTAAGTTGCATAGAGTTTTGTTGTTTGAAATAGGAATTTCCATGCGTGAACATTTTCTCCTCCAATTCTTTAATATCTCATGTACATATATTTTAAACAGAGTCGGTGACAGACAACAACCTTGACGAAGACCTTTATTTATCGTAAAAACAAAAAAAAATTAATACAATAATAATGAATACAACAGTATGGGTGAAGAAGCGTGGGGAATTAAAGTCTAGAACAATATGAAATTGATTTTTGGAGACATTCAGTTGGAATTTCTACAAGAAATAAAATAGGAAACAGTGTAATTAAACAAAAATGAATGTTTAAACTTCAATCTTGGATTTCATAAAAAAAACGAACAATTAAAATTTTATGGTCATGTAAAAGTCAACTTTTATAATAATATATTTATTAAACACAATGTGTACATCAAATTAAATTTAGCTTTTTACCAGTCTTTAATTAAATTGTTTAGAGGCAGAGTCCTGTTTTTACACTTCGCTAGATGATATTTTGGACATGGATAGTTGCATAATTTACAGATGCAGTCCTCCTTGGGTTCATGGTACATGTTGTTCAGGCATATATTCCCATGAAATCCATGGGCTGCGAAACGTGTGTACAGGTGTCGAAGTTCGAAATTCGGTTGCTTCCAGGTTTCTGTTTTCATTGCGTCTGTTTCCATAATTTCTGTCGGTATCTGGGCGGCTTTGTTCTGTCTCTCCTCGATGACGATTCTGTATGCTTGCGTTTCCGGTAGTCTGAAACAGTGTCTGATATCTTCGATGAAGAAGGATTCCTGGGCTATTGTATAGGCATAACTATTTCTTGTATATTTTTAAATTGACAGTGCTCTTTTGAGAAACCTTGATTTAACGTTCTCCAGTTTCTTAAGATTTTTCACTGTCAAGTAATTCCATATAAGCTGGATTCCGTATGTTGCGGCCGGCATTACTTTAAGGTTGAAGAGTTTCATTGCAGTTGAGAGGGATAGTCTTTGGAGTTTTGGGATATCGTACATGGCTTTCGTTGCAGCTGTTGCTCGATCCTGTATATAAAGTCAACTTTTATAAGATTCATAAGTTCCGTTGAGTATTATTCAAAATTAAAGTATATAATATTATGGAATATTCGCTTGAAAGGTCCGTCTCCTCAACTTTATTAGTTATTTAACTGTAGCGCTTTCGGAACTGGTGTTTCACTGATCTTCAATGAAACACCAGTTTTGAATCCTGCCGATGATGGGACAAGTCCCGAAAGCGCTACAGTTAAAATAACTAATAAAGTTGAGGAGACGGACCTTTCAAGTGAATATTCCATAATTTTATATTTTAATTTTGATGTAAAAGGAATGACAGAAGACCGATTCTCAAGAAGAATATTATAATGGGTGCCACTTGGTATAAAAAGAAGAGGACGGCCAAAAATAACTTGATGTTTTGAGCAGCATGAGGGAAAAAGGATTGGACGATGAAGATTGGAATGACAGAGAGATGTGGAAATGTAAGACAATAGGCCTACATTAATTGGACGCAGAAAGGTGTGAACCATTGAGAAACTTGCTAAATAAATACATTTACGCAAATACAATAGATATTTATCATTTCTGCTTGTTTACTTGTTAAATTACACTGAGCAACCAGGAAGAAACTTTTTTGTCTCAGAAAGAAAAATATGTGATTCTCATAGCATTTTTTCTCCTGCATTCAAATATGATATTGGTTTTTCTCCATCACGCAAAGTTTCCGAGAGACAATAATTTATAATTTCAAACACTTTAATATTTTCTACATTCGTAACTACACAATATTCGAACATTCGGACTCACCTAGAAAGGAAGAAATGACGATTTTCTGCTATACTTCGCCTGTGGAGCATCCATCTTGATGGTCCAACAATAATCGGCCAGCATATTAGGATTCCATTTGTCTTGATACCTTTTTGCCATAGCTGAAATCTCCTGAGTTAGCTCATTGGTTTTATTTTACAATGGACAAATGTCCGCGGTGGACTAGTGGTTATGCTCCTTGCCTCTGGTCCCGAGGGTCGCGGGTTCAAACCCGGCCGGGGTCGATGGATTTTTAGGACGGAAAAATCCAAGGAGCAAGTTCTCCGGGAGGGACTTTAAGCCGTGGGGCCCGAGGCTGAAGATTTTCAGGCTCGTAAAAAATCCTTAAGCCTGAATGGAAAGGCAAAATTTACCAAATTTTCCCGTCCTAGTACTACCTTGGTTTCCTAGATGTCAGTATGAGGCGGAACGCTGACCACGTACCACTCAAAATGATATCTATACGAAAACAAGTGTAACTAAATTAGTATGGTTCAAATTCTGCCCTGTAGGGGGAGAGCGGCTAAATCTCTGTAAAGGGAAAACGTGGGCTTACAATACAATACAATACAAATGGACGAAAAACGTTTATTAAAAAAATAATTACTTAAATCCATCAATTGAAATTTAAATTAAAAAAAAACTGTGGGCGATGGAGAAATTCCGAATACATATTTGAAAACACGATAAAAAACTGCATTAAGTACAACTATTGGTACTCATGAGACAAAAATCACGTTGACCTGTGTTATTCATTAACTCTGACAGGTTTGTTCATAAGTTGATGCAATTTGCGTCCGTTTCTCTGAGTATTATAGTACATGTAATGATAAAGTCTCCGGCCATTTTGTTATTATAGTATTGAAATGATATACAGAGAAAAAACTTGAGAATAAGTTACTCACTTACTTAATGAATTTTTCTAAGTTCTATAGAGTAGCAGTCAGCATGTGCGAATGCTTAATGAAACCTCCGCTAGATGGCAAGATATTTGTGTAATCGTTATGATCAACCTTCGCAATAAACTCCCAAACGTATGTATAAGACCCTTCATAAACTAACTAAATAACTTACATGCATTTAATTTAATAAACTATAAACTAATCTACGAAATAAAGAAATAAGGGAAATTGTGGGTGCACAAGAGGAGCCGGACATCATAGACATTATAGAAAAGAAAAGATTACAGTGGTACGGCCATGTCAAAAGAATGCCAGAGCAAAGATTGCCTAAAATAGTTATGGAATGGATCCCAATGGAAACAAGGAAGAGAGGAAGACCGAAGAAAACTTGGTTAGAAGTAGTACAAGCAGCTATGAATATCAGAGGATTGGAGGAAGATCAATGGATGGACAGAGAGGAATGGCGTTTGGTTTTCGGAAGACGGCGGCAACTGCCATGATACCGGATGATGATGATGATGATGATAAACTAATCTGGTGTACACTAACTTGTCCCATGGGAACCTAACAAAATGGAATGAACATCTATTTTTAAAACATTTTTTGGAATTAATTGCAAATGTTGGTCACACAGATTTCATAGATAGGTTAAAGTGGGGATTTCCGATCATGAAGGCAATTCAGATCACGATTTTATTCTGAAACTACCATTAGACCCGCAATCAGCATATTGTCGGCATCTTCTGAGAAATGTTCCAAGCATCGAGTATAATGTCATTGCTGGTTAAGGAACATCTCTGCAGTGTGGTGGATATTTCGTGTTTCGTGTACTTTTGTTGTAAATAATCCAAACTGATGTATACCACGTAAGTTAGATACTTATCATAAGTAATGTTACGAGTGATTTCCAAATCAGTGACGAGTGAATTTATCTAGAGGATTTGGAAATCAAGAGTGGCATCTGTTAGGTCTATTTAACGAATAAAATTAAGCTGTTTACTAAAAAAACATTATTTAAATATAGTTACAGGCATTTTAAAATATTTATTATTTAATGTAGACGGCGATGTTTGAAAACAAATCAGAATTGTGAGGTTATGTTCATTCACTGCAACTTGATCATATTATTTATTGCCAAATAGGATCGCAATATTGTAAGAATCGCCCTAGTGGAGAAATAATGAAACACATCAAACTGTATACACATTATAATCAACATTATAGGTTATTCATTTATTTTTTAGTAAACAATTCAGTAAAATCAAGGAATCAGTTCATTATTTGATATATCCAATGCGTTTGTTTTAGAAAAATAATGCTCTGACCTGTTCAGAATATTAAAAAGGAGGAGCGTTCTTTATCACAAAAGCAGGAGCTGATAAAGAGAAATCGTTGAAGAGCGAGGTGAAACACGACTGTTATTGGTTGTAAAACAAAATTCATTGAAACGTGATTGGTCATTGCTACCATTTGGAAAATCAGTTAAATAGTCAATTTAGTATATTAATTTTAATATATTAATTTATTTATATTAATATATTAATTTTACACATTGTCACGACAGGGTGAATATTAATATGAAATAATTTCCCTTTACAGGTGGGATATAATTCACAGTTTCAACGTGTGACTGCAATACTAAATGGAGCCAAATTATTTCCAAAATGGTACGTTGGGATAACGCCAATTAATCTGATCGGAATTATCGCGAGTGGTAGAAGTAACTCAGCATTGATTGAATTTTCTTTATTATTAACGTTTAAAGAATGCAATTAAAACCTGATGAAATAAATATACATGTTGCGATTTAAGACCGGGACAGCAAATTGTGGTACAAGCGCACTTCATGTTCAGAATGGGTTCATGCCGAATGCAGTGGACGTAACACAGTCAAGAACTATATGATTATTTTTCGCAGATATTACAACTTTTACATATTATGTATTTTAGCTTTTTCTTTAGCTTTCAATAAAGTGATGGAATTACCCAAGTTTCGGGCAACTCCGATCAAACCCAAGTACTAGAATTTTTTCAGGTTAATATGTAACATAGAGGGCTAATCAGAAAGAACGAACGAACAGACTTCAAACATTTACTTCTTTCAAACTAAAAAACAAAACACACACACAGTTCCAACGTTCCTGGAAAGAGAGAAGTTCACACTATTCTATACATTCAATGTGAGCACCATGTGTTACACGACAAATATCAAAACGGTGGCTCATTTCTTGCCACACACGAAATCAGCTGGTCTCTAGTTATCGAATTCACAGCTTCAACAATTCGATGTCGCAGATTTTCAAGAGTGTCAGGCATAGGGGAGATAAAAACATGGTCTTTTATGTATCCCCACATATAAAAATCACATGGGGTTAGGTCTGGTGACCTGGGAGGCCACCGGCGATAAAGTTGATCTTCTGCTCCTCCTCTTCCAATCCAACATCCTGTTGTGTCATCATTTTAATACAAACAATCAACATGACAGGCAACAGCGCCAATGCGACCGTGATCAGAACTTCAAACTTTTCTCTTTTCAGGAATGTTGGATTTGTGTTTCTATTTTATTGTATTTTGGAAGAAATAAATATTTGAAGTCTGTTCCTTCTTTCTGAATAGCCCTGTATTTGCATTTTTATGTATATCTAAATAGGTAATACAACAGTAAACAATTCTCAACTTTTTAAAATTCCTTTTTACAAATAATGTTACAGTTACTCGATTAATTTCTAAAGTGATCGATGTTTCCCCGGTTTACCCATATGTCCTGCCATCTGTCGGAAGTTTCATTAAGCGTTTGTGCATGCTGCGGTTCTGCAGAACTTAAAAATTGTTTAATAATCGTAATTTATGTGTTAAGAATCGTTGTAAAAGATTTAAATGCTATAAAATGTTACTAAAAATGGATAAAGTATGTAATGCAACAGTGTCATAAGAATGTTGTATAGAAAAGCATTTATATTAACTATTAGCTAATACCCGGCGTGTGCTGCTACTCCTAAATAAATGTTAATGTGTTTTTACCACTAGCCGTGCGCTGTTATGCTTGCCCGGGAATCTGCTTATCTCGATCTAAAAATGGTTATTGTGAGTTATCCGTAAAAGATAAACATATGCTGTCGGGGACGTTTTTGTAGAGTTTTTTGAGATATTCAATTCTGTATACAATAATATGGTGTATTTGTTATGGTTTAGGCAGCGTAAGCCATGTAAGCGTCAAAATAGGGACTTTATTTCACGTTTTTCACTACAAAGGGTGATTTTTAAGGGTGAAGGGGTTGTGTATTACAATCCCCTTTCAGCCTATGTTGTTCCCGGGAATCTCCTGAACATTTAGTAAAAAAAACCTCATCAAAATCGGATCAACGGTATGGCCGGGCATAGAATACGAACAAACAAACAAACATTGACTTTTATATATTAGATTATAAAGTTGAGCCGATACATAATATGAAAGAGAATAATGGAAATTTGATGTTGGATTAGGCAGTGTGGCAGGAATAGAACACGCACATCGACCTTGGCCCACCAGCAGTGCGTGTGCGGCCCATTCAATCGTCACAATGTGGCCGGGTTTGACTCAGGAACGAGTTCAACGACCCCTCGCGCAACCAAAAGCAGAGTACAGAGGGACACGTGGAGTCAGCGCCAGGGTCGCTCCACGTGGCAAGAGAGTGGGATGGGAAACAAGCGAAGCGCGCGTGTACGTATTGGGGTAGCCACCCTCTACCTCGACCTGTCGACCCACAAGTAAGGTCAAGCCGTACACAGGGACCTGGTCACACTTCCTCCATGTACGTACCTCTGTTACTAGCCGGATTCACTTTTCACGGTGCATGCTCACTGACCGTTCGTTGCAAGTGAAAGTTTACCAACTCTTGCAAAAATTATTCCCTGAGTGATACAAAATATTCCCTCCACTTTTCCCCCTATTTACAATAAATCCATTTTCAAGGAGGAATACTTACATGGAACAGGGTTGGGACAGCAATGGAAAGTTTTCAAAAGCTAAATATTTTAAATGCTTTCCATGAAATGGCGTTGCCAATCTTTTTATTATTATTAACTGAGGGTAAATTCTGTAATTAATAATAATAATAATAATAATAATAATAATAATAATAATAATAATAATCCATCCACAGTAATTCTGCCCGAAGGCAGGTCCTTCACTGCAATCATAGCATTTTCATGCTATTCTTGCAGCTTTATTAGGGAATTGTAGGTGTGGTAGCTTCCCGTTGCTTTCCACACCGTTGAAGGATGATAAAGATGATGATGATGATGGCCATCTGATTTCGGGGACCATTTCTGCCTTAAAGCTTTCCTGATTTTGTCTTACAGGTGAGGAAAACCCCCGATAAAAACCTCACCCAGAAAAACTGCTCCGACCGGGGATCGAACCCGGGCCCACTGCGTGACAAGGCAGCACGCTACCTCGAGACCACAGCGGTGGACATAATAATAATAATAATAATAATAATAATAAATAATAATAATAATAATAATAATAATAATAATAATAATAATAATAATACTTACTTACTCACTGGCACTATCGAACCCGTAGGTTCATGGCCGCACGGACATAAGCTCTCCATACATCCCTATCCTGAGCTAATGCTTTCCAATCATTCCCTGTATAATAATAATAATAATAATAATAATAATAATAATAATAATAATAATAATAATAATGAGAATAATAATAATAATAATTGTTAACTTTTTATATGATTGTTATTTTTATTTTTATATTTAGGGATATTCCACAATGCAGTGATTTTCTTTCAACCCAAAGTGATTTGTCGCCAGAAGTTCCTGTCTAAAGCATCTTCTTCCCTCAAATCCCTAGCTTCCATACTTCTCTTCACTCCATCCATCCATCCAGCCATCGTTCTCTAGGCCTCCCTCTTCTACTTCTTCCATTAGCTTTCCAATTAAGGATCTTCTTTGGTATTCCCTCTTCTTGCATTCTTATGAGGTGTCCATACCATTTCAAACGTTTTTCTTCTATTTTTCCTAATATATTTTTTTTAACTTGCATAATTTCCCTTTTTGTGCTGTTTATGACCTTATCCCTTCTTGAAATTCGTGTCGATCGCATATTCTATGTGTCAATTATTATTATTATTATTATTATTATTATTATTATTATTATTATTATTATTATATTTTTATATTACTATTATAAACTTTTATATTATTGTTATAATTTTAATTTTTCATGTTATTGTTTATTAGCTTTATTATGTATTTTTATAAGCCTATTATTAATAATAATATTATTAACTTTTTTATAGGATGAGTAGATTCCCGGACAACGCCGGGTAAGCAGCACGGGGTATCTAAAAATAATTACGATATAAATGTCATCTTTCACTCATTCAACTAAACATAAAACACATTCGTTTTCGTATTTCAGCTCATTTATGTCAATAAGATCGGGATAAGTAGATTCCCGGGCAACGCCGGTCAATCAGCACGGGATATTTAAAAATATATATATATTTATAATTATTTTTCCTTTTACTTATTCAACTAAACATAAAAGCGCATTAATTTGCATTTATTTAGGCGCACGCCGGGTATTACCTAGTAATGTACATAAAAGTCCAGCGCTTTTGTCTCGGAGTAGCTTCGCTGCCTCATACGTGCCGTAGCGCTCCGGGGTTCGATCCCCGGTCGGGTCAAGTTTCCTGGCTGATCTGCAGCTATAGTAAAAAATGAAATTAAAACCTCACGGATAGTGTATGTAGGAATTTAAATGACCCATAATATATTTTATGAGTTTTTCCTCACCTGTAAGAAAAGTGTCTCGAAACTTTAAGGCCAAACGGTCCACGAACATCATTATCATAATTATCATATGCACCATGTTTAATTAGAATGTGTTTTTTTCGTTTTAATGTTGTGTTGTTTCGGAGGTGGCCCTGACATTGTGGTGATCACTCATTCGTGGAAGACCTTGTCCTTGTGTGGTCAAAAAGTATGTGTGTGATCCATAGTTAAAATCCCTAACCCGACAGGTCGTGCCACAGTAAGGCCCAGGTGGCTTAGGACAATTAACAAGTACATATATGGCGAAAGGTTAAACTGAATAAAAGAAGACTGACATATGTAAAAAATTTCAGACACGGATATCAGGACAGACAGACCCGCTACATGAAAATGTATTTAACATATGAACTCTACTGCAACATCCAAATATATAGTACTGGAAATACTTAAATTGATGTGGTGCGCCGTAGAATAACTGGTTAAGGCAATATGTTATAAGTCAAAATGTCATAGGTTCGAGTCCCGAATGCGTCAAGGTTTTTAAACCTTCTAGCAGTACTATGGTCCCGGGATCTACTCAACCTCTAACTGAAATAAGTACCGAACTATAAAACAAAATAAGTTAAAATATACCTTCTTAGGTAAAGTCTGTCGTCCTCAACTTATAAAATATGCAATCGTTATGCCTGTAGGCCTTTCAGAACAACCGTTCCATCTTCAGCAAGTCCCTCTTCGCTAACTACATCCAATATGATGGTTGATGCTGCTGGTCCTAATGTGGTGTTGTCGCGACTAAAGCTTCTTCCTGACGATATCGTATAGTGGGTTGTTTAGTCTGGGAGTGCTTTCATTTATTAAAAGCTTGTTGTCTATTTCCTTGATAATTTCCAGGTCTTCCAATATGTTCATTTTAGTTGGATTTCCCTCTTTGTGTACTATTGTAAGGGTGTCTTCTATTGAGTTCATTCTATGACCGGCGTTTATTATGTGCTTAGCGTAATTAGACTTTCCATATGCGTATACGAAATCGTTACGATGTTCTTTAAACCGGACTATGTAATGTGGGTATATGCGGCCGTCTTGCAGGGCTTTACAACCCAGCTGGCATCTCGTGCAGATTTTCTAGAAAAGTGGTATTCTAACCTCATACCTTTCCAGGGCCTTCTAAAGCCTGTAGCGGGAACACTTTACCTTTTAGACATACTAACAAGAGAACTGCCAACCTATCTTGAAATTTCTGCTAGAAAAGCGTTGTGTTATACCAAGAACGTGTTCAAAAAAGTATTTGCCGCTTTTAACTGCAAGGCACAGAAATCGAAGCCAGGTTTCAGCAATGGCAGCCCACTGTGCGGTGCAGATGGATGTCCCTGCGGAATGGAGTGAGGCGGGATGCGGCGCGGACGGCTTGTAACGACGCTATCCAATCTAACAATTCATTTGTAGTATTACTATCCTATAGTTTAAGGGAGATTTAGCGCTGGATTTTAATGCCTTGCAGTTAAAATGGACACGACCTTGGTACATCAATACACTTCTCTGAAAGAAACTTGAAGGATAGGGGTGTATAAGACAGCTTATGTCCGCGCGGTCATTAACCTATGGGTTCAAGAGTGATAGCGAGTTAGCTACTTTAGATCTGTAAACATTTGCGGAGCACTAAAATTCTTTGGTTTTGTTATGCACTTTTACACACATATACAGTATGCAAATGGCGTACGTATATTCTTTTCTTTAATGGTCTAGTTTTGTGCTGAAAAACATAGTACACATTGTGTAAAGAGACACATTATTCTATATTCCTACACATTAACATACTCGTAAATACGTCCTATTTTACTATAGAATAAAGCTGTCAAAATACACTACTCAAAAAAAATAGAGGAAAACATGTTTAAACCAAAGCCACAAAATAAATATTGTAACAATTTAATTTTAACAGTTAAGTCTCCTAGACTGCGATGGGCAGGACATGTTGCACGTATGGGGAATGAAAGACTTGCATGGAAGCTTCTTGTAGGAAAGCCAGAAGGAAAACGCCCAGTTGGTAGACCAAGAATGAGGTGGGAGAATAACATTAACTATGATTTCAGGGAAGTAGATTATACAGGGAATGATTGGAAAGCACGTAAATTATATGATCTAAAGATTTCTGTACGGAAAACGAAGACCATGGCTTTTAGAGGAAGAGATCCAGTGAGATCCAAAATTATTTTAGAAAATCAAAGTATAGAACAGGTGTCTAGTTTCAAAAATTTGGGCTGTGATGTTGGCTACAATGTCGAAAGATATATTGACTCCAAAATAAATAAATTTCAGACGGTGTGTGGAACAATACAGAGAACATTCAAAAATAAAATTACAAAAGAAACCAAGATAAAAATGTATAATGTTATGGCGGTTCCCACAATATTGTATGGATGTGAAACTTGGGCTCCAATGAAAAAACAGAAGGATAGAATGCAGACGGCGGAGATGAGGTTCCTAAGACAAGTTAAAGGATGTACAAGACTTGATAGAATAAGAAATGAGGATATAAGAGAAGAATTGAAAGTACAGCCATATGGATGGAATGAGTAAGGAGAGATATCCATTGTTAGCAAGAAAGTATCAAGCAAGAGGAAGACGTGATGTTGTAAGACCTAGAAGACGTTGGGCTGATGCATTATGAAGTCGGAACGGGCAATTGCCTAATCCCTGGAGTGATGATGATGATGATGATTGGAAAGCATTAGCTCAGGATAGGGATGTATGGAGAGCTTATGTCCGCGCTGTCATGAACCTACGGGTTCGATAGTGCCAGTGAGTAAGTAAGTAAGTAACAATTTAATTTTTGAGAGTCAGATATTTTGAGTTCAAGTACTGTTTAAAATCAGATTGAGATCTTCTGGGTTTTATTCATTTTTCTCTGAATATGTTAGTGAAATTCCAGGAGTTGTTGAAACCAAAAGTGAGTTCGTATTGATTAATTTAATTTTTTTAAACAGGTTTGAAGAATAATCTGTGCTAGGGAATTGTTATATTTGTGTTCTCTGAAGCTAATACAGTGCAATGAGACATCTGAATGAAACATCAGTTGCACGAGCAGTTGTATTGATTGAAGATGGTCGTTGCATTCGCCATGTCTCTAGGATTCTTGATGTCAGCCCTTCCATCACCCATAGGCTATGGAGGCGATATAGAGAGACATATGGATACAAGAGGAGACCCGGGCAAGGTCGTAAGAATAAGACTACAGACGTACAGGATAGATGTCTTGTCTTATCAGCTTTGTGCAGAAGAAAATCTACAGCCAGAGATCTACAAAACCATTTACGCACAGGAACTGGGACGGAAATTTCTGATCAGACTGTAAGAAATAGACTGAAATATGCAAGGTTGAGGTCTAGAATCCCCTTTAAAGCCCCTCGTTTAACACGTCAGCACATAGAAGCCCGGCTGCCATTTGCTCAGAATCATATCAACTGGCAGCTCCGCCAATGGAAGGGTGTTTTATTCACGGACGAATCAAGATTTCGTCTAACATATTCTGATGGTCATACACGTGTATGGAGACGTCCTGGTGAACGTTTTGATCCAGCCACAATTATTGAACGTGACAGATTTGGAGGTGGTTCGGTTATGGTTTGGGCTGGGATTACTATTGAGTCTCGGACAGAGCTTGTCGTTGTCCCACAGCACATGAATGCTGATATTTACATTAATGACGTTATCCTCCAACATGTTGTACCCTTTGCTTATGGTATGGACCCTAATTTTCTTCTAATGCAAGATAATGCTAGATGTCAAACAGCACAGGCTACCAGAGATGTCCTGCAAGAATGCCAAATTCGGGTGATGGACTGGCCTGCATGCAGTCCGGACCTTAATCCGATCGAGCATATGTGGAATAAGTTGGAAAAACTTGTTCGTAAGCGTCCTGCTGTACCTCAGAACCTCGAAGAACTTTCACATGCACTCACCGAGGAATGGGAGAGAATCTCACAAGTTTCTGTAAGAAGTCTTCTGCGAAGCATGCCTCGTAGGTGTAATGCGGTCATTCAGGCTCACGGAGGACACATTAAGTACTCAGTGTTGAAATAACCATGGAAACATTGAATCCAAAAATTGTAAATCTCAAATTTCCACTTTGTTTTCTGTTACAAATGATAACTTGTTCGTATTGCTAATGCTGTACAAGAAAATAGTGTTTGGATGTCTGTTCTAATTTTACATAAATCTTCAATTTATGATTACAAAAGATCAAACATTAAATTGTTTCAATATTGATTCTCGTGTTTTGGTTTAAACATGTGTTCCTCTAATTTTTTTGAGTAGTGTATATAGTGTGATCTTCAAACAGTTTAGACTGGGTTAGTTGAAATTGAACCTCTGTTGTATCTGTGCAGCCTATTTCTAAATACTTAATTTAATTAGAAGCGACAGTTTTAGTGGTGTGGACACACAGGATGGGCAACACAACATGGCCAAACAAAACTTTAGAATGAATACCACCATAGAGAATTAAATTGGGAAGATCTAAAGACTGTTTGGATAATAATACTTACTCACTGGCACTATCCAACTCGTAGATCCATGGCCGCGCGGACATAAACTCTCCATACATCCTTATCCTGAGCTAATGCTTTCCAATCATTCCCTGTATAATCTACTTCCCTCAAATCATAGTTAATGTTGTTCTCCCACTTCATTCTTGGTCTACCAACTGGGCGTTTTCCCTCTGGCTTTCCTACAAGAAGCTTCCATGCATGTCTTTCATTCCCCATACGCGCAACATGTCCTGCCCATCGCAGTCTACGAGACTTAACTGTTCTTATTATATCTGGCTTCCTATAAAGACCATGTAGTTCATTGTTATGTAGTCTTCTCCATTCACCTGTGTTTGGATAATAATATAAAAGGAAATACTTAGCGACCTTTATAACGTTATGAACCGATAATTGTTTGTATGGATTTTTTCTTCCGAAAACTGCATATTTTATTATTTTTTTATTATATTTGCCACAAGGAATTCATACTTAAATTCTGTGCATTTATATTACTTGCACTCTGTATAAACGAGAATTAGCTAGTGATAAGGGCGTACGCACTCGGTATATTAATAACTAAATAATCGTATATTACATTTTTGCGCGATAGTACGACTACTCGTACTTACAGCAGTGGCGACCCTGATTGAAAGTTCAACTTCCTACATTTCGGGGTTGCCAACGTAAATAACTATAGCCTACTGTAATATTCCATATTACAAATCTCGTGCGGGAAGTAAAATCACTACCCTTTATGTATACTACGTTAATGTATATACAAAAAAATATCCAAAAGGTAGTGTTAATATACATTATACGAAACAAATCACTGCATTTTAAATGAACTGAAAATTATTTGAAATGATATAAAACAAAAAAAATACGTACTTGCCGCCATTTTATGACTGATTGGTGTCACGGCCTGCTGTAGTCTCAACTAATAAACATTGCCCGTGGGACACTGTCAACGTTAGTTGTTTATAATGAACGCAAAGATTTTAAACAAAGATGTTATCATTTTACTATTATTTGATATTTTGAAAACACAATCGCGCAAAAAATAATGTACAACGCACGTTTGTGAAGTGTTTTAAAGAATGTCGGAAATTAAAAACCTCGCTATTGCTCGGTTTTTAAACATTTCCTCGCTTATGTAAAAACACTTTCCAACCTCGCATCGTAATGTACTATTTTATATACAAATCAGCCCATAAAATATAATTCATTGGCACTATCGAACCCATCGGTTCATGGATGCGCGGACATAAGATTTCCACACATCCTTATCCTGAGCTAATATTTTCCAATCATCCCCTGTATAATCTACTTCCTTCAAATCATGGTTAATGTTACTCTCCCATCCATCTCATTCTTGGTCTACCAACTGGGCGATTTCCATCTGGTTTTCCTAGTAGAAGCTTCTATGCCCCTCTTTCATTCCCCATTCGTGTCACTTGTCTTGCCCATCGCAATCTACATGACTTAACTATTCTTATTATTAGAGACCGGATGTTAGGAAAAATGCCTACAGTTATTTATTATAGATATTGTAAAAGTGACTTCATATAAGTTCATACCGACGACCCTAGAGTTGTTTTCCATGAAGTTAATTTTGCCTATAAAAGCCTATTTCAGCTTACAATGCCTATAAATGCCTATTTGCCATTTTTTCTCCAAATTAACTTAGTATTTCAATTAAATTAATTGAAATGGACAAACTTTATGACTCATATAATTGCATAGAAACCTTTAATTGACTGGCAATATTATTTTTGATGTTGATAACCTCTCACACAAAGGGAACAACATTATACATCGTTGTGGACAAACTTAGAAGAACAAACAATAGCCTTAAGAGAAAATGACCCAAATGTGGATAGTATTAGGTTTGAAGAGCTAATGTTAACAACGCAAAATTTTAAAAACAAGAAATCGCCTGGAGCAGATAATCTAAACATAGAATTATTTAAATGTGCATCGATTACATTTATTGTTAAGTTTCTTGAATTTATAAATCTTTGCTGGAAAACGGGTTCTGTTCCGGATGAATGGAAGGTCGCAATAACTGTTCCGATATTTAAAAAAGGAAACAGAAGAGAATGTACAAATTATAGAGGAATAAGTTTATTAAATTCAGCTTATAAGATATATGCAAAAAATTTATCATATAGAATAAATAAAATAGCTGAAACAATATTACATGAGGAACAAAATGGATTTAGAAAGGATAGGTCAACTATAGATTACGTTTTTACAATGGCCCAATTGATAGAAAAAAGAAAAAAATTAAATTTACCCACGTATATAGCTTTTGTTGATTATACTAAAGCATTTGATAGTGTAAGTAGAAATAAATTATGGAACATACTAGAAATGAAAGGAATTCCTCAACACCTTATAAGAGCCATTCAGAGTTTATATATAGAAACAAATTTTAAAATAGACTGCGGAGATAAAATTAGTAGACAAACCATAGAAATAAACCAGGGAGTAATACAAGGGTGTCCATTGTTACCAGTATTATTTAATTTATACTTGGACCATGTCATAAATGAATGGCAAGAACAAATTAATATAAATAGTGTATTGACAACTCTGCTTTTTGCAGACGACCAAGTAATAATGACAGCATCAGAAAATGCTTTGCAACAATTCCTTTATACATTAAATAATATCTCTCTAAAATACAATTTAAGAATATCTACATATAAAACAAAAATATTAGCTCTGAAAGGAAAATGTGCAATAAGAACAAAAATAGTGATAAACAATAGATAACACACTAAAATACAACGATTCAATTATCTATGTGGCACAATTAAACGCACTTTATTGAATAAGACTAGAAAATAAACTATTTTGAAGTTTTACAAAGTATTGGCAGTGTAAGGATGTGAAACCTGGACATTAACAAAGGCAGATAGTAAACAAATAGAGGCTGCTGAAATGAAGATGTTGAGAGCAATAGCAGGATACCAAAGGACCGATAAAAAGAAAAACAAAGATATAAGAACAGAACTAAATATATTTAATCTCTGTGAAAAAATAAAATATTATCAAAATGCTTATCGTCAGCACGTATTACGAATGAATGAACAGCGCGTACCAAGAAGAATGTATAATTATAAACCAAAAGGTAGAAGAATGTTGGGAAGACTATTGAAGAAATGGAAGGACCAATTCGACCTATAATGAGATCGGAACAGCATTGGGCCTAATTCTTTTTGTTGTTAATGATGATGATGATGATGATGATGGTGGTGATGGTGATAACACTGAATTCAGTCTGTAGTCCTCGTTCACAGACAGGTGTTTCAAAGACAAAGTTGTGCGACCACCTTTAGAATAGTTGTTTCACGATGCCTAAAAACGGACAAGAGTAAAACAGTAAAAAACAAACTGACCAATTTCGTGAAAGAATTTGGTGCGGAAATATTCTCATGGGACATTGTTTTGCAAAGTGTGTAAAATTGCAGTGAATTGCGCGAAGAAGTGCCATGTTTCGCAGCACGTACACACTGCAAAACATAAGTATGCTCTTTGTAAGAAGGAAAAACAAGTTCCAAAATCATCTCTGATATCTTCGTATGCTATGGATAGCATATTTTTATATTCTTTACGTAAGGCTGTAAAATATTATGTTGTAGTCCATTTTTTGTAAGAGCCTATTTTGATTTTTAGTGCCTATATTAATGATTTTAGTGCATTCTTGCCTGCCTATTTTGAACTTTTTAAGTGCCTAACATCCGGACTTATTATATTTGGTTTCCTATAAATATCATGCAGCTGACAGTTCTGTAATATTCAGTCAGCACATAAAGTGTATATTTATAATTTTACAAGAAAGTAAGGCAAAAGAAGAAGTGAAGATATTAGAAATGAGTTAAATATTTTCAAACTTTTAGATAAAATAAAAGACTCTAGAAAAACTGGATAGAACATGTTCAAAGAATGAAAGATGAACACATACCAAAAATTATGCTTAATTACAAACCTAAAGGAGACAGAAATATTGGTAGATCGAAAAAGAGATGGATTCAACTTTTTGAATGAGAATCTATGAGACCGGAACAAGCCACAGGGGCTTAATCCGTGGTTGTTGATGATGAAAGTAACGCATTTTAAGGCAGTACTCGCAAGTGTGCAAATGCTATTTTGCTTTTTCTCCAATAAATTTCACTATTTTTTAAATCATATTTATTATTTATCCACAGAAAATAACACTGGTCGACAAGTTTTTCTTCACAAGAAATCTGATTAGTGAATCTAGTGCATTTTTTCATACTCAATTCAGATATGTGGTCAGAATGTTTCCATCAGGTACAGTTTTTTGTGATATATACTTTTTTTAAATTGATTTTAGCATTATGAATGAGAAATCAAAAATAAAAATAAATCAAAGTGAACCAATACATATAACAGGAGGAGTTAGACAAGTTTGTCCACTATCAACCACTCGTTTTAACATTTATTTTGACGACATGGTAAGATCATTGAAGTAAATGATGACTGGGGGAATTAACTTAGGAAATATAGTAATAAAAACAGTAGCCTTTGCAGATGACTAGATTTTAATAGCAAAAAAAGAAGACGAACTACAAAGAATGCTATATAAACTAAATGAAATATCAAAAAAAAAAATACAACATGGAAATATCATCAGGAAAATCAAAAACAATGGTCTTCAAGGGCGCTCATCCAGTTCGGACAAAGACAATATTAGAAAATAAACCAATAGAACCAGTGGTAAGATATTACTTCCTAGTTTGCGAAATATCATACACAGCGGAAACAGATATAAATAACAAACTAAATAAGTTTAATTATATAACAGGAACATTAAAAAGAACTTTGAAAAATAAAGCCAGGAAAGACTCTATAATAATATTATACAAGACAATGGCAGTGTCTAATATTACTTATGGATCTGAAACATTGACAGTGACAACACGACAATCTGCCAGAATACAAGCTGCCGAAATGAAATTCCTCAGACCAATAGCAGGATATCAAAGAACAGACAAAAAACACAACACAGAAATAAGACAACTAAAAGTAGAGGAATTAAACACAACAATAGTGAAATACAGAACAAACTGGAAAGAACACTTGGCAACGATGACAGAATAGAATACCAAAAGCAGCATACAGCTATTCACCACGAGGAAAAAGAAGTCTGGAAAGACCAAAGAAAAGATGGAAAAAGCAGCAATTTGGAGCCGGAACAGGCTAGTAAATAAGCCTAAGCCGTGACAAAGAAGAAGAAGTATTATATTTGACCTGTCATTGAAACTTTTACTTCATATGTAGAGATTTTATTCAAGCTGTATTTAAGGAAATTATATGTAATGTCATGCTGAACCACCAAAAGACAGCTTCATGCGTGTTTTAACATGCTCGGACCTGTTAATCTGCATTGCACTGTGTCAGTATTGAGCTGACTGTGAGCTTGTTAGCACGAATATCACTATTGAAAATATATTTCCTTCCTTTCTTTTTAGAAATGTATTGTGCGTGTTGTGTTTTAGAGTTTTCTTATTTCATCATGCCATGAAAGTGTATAAATCATGCAGATAATTTCTGCTATATTTGTGGTGAGTTGGTCTTCAAATCTCAGACGCGAAATTTCACACCACTTGTGAAAGAGTATTATGAACTTTACTTTGGCTGTCAATTGGGTGATTTTGATAAGAGCTGGGCCCCAAATATCTGCTGTGTTTCTTGTGTTAGACTATTGATTGGGTGGAAAAACGGTACACATCATATGCCATTTGCAATTCCCATGATTTGGAGGGAACCGAAGGATCATCTAACTGATTATTATTTTTGTTCAACAAATGTTAAATGAATCACATATAAATCAAAATATACAGTTAAGTATCCGAATTTTGCACCTGCAATGAGGCCTGTCTTACACAATGAAGAGCTCCCTGTACCAGTATATGCAGATATGACCCTAACTCATAACTCTGATTCTGACCTAGTTCAAACTGAAAATGATTTAGATGGAAATATAAATGATCTTACATATGAAGGCAGTAGCTGTTCATCAGAAACATACTTTCCCAATCAACAAGACCTCAATGACCTGGTTCGGGATGTAAACCTGTATAAACAGCAAGCTGAAGTTTTAACTTCCAGACTCAAATGCTGGAATCTACTTCAAAAATATGTAAGAATATGCAGTTATCGTAGCCGCCATAGTGCTTTCAAAGACTGTTTCTCTGAAGAACATGGTATCGTGCATTGCAATGATATTTGTTCTGTTATGGAAACTCTTGGGCATCAACACCAGCCAAACGAGTGGTGATTGTTCATAGACTCCTCTAATGTTAGTTTGAACGCTGTGTTGCTGCATATTGGCAATGAACTTCCATCAATACCTGTAGCGCATGCCGCTGATATGAAAGAGACATATGAAAATATGAAACTTGTTTTAGAGAAAATCCAATATGAAAAATATAAATGGTATATCTATGGCGATTTAAAGGTCATTGCTTTATTGCTTGGTTTGCAACTTGGATTCACCAAATTTTGCTGTTTTTTGGTGCGAATCGGACAGCAGAGATAAGAAGTCTCACTACGTTAGAAAATCATGGCCTAAACGTGAATCTCTTATCCCTGGCCAGAAAAATGTGTCACATATCCCTTTAGTGAATCCTCAAAAAATATATATATTTACCTCCATTGCATATTAAATTAGGAGTAATGAAAAATGTTTGTCAAAGATATGGATAAACTTTCTGATGCATTCTTGTACTTGAAATTGGTATTACCCAAAGTCAGTGATGCTAAACTAAAAGAAGGAATTTTTAGAGGGCGCCAAATACGGCCACTAATGGCAGATGAACATTTTGAAGGTCTGTTAAATCCTCTGGAAAAAGCAGTCTTTCAAAAATGTAAGTTGCAATTTTCTTGGAAACCATAAAGCAGAAAAATATCGTGACATAGTGACTGATCTTCTACATTCTTATAAAGCTATGGGATGCAACATGTCCTTAAAAATACACTTTTTGGACTCTCACTTAGACTTCTTTCCGGAAAATCTTGGGGCTGTCTCTGATGAGCACGGTGAGCGTTTTCATCAGCAAATTGTCACAATGGAAAAGAGGTACCAAGGCAAGTGGAGTTCTAATATGCTGGCTGACTACTGTTGGACAAAGAAGAGAGAAGTTCCAGATGCAAAATATGCCCGAAAATCACTATCTACCACTTTCTAGGTAAATCAGAATAAGTTAGAGTCAGATGGATTTTACTAAAAATTATAAAAAATGTTAATGAATATCATACAAAACTCTTGCCGGATAGGAAAGAAACTGAAATGATATTTAAATTCAGGAAGAAAAAATTTCTAAAATCTCATATTTTTATTCTTGTGAAAGAAAAAAAGTTCGTTTTTGTCGACCAGTGTAATCGTATTAATAAATAACAGTTTTAAAAAAACTAAAACAACATGCTTTATTAGAAAACCGAACTAAAAAATGAAAAATAATTTTAATTTCCAACACGCTTGGGATAAAATTGAAGTGGTCAACAAAAAAATCATCTCCAACACATCTAGAATAATAAAATAAGGCAGGGTGGGAGAAGAGCAGCTTTTTATTTACGCACTTTAAGAGTACCTAATTGCAATAAATATTAATAAAACATTATATTAAACATATTTACTTTCGAAGAAATAATTAGAATATCTTTATTTTACTCGTAAATATGAAAATAAAGTGGGACTATTTCCTATCATGACCACAAAGATTACAACAGTTCTTATTTCTAACCAGTGATAAACCACCGATTATCACAATTTTAACCACCGATGACCAGCGATACACCACCGATGACCAGCGATAAACCCACTGCTAGAGCATATCTGTGGTTTCAACAAATTATGTCCGAATTTATCTTTTACTTATTTAACCGCGTAAAATAATAAAAAGGACGTTCCCTGGAATTCACCTAGGTTAGAGTAATTGATTTAGGTTACAGTAATTGAATTAGGTTAGGTTAGATTTTAGTTTCCTTGCATTTTAAATGTGATTTAATACGTAAAATAAATTATCTCTTTCTAACAGTTATTTTATGTAAAATTCAACATGTCTGACGGTTACAACGTAAAACCATATTTCCACTACTTCATTTCATGATACGTTTACATATTTTAACGATGGTTATTTCTCGAAGATAAATTTTATCATTAACACATTGTATTACTTTAAATTATATCAAAAATGGCATAAGTCGCATAAGTAAAAAGCTGGTCTTGTACAACCCCACCAAAAATAATTTTACCATCAAAAGCGTGTGGTGCTCTATATCGATTAATATATTTGATAATAAACAGATATTGGTAAACGTAAAGTCTCTAAGAAGAAAACGTAAAAACCATAAAAAGCACCCCAACATTTATATTTCTTTCAGGTAATTATTCACTTACTTCAAGAATAAATTCTATTATTGAATTTATGTAGATGTCAAGTTATGAAACCATCCCTTGTACAAAAAACACCAGATTACGTTTATATATCACTTTGGCTAGACCAGTGTTGACCTATGGTAGTGAAGCATGGACATTAAAAAGACAACATGAAAGCAGAATAACGGCTTGTGAAATGAGATTCATGCGCAGAACAGCGGGTTACACCAGATGGGATCGGAAAAGGAACACCGATATCTTAAAAGAATTGAAGACTACGCCAATTTTGGAATATATTAAACAGTACCAACTAAATTGGAAACACCATCTTGAAAGAATGAGTTCAAATCGGATCCCCAAAGCTGTTTATAATTATATACCAAGAGGCCGAAGATCTCTGGGCCGTCCTATGAAACTCTGGAGGGATAATTTTCCATAGGATCGCAACAGACCTTGGAAGGAAGAAGAAGATGGTACCTTAGCACACAATACCCCAAAATAGTACTTCGATTTAATTTAAATTGCGTGAAAAGATCGTTCAATTTTTATGAAAAGAATTTTGGTAGACATAATTCACTTTTACAATCTATGCACTAGATCACATTGGAATTTTTGGTACAACGGTCTTTATATTGAGGGTCAGGCACTTTGAGAACACTTTCCTGCTAATAACTGTAAAACGCGTTGCGAAGTTACGAGACACTTGGCTTAGAATTCTAAACCTCTCCTCGACGAAATCAGCTCGAATGTCTCCCACTACATTGGTCAGGGCACCGCTTTGGCCTAGCAACAACTATTTCAAATAACGTTATAAATCATTACAAGATTTTGTTTTATTCTCTCGATCCAAATTCCATTTACATCACTCCAAAATTCCCTTGGGAATCAGATTTATTAAGTTACGATTTTAAAAAAAAAACTTGTATGAATCTTCTAATGCAGCAGTTCCCAACCTTTTTTGACTCGCGAACCACTTCCACAACGGTCTGAGTTGGGTGAACCACTGACTTTTAAATATACATACAGTAGACATGCATAAAATTTTATTCCAAGCAAAAGGCAAGTACAAAGTAGAATACAAAGTGTAGAAATTAACTTTCTTAGAAGAACAAAAGGTTGCACAAGAATAGATCGGTTAAAGAATGAAGATATAAGAAAAGAGTTAAATATCCTTCCGGAAAATTCTCGTATAAGACTTGAAAGCATAATAATAGTCCCTTCGATTGGTTGCTGGCCAAAGGAAGGCAAGACTAGTGACGGGGCTGCCATCTTATAGCCTCTGGTCATGCTTTTCTGGAGAAGAAAAGAAAATAAAGGAAAGAAGAAATGGAAGAAAGGAAAGACTCCCTAGCCCTCGGATGCCCTAATAGCGTCGGGGTCGAAAAAAACAAGAGTTAACCAAGAGAGGTTAGATACTAGAGTTAAATATATATCCATTAAATGACACAATCGAAGGATATAGAGAAAAATGGTTTAGAACATGTAGAAAGAATGAACGTAACAAGATTACTAATAGCAGCATGAACCTACAGGTTCGATAGAGCTAGTGAGTTAGTTAGTTAGTTAGTTAATGGTAATAATTTAGTAAATTAACATGACTATTTAACTCATGCCCCAAATTGGAGTCAATGACCAATCACGTTTCAACGAATTCTGTTTTACAACCAATCAGAGTCGTGTTTCACGAAATATTTATCAGTGTTATATTTACCATATTAAAGAAAGCTCCTCCTTTTTAATATTCTGAACAGGTCTGACCATTATTTTGCAGTGGCTGAAGCTATAAGAAATACGGCTACCATATTGTATATATAGTGAATATATGTCAACATATAGCGCTTGCAGGAGTTAATATAAAAACATTTGTAGCAATTTATTATACCACCAAAACAAGAAACCACTGTTTGCACTTTCTTAAATGTTTTTTTTCCCAGGTAATAATCCAGAAAAATATAATTGTCATATTTACATCATACGACATCAGAAATGAATTAATACACAGTTTGACGTGTTTAATTTTTTCTCCACTAGAGAGCATTCTTACAATATTGCGTTCCTTTGGCAATGAATAGTATGATCTGGTTGCAGTGATAAACAAAAGAAGCAGATGAAGCGTGCCTATCGTTTCTCATTTGTTTTCAAACATCGCCGTTTACATTAAATATATAAATATTTTAAAACACCGGTAACTATATTCAAATAATTATTTTTTAGTAAACAGCTTAATTTTATTCGTTAAATAGTCCTAACAAATGCCACTCTTGATTTCCAAATTCTCTAGAAAATTCACTCCTCACTTCGTGAGTCGTGAATTTACCGATAATTTGGAAATCACTCGTGGCATTACTTATGATAATATTCATTGGCAATAGTTCTTGAGATTATGGTTGAAATCTCTATACTTCTTCATACATCTTGCTGGTCCGATTGTGGGGCTATATTGTTTATTCTAACTTACCATGATTACTATTAGGTTCGTCTCCGGGCATATAGGCCGTGGTCCAGTCGTTCTTCTACTCGACGTTTCGTCTACTGCTGCGGTAGACATCTTCAGGAGATACTGCGTGCTCTCTGTGAACTCCTCAACAGTCGGCCTGCAGACTGCATATATATATATATTAAAAGTTCACCGCTGTGGTCTCGAGGTAGCGTGCTGCCTTGTCCACGCAGCGGCCCCGGGTTCGATCCCCGGTCGGGGCAGTTTTTCTGGCAGGTTTTTATCGGGGTTTTTCCTCGCCTGTAAGACAAATGTTCAGGAAAACTTAAGGCCCAAACGGTCCCGAAATTATATGGCCATCATCATCATTCCTTATCATTATCATCATCACATTATTCATCGGTGTGGAAAAGCAACGGGAAGCATACCACACCTACAATTCCCTAGTAAAGCTGCAAGCATAGCATGAAAATGCTATGATTGCAGTGAAGGACCTGCCTTCGGGCAGATTACTATATATTAAAAGTAAAGTGATCCCACAACAGGCCCGGAGACCCTTGGGGTAGTAGGAGGTTAAGGCTCCCACTTTTTCTAGACAATTGGCACTTTATGTCAGCCGGGTTGTCAGCCCTGCGTGACGGCCACTTTTACCCCCAGAACAAGCGTCTGGTACTCAATTCCGTTAGAGGCTGAGTCGACCCCAGGGCCATAGTGCCGCCAGAGGGTTTGGGTCAGTTTAAAAATCCTGACCCCAACGGGACTTGAACCCTCGACCCTCCGGCTTGTAGCTCAGTGCTTAACCGCTGCGCTACGGCGTGCCCCCATATATATATATACACTCGTGTTTATTTATTTATTTTTTGTCTTGAGAAAGGTTTCTTCTAGTATATTCATTTTGAGAATTTTCCTCATAATTGAGGGTTTCCTCCAACCAATCTTAGTAATTAACATGAATTAAAAAACATATAAATGACTACGGACTTAGTTTTTGTTAAATACTTTTTTAATTGTAAGCAAACCGCAACATCCCAATGAAATTACAAGATAATTAATTTAAGCCATTTGTATACTAATGACTTTCCTTCCTTATTTTCTCATTTTTATTGTTTTTTAATCACTCATCCCCGGGAAAATCCAGATAAGACAATTTTCTCCATTTTTCATTTCCTTAATGTATATTCTACCAGTTATATTATATGGGTGCAAAACATGGACTTTACTTTAAGGGAGGAAATGAGATTACGAGTATTTGAGAATAAAGTTCTTAGGAAAATTTTTGGACCAAAGAGAGATGAACAGACAGGTGAATGGAGAAGACTACATAACAATGAACTACATGGTCTTTATAGGAAGCCAGATATAATAAGAACAGTTAAGTCTCGTAGACTGCGATGGGCAGGACATGTTGCACGTATGGGGAATGAAAGACGTACATGGAAGCTTCTTGTAGGAAGCAGAGGGAAAACGCCCCGTTGGTAGACCAAGAAAGAGGTGGGAGAACAACATTAACTATGATTTGAGGGAAGTAGATTATACAAGGAATGATTTGGAAAACATTAGCTCAGGATAGGGATGTATGGAGAGATTATGTCCGGGCGGCCATGAACCTACGGGTTCGATAGTACCAGTGAGTATATATATGCTTACTGTATTTTATGCCGCTTCATATGCATAAAGTAAAAGCAATATACGTATATTCTTCATTCTATTACCTCTAATAGACAATCTTTGTTTTAGATAAAATGGAGAAAGTTCACTGGGAAAAATCAGATACATTGGCCTATCTTGTTTGTGCAAGTTTTGAACTTACCTGGTTTTTCCAGGGATGAGCGTAAATAATTTTGAAATCAGTGATTTACTTGTTTCGCTCTTATTCATCTATTCCCTGTCTATTGAAGATAATACGGTAATTTATAATTCCTTAAATAGTAAATTTATGATTAAAGATTAATATTTTTACAATGCAAATGAAATGTTTTATTATAAACTACGTAAAAAATTAAGAAACATAAACAGAATTAAACCGCTAAAGTAAAATTTTATATTTGTATTAATAACTAAAAAATTGTAAAATAATTTACATTCTTAGAGAAATGTTTAAATTTGTATTCATTGTCCTACAATCTATTTTACATTCTTAGAGAAATGTTTACATTTGTATTAATTTTCCTACAATGTATTTTACATTCTTAGATAAATGTTTAAATTTGTATTCATTGTCCTACAATATATTTTACATTCTTAGAGAAATGTTCAAATTTGTATTAATTTTCCTAAAATATATTTTACATTCTTAGAGAAATGTTTAAATTTGTATTCATTTTCCTAAAACATATTTTACATTCTTCCAGAAACAATATATTTTAAATTCTTAGAGAAATGTTCAAATTTGTATTAATTTTCCTAAAATATATTTTACATTCTTAGAGAAATGTTTAAATTTGTATTAATTTTCCTAAAACATATTTTACATTCTTCCAGAAATGTTTAAATTTGTTTTCAATTTCCTACAATATATTTTACATTCTTAGAGAAATGTTTAAATTTGTATTCACTTTCTTACAATATATTTCACATTCATATAGAAATGTTTAAAATTGTATTCATTTTCCTAAATATATTTTACATTCTTAGATAAATGTTTAAATTTGTATTAATTTTCCTAAAACATATTTTACATTCTTAGAGAAATGTTTAAATTTGTATTGAATATCCTAAAACTGTTGTCCTTCTTTAATAATGTATTCAAAAATGCAGATATACCACAAGAATGGAAGACAAGCATTGTTATACCCCTGTTCAAGAAAGGAGACAAGAGAAAAATGGACAACTATAGGGGAATCAGTTTGTTAAACACATGCTACAAAATTTATGCAAACATTTTAAATGGAAAATTGAAAAGTTTCAGTGAAAAAATTCCTTATGGAATGTCAAAATGGATTTAGGAAAGGACGATCTTGTTGATTGATTCAGCATTTTCTGTTAAACTATTGCTTGAAAAAAGAAGAGAATTCAACTTAGAAACACATTTTGCTTTCATAGATTTTGAAAAAGCATTCGACACAGTTAAGAGATCAAAACTCTTAAATATATTGGAAGACAGAAATATACCAAATTTACTTGCGGCAGAACATACAAAATATTACAAAGAACAAACCCATAAAGATTAAATTAAATAAACAGATTTTCTGAAGAAGGAATTATAAATCGTGGTGTGAGACAGGCTGCCCCCTATCCCCCAACACTCCTTTGCAATTTATATCAATGAAGTAATATGTTGCTGGAACAAAAAATATAAATTTGGAATATGAATATCAGAAAATAGAAAATTAAACAACCCTATTGTTTGCAGATGACCAATAATAATAGCAAATCCCGAAGATAAATCTACAGAAAGGTCTGTATGAACTTAACAAATTTGCAGAAGAATATGGATAAAGATATCCTACAGAAAAAACAAAAATTATGGGCATTTTCAAGGTGTAGATCCTGTCAGAAGTAAAATTGTACTGGACAATAAAATTTTGGAGCAGGTGAATAATTTTACATATCTAGGATGCAATATCTCATTGAAGAAGAAAGGATGTAAATGCAAAATATCTAATTTTTTAAGAATTTTAGGGTAATAAATTATATCTTCAAGCCACAGTTAGTCCAAAAGCATTCAAGACTGAAAGTGATAAAACACTGGGCTCTTCCAACTCTTTTGTATGGTAGCGAAGTATGGACGTTGAAACAGAAGGATATACGAGACTTAGATGTGCTGAAATGAGATATCTTCGGAGAAACTGTGGATACACACTACGATCACAAAAAAAAAAATGAGACATCTTAGAAAGAATTAACATGGAATCTTTAGAAACAAAATTTCTGATTATAAGTCAGGATGGATGCAACATGTTCATCTATGATGATGATGATATATTTTACATTCTTAGAGAAATGTTTAAATTTGTATTCAATTTCCTACAATATATTTTACATTCTTAGATAAATGTTTAAAGTTATATTTATTTCCCTACAATATATTTTACATGCTTAGATAAATGTTTAGAGTTGTATTCATTTTGCTACAATATATTTTACGTTCTTTGAGAAATGTTTAAAGTTGTAATAATTTTCCTACAATATATTTTGCATTCTTAGAGAAATGTTTAAAGTCATATTCTTTTTCCTACAATATATTTTACATTCTTAGAGACATGTTTAAATTTGTATTCATTTTCCTACAATATATTTTACATTCTTATAGAAATGTTAAAAGTTGTATTCATTTTCCTACAATATATTTTACATTCCTAGAGAAATGTTTAAAGTTATATTCATTTCTCTACAATATATTTTACATGCTTAGATAAATGTTTAGAGTTGTATTCATATTCCTACAATATATTTTACGTTCTTTGAGAAATGTTTAAAGTTGCAATCATTTTTCTACAATATATTCGCATTCTTACGTAAATGTTTAAAGTTTTAATTCATTTTTCTACAATATATTTTACATTCTTAGATCAATGTTTAAATTTGTGTTAATTTTCCTATGGAAAAGATATATGAAGACAAATGGAATGCTAATATGCTGGCCGATTATTGTTGGACCATCAAGAGGGATGCTCCACAGGCGAAATATAGCAGAAAATCGTCATTTTTTACTTTCTAGGTGAGTCCGAATGTTGGGTTTTTCGATCTTGTGTGGTGACGAATGTAGAAAATATTAAAGTGTTTGAAATTATAAATTTCTGTCTCTCGGAAACCTTGCGTGATGGAGAAAAACCGATATCATATTTGAATTCAAGAGAAAAAATATTATCAGAATCACATATTTTTCTTTCTGAAACAAACAAAAGTCTTTTTTTTTTTCTCAGTGTTATTAATCAAGTTGTAGATAATTCATAATTATTGATATAATTATGTATAATTTAACTCTGGCGAAGTGGAAGAGAAGACTTTGCGGTCTTAAACTCGACATAAATAAACCATTAATTTCACTTCTCTTGAAGTCTACAAGGTCAAAAGAGCAAATCATGGAAACACTTTAATATTTCGCTGTGAATATTTGTTCTGTTATCAGAACATAATAATTTCTTCTTGAAATGTCCTATGCGCTGTGAAGCATGCGTAAGGTCACATTGGGGAAAGCTACCACGTGTACATACTCAACGCACGCAACTTCAAGTTTTATATCGTATTTTGTCTATTTCCAGAGCTGGTGAAGTATGTAAAAAAATAGAAGAAAAATAAGAAGAAGAAACCAAATTTAATTTGCTGTCAGTTTGATATGATATCACTTGACAAGTAACAAGGATTACATCTTCAGGGATTAAAAGTAGTTGCCGAGATTTCCATCTTGATGACGTCACACGGTGGTGGCATACACGTGTCGACATCGGAGTGTTAGGGGAAAAAGAGAAACAAGGGGAACAGGGCATTGACCTCGCAGATCGATCGTACCACAACCGGCAGGTCCACTCCACATCCGCTCACCACTTGTACCCAAATAAGACTAGATTCACGTGGCCAACGGAAGCCTCTACATCATGGCAAACTCTTGTTTCACTATATTCTCCATTTTTACACTTTTCCTTTCTTTTCCAAGTTTATTCTTCATTAAAAAAAACATTCATGGCAAAATTTGCTATTGTTAGTCACTAACTCACTGGAACTATCGAACCCGAAGGATCATGTTCGCGCGGACATAATCTCTCTTTAAATCCATATTAAGAGTTAATGTAAAATCTACTTCTATCAAATGATAATGTTATTCTCCCACCTCACTTACTTACTCTTACTCACTGGCACTATCGAACCCGTAGGTTCATGACCGCACGGACATAAGCTCTCCATACATCCTATCCTGAGCTAATGCTTTCCAATCATTCCCTGAATAATCTACTTCCTTCAAATCATAATTAATGTTATTCTCCCATCTCATTCTTGGTCTACCAACTGGGCGTTTTCCCTCTGGCTTTCCAACAAGAAGCTTCCATGGAAGTCTTCCATTCCCCATACGTGCAACATGTCCTGCCCATCGCAGTCTACGAGATTTAACTGTTCTTATTATACCTGGCTTCCTATAAAGACCACGTAATTCATAGTTCTCCCACGTCACTCCTGGTCTATTTACTGGGAGCTTTCCCTCTGGTCTAAGAGACTTAACTGTTCTTGTTATACCTGGTTTCTCCAAAAAGATCATGTGCCACACTGTTAAGTAGTCTTCTACATTCACCTGTCTTCATCTCTCTTTGGTTAAAAAATGTTCCTAAGAATTTTATTCTCAAATACTCGTTACGTCTTCTCTTTCTATAAAGTAAGATTCCATGTTTCACATCCATATAATATAACTGAGAGAATAGCAGTTTTATATATTTTCATTTTGATGATTTTTTAAAGAAGTTGGAACGACAAGAATCCGTTCAAAGCTTAGAAGCATGCATTTCCAGAATTGTGCCAATGTTTAATGTATTTTTATGCATCATTCCTGTTTGTAATTATTTTTCCTAGGAAATTTAATACATCCACTTTTTTCAAACTTTTCCTCTTTTATTATTTATTGTCCACTTCTATTATATAATTCTGTTGGCAACTGAATTAGGTACTTCTAACAGACAGATCAAAAATAAAATTTCTGTAAAATTACTACAATGCAACTAAAGAGGAAATTATATGGCTGAACCGGGATTTGAACCCAGGATCTCCAAATTTGCGCGCTTGTAATCTACCTTTGAGCTACCCAAGCATCCATTCTATTTAGTTGTAGAATTCTAAAGGCAAACATGTACAGTCAATTTAGTAACACTAAGAAATTGGGACTGGAAGTAAATATCAATAAATCTAAATATATGGTCATTTAGAAATACATTATATAATGAAAATGGATAGTTAATGACAAATGAGGGTAATTTAAAAAAAAAGTAGCTGAATTCAAATACATAGGGACAATAACACTGGTCAACATGATTTTTGTCTCATGAGTACCAATAGTTGTACTTAATGCAGTTTCTTTTATCGTGTTTTCAAATATGTATTCGGAATTTCTCCATCGCCAACAGTTTTTTTATTGCAATTTCAATTAATGAATTTAAATAATTATTTTTTAATAAACGTTTTTTCGTCCATTTGTCCATTGTAAAATAAAACCAAATGAGCTAACTCAGGAGATTTCAGCTATGGAAAAAGAGGTATCACGGCAAATGGAATCCTAATATGCTGGCAGATTATTGTTGGACCATCAAGAGGGATGCTCCACAGGCGAAATATAGCAGAAAATCGTCATTTCTTACTTTCTAGGTGAGTCCGAATGTTCGAATATTGTATAGTTACGAATGTAGAAAATATTAAAGTGTTTGAAATTATAAATGCCCGTCCCTCGGAAACCTTGTGTGGTGGAGAAAAACCGATATCATATTTGAACTCAGGAGAAAAAATACTATCAGAATCACATATTTTCTTTCTGAGACAAAAAAAAAGTTTATTTTATGTTGCTCAGTATTATTATTATTATTATTATTATTATTATTATTATTATTATTATTATTATTATTATTATTATTAATCTTTGTTTAATTTCTAAATAAAGATAAAAAGAAGAAACTAATCGCAAAGAAACGATGGCTTCCAGAAGCAGATAGACTTTCCGCAAGAATGTTTCCACGTGGCGCATTATCTGCTTACACGAGATATTTATATACTTTCTGTAGAGTTCCACGTCCTGAGAAACATGGCCTGGAGACAAGTGCACCCTCGCAGTCTGGGGGAGACTGCATCTTGGGGTGCGTTCTTTGTTCTTCCTTTTAGTGGAGGAGGAAGAGGGTGATAAAAATAGGAAACAGTAATGTAACTGAAATATGATATAACGATTGAATTTCTCTTAAAAACCCAAACAACCGTTGAATTGTTGACAGATTTCAATTTGGAAGTCGGCGCAAGCACTTCTGTAGATACAATGTACTGGGAAAACTGTACATTTATTTCATGTGTTAATTACACTGAGCAACAAAAAATAAAACTTTTTTGTCTCAGAAAAAAAATGTGATTCTGATAGCATTTTTTCTCCTGAATTCAAATATGATATAAGTTTTTCTCGATCACGCAAGGTTTTCGAGAGACAGGAGTTTATAATTTCAAACACTTTAATATTTTCTACATTCGTAACTACACAATATTCGAACATGTATTAATGAAATGGAATAAGTTATGTAGGGGAATGGGAATCAACATTAATGGTCATTTACTGCACAATTTATTATTCGCTGATGACCAGATTATAATAGGACAAGATAAAGAAGATATAGAATATATGATCAGAAAGTTGGTCGATGCATTTGAGGTAGGTGGACTGAAGATAAATTATATTAAAACAATATATGGTAATCGGAGCAAATTCAGAAGACCTACAAATAAATAATATGATAATTAAATGTGTTGAAGAATTTAAATATCTTGGATCTATAATAGATATATCTGGTACTTGTGAAAAATATATTATTAACAGAGTAAATTGTGCAAGGAAGGCGATTAGATCCCTGAATGGTCTTTTCTGGAATAGAAATCTGACCAGAAAAACAAAAAAAAAAGAGATTATACAGACAATAATAGAAAGTATACTTACATATGGATCAGAAAGCTGGACAATAAATGGAAGGATGCAGAAAAGAATCTTGGCGACAGAAATGGATGGATTACGGAGAAGTATGAGAATATCCAGGCTACAACATATTCGAAATACATATATCAGACAAGAAATGGATGCACAAGAAACTGTTATCGATAGGATAACAAAGAGAGCTCTACAGTGGTATGGACATGTACAACGGATGTCGGAAGACAAGTGGCCTAAACAGGTGTTGGATTGGATGGTACCAGGCAGAAGGAAGAGGGGGAGAAGTAGAAGAGCATGGTATGAGGGAATATATGATGCCATGATGAAGAGGGGTATGGAAGATGGTCAATGGGAAGATAGGAACCTCTGGAAAGCAGGAATCAAGGGCAAACTGCTGTAAAGTGGAAAGCCTATATTAAGTAAGTTAATAGTTTCAGAAACTTTCTTCTACTGATGTCAAAATAATTCTAGTGCAAACTCTCGTGATGCCACATTTTGATTGTTGCGACATCTTTTTGACACACAATAACGATGAACTGGCACATAAATTACAACGTATTCATAACATGTATATAAGATATATTTTCTTCTTCTTCTTCTTAATCATAATTTGTAGGATTTTCATCCTGTTTATTTCCAAAATCACTCACTCCTCAGAGGAAGACGTATTGGATGTGCATTCACTGACTAAACATCTCTTGGCTGGTCTTCCTCTTGTTCTTCTCCCGGCCATTGGTCTACCCACAGAGTACCAGAGAAGAAAGTGGACAAGTTTCGCGTACGTGCCACAAGCGGCGCTAGTGTAGTACAACTAACGACATCTAAATTATTTCGATTTTTTTCTGGTACTAATATGAAATTCAGCACCATCTGGTGGTAAAATTATAACTATATAACGCCATTTGGCGAATAACCGTGGAATTGAACTATTATAGGAATATATACCATATTAATTAATCTTAAATTATGGAATTATTTGTACCCAGCCTCTCAGACCTAAAGATTTTCTTTAATTTTAACAGAAGGGAAGAATGGAGATAAATAAAACATGTTAATTTATTTTCGTTTATTACAATTTAAAAACTTGCATTATTAGCTCTTCTAAATATGTACAATTGACCTACCCCCTTATTCTCACATACATATTTTATACAATACTTATTAAAGAACCTTAGCCATGTCGTACATCTGAAGTCCATTATAAAGTCACATTTTAAAAATGTTTATTACAAATGGCTGTACACTAACATCACTCTTTCTAACCTAAAAAATCTTAGAATTTTATCACTTCTAATAGGTTTATCTTTGAAAATAGATTCACATTAAAAACGTAAGCAAGCTTGAATTTACTTACAAATTTGAGTAAAATAAAATCCAAATAATGATTTTAACTTTCGATAATATATAATTTCTACAGTACCGTCTACATAGAACGAAAGGATAGCAGTTAAAAATTTAAATTTACAAAATGGCCAATTTTCCTTAATCCCGAGTGAACACGCCGCGTGCCTTGCATTTGTTTTATTTAGTTACGCATTCTGTTACTACGAAACAGCGCTACCATTGTAGTTTGCTCATTGTAGTTCATCGTAAACGACCGAAATTTTTTAGATGTCACTGTACTCAGTTTTCCCTCTATTCGAAGTTTCTCTACGGGTCTATCTTCTTTAGCTCTTTTTGCAAGTCGGTTGTCTTCCATTGTTTCTATCCCAAGCCAGGTTGAAAAAGGGTGAGGGGAAGGAGTAACACCTCGTAAAAAAACCTTGATTCAGCTTGGCAAATTGATAGTACCTTGTGAGGGTCCCTTGCCAGGGTTACGGTGAAGACCTCAACGACAGATACAGCGGAGAAGGAGTCCCTCGGTACGGTGTACCTGGCGGAAGAGGCAACTCTACATCTACTGCCTTGTAGATTGACAAACGGGCGGATGGGGTTCGTTAGTCCTGCAAGACATCCATCTTGGAGAGACAACTCCGAAATAAAACGGGACAGGCTGAGCTCTGGAGCTGGGTGAAGGCAATCGGCCTAGGGAGGAAACCCCGAATAATAAACCCACCATGAAAACGGGCTAGCAACCCACTTCAAGGTGTATCTTATACATTGCTCGCAGTCCCAAGGATCAAGCCTCGGATCAAAGACGGAAACAAAATACGACAAAAAAATAGATTTTTTCAAAATTCATAAACATGATCACATTTCTGGCTCCATCTCTATGATCGTAGAAAAAAAAAATATTATTTTACGCTGCTATTCAAAATTATACACCAAGCTACTCATCCTCTCGCTTACACATCCTACTCTTCAATCACAATTTGGATACACGATCACACCAGAACCTCCTACTTCACATGCCACAACACAGAACCTCCCGTTATTTTAACTCATATACTGTATCTACTACTAGACTCTGGAACTCCTTACCACAAGGAATCAGAGACTCCCGAACATCAGATTCATTTAAAATAAATTTAAATATTTTTCTTTTTGTAATTGGTCTTTAAGTAGATTAATTGATTGTCTCATTTTTACTTGCCTAATAATACTGTCTTGATTCATCATCATTTTTGTTTAATTTGTATACATATTTACTTGTTATGGATTTTTGGATGCGCTGAGCTGGAATTTCTAGAAGAGAGTGAAATAAGAAACAGTACAATTAAATAAAAGATGAATGTCCAAACTTCAATTGTGGATTCCATAAGAAACAAAGAATTAAAGTGGTATGTTCATGTCAAAAGAATGACTGAAAACAAATTCTCAAGAAGAATATTAGAATGGGTGCCACTTGGTAGGGTAAGAAGAGTACAACCAAAAATAAGTGGAGTGATTGTGTTTTGAGCCAGCATGAAGGAAAAGGATTGGACGATGCGGACTGGACTGACAGAGAGATGTTAAGGAGAATGACAGTAGATTAACTACGGGCGGGAAGATATGAAATAATGTGAGATCTGATAATATAATATAATATAATGTAATATAATATAATGTAATGTGATGTAATGTAATGTAATAATGTAATATAATAATGCAATGTAATGTAATAACGTAATGTAATGTAATAATGTAATGTAGTGTAATAATGTGGGGTACGCCGTAGCGTAGTGGTTAAGGACTGCGCTACAAGTTGGAAGGTCGAGGGTTCAAGTCCCGGTGGGGTCAGGATTTTTAAACTGACCAAAACCTTCTGGCGGCACTATGGCCCTGGGGTCGACTCAGCCTCTAACGGAAATGAGTACCAGACGCTTGTTCTGGGGTAAAGGCGGCCGTCACGCAGGTCTGACAACCCGGCTGACATCAAGTGCCGATTGACTAGAAAAAGTGGGAGCCTTAACCTCCTACTACCCCAAGGGTCTCCCGAGGCCTGTAGTGGGATTACTTTACTTTTAATATAATAATGTAATGTAATGTAATAATATAATGTAATGTAATAATATAATGTAATATAATAATATAACGTAATATAATAATAATAATAATAATAGTAATAACAATAATAATAATAATAATAATAATAATAATAAAAATAATAATAATAATAGTAGTAGTAACTTTAAGTGAGGAAAGGATTTTAGGAGTATTTGAGAATAAAGTTCTTAGGAAAATTTTTGTACCAAAGAGAGATAGGTAAATGGAGAAGACTATTAACAGTGAACTATATCCAGATATAATAAAAACAGTTAAGTCTCGTAGACTGCGATGGACAGAACATGTGGCACGAATGGGGAATGAAAGACGTGCATGGAAGCTTCTTGTAGGAAAGCCAGAGGGAAAAAAGCCCTGTTGGTAGACCAAGAATGAGTTGGCAGAATAGCATTAACAATGATTTGAGGGACGTAGATTATACAGGGGATGATTGGAAAACATTAGCTCACGTTAGGGATGTATGGGGAGATTATGTCCGCGCGGCCATGAACCTGCGGGTTCGATAGTACCAGTGAGTTGAGTTGAATAATAATAATAATAATAATAATAATAAAATATGACATTATGCCTGGTATTTTGTTGGCTTTCCTTTACAATGTCATCATTATATCTGATACAAACGCACAATGCATATCTTTACTTACTGCTGAAGTTTGACCTCAAATGAAATTCAAGTTTGGGTATTGCGAGACGCTGATGATTGCACAATTTGATAGAGGACACACCTGAAAGGGGCAATTTAGTCTGCAGTGTACAAGTCATTGTTAAGCAATTGTACAAGGACACACCTGAAAGGGGCAATTTAGTCTGCAGTGTACAAGTCATTGTTAAGCAATTGTACAAGGACACACCTGAAAGGGGCAATTTAGTCTGCAGTGTACAAGTCATTGTTAAGCAATTGTACAAGGACACACCTGAAAGGGGCAATTTAGTCTGCAGTGTACAAGTCATTGTTAAGCAATTGTACAAGACTTACTGCAGTGTACAAGTCATTGTTAAGCAATTGTACAAGACTTACTTTGGTTAAAAAAGCGTGAGGCAGTTGTTGTCCGAATTGCACAACTTGCTTCTTAATAAGGAATAGAAAGGGGGGCGACTTCATTGTTCTCTAGCATCATGGCCAAAGAAAGTTTGTTGCGCTTCATTCTCAACTCCATCAACAAGGGAATCTTACAAGGGAACTGTCAATCATTGCATGCCGAAAACTACCCTGAAATATCTCCCAGAGAAGCGTTTTGATGTACAAAGGGCGTGTCCAAAAAAAGTCTGCCGTTTTTAACTGCAAGGTACTAAAATCCAGAGCCAAATATCTCATTTGAAGATAATGAAGTAAATCAACACCTGAATTGGTAGATCGGATAATCCTCACTACCTGCCGTTCAATCCGCATTTATTCATGCAAGGAGTCTATCAAACAACTCCAAGCGCGACAGGCCTAGAAGGCCTTTGGCCTACCAGCCGGCTGCTGGCCTCACATCCATATGTGTTACTCACAGAGGTACATGATCATCGAGTCAATGTAGGGGTGACATGTGGTTAGCATGACGGGTCTCCCAGCCGTTATAGCTGGTCTTCTCGAACTGGAGTCGCTACTTATTGTAGCTACCCAAATGCCTCACGATGCTGGGTGGACACCGGTCCCATAATGACCGAAATTCCATGAGAAAATGTCTTCCCCCATGGGGACTCGCAGTCCTGTAGTTCTGTGCCAAGGCTTCTTGCCTTAACCACTTGGCTACGGCGCGGTACAGGGAGTCTATCTGCTCCGTAAAATGGTTACATTGCTGGATTCTGGCTTCTATTTCTGTGCCTTGCAGTTAAAAACGGCAGATTT
Source organism: Diploptera punctata (assembly GCA_030220185.1). Classification (NCBI taxonomy): domain Eukaryota; kingdom Metazoa; phylum Arthropoda; class Insecta; order Blattodea; family Blaberidae; genus Diploptera; species Diploptera punctata. The sequence continues at coordinate 776,315 of JASPKZ010007338.1, read as the reverse complement.
TCTTTTGATGCGTCCTTAGTATATCACAACGATTCTCTGGAAGAGATTTCAAGGTAGGTTTCGGCATGAAACGGTTGACAGTTCCCTTGTGAGTCAAACATCTTGTTCTTTAGTGAAACTGGGCAAATACTACCCTGAGCACTACTGCGCTATCCCTGTATTTTATGGATGAATGGAATAAAGTATTTTCTACAGGGTTATGTTAATAACAGGTCTTCTTCAAGGTCCGACACACCAGGTTTCTGGGGTATAAATTACATAAATTATATTTTAATACTTATTTACTATTGTTGACTTCTGATTAAATGAGATTTTATAAGTTGTTCAAGAAGAGAGAGAAAAAACATTTTTCTGTTCAATATTTTAATAAAGTAGGGAAGAGTGGAGTAAAAGGTGCTGAAACATAAAAAAGGTGGGAAAGTTGCCTAAATGTAGTAATCTCACGAAGACGTGCAAAAATGTGCAACAAATTGTGTTCATAACGCTTCATTTCATTCCCCCAAATACATATATTGAAGAAAAGTGGAGCAAAATGTGCTGAAACATAAACAGAAGGGGGAAAAGGTGTCGAAATGTAGTAATCTCACGAAGACGTGCAAAAATGTGCAACAAATTGTGTTCATAACGCTTCATTTCATTCCCCCAAATACATATATTGAAGAAAAGTGGAGCAAAATGTGCTGAAACATAAACAGAAGGGGGAAAAGGTGTCGAAATGTAGTAATCTCACGAAGACGTGCAAAAATGTGCAACAAATTGTGTTCATAACGCTTCATTTCATTCCCCCAAATACATATATTGAAGAAAAGTGGAGCAAAATGTGCTGAAACATAAACAGAAGGGGGAAAAGGTGTCGAAATGTAGTAATCTCACGAAGACGTGCAAAAATGTGCAACAAATTGTGTTCATAACGCTTCATTTCATTCCCCCAAATACATATATTGAAGAAAAGTGGAGCAAAATGTGCTGAAACATAAACAGAAGGGGAAAAGGTGCCGAAATGTAGTAATCTCACGAAGACGTGCAAAAATGTGCAACAAATTGTGTTCATAACGCTTCATTTCATTCCCCCAAATACATATATTGAAGAAAAGTGGAGCAAAGTGTGCTGAAACATAAACAGAAGGGGAAAAGGTGTCGAAATGTAGTAATCTCACGAAGACGTGCAAAAATGTGCAACAAATTGTGTTCATAACGCTTCATTTCATTCCCCCAAATACATATATTGAAGAAAAGTGGAGCAAAATGTGCTGAAACATAAACAGAAGGGGGAAAAGGTGCCGAAATGTAGTAATCTCACGAAGACGTGCAAAAATGTGCAACAAATTGTGTTCATAAACGCTTCATTTCATTCCCCCAAATACATATATTGAAGAAAAGTGGAGCAAAATGTGCTGAAACATAAACAGAAGGGGGAAAAGGTGTCGAAATGTAGTAATCTCACGAAGACGTGCAAAAATGTGCAACAAATTGTGTTCATAACGCTTCATTTCATTCCCCCAAATACATATATTGAAGAAAAGTGGAGCAAAATGTGCTGAAACATAAACAGAAGGGGGAAAAGGTGTCGAAATGTAGTAATCTCACGAAGACGTGCAAAAATGTGCAACAAATTGTGTTCATAACGCTTCATTTCATTCCCCCAAATACATATATTGAAGAAAAGTGGAGCAAAATGTGCTGAAACATAAACAGAAGGGGGAAAAGGTGTCGAAATGTAGTAATCTCACGAAGACGAGCAAAAATGTGCAACAAATTGTGTTCATAACGCTTCATTTCATTCCCCCAAATACATATATTGAAGAAGAGTGGAGGAAAATGTGCTGAAACATAAATAGAAGGGTAAAAGGTGCCGAAATGTAGTAATCTCACGAAGACGTGCAAAAATGTGCAACAAATTGTGTTCATAACGCTTCATTTCATTCCCCCAAATACATATATTGAAGAAAAGTGGAGCAAAATGTGCTGAAACATAAACAGAAGGGGGAAAAGGTGTCGAAATGTAGTAATCTCACGAAGACGTGCAAAAATGTGCAACAAATTGTGTTCATAACGCTTCATTTCATTCCCCCAAATACATATATTGAAGAAAAGTGGAGCAAAATGTGCTGAAACATAAACAGAAGGGGGAAAAGGTGTCGAAATGTAGTAATCTCACGAAGACGTGCAAAAATGTGCAACAAATTGTGTTCATAACGCTTCATTTCATTCCCCCAAATACATATATTGAAGAAAAGTGGAGCAAAATGTGCTGAAACATAAACAGAAGGGGGAAAAGGTGTCGAAATGTAGTAATCTCACGAAGACGTGCAAAAATGTGCAACAAATTGTGTTCATAAACGCTTCATTTCATTCCCCCAAATACATATATTGAAGAAAAGTGGAGCAAAATGTGCTGAAACATAAACAGAAGGGGGAAAAGGTGTCGAAATGTAGTAATCTCACGAAGACGTGTCAAAAATGTGCAACAAATTGTGTTCATAACGCTTCATTTCATTCCCCCAAATACATATATTGAAGAAAAGTGGAGCAAAATGTGCTGAAACATAAACAGAAGGGGGAAAAGGTGTCGAAATGTAGTAATCTCACGAAGACGTGCAAAAATGTGCAACAAATTGTGTTCATAACGCTTCATTTCATTCCCCCAAATACATATATTGAAGAAAAGTGGAGCAAAATGTGCTGAACATAAACAGAAGGGGGAAAAGGTGTCGAAATGTAGTAATCTCACGAAGACGTGCAAAAATGTGCAACAAATTGTGTTCATAACGCTTCATTTCATTCCCCCAAATACATATATTGAAGAAAAGTGGAGGAAAATGTGCTGAAACATAAACAGAAGGGGGAAAAGGTGTCGAAATGTAGTAATCTCACGAAGACGTGCAAAAATGTGCAACAAATTGTGTTCATAACGCTTCATTTCATTCCCCCAAATACATATATTGAAGAAAAGTGGTGCAAAATGTGCTGAAACATAAACAGAAGGGGGAAAAGGTGTCGAAATGTAGTAATCTCACGAAGACGTGCAAAAATGTGCAACAAATTGTGTTCATAACGCTTCATTTCATTCCCCCAAATACATATATTGAAGAAAAGTGGAGCAAACTGTGCTGAAACATAAAACAAGGGGGGAATGAGGGTGGTCAATGTAGTAATCGGGGGTCTGGCCGAAGCCGTGCAAAAAGGTGCCACAAAATTGTGGTTCATAACGCTTCATTTTTCATTCCGCCCAAATACAGTATATTGAAGAGATTGGGAGCAAAATGTGCTGAAACATAAACAGATGGGGGAAAAGGTGTCGAAAATGTAGTACTCTCGGCACGCAAGACGTGCAAAAAAAGTGTGGCACCAAATTGTGTTCATAAACGCTTCATTTCATTCCCCCAAATACATATATTGAAGAAAAGTGGAGCAAAACTTGTTCTGGGTCGAAATCGTCGTAATAGAAGGGTACAGGTTGCCGAAATGTAGTAATCCAACGAAGACATGCAAAAATGTGGCAACAAATTGTGTTCATAACGCTTCATTTCATACCCCCAAATACATATATTGAAGAAAAGTGGAGCAAAATGTGCTGAAACCATAAACAGAAGGGGAAAAGGTGCCGAAATGTAGTAATCTCCACGAAGACGTGCAAAAATGTGCAACAATTGTGTTCATAACGCTTCATTTCATTCCCCCCAAATACATATATTGAAGAAAAGTGGAGCAAAATGTGCTGAAACATAAACAGAAGGGGGAAAAGGTGTCGAAATGTAGTAATCTCACGAAGACGTGCAAAAATGTGCAACAAATCAAAAATGTGTTCATAACGCTTCATTTCATTCCCCAAATACCTATATTGAAGAAAAGTGGAGCAAAATGTGCTTGAAACATAAACAGAAGGGGGAAAAGGTGTCGAAATGTAGTAATCTCACGAAGACGTGCCAAAATGTGCAACAAATTGTGTTCATAAAGCTTCAATTTCATTCCCCCAAATACATATATTGAAGGAAAAGTGGAGCAAAATGTGCTGAAAACCATAAATAGACGGGGGAAAAGGTGGCGAATGTAATAATAATCTCCACGAGGACGGGCAAAACATGTGCTTGCAACAAAATTGTGTTCATAACGCTTCATTTCATTCCCCCAAATACATATATTGAAGAAAAGTGGAGCAAAATGTGCTGAAACATAAATAGAAGGGGAAAAGGTGCCGAAATGTAGTAATCTCACGAAGACATGCAAAAATGTGCAACAAATTGTGTTCATAACGCTTCATTTCATTCCCCCAAATACATATATTGAAGAAAAGTGGAGCAAAAATGTGCTGAAACATAAACAGAAGGGGGAAAAGGTGTCGAAATGTAGTAATCTCACGAAGACGTGCAAAATGTTGCAACAAATTGTGTTCATAACGCTTCATTTCATTCCCCCAAATACATATATTGAAGAAAAGTGGAGCAAAATGTGCTGAAACATAAATAGAAGGGGGAAAAGGTGTCGAAATGTAGTAATCTCACGAAGACGTGCAAAATGTGCAACAAATTGTGTTCATAACGCTTCATTTCATTCCCCCAAATACATATATTGAAGAAAAGTGGAGCAAAATGTGCTGAAACATAAACAGAAGGGGGAAAAGGTGTCGAAATGTAGTAATCTCACGAAGACGTGCAAAAATGTGCAACAAATTGTGTTTCATAACGCTTCATTTCATTCCCCCAAATACATATATTGAAGAAAAGTGGAGCAAAATGTGCTGAAAACTAAACAGAAGGGGGAAAAGGTGTCGAAATGTAGTAATCTCACGAAGACGTGCAAAAATGTGCAACAAATTGTGTTCATAACGCTTCATTTCATTCCCCCAAATACATATATTGAAGAAAAGTGGAGCAAAATGTGCTGAAACATAAACAGAAGGGGGAAAAGGTGCTGAAATGTAGTAATCTCACGAAGACGTGCAAAAATGTGCAACAAATTGTGTTCATAACGCTACATTTCATCCCTCCACCAAATACAAAATAGATATTTTGAACTATTGGTATAAAAACATATATATTTTTGGAAAGGTGCGGCACCTCAAAATCCTATCCCTATTTACGATAACGAAGATTCGATAAATTTTGTCCAGAGGCCTCTTTAATTATGCAGATTGAAACTCAGGCGAGGTCGATGGACTTTTGGGATGGGAAAATTCAAGGAACAAATCCTGTGGTAGACACATTAAGCCGTGAGTCCAGAGTCTGAAGATTTTAGGCCTCGTAAAACAACCTCATGCCTAAATTAATGTATTTGAGCAAAATAATCTAATACTAATAATACCTAGTTGCCTTGACTCCACGAGGGACCAATGTGGTACATGCATATATGCACCTTAGAGGGTGTCTGAGACAGCCACATGTGTCAGTATCTGAATACTTCCTTCTAAGAAGTGATTTCTTTATATAAGAGTGTTACATATAACGGTTCTGCGCTACCGTGTCATCTAAATAAATTAAAATAAATATTCTTCTTCTTCTTTCTTCTTCTTCCTCTACGCATGAAAGCCGGCAGCTTGTTGCCTGTTCATTCACTACAGGTCCGGGGTATGGTGACGTCCTTCCATCGTAGTTGTGGTCTTCCTAAAGGCCTTTTCTTCTGAGGTGTCCAGTCACGTACTTTCTTCACTAATCTACTGTTCTCCATTATATCTATGTGATCGCTCCAATTTAGTCTTCTGTCATTTATCCAGAGGTTTACAGGTCCAATTTCACATTCTTCTCTATTAACAGAGCTGCGAATTTTCTCTCTCAGCGATTTTCCTACGATTTTCCTTAAAACTTTCATTTCGGTTGTTTCATTGATTTGTTTTTTTTGTTTTTTTTTTGTTTTTTGTTTTTGTTTTTTGTTTCTGTTCGGCATTCACAACTACATGTTAGAACTGGTCTTATGACAGATTTGTATATTCTTACTTTTGTATCTATTCTTAAATTTGTATTTTTCCAAACAGTATTGTTTAAACATCCCGATATTTTGTTTGCATTATTTGCTTGATGGAGGATTTCATCTGTTATTCTGTTGCTGCTATTGATTTCTACCCCTAAATATTTGAATTTCATGACTTGTTCTATACTTTTCCCTTCTACTTCGGTATCTCTACCTTGACGTGGTGGTGGAACTTGTGAGTCCTAATGACTCCATGAGCTACACAGGCGGTAGTGTAACTACCAACAGGGCCTCCCATGCCTGGCAGGTCATGGATCGAAGAAGAAGGGCTAGTAACTCACTTCCAAGATGTAAAATTCTCAATACTCAAAGAAACATTCACGAAGTAAATAAGTAATAGTTTTAAAAAACTAAAACAACGCGCTTTATTAGAAAATCGAGCTAATTTTCAACACGCTTGCCATAAAATTAAAGTGGTCAACAAAAAAATCATCTTAATATTCATTCTTGCTTTTGAGAAAGCAAGATTGAATATTAAGCAATGAACTAATTGTACGTGTACTTGTATTAAAAAAATTACCTGTTGTGATTTTAATTCCAGAATTTAAATTATATTAGCTGAAACAATAAGCTGATATAAAATCAACGCTAAAACGATAGGAGAAATCGTGAATTACCTTCATTACTTTTAGGTTTATAAATTTGGGAAATTGCTAACAGTTAATACAACAATTAAAATAAAAGTAATAACTGCAGAAAGGCGTATATAGATTTTTAAATAATTTATTTTTGTTTAGATACAGAAAGTATGTATTTTATTTTTATTCGTAATAAAACTATATAGGAAATGGACCGTTAATGACAAATGAGGGCAATTTTGATGGCGTAGCTGAATTCAACAATAACACTGAGCAAAAAAAAAAACTTTTTTGTTTCAGAAAGAAAAATATGTGATTCTGATAGTATTTTTTCTCCTGAATTCAAATATGGTATCGGTTTTTCTCCATCACGCAAAGTTTCTGAGAGACAGGCATTTATAATTTCAAATACTTTAATATTTTCTACATTCGTAACTACACAATATTCGAACATTCGGACCCACCTAGAAAGTAAGAAATTACATTTTCTGCTATATTTCGCCTGTGGAGCATCCCTCTTGATGGTCCAACTGTAATCGGCCAGCATATTAGGATTCCATTTGCCTTGATATCTCTTTTCCACAGCTGAAATCTCCTGATGAAAGTGTTCCCCGTGCTCATCGCTCAATGGACAAATGGACGAAAAAAACGTTTATTAAAAAAATAATTATTATAATGCATTAATTGAAATTTAAATAAAAAAACTGGGGGCGATGGAGAAATTCCGAATACATTTATTTGAAAACACAATAAAAAACTGCATTAAGTACAACTATTGGAACTCATGAGACAAAAATCATGTTGACCAGTGTAATTAAATTACAAATAGGAATGGTATGCACAAAGAAATTAAACATAGGCTCAATTCTGAAAATACATGCTATTATGCATTACAGGGACTCTCATCATCCAAACTTCTCTCAAAAAACATTAAACTGAAAATATATATAAACTGTTATTTTCTCAGTTATATTACAAGGATACGAAACATGAACTCTTACTTTAAGGGAGGGGAAAATATTACAAGTATATGAGAATAAAGTCCTTAGGAAAAATTTTGGACCAAAGAGAGATGAACAGGTGAATGGACAACACTAGATAACTGTAGAGCCACGTGATCTTTATAGAAAACCACATATATTAAGAAGTGTTAAGTCTCGTAAACTGCAATGAACAGGACATGTGGCACGAATGAAGAATAAAACAGGGGCATGGAAACTTCTTGTAGGAAAACCAAAAGGAAAACGCCCAGTTGATTAATCAAGAATGAAGTGGTTGTGTAATATTAACCATGATTTGAGGGAAGTGGATTATACAGGGGATAATTGGAAAACATTAGCTCAGTTTAGGGGTGTATGGAGAGCTTATAACCGCGAACTGAGCTAGGTAGAGGATTGTAAACAGAGTATTTTGAAGGCAAGAACCAATGTTCAAAAACGCTGTTTCGAATTTCCACGGAGGAAGACATTTCTGATGGAATTTTCAGCCAGTATGGGACCGGTGCCCACCCAGCATCATGAGAAATTTGGGCAACTACAGAGTAACACTAAGAAATTGGGACCGGAAGTAAATATCAATAAAATTAAATATATGGCCACACATAAAATTACATTATATAATGGAAATTTTGAGAAAGTGGCAATAATCACAAATGGAATGAGATGCAGAACGAAATTAAACATAGGCTCAATTCTGGAAATCCGTGTTGTTATGCGTTACAGACACCCTTGACTTCCCAACTCCTTTCAAAAAACGTTAAACTGAAAATATATAAACTATTATTCTGCCAGTTATATTATAAGGATGCGAAACATGGACTCTTACTTTAAGGGAGGAATTGAGTTTACGATTATTTGAGAATAGAGTTCTTAGGAACATTTTTGGACCAAAGAGAGATGAAGAACAGGTGAATAGAGAAGACTGCATAATAGTGAATTACATGGTGTTTTTAGGAAACCAGATATAATGAGAAAAGTTAAGTCTCGTAGACTGAGATGGGCAGGACATGTGGCACGAATGGGGAATGCAAGATGTGCATGGAAGCTTCTTGTAGGTAAACCAGAGGGAAAACGCATAGTTGGTAGACCAAGAATGAGGTGGGAGAATAACATTAACTATGACTTGAAGGAAGTAGATTATGCAGGGGACTGGAAAACATTGGCTCAGGATAGGGATATATGGAGAGCTTATGTCCACGCGGCCATGAACCTACGGATTCGATAGTGCCAGTGAGTTAGTTTTACAATAAGTAGCGACTCCAGGTTGAGAAAACCAGTTATAATGGCTGAGAGACCCGATTTGCTGACCCCTACACTGGCTGGGTGATCGTCTACCTATATGATTTTCCCATGTGGATGTGAGATTAGCAGCCGGTTGGTAGGCGAAGGACCTTCCAGGCCTGTCGCGCCATGGAGATTTTTTTTTCTGATATGTGTCATTTCAAATTACCAGACCAATTCATTCAGCCAAAACGTTTAAGCGAACGCCATGATGTCTAGGATTCCTTTTAATCGACATGCTGCAGTTTCTTATGATTTCGATTCGTTTAGATGAAGCACCAGGACTTTCGGAGATTCAGGTTTAATTGTCCAGAAAGTTATGGCCACATAAAACACATTCATGGGCCTTCCCTTGCACTGTGTCATGGGAAATTCCGTCCGTTATCAACAAACTTTTATCTATGTTCATACATGATACGTGACTATATACATGTTAGTAATTTACTGTAACTTTTGAAAATGCTACAAAACCGTATTTCAACACCAATAAAACAATTAAATTGATATATTTTTCGTGTGTTTGTGAGAATTGATATAATGATGTGTTTCTGATATTACAAAAAACAAATATCAATTAACAAAACTAAAATTATGGCATTTCTTGGGAAGGACCCAATACAAAGTAAAATCTGCCTCCAGAATAAAATTTTAGAGAGATCTAATCATAAGTAATGCCACGAGTGATTTCCAAATTGTCGATAAATTCACGACTCACGAAGTGAGGACTGAATTTATTTAGAGAATTTGGAAATCAAGAGTGGCATTTGTTAGGAATATTTAACGAATAAAATTAAGCAGTTTATTCACAAATCATTATTTAAATATAGTTATTTTAAAATATTTATATATTTAATGTAAACGGTGATGTTAGAAAACAAACGAAAAACGATTGGTACGCTTCATTTGCTTCTTTTGTTCGTCACTGCAACCATATCATATTATTTATTGCCAAAGGAACACAATATTATAAGAAAGCACTCTAGTGGAGTAAAAATGAAACACATCAAACTTAATATTAATTCATTTCTGATGTCCTATGATGTAAATATGACAATTCTGGGAAAAAATGCATTTAAGAAACTGCAAACAGTGGTTTTTTTTTTTTTTTTGGTGGTATAATCAATTGCTACAAATGTTTTTATATTAACTACCGCATGCGGTATGTGTTGACATTCATGCACTATATATACAGTCTGGTAGCCGTATTTCTTGGTGAGTCAGTCACTGCAAAATAATGCTATGACCTATTCAGAATGTTAAAAAGGAGGTGCTTTCTTTGTTATGATAAACTTTTGTTGGTAAATTCTAGGCGAAACATGATTGGTTGTAAATAAAAAATCATTTTAACGTGATTGGTCACTGACTCCCATTTGGGACATGAGTTAAATAGTCAATTTAAATATCTTGGATATTATATCTCTATCTGGGACGAAAAGATATCCCTGAAAAAATTACTTGTCTTCATCGTCATGTTTCAGACAACACGCTATCCTGAGCTAATGCTTTTCAATCATCCCCTGTATAATCTACTTCCCAGATAACATGGTTAAAGTTATTCTCCCACCTCATTCTTGGTCTACCAACTGGGCGCTTTCCCCCTGGTTTTGCTAGAAGAGGTTTCTATGCAGCTCTTTTATTCCCTATTCGTGCCACATGTCCTGTCCATCGCAGTCTACGAGACTTAACTGTTTTAATTATATCTGGTTTCCTGTAAACATCATCATGATCTAGGGATTAAGCCTGTTGGCTCGTTCCGGTTTCATGAAAGCTAGAATTGTTAAAATTGTTCAGACCATCTTCTGTGTGGGCGTCCAACATTTCTCCTTCCGTCCGGTTTATAATTTAGCAATAATTTTGGAAATCTTTCTTCTGGCATTTTATCAATATGTTCTTTCCAGTCGTTCCTATTTTTAATTATTCGGTCTGTAAGTTTGAAAATATTTAGTTCCTTTCTTATATCTTCTCTATCTATCTATCTTCGGGTTTTTACAGCTGCTGCCGTCTTCCCGTGCCAAACCTCCAAAGCCTACGGTCTTGGGCATTTTCGATGCTTAGCCCTCTAGCTTGCATTACTGTCTTCAAGTTTTCCTTCCATGTTAACCTTGGTCTTCCTCTTTTCTTCTTTCTGTTCGGATGCCATTCATATAGTTGCTTCGGCCATCGCTCATCTTCCATTCTTAAGACATGTCCTAACCACTTTAATTCCTTCTCCTCAATTCTTTCAATTATGCTTTCTTCTGCTTCCATTATGTTTCTAATTTCCTTATTTGTGACATGTTCTAATATAGACTTTGTGGCACTTCTCCGTAAATAATCCATTTCTTATGTCTTCATTTCTTTTCTTATCCAGCAGACTATATCCTGCTATATTTCTTAAAAATCTCATCTCAGCTGCTTCCAATCTTTATTCATATATCTCACTTTTATGTTTTCTTCTCCAAATCTTTGGCTATCTACTGTCCGCTTTCCTCTAAACTACTAAATATAAATTTTATCCACGAAATATATTCACCGGTTTGGTAGAGCTAAGAAAAAAAAGAAGAAAAACTAATATATAATCTCCCTCCCTCAAAGTAGGTGCTTAATATTTTAGATTCCTACTAGATATTTCTTCGATGTGCTAAATAATAAAGTCAAGGAATGAAAATGGAAGGCTGTTGTGAAGAAGCTGACATCTATAGGGAAATACGCATAACTAAATTAGTCGGTTAGGAAACTCAAGTCGGGGATCAATCATTAGTTTCCTCAAATGTAGGGGAATCACTATTTAGGTTGAGTTGTTGAAAATTCTGGATTAAAAATAGCGCAACCTCCATTACTTAATAGATATTCATAGTTTTTGTTATCATCTATGTATAATTTATTTTCTTCACTATAAATGTTACCTTATTTGTCCTTACATAACTTTGGATTGATTTTTTTTTTTTTTTACATTTCGGTAAAATAGATTGTTTTCGTTAACTTATTCTAACTAACTCGAACCCACTCGCTTCCATTCGCTATCTTCCCACAATAACTTAAACACATGATGGAGAGAAAATTTAACTCTATCTGTTCCTCTACATCGAACATCTCATATTCCTCATCCTGCCTTGTTTCAGCCACACGACTCTGGAATTCCCTCCCCTCTTATATCAAGGACTGCCCGACTCAAAAACAGTTCAAGAAAAAACTCACTACATATTTCCTTAATATTGTAATATTGGCTACTTCTGAAGATCACCTACAAAGAGCAGTACATAGATTGTCAAATATAACCCAAGATTATAATTTACAAATTTCGGTGAGTAAGACAAAAACTATGGCGTTTCAAGGGAAAATACCGATACGAACTAAAATTGTTATTAACAACAATATAATAGAACAAGTTAATAACTTTACTTATCTTGGTTGCAATCTTTCCTACGACACATGTAAAGACATAGACATAAAATTGGTCAAATTTCAAAAACTTATAGGAACAATAAAAAGCATTCTTTTCCGAAAAGTACGTCCAGATACAATTCTAAAATTTTATAAAACAATGGCTCTTCCAACTCTACTTTATGGTTCTGAAACCTGGACTCTTACTACAGGTAAATTAAATAGGATAGTAGCTGCAGAAATGAAGTTATTAAGACCTTTAGCGGGTTATACGCTTTATGATCACATACGTAATGAAGATATCCACAAAGCTCTCAACACACCAGCAATAACTGAAACCATTCAAAAATATCAAAATAATTGGCATGAACACCTTCTGAGAATGCCAAACAATAGACTACCTCTGCAGCTATTGAACTACAGACCCATAGGGCGAAGAGACCCAGGAAGACCTAAGAAGAGATGGAGGGATCAATTTCTTTCCTGAGGCGGAACAGGCCAATGGCCTAATCCATGACTGCCATTGAGGATGATGATGACATATTTCCTTAGACATAACCGTGTTCCATGTATTCTTTTGTTATTCCTTTATATTTTAAACTTTTCTTACCGAGCCAATTAGGTGATCTAATAAAAGGCTATTATTATTGTTGTTGTTATTATTATTATTATTATTATTATTATTATTATTATTATTATTATTATTATTATCTAAATGGCACAAAGAGTAGGGTGCGTGTAGGCAAACAGTTTTCGGATACTTTTGAAATCCGCAATGGGTTAAAGCAAGGAGATGCACTATTTCCTCTACTATTTAATTTTGTACTAGAGCAGCCATCAAATCTTTTAGAGGATGAAGAAGGCCTACAACTCAATGGTATTAATAAGCTGTTAGTTTATGCTGATGATGTAGTACTATTGGGCGATAGCGAGGAGATACTAAAGGCCAACACGCACACACTATTGAGCAACATTAAGAAATTGGGACTGGAAGTAAATATCAACAAAACTAAATATATGGTCACACATAAAAGTACATTATATAATGGAAATGGACAGCTAATGAGAAATGAGGGAAATTTTGAGGAAGTGGCTGAATTCAAATACCTAGGAACAATAATCACAAATAGGAATGAGATGCACAAGAAAATTAAACATAGGCTCAATTCTAGAAATGCGTGCTATTATGCATTACAGAGACTCTTGATGTCCCAACTCCTCTCAAAAAAAGTTAAACTGAAAATATATAAAACTATTATTCTACCAGTTATATTATATGGATGCGAAACGTGGACTCTTACTTTAAGGGAGGAAATGACATTACGAGTATTTGAGAATAAAGTTCTTACGAAAATTTTTGGACCAAAGAGAGACGAGAAGACTACATAACAATGAACTACATGGTCTTTATAGGAAGCCAGATATAATGAGAACAGTTAAGTCTCGTAGACTGCGATGGACAGGACATGTGGCACGAATGGGGAATGAAAGACGTGCATGGAAGTTTCTTGTAGGAAAACCAGAGAGAAAACGCCCAGTTGGTAGACCAAGAATGAGGTGGGAGAATAACATTAACTATGATTTGAGGGAAGTAGATTATACAGGGAATGATTGGAAAACGTTAGCTGAGGATAAGGATGTATGGAGAGCTTATGTCCGGTCATGAACCTACGGGTTCGATAGTACCAGTGAGTAAGTATTATTATTATTATTATTATTATTACTATTTTTCTTTCTTTCCCTTGTCAACTTTATATTGAGTAGCCTGTATCTATTATGTACCATTAATCAACTTGTAGATAATTCATAATTGTTATGATATGTATAATTTAACCCTGGTGAAGTGGAAGAGAAGACCTTACGGTCTTAACTCCATCAGTTAAAATAAATAAACCCATAGGTTCATGGCCGGCCGGCCAGTGAGTTAGTTACAATGTATTAACTCTTGGGTAACGAATTCTAAGTTCAAACCAAGTACGACATTTCGTAACATTAAACACATGTCGCAATGAAAAAAATTCCAACATAAAAGACAAACGAATGGAAATATTTAAACAGAAATGCCTATAAATTAGAAGTGGGGAGAAGAGGACAATGGATAAGGCTGTGTAACCACGCGCTTGTCCTTGAGTTGAAACAACTCCACGTGGCACCCATATCGCCGTCCTTGCCACGTGTACGTGGGGCGTTGACCTCTCTACTCTCTGCGTCCCTGTGCTAGGAGCGTCAAGGACCACGGTTCCTCAGCTCGATGTGACCCAGATCATCGCACTGCTTCCCACAGCCATCGCTAATTACAATGCTTTTCTGCAATGCAAACCATTCTATTAGCTTTTCAATGTAACACAGGTCGCGTAACAACAATGTACCTTCTATGTTCTGGAAATCAACTGAACAACAGTTCAACAAAAAAACGTAGCATTTCTGCAGAGAGCATTAATGCTATTATTCGCCAATTTGATCTTCTGTAGCAGGGATCGTCACAAGGAAGCCATTTTATAGATTAACACATTATATAATCGAGTTAGTATTTACTTGATGAAAATATATGACGTTTATTTACTTACTTACTCACTGGCACTATCTAACCCGTCAGTTCATGGCCGCGCGGACATAAGCTCTCCATACATCCCTATCCTGAGCTAATGCTTTCCAATCATTCCCTGTATAATCTACTTCCCTCAAATCATAGTTAATGTTATTCTCCCACCTCATTCTTGGTCTACCAACCGGGCGTTTTCCCTCTGGCCTTCCTTACAAGAAGCCTCCATGCAAGTCTTTCATTCCCCACACGTGCGACATGTCCTGCCCATCGCAGTCTACGAGACTTAACTTTTCTTATTATATCTGCCTTCCTATAAAGACCATGTAGTTCATTGTTATGTAGTCTTCTCCATTCACCTGTTTGTTCATTTCTCTTTGGTCCAAAAATTTTCCTAAGTACTTTATTCTCAAATACTTGTAATCTCCTTTCCTCCCTTAAAGAAAGAGTCCATGTTTCGCACCCATATAATATAACTGGTAGAATAAAAGTTTTATATGTTTTCAGTATAACTTTTTTGAAAGGAGTTGGGACATCAAGAGTCTCTGCAATGCATAATAGCACGCATTTCCAGAATTGAGCCTATGTTTAATTTCTTTGTGCATCTCATTCCTACTTGTGATTACTGTTCCTAGGTATTTGAATTCAGCCACTTCCTCAAAATTTCCCTCATTTGTCATTAGCTGTCCATTTCCATTATATAATGAATTTCTACGTGTGACCATATATTTAGTTTTATTGATATTTACTTCCAGTCCTAATTTCTTAGTGTTACTTAATAGTGTGTGCGTGTTGTCCTTTAGTATCTCCTCGCTATCGGCCAATAATACTACATCATCAGCATAAACTAACAACTTATTAATACCATGACATTTATTTACTGAATAAAACTTAAAGTATTCGTATGTTTGAATAAAATAAATATTTATGAAAAACGTACAATAATTTGATAGTTTTATTTAGTAAAATTAACACATTCCTGACTTTAAATTACTTATTACAACCACAGGAAAAATACAGGATGTGCGAAATGAAACACGAAACTCGAGAATAATATGTGTGTATATTAGGGTTATAGTCCACCGCTGTGGTCTCGAGGTAGCGTGCTGCCTTGTCATGCAGCGGGCCCGGGTTCGATCCCCGGTTGGGACAGTTTTTCTGGGTGATGTTTTTATCGGGGTTTTTCCTCACCTGTAAGACAAATGCCAGTAAAACGTTAACGCCCAAACGGTCCACGAAATCATATGTCCATCATCATCATCATCATCATCCTTCACCGGTGTGGAAAGCAACGGGAAGCTATCATACCTACAATTCCCTAATACAGCTGCATGCATAGCATGAAAATGCTATAATTGCAGTGAAAGACCTGCCCTCGGGCAGTATTGCTATGGATGGATTTAAAAAAAGGATCAACTCGCCGAACTGATGATGTTCAATGATGAAAATTTTCCGGTGTACTTTATTTTAGGCACTTCCAAATAATAAAACACAATAAAATAAATACAAGATCACCAAAGGAACACTATTATCAGAAGAAAACTTAGAGTAACAAATTTAAATGAAGATATACAAAGATACCAACAAGAATGGAAAAATCATCTGAGGAGAATGGCAAGAAATAGACTTGCAAAATTGGCATTCCAATATACCCCAACTGGACATAGGGACCAAGGAAGACCAAAACATCGGTGGAAAAATCAAGACCATCTTCGCTAGGTTTACCGTACAGGCCACATGGCCTAAAACGAATTTGTTCATGATGATGATGATGATGATGATGAAAATAAATACAATATTATTCCATATATAGCCTACAGTTCTTTCATAATAAAATGTTTCAATGAAATGTGTCTCATTTAAAAAAAAATGTATTCGTTCATTTCGGAACGGGATCATCTCGGGAAAATTGTTATTAGATTTCTGGGAAAACTAACAATAAGAAAGTCATGTAAATTGGTGAGTAAAATTGAATGGGCATGAAAATTATTCAGTAGCAATTTCAGATTCAATGCTTTATGCTGAAAAAGGTGAATCAGTTTCTTCCCTCTCCTGTAAAATTTGATCAGCTGTAGGTGATCCCTTTTCGAAATGACTCATTCAATTGAATTTTAGGTCTTAGAAAGTACTTGTGTAAAGAAAAAAAATCCTCTAATTTAATAGATACGATACATTTGTTATATTTCTATCATATATTGCATTCAATAAATGTATGCGTTTCAGTGAATACATTAATTCTGAAATATTAAACTGTGAAGTTTCCAGTTTTCTTTTAGTTTATCATTCTATTTCATTCTTAGGTTAAGTTCGATTCACAATTCTAGTTAAATTATCATCATCATCTGCATTCATTGATTAGGTCTGTTGACCCGTCCCGACTTCAGCCCATCTCTTTCTAGGTCTGCCCACATCTCGGGTGCCTTTAGGTTTGTATTTGTTATTTGTTTTGGATATCTATCTTCATTCATTCTGTCTATGTGTTGCTTCCATTTTTGTCTATATGTATCTATTTTATCAGTTATTGCAAATATTTCAAGTTCCTGTCTTAATTCTGTGTTCTTGATTCTGTCTTCTTTAGTGCACCCTTTAACAGATCTCAAAAATTTAATTTCTGCCGCCGTTATTCTGCTTAGATCTTGTTTTTTTATGTATCCAGGCTTCTGATCCATAGAGCAGTACCGGTACTGCCAATGTTTTATAAAATTTCAATGGAGTCTCTCTTGTTGTTTTGTTATTTAGTGATCGTTTTATCGTACCACATATTCCCTGGAATTTTGCTATTTTATTAGTTATATCATTATCATAATTAAATGAAATGTCACATCCTAGATAATTGAGATGGTTCACCTGTTCTATGATTTTGTTTCCTATTACTATTTTGGATCTGATTTGATTTTTCCCTTGGAATGCCATTACCTTAGTTTTTTCTATGGATATTTTGAGATTATATTGTTCACATATATTATGTAATTTAAAAATATTCCTTTGAAGCTCGTCTTCCGTATTTAGTTAAATGATGTTACAAAATTTAATTGGCTAAGCTTTATTTCTGGTCATTAGTATTGCGATTTGTGTCAATTTATCCTTGCATTGATGGATGAACATAAAGTCAGACTTCTGAATAATTATGCGTTTTAATTTTAATCTGTCATATGAATTAGGTCCGCCGCTATAGTCTCGAAGTAGCGTGCTGCCTTGTCAACGCAGCGGGCCCGGGTTCAATTCCCGGTCGGGACAGGCTCCTGGGTGAGGTTTATTCCGGGTTTTTCCTCACCTGTAAGGCAAATGTCAGTAAACTTAGGGAACAACGGTCTCCGAAAATCATTCAGCCATCATCATAATCCTTATCATCATCATCATCATCATCATCATCATCATCATCATCATCATCCTTCACCGGTGTGAAAAGCAACGGGAAGCTACCACACCTACAATTCCCAAGTAAAGCTGCAAAGCATAGCATGCAAATGCTATGATTGCAGTGAAAGACCTGCCCTCGGGCAGAATTACGATGGATGGATGGATTTCCCTAAAGGTGTCATGAATGGTATGCGGTCAACATACCGACCCAATGACACATCTAGTAGGCAACTAGGGTATTACTAGGTTGAAGAAGGTTGGTACATTTTGCTTAGAGGCCTCTTTATTCAGGCTTGTTCTTTTACGTGCACGAAATCTTCAGATTCGCGACCCTCGGCTTAAAGTCCATCCCAGAGGAATTTCCTCTTGATTTTTTATTCCTAAAAAATCCACCTGCCACGGTCGGGTTTGAATCAGCGACCTCGGGACCAGAGGCAAGGAACATAACCGCTGTCCACCACGGCTGATTAACTAACTAACTCACTCATTGGCACTATCGAATCTGTAGGTTCATGGCCGTGCGGACATAAGCTCTCCATACATCCCTATCCTGAAACAATGTTTTCCAATCATCCCCTGTATAATCTACTTCTCTCAAATCATAGTTAATGTTATTCTCCCACCTCATTCTTGGTCTCTACCAACTGGGCGTTTTCCCTCTGGTTTTCCTACAAGAATCTTCCATGCACGTCTTTCATTCCCCATTCGTGCCGCATGTCCTGCCCATCGCAGTCTACGAGATTTAACTGTTCTCATTATATCTGGCTTTCTATAAAGACCATGTTACGAAGTCTTCTCCATTCACCTGTCTGTTCATCTCTCTTTGGTCCAAAACTTTTCCTAAGAGCACCACGGCTGATATATTATACATTTTCTATTAGATTTATGTCAGGAGATTGTGCCCTACAATTAAAAGGTAGCCATATTCTTGAATATCTCGCCGTGAACTTGGGAACTGAGAACAGGACGTCCATAGCCTTGAAGAAACATGCCATGTGTATCACCTCAGGAATTTATCTGTCAAGATAGGCGTTCCAAAAGGAGAAATAATAATAAAAAAGCGGTAGCATGGTAGAGGAAACATATTATCTACATACACATGTTAGCCCACGGTGCGTAATAAAATATAGACAATTTCTTATACAGGGTGCTCTAAAGTTCCCTTTACAAACTTCTAGGACTTGTAGAGGGGACTGAGTTGATTGTTACGAATACACAGAGTATTTTACATAGATTCAATAAAATTCATTGTTAAAACCGTTGAGGTGGAGAGTCATAAAATAAAATAAGTTAAAATACCTTCTTAGGTGAAATCCGTCGTCCTCAACTTTTAAAATATGTAATATTTATGCCTGTAGGCCTTTCAGGACATTAGTTCCATCTTCAGCAGTTCATTCTTCGCTACAGCATCCAGTATGATGTTTGATGCTGCTGGTCCTAATGTGGCTTTGTCGTGACTAAAGCTTCTTCCTGACGATATCGTATAAATGAAAGCACTCTCAGACTAAACAACCCACTATACATCATACAGGATGCTGTAGCGAAGAATGAACTGCTGAAGATGGGACGGATGTCCTGAAAGGCCTACAGGCATAAAGATTACATATTTTAATAGTTGAGGATGACGGATTTTACCTAAGAAGGTATTTTAAATTATTTTATTTTACATAGATATTTAATTATTTCATAGATTATTTTAATTATTCCAAATAAAAAAACAGTTGTTGAAATATAAAGCATTTAAACATATTATATTTCAGGACAGAATTTTGACTTATGGCAGAAACAAAGTTTTCAAGGCTAACTGAAACTCTGCATTTAGACTATAGGAATGTTTAGTACAGTTAGTTATAGCTGGGAGGAGAGTAGCTTAGTATATAACCCTGGCAAAATAGGGGACTCGTGTCTGTTGAAGCAGTGTTCTGATGGGTAAGTCTGCATACCATTTGTCTTAATATAATGTACCTAGGACATTTAGAAAGGGAATCAAGTAGTTTACATGTTATAATACTATATTTCAAAGTGTAAGAGTTATTATATAATTAATATAAAATTATAGAATATTCACCTGAAAGGTCCGTCTCCTCAACTTAATTATCATTTAACTGTAGCGCTTTCGGGACTTGTCCCATCATCGGCAGGATTCAAAACTGGTGTTTCACTGAAGATCTGGTAGAGGGGGTTGCATGTATTGGGTTCGTTTTCGTTGAATAAACCTCAACGGAACACATCATGAATCTTATTATATAATTATGTTGTTGTTTTCTAATGGCGAGATTTGACGCTTAAGTCATTTTCTCTCTGGCTTCCCAGTACAAGCGAACAAGGTCCTTAGAGTGTTGTGCAGTTGGATTTAAAGCTGGACAGACTAGAAGGTGGTGTTTGTCCATGATCAGGTCCGGGTCTTTGCATATGACACATCTGTCGGATTGGAAAACATTTATTCTGTGGAGGTGGTGAGCCAGGCAGTCGTGTTCTGACATCAGTCTGAATTTTGCTACTGCTTCTTTGCGGCCTTTATATTTTATTTCTGTGTATAGCTCATCATTTTTTTCCCATGATTTCCCTCTGGCTGTTGCAATGTTTTCTTTCATGTTTTCCATTTGGAATGCTTTCTTAATTTCTTCGATCTTTCTGTGTAGGTTCGAATTGGGGTGGGTTGTTATCTGTATTTTGGTACCCTTTTTGGCAAGTCCATCAGCTATTTCATTGCCAACTATTCCGATGTGCGAGGGTATCCACTGGAAGGCTATTAATTTATTTTGGTTGTTGAGGTATTTCAGAAGTTTACGGCATTCCAAGATGGTTTCATTTTCTGGTGTTTGGTTGGAGGTTATTGCTTGTATAGCGGCCTTAGAGTCTGCCAGAATAACAGCTTTTGTAAACATTTTTTGTTCGGAATAGGAGGTTGTGGAGTGCTACTTCTATGGCCTTTACTTCACCATCGAAGGCTGTATTGTTTGTGCCTACTGCAACATATTGACTAAACAGATGGGAGTAGATTCCTGCACCAGCATTTTACTCTTGGTTTTGGAGCCATCAGTGAAGACTCTTAGCCACTCTGGTTCTGGGAACTTTGTACTAATAGTTTCTAAGGTCATTTGTTTGGCTATTCATGGGTTTGTATCATTTTTCTTTATTATTTCGTCTATTGAGAGGGTTGCATTGTACAGTTGGTAATCTAATGGGCTTGGTATTTGAGGTGTTGGTTCAGTTTTGGCATCTAATTTATGTTTTTGTAATAGATTACTAGTTTTGTGGAGAAAGGAAGGTTGTGTGATTAAGATCTGGGGTGTGTGCTTTGAGGTTGGATTGCTTTTGGTAGCGCTGCTAATTTTGTGTGCATGATGCAGGATTTCTTTTCTATCTCATTTTTAATTGAGGGGTTGCCTGTGAACATTCTCATAGTTGCAGTGTTAGTTGATTTTACTGCTCCAGTGACTAACCTTAGCATTCGGTTCTGGATTATTTCTAGTTTATTCATTGTGGTGTCTTTAGCTGTTACTATTGTTTCTGCTCCATAGGTTATAATTGGTTTCATGTAGATTTTATATGTTTTGTTTAGGGTGTCCAATGAGCTCCCCCATTTCTTTCCAGCTAATCTCTTCAGTATGTATGAGTTTTTGTTCGCTTTTTCTTCGATCTTGTTGACATGATGTTCCCAGTTTAGTTTATTATCTAGATGGACTCCTAGGTATTTTGTGCAATTGGATTTGGTTATCGGGGTATTGTTGATTGGTATGTTGAAGGATTCACTTGTGTGTCTTAGTGAGAAGTACTGGTAAAATGTTTTTGACATGCTGATTTCCATGTCGTTAATTGTGCACCAGTGTTGTAGCCTTTTTATGGCATTGTCCATATACTTCTGCAGTTGTTCTTTGTGGTTTCTGGCTGTATTGTTGGCCTTCGTCCATATGACTAAATCATCTGCAAATAGTGCACATTTGATGTGCTGATTAGTTTTGATTTCCTTAGGGAGGTCATTGATGTAACTATTGAAGAGGGTGGTGCTTGAGACAACGCCTTGTGGCAGTCCTGTTTTGGTTTGGACGTAATTTGATTGGAGGTTGTTATACTTGGAAGCTATCCATCTTTGTGTTACAAAGGATTTAACCCAGTGTAACATATGGCCTGTTATTCCCATTTTTTGTAGCTTCCAAATAAGGTTGGTACGCCACACTTTGTCATAGGCTGCTTGTAGGTCTACAAATACTGCTAGGACACTCTCTCTTCTGTTGAAGGCATCCTTGATCTCCTGGTGAATTTAAACCAATTGGTGACTTGTTGAAAGTTTTGGTCTAAAACCTGCCTGTTCTGGAGTCAGAAGGTGTTGTGTTTCCAGATACCAATTTAATCTAGCCATAACCATTCTTTCCATTATCTTGGCTAGTACGGATGTTAAAGATATTGGGCGGTAGCTATTTATGTCTTCTGCTGGTTTATTAGGTTTTTGAATAGGTATTACGATGGCTTTTTTCCATTCTGCTGGTATGCTGTACTGTTGTTGCCAAATATTGTTGTAGAAGTTGAGTAGTCTTCTTTTCATTGAAGGTCCCAGATGTGTTATGAATTCTGGAAATATTCTGTCTGGTCCAGCTTGTTTTCCTGTTTTGGTCTTCTTTATTGCCTCTTCCAGCTCTTGTATAGAGAACTTTTTATTAAATATGTCATGTGGTTTCGTGTGATTGTTTAGGTTGCTCTTGGCAATTTTGGTTTTGATTGCTTTTTGGTTGTCCTTTGCATATTTGTTGAGTTTGTGTTCGTTGGCATAGTGGTGGTTAAATTTATTTGCAATTATTTTATCATCGGTAATAGGCTTATTTTCTATTTTTATTGGGGGTTTGTTTCGGTTAGCATTATTATTGTTAACTTTTTTGATAAAAGTGTATACTGATCTACCTTTTGGTGCAAACCCTGCTTTGCTTATAAAGTTGTGGAAGCTAGTTCTTTTTTGCTTAATAATTTCTCTTTTGAGAATGGCACTTTGTTTTCTCCAGTGTTGAACGTCTTGTGGATTTTTTGTTCTTTCAGCTGTTTTTCTTAATCTGTTTCTTTCTATTTTTATTGCTTGAAGTTGTGTGTTCCAAAAGGGTTTGTATCTTTTAATCCTCCCCCTTGGTATGTTAGTCTTTGCTCGGTGTAGTATTATGTTGGTTATGTTTCTTAGTTCATCTTTAGGTTTTGTTTCGATTTTTGATTGTTTGGTGTCTGCTTCTGTTTCTATTGTGTACTTATTCCAATTTGCTTTTTTGAAGTTCCATGTATATAATTATTAAAATATAAATTAGGGTAGTTGTATAAACCCCCATCTCCCTCTCTCAAAACTCAAGAAAGTTAAAATGTAGGTTTTCTTAATATAAGCTTAGATTAGTTACTTAGGGTTAGAATACTTAGGGTTAATGTAATCATTATACTCTAGAAATAAAATAATTTAAATTAAGAATCCATTTATTTATGTTTGAAAACACGTATGCCTTTATAACTAATACATCCACATACTAACGCTCGGTAGAACCTCATGCTACCAAAATTCCAAGTCCCGAAGGTCCTTTAAACCCTAAGAAAACCATCAGTTTGTAATATTGATAATATATATAATTTGAAACCATGTCCGGACTACAGCCGTTTGAAAATAAGCATTGCCTGAATGTATGTCACGTGTCTCAACAAGTAATAGCTTCGCGATTAGTCCGCCTGCAGAGTTACATGATGAGGTACAATTTGTGCAACGAAGTTGTTGGTCGCCACATCGAACAGCACTTGTACTGGATCTGAATGTTAACCATAATCTCTAAAGGAGAAACAACAGTTTAAGTTCAACTGTAAACAAACGTGCATGTGAAAAATTATTCAATTACCATTTTGTTTCTTTGCTTATTAATGAGTTGCATTTTAAAACAAATGATGTACTGTGTCACGCCTCATAATAAATCACTTGTATAAGTGGTCGCGTTAAAAGCATGTTTTCAAACGGCTGTAGCATAGACACGGTAAGTTTCCGGACATGGTTTCCGATCTAATATAAAATGGATGTTTGTTTGTTTGTTTGTTCGTACTTTATGCAGTGCCATACCGTTGACCCGATTGTCATGGGACTTTTTGCAAAATGTTCAGGAGATTCCCGGGATGAACATAGGCTATAAGAGAGTTGTGATACTCAACTCCTACACCCTTAAAATCGCCCTTTGTAGTGGAAAACGTGTAAAACATTTGATTGTTGAACGTTTAAATGGCTTACGCAGCCTAAACCATAACAAATACACAAAATTAGTGTACACATTATTGAATATCTCAAAACGCTCTACAAAAACGTCCGGGACAGCATATGTTTATCTCTTACGGATAACTCACAATAACCATTTTTGTCTCTCATTGATGCCAAGAAGATCGAGACAAGTACGTAGATTCCTGCGCAAGCATAGCAGTATATGGCGGATATTCTTTTGCGGATAACTCACAACAACGAATTTTGTCTTTTAGCTCGTTTATGTCAAGAAGATCGAGTTAAGTAGATTCCCGGGCAACACCGGGTAATCAGCACGGGGAATCTTAAAATAATTACGATGTACATTTATAAATATTTTTCATTTTACTTATTCTACTAATCATAAGAAGCAGATACGTTAAGTTTCGTCTTTCAACTCATTTATGCCAAGAAGATCGGGATGAGTAGATTCCCGGACAACGCCGGGTAAACAGCACGGGGTATCTAAAAATAATGACGATATACATTTTTCCTTTAACTTGTTTAACTAAACATAAAACACATTAATTTTCATATTTCAGCTCACTTATGTCAAGAAAATTGAGATAAGTAGATTCCGGGGCAACGACGGGTAATCAGCACGGGGTATGTAAAAAATGTAAATTTATAATTATTTTTCCTTTTAATTATTCAACTAAACATAAAAGCAGATTAATTTTAATTTATTTGGGCGTAGCAGCGCACGCCGGGCATTACCTAGCAGCTTATATTCTGCTTATACTGCTTACAACCTTTGACATATCTACACTACCAAACATTACTATAAATAATATAATCATCCCTTATTCTTCTTCAGTAATAGATCTTGGACTACATCTAGACGCAAATTTAACCTGGCAAACACAAGTGAAACACATATGTAAAAAGACTTTCTCCATCTTACATTATCTTAGACGTTTAAAAGAATTTTCTCCCAGTTTCGTTAAAACAATCCTTGTGCAGAATCTTGTGTTACCACACTTCGATTATTGTGACATTATATATAATGATCTAAACTATGACTTGTCGCAGAGACTGCAGCGTGTTCATAATGCTTGCGTTCGATTCATTTTCAATATCCGCCGTTATGACCATATTTCCGAACACTTTAATAACCTCTCTTGGCTCCGTCTTACTGACAGACGTAAATTGCACTCTCTTTCACTACTTTTCAAGCTTCTGAATTCCTACATCCCTACTTACCTGGCGTCTAGATTTGAGAAGTTATCCTCTTACCACAATATTGACACTAGATCACAAGATAGCAGTCTGCTAACAATTCCTCTTCATAGCACTTCCTCCTATTCTACTTCCTTCACAGTAGCCTCTGCCCGCTCCTGGAATCTCCTTCCTCAAGATATCAGGGGTTGCCGCACACTTGGTACCTTTAAGTCACGCTTATACAGTTACCTGTTGTCTAATAATTAATTTTTCTCTATTTATTTAATTTTATACTATGTCATTAATCTTTTCCTGTTTTTTATATATATTGTACATATTATATATTTAATTCGTTAAATTTAGAGTAAATCAAAATACATTATAATATTAATTGTATTGTATTCATAACTTGTAATCGTTTATATATATATATATATATATATATATATATATATATATATATATATATATATATTGTAATTTAGATTTAAGACTATTTTTTGTTTGTATTTTTTTTAAACCTGGTTGAGTGGTAGACAAGGCCTTAAGGCCTTAACTCTGCCAGGTAAAATAAAGCTATTATTATTATTATTATTATTATTATATTCAGCCTGTCTATGTTTCTGTTCACAAAACTCCAAAAGTAGTGGGTCGATCTTCGTGAAAATGTTTGCTTATATGGTTTTCAGGTAGATAAATTGTTTAGTCACTATATATTGTGATCTAAAACCATTCGGTGTAGAAGTAAAACTAAAACGAAAATTTGAATTCGCCCTAGCGGTTGCAATTTTCGATGTTTTACAACGAAACTCAGGATGTCTTATTAAAATAAACCGCGGTAGGTATTATCAAAAAATCAGTGAAATCCGACAGTTAGAAGTGAGGTTTACCTGAAATTTTAAATCAAACAACTTTAGCAACCGCCATGTTTGGTTCGTCGCAGCTTTTACCATATAATTTAATTAACCTTTAATATTTGATTAATTTAGGTATAGCAGCGCACGCCGGATATTATCTAGCATGAAATATTTTTATAGAAATTACTTTTCTTTTTCTCACTCTGTATTTCTGTTATGTTTTTATGCAACATTTCTGTAGAATGTTTCGAGTTGGTTGCAGTGTCTGTGTGCTTACCTATATATAATAACAGAATAAGAGAAAGTGAAGACGAAAGAAGGTGTGCTAGGCAGTAGCATTGTTGTACACGTGTCAGGGTTAGCTGTATGGAATGTTGTTTCAAATTATGATGATAATACAGGCGAGCACAATAATAAAAGTATCTGCATCCTGTTCCCATTTCCTGCATTATATTTTGTACACAGGCACCTGTGCCTTGTCTAATAAATTTTTCCGAAGGTTAATAAATTATAATAAAGTTTAATGATGAAAAGGATCAATTATTTGTTTCATGTCTACGCGTTTTTCTAAGAGTAAATAAAAAATAATTTAACTGCAATTAGCATAAAAACACTACCGAATAAATGTATTTTCGATAACTTATCTTAAAGCATTCTGACGAAAGATTATACCTCTTCCAGTTGAAATGTAAATAAAGCAGATGCAGGATTGCATTTTCATTGGTTGAATAACGATTTTACCTTTGAGCGTGTAACAAAATGTAGTTCCTCTCTAACACCCAAAATAGAGAAAATGAAAATAAATAAAACGTATATTATCTTGCATATGTCTATATAAGATAATCTTATAATACAGAGTGTTCCAAAATGATGTATGGAATTTCAAAGTTATTTAATTTCCCTTACATTATATATATATATATATATATATATATATATATATATATATATGTGTGTGTCCACTGCTGTGGTCTCGAGGTAGCGTGCTGCCTTGTCACGCAGCGGGCCCGGGTTCAATCCCCGGTCGGGGCAGTTTTTCTGGGTGAGGTTTTTATCGGGGTTTTTCCTCATCTGTAAGACACTGCCACCTACTAGCTGACTATAACAAGTGAGCAAATTAAAGAGAATTTTTTACTTTAATAATAATAATAATAAATAATAATAATAATAATAATAATAATAATAATAATAATAATAATAATAATAATAATAATAATAGCTTTATTTTACCTGGCAGAGTTAAGGCCTTGTCTACCACTCAACCAGGTTTTAAAAAATAGAACAAAATAGTTTTACATCTAAATTACAATAAACATAAATAATTACATGTTATAAATACAATACAATTAATATTTATAATGTATTTTAATTTACTCTAGATAGAACGAATTTAATGTATAGTACGTACAAGATATATATATATATATATATATGGTATGATAAGAAAAATAAATGTCTGGACGGGATTCGAACCCGGAACTCTGAGTCTGTACCTCAGCGTGTTATCCGTTACACCACCAGGCGAATCCAATTCAAACACTTTTTTTTCTTATATATGTATTATATTCTCCATTATTACTAGATGTCGCGAAAACTCGGTCTTCACTGCCATCTAGTAGCTGACTATAACAAGTAAGCAAATTAAATATATAAAATATATAAAACGAGAAAAAATTATGAATGACATAGTATAAATTTAAATAAATAGAGATAAACTAATTATTAGACAACAGGTAACTGTATAAGCGTGACTTAAAAGTGCCAAGTGTGCAGCAACCCCATAGCAGTGACATATTATATATATATATATATATATATATATATATATATATATAAGAACAAAAGTTACATGGGATTAAAGAGAAACTCTTCGAGTTTTCATAACATACTTTATAAGTGTTCGATGTGAGCACCTTTCGTCACACGGTACACATCTAGCCGATAGTCGAATTCCTCCCAAACCTTGGTCAGCATATTTGGAGTAATGGATTCAACAGCAACAACAATCCTTCCTCTCAAGTCTGGAAGGTCGACCGGAAATGGTGGTACGTACACATGGTCCTTCACATACCCCCACAGGAAGAAATCACAAGGTGTGAGATCGGGAGACCGTGGAGGGTGTGGGAATGAATCATGTCATCCGGACCGACGCGTCATTTGGTGTTCGTGGATGTCCTGGACTTTTCCTTTTGCAGATACATCTAGTTGTTTCTAACTATTTATACCATCGACGGATAATTTTATCTGTCGGAGGATCAATTCTAAATTGCAACACATAAAATGGCTTCTGTGCAGGAGTCGCCATTTCACAAATTTAACGCTGACGACTAATTATATTTCTTATTATTTTGCTCCTATTTTTAGTCCATTTTTGTCTTTACTATTATGAATAATCTTTCCTTATTTAAGAGGTCTTTATTCATTCGAGTTGGGGTTTTTATTTTTTTTTTCAAATTACTGCATCTTCTTGTAAGCCCATGTTTCCCTTAACACAGATTTAGGCGCTCTCCCCCTACAGGGAAGAATTTGAACCATACTAATTTAGTTACGCTTGTTTTCATATAGATGTTATTTGAGTGGTCCGTGGTCAGCGTTCCGCCTCATACTGACATCTAGGAAACCAAGGTAGTACTAGGACGGGAAAATTCGGTAAATTTTGCTCAGATGCCTTTTCATTGAGGCTTAAGGATCTTTTACGAGCCTGAAAATCTTCAGACTCGGGACCCACGGCTTAAAGTCCCTCCCGGAGGATTGCTCCAAATTACTGCAAACAGGATATGAAACTTTCACAGTTTTTCTTTCATTATAGCAAATAATCACGCATTCAATTCGTTTGTAAAGCTATGCCAACTAGTTAAAATCCCGTCCATCATTTTGGAACACGGTGTATTTAACTACAATTTTAATAGACTAAATAAGCATTGTTTTATTCTCACGCATGCGCAATGCAGAATGCGTTGGGTTTTTAGTTGTTTATAATGGCCACTTCTGTAAAGTGTCACAGGATTGATGATCGGGGCAAGAGGTACTATACCAGGATTCCTAGCCAAATTTTGGAATTCCTTAGATTTGGACAGGGTGTATCTTTCTAAAATTGCCATCGCTGCCATTAGAGGATCAATTTCAATTTTAAGAAACCATTTTTACAAAATTTCTACTTTGTAGTATGTATACTTCAATTAGGCCTACAATTTGAATTTTTTTTATGTATTTACAAATTGTATTTTATCAATACAAAAAATTAATTTTCTGTATCACTTTGTCCTTGAGGCAATCCTCTAATGAGGAAAGCTGTAGCTATATAATCAAAAAATATAAATAATACATTGCAAAGGAAAGTATTTGAAAAGTAGAGAAAACCAATTATTTAAATGTTTTCAAACGGTTTAGTGAAAAATATCTCAACGTAACCATTTATGATAATGAAAATGACAACAAAATTTAGAGGTGAGTCAACATGGAGTAAAAATTCTGCTCGCAATAAAATTAAAAAGAAAGGATATCTATCGACATCAAGGAAAAGCATACACATCTAATTAGTTAGGCCCTTATATAATTTTTGTCATAAATAAATAAAGAAATGGAGGAAGTTCTTAATTACACTGAGCAACAAAAAATAAACTTTTTGTCTGTCTCAGAAAGAAAAATATGTGATTCTGATAGTATTTTTTCTCCTGAATTCAAATATGATATCGGTTTTTCTCGATCACGCAAGGTTTCCGAAAGACAGGCATTTATAATTTCAAACACTTTAATATTTTCTACATTCGTAACTACACAATATTCGAACATTCGGACTCACCTTAGAAAGTAAGAAATGACGATTTTCTGCTATATTTCGCCTGTGGAGTATCCCTCTTGATGGTCCAACAATAATCGGCCAGCATATTAGGATTCTATTTGCCTTGATATCTCTTTTCCATAGCTGAAACCATTTGAGTTAGCTCATTTGGTTTTATTTTACATTGGACAAATGGACGAAAAAACGTTTATTAAAAAAAATTATTTAAATCTATTAATTGAAATTGAAATAAAAAAACTGTGGGTGATGGAGAAATTCCGAATACATATTTGAAAACACGATAAAAAAGCTGCATTAAGTACAACTATTGGTACTCATGAGACAAAAATCATGTTGACCAGTGTTATTAGAGCTTTATCCCTCATTACTTATAATTCATCTAAAACAGAAGAAAAACGTGACACGCACATGAGTTACAAGGTAACAAGGAAAACATTACATAAGCAGTAATACCTCTAAATCCCCGAACTTGTTTCTGATGGATTCAAGGTCCTAGAAACTTTCCCTTTCAAAACAAAGGAACGATTTACAAGGCAGGCAGACTGCATGATGGTACTTCATTAACGCACTTACAACCACCGCACCGACCTGCTGCATCCTAACTTTTCAGAGTAGCTCAATTCCATTCTAACCGAGAAATTCTTTGTACAGGGTAACATAAATTAAATTTAACCATCAGTGACGAAGCAAACGAGAATAATGTTGATTGACATATTTTTTTGTTCCTCATCATGCGGTATCATGAGAGCTGCCGCCGTCTCCCGGAAACCAAATGCCATTCCTCTCTGTCCATCCATTGAACTTCCTCCAATCCTCTGATAACACTGGTCAACATGATTTTTGTCTCATGAGTACCAATAGTTGTACTTAATGCAGTTTTTTTTATCGTGTTTTCAAATATGTATTCGGAATTTCTCCAACACCCACGGTTTTTTTTTAAATTTCAATTCCATCCTAGTTATTCTGCCCGAAGGCAGGTCCTTCACAGCAATCGTAGCATTTTCATGCTATGCTTGCAGCTTTACTAGGGAATTGTAGGTGTGGTAGCTTCCCGTTGCTTTCCATACCGGTGAAGAAAAACCCCGATAAAAACCTCACCCAGAAAAGCTCCCCGACCAGGGATCGAACCCGGGCCCGCTGCGTGACAAGGCAGCACGCTACCTCGAGACCACAGCGGTGGACTCAATTTCAATTAATGGATTTAAATAATCATTTTTGTAATAAACGTTTATTTCGTCCATTTGTCCATTGTAAAATAAAACCAAATGAGCTAACTCAAATGGTTTCAGCTATGGAAAAGAGATATCAAGGCAAATGGAATCCTAATATGCTGGCCGATTATTGTTGGACCATCAAGAAGGATGCTCCACAGGTGAAATACAGCAGAAAATCGTCATTTCTTATTTTCTAGGTGAGTCCGAATGTTCGAATATTGTGTAGTTACGAATGTAGAAAATATTAAAGTGTTTGAAATTATAAATGCCTGTCTCTCGTAAACCTTGCGTGATGGAGAAAGACCTATATCATATTTGAATTCAGGGGAAAATATACTATCTGAATCACATATTTTTCTTCCTGAGACAAAAAAAAAGTTTCTTTTTTGTTTCTCAGTGTAATCATAGCCGCTTGCACACCTTCTATCCAGGTTTTTGGTCTTTCTTTCTTCCTCCTTTCCATTGGGATCCATTGTTCTTAACCTTATATTAACAAGTATCCCATATGTTTAATTCATTTAATATTTTTAATTACCACCGCTGTGCTCTCGGAGTAGCGTCGCTGCCTCGCACGCAGCGGGCCTGGTTTCGATCCTAGTCGGGACTAGTTTCCTGGGTGATGGTTTTCTCGGGTTTTTCCTCATTTGTAAGGCAAATGCCAGTACGTTTTAAGGCCCAAACACCCCCGAATATCATCTGGTCATCATATAATTAATAATGTTTATTATGTTTAATATGAATGTATGTTTAAATTATATATCGTCTTAATGTTGTGTTGTCTCGGAGGAGGCCTTGACATTGAGCTGATCACTCATTTGGGGAGGCCATCAATTACCTTGTGTGGTCTAAAAAAGTATGTGTGTGATCCATAGTTAAAATCCCTAACCCGACAGATCGTGTCATTGTAAGGCCGGGTTGGCGTGTGACACTTAAAAGTACCTATAAGGTGAGAGGTTAAACTGCGATAATGGAATTTTATACAGCGTGTTATTTATTTGTTTTATTAAATTTGTATAAGACTGTATAAAATATACTAATTTTAATTTTTTTCGCATTAACATACGATTATTTGTAGTGTCCGGGGAAAGAAACGGGAAAGTCATATTTTTGTCGAAATGGAGTTTGAGATGTCATTAGTTTCTATGGGAAGCACAGTCATTTAGAAGTGTGAAATAGTAAAGTAAACTGTTTAATTATCAGTTTATTTACCTTAGAAGTTTGTAATACAGGTAAATAAATACGTCATCATCATCAACAATCACAGATTAAGCCCATGTGGTTTGTTCGGGTCTCACAGATACTCATTCAAAAAGTTGAATCCATCTCTTTTACGGTCTACCAATATTCCTGTCTCCTCTTGGTTTGTAATTAAGTATAATTTTTGGAATCCGATCATCTTCCATTCTTTGAACATGTTCTTTTCAGTTTTTTTTCTAGATTCTTTAATTTTATCTAAAAGTTTAAAAATATTTAGCTCATTTCTTATATCTTCACTTCACTAAATAGGCACTTTCTATATTAAAAGCGATTCTTCTAGGTTTCGTGGGTAAGCAACTCACATTTATTTCCTGTAACCTTCTTCTGTTCACATTTTTATTACCACACACTCATTTTTTTTAAAAAATGCCCCAGGTTTGTCTTTCGACATCCTGATGTTCTCTCCTGGCATGGCGTACTTGTAACCCACTTCTGAGGTTGCGGCACCTGGAAGGCGGGGTTACGTTGCCCCGATGATATGATGGGTGATGATGATAGTGATGCGCCAGGAGAGTCCCTAATCCTAAGCTGAATCTAAGATGAATATGAATGATGATGATTGCGATGGCCATATGATTTCGGGGACCGTTTGGGCCTTAAAGTTTTCCTGACATTTGTCTTACAGGTGAGGAAAAACTTCACCCAGAAAAACTGTCCCGACCGGGGATCGAACCCGGGCTCGCTGCGTGACAAGGCAGCACGCTACCTCGAGACCACAGCGGTGGACCAATTTTTAAAATTTAAAATATAATTTCATTCATTATTCAATATATATATATATATATATATATATATATATATATATATATATATTAGAATTATATAAATTATTTTTTAATTGCAAGTGCCCTGATTTCTTTCCATCTTCCATATATACCAGCTTAGACAAAGATAATTTTATTTCTATATATTTACATCGCTAACAAGTTTTCAACCTCAAAGATTAGAATCAATACTAATAAAATTCATTGTTAAAACCGTTGAGGTGGAGAGTCATAAAATAAAATAAGTTAAAATATACCTTCTTAGGTAAGATCCGTCGTCCTCAACTTGTAAAATATTTAATATTTATGCCTGTAGACCTTTCAGAACATCCGTTCCATCTTCAGCAGGTCACTCTTCGCTACAACATCCAGTATGATGGTTGATGCTGCTGGTCATAATGTGGCTCTGTTATGAGTTCTAAAAGGCCTACAGGTGTAAAGATGACATATTTTACAAGTTGAGGACGGCGGATTTTACCTAAGAAGGTATATTTTAAAATATTAGTATATATTTATTTTTAAACACCCTATATAACAAGCTATAGTTACAGCAATGAAGAAGATTGAAGGGTAGGCCGCGTGTTGCGTAATGCGAGTGAATACACACGCAAGGTTTTGTGGGAGTTACGCTTTCACTTAACTAATAAGTTCCTCATTTACTACGTGCCAGCGGTTTCTATAAGAATTAAGATTCATGGAAAAAACGCATTCCTGCTATAAACATCCTATACAGAATAAGTAGCAGGACATACAGCTCAAAATGAAGTAGTTAAATCGATTGAAGAAACGTCTGTAACCTTTATGTGACCTCTATTTTATTAAATGAATTTGAAGAGTTTAAAGATAAAAATGGCTTTTTCCCATTTTGAAGATCACTTAATAAAATGTACTAACTCACTCACTGGCACTATCGAACCCGTAGGTTCATGGCGTCGCGGACATAAGTTCTCCATAAATCCCTATTCTGAGATTTTTCCAATCATTCCCTGTATAATCTACTTCCCTCAAATCATAGTTAATGTTATTATCCCACCTCATTCTTGGTCTACCAACTGGGCGTTTTCCCTCTGGTTTTCCTACAAGAAGCTTCCATGCACGACTTTCAATCCCCATTCGTGCCACATGTCCTGCCCATACTAGTCTACGAGACGTAACTGCTCGTATTACATTGGTTTCCAATAAAGATCACTTAGCTCACTGTTATGTAATCTTCTCCATTCGCTGTCTGTTCATCTCACTTTGGTTCAAAAATGTTTGTAAGAAGTTTATTCTCAAGTATTCGTAAACTGTTCTCCTCTCTTAAAGTAAGAGTCCATGTTTCGCTATGTCTATAATTGGAGAATAACAGTTTTATATATTTTCAGTATAATATTTTCTTGAGAGAAGTTGGGTCGATAGGAATCCCTGCATTGCATAATAGCACGCATTTCCAGAATTGAACATATATATAATTTATTTGTGCATCTCATTTCTATTTGTATTTATTGTTCCTAGGTATTTAAATTCAGCCACTTCCTCAAAATTGTCCTCATTTGTCATTAATTGCCCATTTCCATAATATAATAAATTATGTGTGTGATCAAATATTTAGTTTCATTGATGTTTACTTCCAGCACCAATTTCTTAGTGTTGCTTAATAGAGTATGTGTGCATGTGTGTGTTGGCCCTTAGTATAACCTTGCTAGCGTCTAATAATACACCATCGGCATAAACTAAAAGTTTTTTAATAGGCCTATAACACTGGTCAACATGATGTTTGTCTCATGAGTACCAATAGTTGTACTTAATGCAGTTTTTTATCGTGTTTTCAAATATGTATTCGGAATTTCTCCATCACCCACAGTTTTATCATTTCAATTTCAATTAATGTATTTAAATAATTATTTTTTTAATAAACGTTTTTTCGTCCATTTGTCCATTGTAAAATAAAACCAAATGAGCTAATTCAAATGCTTTTAGCTATGGAAAAGAGATATCAGGGCAAATGGAATCCTAATATGCTGGCCGATTATTGTTGGACCATCAAGAGGGATGCTCCACAGGCGAAATATAGCAGAAAATCATCATTTCTTACTTTCTAGGTGAGTCCGAATGTTCGAATATTGTGTAGTTACGAATGTAGAAAATATTAGTGTTTGAGATTATAAATTCCAGTCTCTTGGAAACCCTGCGTGATTGAGCAAACTGATATCATATTTGAATTCAGGAGAAACAATACTATCAGAATCACATATTTTTCTTTCTGAGACAAAAACGTTATTTTTTTTTTGTTGTTCAATCGAATTATAGGCCTTCTTTTTCTTCTAAAGATTTGATAGTATGCTCTGGAACAAAATTGAATAACAGAGGAGATAGTGCAGCTTCTTACTTTAACCCAGTATGAATATCAAATGTATCTGAAAACTGTTTGCCTATACGCACTTTAATTTCCAAAAAGTAAGGGTGCCTTTAATTAATGTAAACTTTGATTTATCTTCAGGAAAATCAAAATGAGTTACATTAGTTTCACACAAACGAGAAGTCGTACAAAAGATAAAAGAATAGTTATAAAATTAGTTATATTGGACTGTACTCTGAATAACGGAGTCAAACTATAAGATAACTACATTTTAAAAAAATGCAATTGAAGTTAAACGTCAATAAAAAATTCACAAATGAAAATGAGTATACATTTTTTACTTCAACTGACAGTATATCAAATAACGTCTATTTTATGAGAAAGATGGTAACTTAATTATGAGATTTAAACATTTTTTTTTTGGTTTATTCTTTCTGCAGACCCTCCATGGTATCTTTACCCTGTCGTGGTGGAGTGGCTTGCGTGCTTAAATGATCCTGAGAGCTATGCCGGCGGTAGCATTGCTGCCGATAGGGTTACCCATGCCGGACTGGTCGAAGGTGATAAGCCAGTAAGTACCTTGGTCGAAAGAGTGACGATCTTTCACCGTAAAAATACAACCGTCAAGAAATGCGGACATGGGTTCTACTGGGGTAAAATTTTCCGGAGGTCAAATAGTCCCCCATTCGGTTCTCCGGGCGGGGACTACTTCAGGGAACCCATGCCAAAGGCTCAAACACAGGGACTAAGTCCCGTAGACTGCGATGGGCAGGACATGTTGCGCGTATGGGGAATGAAAGACGTGCATGGAAACTTCTTGTAGGAAAGCCAGAAGGAAAACGCCCAGTTGGTAGACCAAGAATGAGGTGGGAGAACAACATTAACTATGATTTGAGGGAAGTAGATTATACAGGGAATGATTGGAAAGCATTAGCTCAGGATAGGGATGTATGGAGAGCTTATGTCCGTGCGGTCATGAACCTACGGGTTCGATAGTGCCAGTGAGTAAGTAAGTAAGTAAGTAAGTATTCTTTCTGCAGAAAAAAAAATGGTGGCATATTCTGTCAGCGTTTTCTTACTTATCTCATAGATGGCATAAGAATGCGGGTGGTGTGTTGGATCCTTTTTTTTCAGGACATGGAGCGATATTTAAAGAACAATAATATAGCATCAACTCATGTATTTAAACTTTCAGAGTTGATTCTTTACAAAATGAGATCCAAATAATCCTGAAATCCGTTAAATATTTGTTTTAAAAGTATTATTATTATTATTTTATTATTATTATTATTATTATATTATTGTTATTAAGGGGAGGATTTCTATGACCTAAACAATGGAAAATATGCATGCATCTATGATCTAAAAAAAGGTTTAAATATGACCTAAAAAAATATAAATATAGCCTTATAATTGAATGAATTTTTTACCCATACTGTATTAATTGTTCATTCCTATACAGTTTAAATTGTATCGTAAGAAAAAGGAAATCTGCTTCTATTGTCCAGTGCAAACGTTTGCTACCTGTTAACAGAAACCTTCCAAACAAGTGAACTGTGAAATTGACGATTTTTATACAGATACAGTGTTGATTATTTACAATCACCTGATGACTAGGCTATTAAAAAACCCCAAAATATGACTTTATCATAGAAATAAGCGGAAGTATGTCCAAAGTTCTGAAAAAGTGAGAAATATGACTTTTAAGACCCAATAAAAACCATTTAATCTTAATAATAAAGCACATATACATGTTTTTACTTACTTGAAGGTTAGAATATAGGCTTTGGTAAAAATATGACATGTCATAGGAATCCGTCCCTTAGTTATTATCATTATTATTATTATTATTATTATTATTATTATTATTATTATTATTATTATTATTATTATTATTATTGTTATTATTATTATCATCATCATATCTTCATGGTAGGCCATCGGCCTATTTCGCTCTCAGAATTCATATTCCCACCGTCTTCTAGGACGTCCCACATCTCTATAGCCTTGAGGTTGGTACAACAGTACTTGCTTTATTAGCCTAGAAAAGTCCATTCTTAATTTTATTATTATTATTCAGGTGACTATCTAATGTGTTTGAACTTTCCCTATAACTTCCCAATCCCGCTGCCCTTGAATTCAATTGCTTTAGGCCAATCTACGTGTTTCATTTCTACCTCTTCTTTTTCCCAATTAAATTAATTCCAAAACTCCGATATAATATTAAATCCTTCATCTGTTTTACGTTTAAAATAGTATAATATACCCTAGTTCATACTTTTTTCAATATTAAAAGTTGACTTCTTAAAAATATAATTACAAACGATATTTTTGCTTTCTTCCATAATTCCATTATTGAAAACACGTTTGTAAAGGCCAAGCTTGGTGGCGTTGTATAAAACCAAACTCTGGATATTTACGATAAAAAAATCCGTAGAAAATTTCAGTTTGAGCTTAAAAATTCCGATGCAGAAGTCATTAAAATATAGGGAAGTGCAATTAGCTATATAATTAAATGTACTTATCTATCTGCATCTATTTTCCAAGTTATTTAAAATAAAATGAACATTTTACATGTTTTTGGTCGCATGCAGGAACTCTACTATTTCACATTGGTTATGAAACCATAGCTGACTTAGAAAAATACGGAACAAATATTTGTTGATGTTGAAAAGAGTACAATGATAAGTATGTCACACGATGTCGCAATGCCCGCATGTCAGAAAACTCAACCAAGGTTACGGTATCGCCGTAGTACTGCGGCAACTTCTCCGACAGCTGTGCTAAGCGCTTGGCATTGTCAGCTTTTGCAAGGGGTTTAGCAGAACAAAATAATCAAAAACGTTTCTATGTTAAATCACAAAGTAAAAATTCTTCCAAAAGTATTATTTTATTTTTACGCATCCCCATTCTTTTCAATTTTTCATGTTTTTTTTCCCTTTACATAACAAATAAATCTATTTATAAGACAATTGTAGAAAGTATTGTTTATCATAGATCAGAGACAAAAAAAAAGTCATGGCGCGACAGGCTTAAAAAATCCATTGGCCTATCAGGTGGCTGCTGGCCTCACATCCACGTGTGTCAATCATAGAGGCAGACGATCATTCTGCCAGTGTAGGAGTGATATGTGATTAACATATCGGATCCTCCAGCCATTATAGTCGGTTATATCAACCTGGAGCCTCTACTTATTGCAGCTACCCAAATTCTTTACGACCGTACTGACCGAAATGGGCAATTAAAATGTACCATGCTAACAAGTTATTAGAACTGAGATGGATTACTGGAAAACATCAGCTCAGAAGTCCAGATTAGAAAAACATAGGAATGTTCAAATCAGGAAAATTATGAAAGTTCAAAGAAATGTATTACAGACAATTGAAGAGAGACGATTAAGATGGCACGGACGTCTCAAGAGGATGACATCTGATAGAATCCCTAAGACGATCTTGGAGTGGAAAATAGATAAGAAAAGAAGAAAGATAAGGCCTAAATAAGGTTGGATGGATGGTGTGAGAAGAAGTACGAGTGAACTGGGACTTACAGATAAAGATTTTTCAGGACGCTGCAACCGTAGAAGGCGAATTTCTTGAGGGCGACAGAAAATCATTGCAGTGTGGATAAATTTCGAAATAAAAAATAGGTATTTTTAATAAACATATACAAATAGGATCAAAGGAAAACAATAAAAAATAGCTAATATAGATATTATTATTATTATTATTATTATTATTATTATTATTATTATTATTATTATTATTAATCACATTGAAGTGAAGTTATATAGTATCCTGCTGGAGTTCGGAATTCCTAAAAAGTTAGTTAGACTTATACGAATGTGTCTAAATGGCACAAAGAGTAGGGTGCGTGTAGGCAAACAGTTTTCAGACACTTTTGAAATCCACAATGGGTTGAAGCAAGGAGATGCACTATCTCCTCTACTATTTAATTTTGTACTAGAGCATGCCATTAAATCTTTAGAGTATGAGGAAGGCTTACAACCTAATGGTATTAAATAAGCTGTTAGTTTATGCTGATGATGTAGTATTATTGGGCGATAGCGAGGAGATACTAAAGGACAACACGCACACACTATTGAATAACACTAAGAAATTGGGACTGGAAGTAAATATCAGTAAAACTAAATATATGGTCACACGTAGAAATTCAGTATATAATCGAAATGGACAGCTAATGACAAATGTGGGAAATTTTGAGGAAGTGGCTGAATTCAAATACCTAGGAACAATAATTACAAATAGGAATGAGATGCACAAAGAAATTAAACATAGGCTCAATTCTGGAAATGCGTGCTATTATGCATTGCAGAGACTTTTGATGTCCCAACTCCTTTCAAAAGCGTTAAGCTGAAAATATATAAAACTATTATTCTACCA
This sequence comes from Diploptera punctata, assembly GCA_030220185.1. Classification (NCBI taxonomy): domain Eukaryota; kingdom Metazoa; phylum Arthropoda; class Insecta; order Blattodea; family Blaberidae; genus Diploptera; species Diploptera punctata. Next base: position 736,192 of record JASPKZ010007338.1, on the reverse strand, counting down.
GTTATATTATACGGGTGCGAAACATGGACTCTTACTTTAAGGGAGGAAAGGGGATTACGAATATTTGAGAATAAAGTTCTTAGGAAAATTTTTGGACCAAAGAGAGATGAACAGACAGGTGAATGGAGAAGACTACATAACATGGTCTTTATAGGAAGCCAGATATAATAAGAACAGTTAAGTCTCGCAGACTGTGATGGGCAGGACATGTTGCACGTATGGGGAATGAAAGACGTGCATGGAAGTTTCTTGTAGGAAAGCCAGAGGGAAAACGCCCAGTTGGTAGACCAAGAATGAGATGGGAGAACAACATTAACTATTATTTGAGGGAAGTAGATTATACAGGGAATGATTGGAAAGCATTAGCTCAGGATAGGGATGTATGGAGATCTTATGTCCGCGCGGGCATGAACCTACGGGTTCGATAGTGCCAGTGAGTAAGTAAGTAATCACATTGAAGTGTCATTGTAGACTTTCCGATCCGATTCCGATTGAGGGTCTTTCCACTTTTCAGCGGTTGCCCTTTTACCAGCCGGCTGCTGGCCCTTCACATCCACATGTGTCAATCACAGAGGTAGATGATCAACAGCCAGTGTAGGGGTGACATGTGGTTAGAATGTCGAGTCCCCCAGCCGTTATAGCTGGTTCCTCAACCTGGAGCCGCTACTTATTCTAGCTACCCAATTGCCTCACGATCCATGGAGACTCGAACCAGCGCAAGTCTCGTAGCTCTGCGCCAAGGCTTCCTACCTCAACCGCTCGGCTACGGCGCGGGACGTAGACTTCCCAACAACAATAAAAATTTATTAACGGACAAATTTGCAACATTTGGAACAAACATTTCCCTTAACTTATAACTATATTTCTTATTATTTTGCTCCTGTATTTAGTTTATTTTTATCTTTATTATTATATTATAATGTTTTACTACTTAAGGCATAAACAAATTAATCTAACTTCGGTTCCACCGACAAGTCTAATATAAATTCAGATAAAATTTATTTTACACTCAAATCCTATTAATAAATTATATACTTACTTACTTACTCACTGGCACTATCGAACCCGTAGGTTCATGGCCGCGCGGATATAAGCTCTCCATACATCCGTATCCTGAGCTAATGCTTTCCAATCAATCCCTGTATAATTTACTTCCCTCAAATCATAGTTAATGTTATTCTCTCACCTCATTCTTGGTCTACCAACTGGGCGTTTTCCCTCTGGCTTTCCTACAAGAATCTTCCATGGAAGTCTTTCATTCCCCAGACGTGCAACATGTCCTGCCCATCGCAGTCTACGAGACTTAACTTTTCTTAATATATCTGGCTTCCTATAAAGACCATGTAGTTCATTGTTAAGTAGTCTTCTCCATTCACCTATCTGTTCATCTCTCTTTGGTCCAAAAATTTTCCTAAGTACTTTTTTCTCAAATACTTGTAATCTGCTTTCGTCCCTTAAAGTAAGAGTCCATGTTTCGCACCCATATAATATAACTGGTAGATTGAAAGTTTTATATATTTTCAGTTTAACGTTTTTTGAAAGGAGTTGGGATATCAAGAGTCTCTGCAATGCATAATAACACGGATTTCCAGAATTGAGCCTATGTTTAATTTCTTTGTGCATCTCATTCCTATTTGTGATTACTGTTCCTAGGTATTTGAATTCAGCCACTTCCTCAAAATTTCCCTCATTTGTCATTAGCTGTCTCATTTCCATTATATAATGAATTTCTATGTGTGACCACATATTTAGTTTTATTGATATTTACTTCCAGTCCTAATTTCTTAGTGTTACTCAATAGTGTGTGTGTGTGTTGGCCTTTAGTATCTCCTCGCTATCGGCCAGTAGTACTACATCATCAGCATAAACTAACAGCTTATTAATACCATTCAGTTGTAAGCCTTCCTCATTCTCTAAAGATTTAATGGCATGCTCTAGTACAAAATTAAATAGTAGAGGAGATAGTGCATCTCCTTGCTTCAACCCATTCTGTATTTCAAAAGTGTCCGAAAAAAAATATATAAGCGAAGTAATCCATACTCTCCTAACCTCAATGAGATTCCTGCAAAATTCATGGATCTTCTAACAAGGGGCTTCTATATCTATCTCACTATTTTTAATTATTATATCCAACAAATGTGCTAGACAGAGTGGGTGAAGGAAGAACAATGATGGATCTCATAATGAAGTGATCCCACAACAGGCCTCAGGAGGCCCTTGGGGTAGTAGGAGGTTAAGGCTCCCACTTTTTCTAGACAATCGGCACTTTTATGTCAGCCGGGTTGTCAGCCCTGCGTGACGGCCGCCTTTACCCCAGAACAAGCGTCTGGTACTCATTTCAGTTAGAGGCTGAGTCGACCCCAGGGCCATAGTGCCGCCAGAGGGAGGAAAAAGAAATTGTATTGGCCACCGGCTAAGACGGATGCCCTAGAGAAGGAATGGTCAACGGAAATAGAAAATTAGAGGCAGAAAAAGACATCTGATGATAGACAATATTAAAATAAATGGTTTGTATGCGGATACAAAAAGGAAAACTGAGTTAAGGAAAGAGTGGGAGAATGCTGAGTTTGCAGTGAAAGACCTGCTCTTGGGCAGAACACTATGCATGTTTTTTTAGGATTATTCCCGTGTGTTTTTGCCAGCACCAGCCACATAACAATGTCCTTTTCCAGTTATCTGAAAACAAACTTTAGACCTATAGGCCTTTTTTTCTCCATATCTCGTCAGTTGTGAAACTGATATGGTAAAGATATAACACGAGCCCTTTTGTTCAAGGAGTTGACCGAACCAAGAACATTGCAGCTTATTTATGTTACGATATTCCACTAGTATTATCCTTTGGTTGAAATATCCCACAGGGGATAGTATGCTATAGGGTTACATCCCCTTGCACGTGTATGGACCATGTAGTAGAGGAGAAGGGTCAGCTGTATATTGCAGATCGAGGAATTCCAATGTCAAGGCGGCTTCGAGGAATGGAGTGCGAAGGGGGATGCATCTCACTGGTGTAGGGTGAAAAAAAAAAAACAATCGTATGCGTGTGTGTTTTTATTATTCTCTGAGAACAGAAAGAATCTCTCCTATTTCTATATACATGCTGCAATCTCTGAAACTTGTCTTGAATGAAATATCTATAAAATCACTATCCAGATATCTTAATTATGCCAATAATGGTTTAACCCAATATTAACACATTCAGTACCAGGCACTGAGCAGGGCATTTAAACCCACAGGCCAGCCATTTAAATACCCCAGCTACCCTTTTCGTGGCACTTCAGAAAATGGACCATTATTCACAAACTATTAGTCCCAGAAAATTCAAATGTTGTACATACCTAAAGGAGATATCCTAGTAGGATTTGATGGTGAAATAACATGGGTGATTGACATCACATTGGTATCATCGTATCAATTTCAGGAAGTGGAAGTTCATCTTCACTTTCACTTTGTGAATCTTCTAATTCATAAATCAGTTCATCACCTGAATCATCATTATACAAAATATTCATTAATTCTTCTTCAGTGAGATATTTTTCTTTCGCCATGGTTTCACTCACGCACAAACAACAGCGCGATAACGAGAAACATATACGACTGCATTGGAGCCTGGAGATAAGTTTGGGTGAACGAATTCCATGTGTTGTTTGTTTCAAAAATAAAAGGGGATTCACCAAGGTTAAACGTGTCAAACGGGAATAGAAAATGTACATTTACATGCCATCTATGATCTCCAAGACATACTAAGCCAACACAATATTTAGGCGCCGAATATAAACGCGGTTTGTTCGCACCCGCTCTAAAACGAGTTAACTGACCGACGGCCGCATACACGATAGTCTCTTTAAACGCCTTAACTGGTTTACGGTACTGAATGTGACACATTAAGTCTTAGACTCTCTTTTGTTAGGAGTTATTAGACAAAATTAATTTAGTTAATCAATTTAATTGGCGTTTACCTGAAAATAATATCGTTAAAAAAATAATGTACAACACACGATTCTGAAATGTTTTATAGAATCTCGGAAATTAATAGTTTCCTCGCTTGTGTAAAACCACTTTCCAACCTTGCATTGTAATATACTATTATTATAGTCCTTAAGTTCTGTTTTGTCCCGCGCCGTAGCCGAGCGGTTAAGGTAGGAAGTCTTGGCGCAGAGCTACGGGACTTGCGCTGGTTCGAGTCTCCATGGGGGAAAAAAATTTCTCATGGTATTTCGGCCAGTATGGGATCGGTGCCCACCCAGCATCGTGAGGCAATTGGGTAGCTACAATAATTAGCGGCTCCAGGTTGAGCAACCAGCTATAGCGGCTGGGGGACTCGACATGCTAACCACATGTCACCCCTACACTGGCTGTTGATCATCTACCTCTGTGATTGACACATGTGGATGTGAAGGGCCAGCAGCCGGCTGGTAAAAGGGCAACCGCTGAAAAGTGGAAAGACCCTCAATCGGAAGTTCTGTTTTTATTCAATGTCCTGACTTTAATCTTATAACATTTTAATTTAGTGACCCATGATCATCATCATCAACAACTGGCTTGTTCTGGTCTCATAGACTCTCATTCAAAAAGTTGAATCCATCTCTTTTTCGGTCTACGGACATTCCTGTCTCCTCTTGGTTTGTATTTTTGATCTTATATGATCGTTTCCCCAAAATACCATTATTTTTGTTTTTACTTTTGATATTTTAAAATTATATTCTTGGCATAACTGATTTAATTGATGTAAAAATTGCTGCTAATTGTTTTAATTTTCTTGAATAATAACCACATCATCAGCATACATTAAAATATTTAATATTTTAAAACGGTCCATTCTTATACCTACATTAACATTACATTTCCAATTTTGGATGATGCCATTAATATATAAATTAAAAAGGGAGGTGAAAAAAAAACTACACCCTTGTCTTACACCTCTATTTATTAAAATAGCTTCGGTCTTTGATGTGCCTATATTTATTACAATTTGAGACTTTACATACAAACTTTTATCACATAAATTCATTTTGCGGGGTAGCCATGTATTTCCATTATTTTCCATAACTTATCTCTATCAACACGATCAAACGCCTTCTCAAAATCAATAAAAGCAACATGCGTCTGTAGGTTATGTTCTCTTCTTTTTTCGAATATTTGCCGTAATATGAATAAATTATCTGTTGTTGATCGCCCCGTTCTAAAGCCATTTTGTTCTTCAAGTATTGCTTCTGCGATTATTTTAAGTCTATTATTTATAACCCTTGCATAGATTTTATAAATTGAATTAAGTAAGGTAATTCCTCTATAGTTCTTACATTCTCTTCTATCTCCTTTTTTAAATAATGATATGACTTCAGCTATATTCCAACTTTCTGGTATTCTGCAGATTCTGCAACATTCATTAAACAAATGCAATATTCTCCAATGTAGAAATGTTCCACCATATTTTAGAAGCTCCATATTTATCTGATCAGGACCAGCTGCTTTTCTGTTTTTGGTTTCTTTTAAGGATTCTTGAAGTTCATCAAATGTAATCTATCAGTTTGAATTTCTCCTGTTTCATTTTCTGGATACGATTCTTGTTTTTCTTCGTCTTCTTCTTATTCTTCTTTACACCATACATTTTTATAGTGTTCTATCCATCTTTCTTTGTTAATAACATCTATCTTTGCAGTATCCTTTTCTGATTTATTTAAAAGTTTTATAACTTTGTATGAATTTTGTCTGCCATGAATATCATTTTCTATTTCACTTATAAAATTATTCCAAAAATGTTGATGAGCTGTCCTAATAATTTGTTTTGCTATATTCCTTTTTTCTACATATTGTTGTCTCGATTCTTCTGTTTTTTGTTGAAGCCACTGTTTATATGAATTTTGTTTTAGAATTGCCAGTTCTATTTCTCCATTCCAAATTCTTACTCCTTTTCTGCTTCTATTTTTTTCTTTTTTTCCTTATTGCTTCCTGGGCTGCCTTTTCAATGCACTTTTTAATATAATTCCATTGATCATCTAATATATCGCTAGTTGGTGTGTGCATGAGGTATTGTTGTAGTCTCTGTTGATATAATTTTCTTATGCTTTCCTCTTGCAAAAGGCATACGTTGTATACTTCTTCACTTGTTGATTTATTCCTGATTTTACTTTTTTTCCATCTTGCATGCTATTATATAAATCATCGTTTCCCATCCTGTGTTTCGCGAACCCCCGGGGGTTCACCAAATATTTCAAGGCGTTCGCCAAAACTTTTTCGTAATGGCGGGTTGCAAGGTTAGGTCTATTACTGTTTCCTTAATTTCTGCAGCATTGTAAATAATAATAATAATAATAATAATAATAATAATAATAATAAGCCTTCCTTTGGCCAGCAACCAATCGAAGGGACTATTATTATGCTTTCAAGTCTTATACGAGAATTTCCCGGAAGGATCTAAATGCTGGAGGGAAAATTTTCTATAGGATCGTAACAGGCCTTGGCCTAATACTTGGAAGGAAGAAGAAGAAGAAGAAGAAGAAGAAGATAATAATAATACTAATAATAATAATAATAATATTTTAATTAAATTAACCTTATAATGCCCCTTGTTGCATATGTTTAAGATCGGGCACTTATCACGTTGTTTTCACCGCGAATTCCTGATTTATAGTTATGTAACAACATTAGGAATGCATTTGATTTCGCTACATCTATGCATACACGTTGTGTAACTTTTAAGCCGTAACTAGAGTAACTTCAGGTTTTAGCACACATACATACATAGTGTTCTGTCCAAGAGCAGGTCCTTCACTGCAAACTCAGCATTCTCCACTCTTTCCTTAACTCGGCTTTCCTTTTTGAAGTTTAACCGTTAAGGGAAAACTTTTGCTTGGAATTAAATTTTATGCGTGTCTACTGTACAAGTATATACATTTAAAAGTCAATGGTTCACCCAACTCAGAACGTTGTGGAAGGGGTTCGCGACTCGAAAAAGGTTGGGAACCGCTGATCTAAATTAACGCGACGGACTTGACCAATATAATTCTGAAATAGACATTTTTTTTGTAAAATTCGTTTCAAAGTAAAATCGTTTATCGGAGACGTAAATTTTACTCATGGACTTTATTTATCAGTTTTTAGTTCTTAATGCACATCCCTGACCTAGATTCACACGAATGAAATGAAAGAATTCGCACATGGGCTATGACTCATCATTAGCAAAATAGCATGCTAAATATTTGCGTAAAGGAAAAGGACGGTCTCAAGGACACGTTTTAAAATAGTTTGCAAATCCTACAACAGATGGTGCACATGCAAAGAGTGTTGAGTAAGGTTCGTAATTTCCGCATCGACCACAAGGTCATTTCGATGACAGAATTATTCATTCTGCGAATGGCGATAGATGTCACTAGTCGCAACAAATATTGGACTCTTGATTGAATTTACACAAGCCTTCATTAATTTCTACATGCGAAAACAATTTGCCTGTTCTTAAAAAAAGAGAAATTCCGATGATAAAATTATTCATTCTCTGAACGACGATCGATGTTACTAGTCGAATAAAATATTGAACTCTACATCGAATTTACACAACACTACTCCATTAATTTGTACATCCAAAAAACAATTTGCATGTTCTTAAAATGCAGACATTCCGATGACAAAATTATTATTTCTGAGAGCGGTGAAGATGTCGCTACTGGCCACGAATACTGAATTCTACATAATGACACTGTGTACCATATATTGTAGATTTAAAGAGGCAATACGATTCGAATAAAAGGTATATAGCATCCTGACTGGGTGAGGTTTTCTCGGGGTTTTTCCTCACCTGTAAGACAAATGTCAGGAAGCTTAGGGCCCAACGGTCCCCGAAAATAATCCGGCCATCACCATCATCATCCTTATCATTATCCTTCACTGGTGTGGAAAGCAACGGGAAGCTACCACACCTAGAGTTCCCTAATAAAGCCGCAAAGCATAGCATGAAAATTCTATGATTACAGTCAAAGACCTGCCCTCGGGCAGAATTACTATGGATGGATAGCATCCTGCTGGAATTCGGCATTTCTGGAAAGTTAGACTTATTTTATGTGTCTAAATGGCACAAAGAGTAGGGTCTGTGTAGGCAAACAGTTTTTAGTCACTTCTGAAATTCACAACAGATTAAATAAAATTCAATTTTGTGTTACAGCATGCCATCAAATGTTTAAAGGATAAAGGCTTACAACTCAATGGTATTAATATGCTCTTAATTTATCGTGATTATGCAGTATTATTATGTGATAGCGAGGGGATAATAAGGGCTAACTCTCTCTCTCTCTCTCTCTCTCTCTCTCTCTCTCTCTCTCTGTCTGTCTCTCTCTCTCTCTCTCTCTATTGAATAACACCAAGAAATTGGGACTGTAAGTATACATCAATAAAACTAAATATATGGTCACACATAGCGGGTGTGACAATTTTGGACAAGAAAAGAAGTGAGGATATTAGGAAGGACTTATATATTTTTAATTTAACAAATAGAATTGACAACATGAGAAACAACTGGTATGAACATGTCAAGAGAATGCCTACAGATAGAATCCCTCAGCTGTTACTAAAGTACAGACCAATAGGACATAGAAATGTTGGACGCCCATTTACTAGATGTGAGGATTCATTAAATCCCACTTGATGTGAAAACAGGCCAAAAGGCCTAATTTCATGAAGCAGAAGAAGAAGACATAGAAATACATTATATAATGGAAATGGACAGCCAATGACATATGAGAGAAATTTTGAAGAATTGGCTGAATTCAAATACCTAGGAACAATAATTACAAAACAGGAATGAAGTGCATAAAAAAAAATATAGACTCAATACAGAAATGCAAATCATTATGTTTTAGGGGCTCTTGTGGTACCAGCTTCTCTAAAAATACATTAAACTGAAAATATATAAAACTGCAGTTATATTATGTACTTTAAGGGAAGAGAAAACTTTACGAATATTTTACAATAAAGTTCTAATATTGACACTATCGAACTGTAGGCTCATGGCCGCGCGGACATAATCTCTCCATACATCCCTATTCTGAGCTAATGTTTTCCAATCATTCCCTGTATAATCTACTTCCCACTAATAATAATAACCTATAATTTGAATTAAGTAATTTGGCTTTTGCTAAACAAAAAGTTTAAAACATGTTTTTAAAAATAAAGGAATAATGGCAAATATACATGGAAACCACGGTTATATATTATTATTTGTCTAAGGAAATATGTAGTGAGAGAGGTTTTTTCTTGAACTGTTTTTGCGTCGGGCAGGTCCTTGATATTACGAAGGAGAGGGAATTCCAGAGTCGTGCGGCTGAAACAAGGAAGGATGAGGAACATGAGATGTTCGATGTAGAGGAACAGTTAAGAGTTAAATTTTCTCTCGATCGTGTGTTTAAGTTCTGTAAACCAGTAATTTCTAATTACAATTTTGACATTCAGAGGAAAATGTTCATCATCATCCAGGGATTAAGCCTGTTGGCTCGTTCCGATTTCATGAAAGCTAGAATTGTTAAAATTGTTCAGACCATCTTGTGTGTGGACGTCCAACATTTCTCCTTCCGTGCGGTTTATAATTTAGCAATCATTTTGGTAATCTTCCTTCTGGCATTCTATCCATGTGATCTTTCCAGTCATTCCTATATTTAATTATTCGGTCTGTAAGTTTGAAAATATTTAGTTTCTTTCTTATATCTTCATTTCTTTTCTTATCCAGCAGAGTATATCCTGCTATATTTCTTAAAAATCGCATCTCAGCTGCTTCCAATCTTTGTTCTTGTATTTTAGTGATCGTCCAACATTCTGATCCTTAAATCAATACAGGAACAGCCATTACTTTATAAAATTTAATTTTTGTTTCTTTTCTTGTGCTTTTAAGGGTTCTTTTAATAGTGCCACACATTAGATTAAATTTATTTATTTTGTCATTAATATCTTCAATTTTAACATATGATAAATTGAAACCTAGATATTTAAAACTGTTCAGTTTATGCAATTCCTGCTTGACGGACAAATATAATCCATGTTTTGTTTTAATTGTGTAATGATGAATGATAAACATAAGAAATGAGGATATAAGAGAAGAATTGAAAGTACAGCCTTTATTGGATAAAGTCACGAATTACAGACAGAAATGGATTGATCACATGGATGGAATGAACAAGGAGAGATATCCATTGTTAGCCAGAAATTATCAAGCAAGAGGAAGGCGTGATGTTGGAAGACCTAGAAGACGTTGGGCTGATGCAATATGAAGTCGGAACGGGCAATTGCCTAATCCTTGGAGTGATGATGATGATGATGATGAATGATAAATTATACTTTTGATTATATTTACAACGGGAAGGAAAACACTGTCCTGAGAAGGTTTCAAGCAGGATCATGTTAGAAGAATTAATACGTAAATAAGTACAGGTTCCAATGTTTGGTAACTGCAATAGGAAACACGATGTCATGTGGAACAAACCAATAGGACACATGCCACGATATAAGCCCTCTTCGAGCACCCCCACCACCCAATGGGAAACATCCCCTTACTTTTGTAAACGCATTTCCATAATTTCAACCCTATTCGTTGCCCGAGGGAACTGCGGAGGGGTTATACCCTCTATGTACCAATTTTTGTTTTGAGGCCCTATTCGTACTCGTACCGCTTAGAAACATTTTCTAGCATACGTCACAAGTATTCTCTATTTCATCATCATCATCACCCATGCGTTGAGGTGTATAAATTAGTTTATTATTAAATAATTTTAATATATTAATAGAGTATAATTGATTTTTGTAGATATTTGAGGTAAACTATATTGAAAATGGAAGAATAAATGTAACAGAATTTTAAAGGGTGATATGTATCTTATAACCAGGGTCCGGATTTTGAAAAAATTATAGTTTATTACTTTCTTTGTATTTTTTCTTCCTTTTATTTTTATGTATAATAGATTCGAGCTGTTATTCCTTTCTGTATTCATTCTATCATTAATTTAATTTTAATTGCATTTAATTTCATTGTATTTATTAGACATTATTTTCATTATTATTCAATTTGACAGATAATTAATTGTTTAGTATGACTATTATTGTATTTTTTTGTATTTATATGTAACATATGTTTGTCCTGGTGAGTGGAAGAGAAGGCCATATGGCCTTAACTCCACCAGGCTAAATAAATCTATTCTAAATCTATATTTTTTATGAGTTGTCAGAGACGATGCAGATTAATAATTTAGTGCATTGTGCAATAAATATTTTAGATATATGAGGTTTTTATAGGACATTAAAATGCAATTTTTTTCCATATTTTTCGGATAGTCTCTTCTTCTTCTTCTTCACTTCCTGGTTTAGGCAAGAGTTGCCTGTTCCGTCTTCACTAATAGATCTAAGACCATCTCTTCCGAGGACGTCCGACATCTCTTCTTCCTCTTGGAAAATAATGGAAGATTTTATTTGGTAATCTTCTTTCTTCCATTCTTTCTACATGTTCTTTCCACTGTACCTTGTTAAATATATTTTCTTTTATGGAGTAGATCTGCAATTTTTCTGATAGTAATTTTACAATTTTTTTTTGTAATTTTAGGTCATTTTATTTACATTTTGTACTTTGATACGTCAGTTTTTAAATAATCTATGGTTAAACGTTCATTGAAAAAATCAATAGAGTTAACGAACAGTGCTGAAATTGTATAAACAACGTAAATGGAGAGATTGGGGAATTGAAATTTGTGTTAGATAAAAATTAAGGATTTCAGACAATGCGTCAAACAGCCTGTACTTTTCCAGGTAAAGAATTCAGAATATATATTTTTGACGAATATATAGTGTTTTTCAAATACATCTGTGGAAGTAGAGAGAAGTTTCTTCAAGTATAAAACAGTGTTAGCTGACAACCACCGATCCTTCACTTTTGATAACTTAAGGATCATTATGATGGTATTGCAATACCAACTATGGTATGCTTAGTTAATAGCTTTTCATATTAGTTTAATAGAAATGAGAATTACCTAGTGATTATTCATTTTTTTAAATTATGTCATATCAATAATTACTACAAGAATAGACTAATAGCTCCAGAAATGGATTATTTACGCAGAAGTGCCAGAAAGTCTAAATTAGAACATGTCACAAATAAGGAAATTAGAAACATAATGGAAGCAGAAGAAAGCATAATTGAAAGAATTGAGGAGAAGGAATTAAAGTGGTTAGGATATGTTTTAAGAATGGAAGATGAGCGATGGCCGAATCAAATATATGAATGCATCCGAACAGAAAGAAGAAAAGAGGGAGACCAAAGTTAACATGGAAGGAAAACATGAAGACAGTAATGCAAGCTAGAGGGCTAAGCATCGAAGATGCCCAAAACCGAAGGCTTTGGAGGTTTGGCACGGGAAGACGGCAACAACTGTAAAAACCCGAAGATAGAGATGTTATCTTACTATCAAGAACATGAATTGTTTTAGGTCAACATGATTTTTGTTTCATGAGTACCAATAGTTGTAATTAATGCAGTTTTTTTATCGTGTTTTCAAATATGTATTCAGAATTTTTCCATCGCCTACAGTTTTTTTATTTCAATTTCAATTAATGGATTTAAATAATTATTGTTTTAATAAACTTTTTCGTCCATTTGTCCATTGTAAATAATAAAACCAAATGAGCTAACTCAGGAGATTTCAGCTATGGAAAAGAGATATCAAGGCAAATGGAATCTGAATATGCTGGCCGATTATTGTTGGACCATCAAGAGGGATGCTCCACAGGCGAAATATAGCAGAAAATAGTCATTTCTTACCTTCTAGGAGAGTCCGAATGTTAGAATATTGTCTAGTTACGAATGTAGAAAATATTAAAGTGTTTGAAATTATAAATTCTTTGCTCTCGGAAACCTTACGTGATGGAGAAAAACCGATATCATATTTGAATTCAGGAGAAAAAATACTATCAGAATCACATATATTTCTTTCTGAGACAAGAAAAAATTCTTTTTTGTTCCTCGGTGTAATCATTATTTGTCTTAGACAATTTCAAAGTAATACATTATTAATTAGTTAATTACTATGAAATTGTCCACCGCTGTGGTCTCGAGGTAGCGTGCTGCCTTGTCACTCAGCAGCCCGGGTTCGATCCCCGGTTGGGGCAGTTTTTCTGGGTGAGGTTTTTATCGGGGTTTTTCCTCACCTGAAAGACAAATGTCAGGAAAACTTTAAGGTCCAAATGGTCCCCGAAATCATATGGCCATTATCATCATCATCCTTCACCGGTGTGAAAAGCAACGGGAAGCTACCACACCTACAATTCCCTACTAAAGCTGCAAGCATAGCATGAAAATGCTATGATTGCAGTAAAGGACCTGCCTTCGGGCAGAATTACAATGGATGGACAGACTATGAAATTTATAATTTTTGTTAAGTAATTTCTTTACAGTTTTAGGTCGTTTTAAGAGAAATTTAAGGGGATATTGTAGGTCTTTTTTAGCCATTTTGAGGTCATAAACATCCGGGCTCTGCTTATAACGTATATTAATTATTACTTTGAAGACGTGGATATAAATAAGTCCAAGCGTACATTAGCATTAAGGGCTGCATCCAGTTCGTGCTCTGTATTTTAAATGCGTGTAATCACTCACGAAGCTTCAAGCTATTTCATAACTGAATAATACGAATTCCCATGTACTGCTTAGTAAGTCCGATATTTTAGGAACTATTAATCATGTTTATTAATTTTTTCAAGTACAATAACATAATTTAGAACATAAGTTAGCCTTATGTACTTGCAATCAGAGCTTCTCCGTACTGTTCAAGATATCCCGGGTTCGATTCTATTGGATTTATCCTTAGAGGGAATTAACAATAATAGAAATAAAAATAATAATAATAATAATTATTATTATTATTATTATTATGATTATGATTATTATTATTATTATTATTATTATTATTATTATTATTATTATTATTATTATTATTATTATTATTATTATTATTATTATTATTATTATTATTATTATTATTATTATTATTATTATTATTATTATTATTATTATTATTATTATTATAGGCTCAATTCTGGAAATGCGTGCTATTATGCATTGCAGAGACTCTTGATGTCCCAAATCCTTTCAAAAAACGTTAAACTGAAAATATATACAACTATTATTCTACCAGTTATACTATATGGGTGCGAAACATGGACTCTTACTTTAAGGGAGGAAAGGAGATTACAAGTATTTGAGAATAAAGTACTTAGGAAAATTTTTGGACCAAAGAGAGATGAACAGACAGGTGAATGGAGAAGACTGCATAACAATGAACTACATGGTCTTTATAGGAAGCCAGATATAATAAGAACAGTTAAGTCTCGTAGACTGCAATGGGCAGGACATGTTGCACGTATGGGGAATGAAAGACTTGCATGGAAGCTTCTTGTAGGAAAGCCAGAGGGAAAACGTCCAGTTGGTAGACCAAGAATGAGGTGGGAGAATAACATTAACTATGATTTGAGGGAAGTAGATTATACAGGTAATGATTGGAAAACATTAGCTCAGGATAGGGATGTATGGAGAGCTTATGTCCGCGCGGCCATGAACCTACGGGTTCGATAGTGCCAGTGAGTAAGTAAGTAAGTAAGTAAGTAAGTAAGTAAGTAATAATAATAATAATAATAATAATAATAATAATAATAATAATAATAATAATAATAATAATAATAATAATAGTTTTAAGGAAAAAGGAAATAGAAATATATACAGACATTCATAGTGATATTAGAAAACGAAGGTTAAAATGTTATGGCCATATTAAACGAATGAATTCAAATAGGCTTACAAAACAGATAGTGGAATTCTACGAAAACAGAGGTAAAGCTCCAGTAGATACTATGAAGCGGTTTGATGAAGTCAAAAAGGACTTAAAATTGGCAGGAATTACTAAATAAGATATCCGAAACAAAGATATATTTAGAATTAAGGTGAATAAGTGGCAAGTTGACCAAGAGGACAAACCGAAGAAAAAAACTGGAACAACTTGGACAGATGATAGAAAACAAGCTCATAGCAAAAGAATGAAAGAAATTTGGGCTCAAAGGAAACGCCTCTAAGTACTTTGCGTAGTCCTACATGGGCTCATCCGCAATAAAAAAAATGCTGTATTTTACCTGACAGACCTAAGACCACTGTTTACCACTCAATCAGGTTAGAAAAATTGTAAAAATTAGTAATATTTAATTAAAATGAATATAAATTTCGGAATTCTCAAATCGCCTTCTTTCCAAATGTTCCATCCATTTTAGCTTATACTCATCTATTTTTAATTTATAGCAAATATATTTTATTTATTTCTAATTTCTTGATTTTCACTTTATCCAATTTTGTATATCCTGATAAAGGTCTAAAAAACTTTATCGGGGTAATGTAACTCCCCCTTCTAGGTGCGTCAACTCAGAAGTGGGTTACAATTCCGCCAATGCCAGAAATATCACGAGACAAGAGTGTAACATTAAAAAAAACGGAAAATGAAATTTAACTAATACGGTAGCTCTATATCTCATCATAAGTAATGCCACGAGTGATTTCCAAATTATCGATAAATTCACGGGTCACGAAGTGAGGAGTGAATTTCTATCTATCATCGGGTTTTTACAGCTGCTGCCGTCTTCCCGTGCCAAACCTCCAAAGCCTACGGTCTTGGGCATCTTCGATGCTTAGCCCTCTAGCTTGCATTACTGTCTTCATGTTTTCCTTCCATGTTAACCTTGGTCTTCCTCTTTTCTTCTTTCTGTTCGGATGCCATTCATATAGTTGCTTCGGCCATCGCTCATCTTCCATTCTTAAGACATGTCCTAACCACTTTAATTCCTTCTCCTCAATTCTTTCAATTATGCTTTCTCCTGCTTCCATTATGTTTCTAATTTCCTTATTTATAGGAGTGAATTTATCTAGAGAATTTGGAGATCAAGAGTGGTAGCCTATTTGTTAGGACTATTTAACGAATAAAATTAAGCTGTTTACTCACAAGTCATTATTTAAATGTAGTTACCGTTTTTTAAATTATATATATATATATATATATATATATATATAATGTTTGAAAACAAATCAGAAATGTGAGGTTATGTTCATTCACTGCAACCTGATCATGTTATTTATTGCCAAATAGGATCGCAATATTGTAAGAATGCACCCTAGCGGATAAATAATGAAACACATCAAACTGTATATTGTAATCAACATTATAGGTTATTCATTTATTTTTTTAGTAAACAACTCAGTAAAATCAAGGAATCTGTTCATTGTTTGCTATATTCAATGTATTTGTTGGAGGAAAGCAATGCTCTGACCTGTTCAGAATTTTAAAAAGGACGAGTTTTCATTATCACAAAAGCAGGAGCTGATAAAGATAAATCGATAAAGAGCGAGTTGAAACACGACTGTCATTGGTTGTAAAACAACATTCATTGGAACCTGATTAGTCATTGCCTACCATTTGGGCCTGAGTTAAATAGTCATCTTAAATAACTGCTTATATATATATATATATATATATATATTATATATATATCCATCCATAGTAATTCTACCCAAGAGCAGGTCTTTCACTGCAATCATAGCATTTTCATGCTATGTTTTGCAGCTTTACTAGAGAATTATAGGTGTGGTAGCTTCCCATTGCTTTCCACACCGGTGAAGGATGGTGATGATAATGATAAGGATGATGATGATGGCCATATGATTTCGGGGACCATTTGGCCCTTAAGGTTTGCTGACACTTGTCTTACAGGTGAGGAAAAACCCCGATAAAAACCTCACCCAGAAAAACTGTCCGGATCGGCGGGATCGAACCCGGGCCCGCCGCGTGACAAGGCAGCACGCTACCTCGAGACCACAGCGGTGGAACTTATATATAACGATAACCAATAAATGGTTATTATCTATTATTATAACAGATGGCAATGAACCACTTGGTCTTTATAGGAAGCCAGATATAATAAGAACAGTTAAGTCTCATAGACTGCGATGGGCAGGACATGTTGCACGTATGGGGAATAAAAGACTTGCATGGAAGCTTCTTGTAGGAAAGTCAGAGGGAAAACGCCCAATTTGTAGACCAAGAATGAGGTGGGAGAATAACATTAACTATGATTTGAGGGAAGTAGATTATACAGGGAATAATTGAAAAGCATTAGCTCGGGATAGGGATGTATGGAGAGCTTATGTCCGCGCGGCCATGAACCTATGGGTTCGATAGTGCCAGTGAATAAGTAAGTAAGTATAACAGATGGCAGAATATTACGAAGATTTAGAATACATGGCAAGAAAATTGAAGGAGGAATATAAAAAATGGGGATCGGAGATACATTTGGACAAAACCAAGATATGGCAATAGGAGATAAATCAAAACATCTTATTTTATAAGACGGACATGGAAAAAGTAATAGCATTTGACGAATATGTATATTTGTGGACAAAAATTAGTGCAGATGGAAATCATGATGCTGAAATTAATGATTAAGGATAAATAAGTGTAATGATGTTTTATTGGATCAGAATATAAGTTCTAAAACAAAAACAAACATTTTTAATACAATAACGAGCACAATGACTTATGGCGCAGAAGCATGGGAAATAAAATCTAGAACAATATGTAAATTGAATCTCCAGAAACGGATTTTTGGAGGAGTTAAACTGGAATTTCACCCTCAGGGGTCCTCATCTAGGGGATATGTGGATGGCGACCACAAGGTGCCCAAGCTGAGCAAAACATTTCTTCCACTTACTTGTGTTTTGCACTCTTTTAACTTTACTATCTAATCTCTCTTGGTTAATTCTTGTTTTTTTCGACCCCGACGCTATTAGGGCATCCGAGGGCTAGGGAGTCTTTCCTTTCTTCCATTTCTTCTTTCCTTTATTTTCTTTTCTTCTCCAGAAAAGCCTGACCAGAGACTATAAGATGGCAGCCCCATCACTGGTCTTGCCTTCCTTTGGCCAGCAACCAATCGAAGGGACTGTTATTATGCTTTCAAGTCTTATACGAGAATTTCCCAGGGAGGGAAAATTTTCTATAGGATCGTAACAGGCCTTGGCCTAATACTTGGAAGGAAGAAGAAGAAGAAACTGGAATTTCTAGAAAAGGTACAATAAAAAGTATAATTAATGACAAGATGAATCTTCAAACTTCAACTGTGGATTTCATAAAAAAGACAAACAATTAAAAGTTTATGATCATGTAAAAAAATAACACAAGACAAATTCTCAAGAAGATGGGTGCTAGTTTGTAGAATAAGAAGAGAATGGAGTCAAAAATTAAAAAAAAATGTCATTTTAAACAACATGAGAGAAAAAGAATGGACTATGGAGATTGGAATGACAGAGAGATGTGGAGGTGAATATTAGGTACTTTATTAATTGGGTATTTTTTATAACCCAATTAACAAAGTACCTAATATTCTCCTGTTGCTCAAAATGCCATCAACCCAGTCTATTTATTTTATTTTTTTTATTTTTGGACCCGATGAATACAGAAATATAATGGATGAGATTGAACACAGAAGGCTAAAATGGTATGGACACATAAGAAGAATGCAAGATGGAAGGCTACCAAAGGCCGTCTATGCATGGAAAATTGAAAGAAGGAACAGAAAAGGAAGACCAAGAATAACCTGGAAGAAGAACATTCAAAATTCAATGTGGAAACTTGGTGTAACAGATGAAGACACAGAGGAGAGAGAACGATGGAGAACTTTAATTAAGGGAAATTTGTGAATGTTTGTTGCAAACTGATAGTCTATAAGTCAGTAGTCATTTATACGACTATTTATTCATTTATTTTAATTCAAGTTAATTACTAAGATTGGTTGGAGAAAACCCTGAACAAGAAGGAAAATTCTCAAAATTAAGGAATTAATTAATTGGGTGCATGAAGATATTGTGGAACATCGAGAAACCCGATAAATAAAAATAATAGATATAACATAAAATACATTTATTTAATACAACGTAAGTAGGTAATCGAAATTCTGTAGGGTACAGGAAGAGAAAAGTGGAAAACCACCCACTACTTGATTGTTACACGCTGCTTCTTCACTTATACATTCAGCCTTTGCACGACTGACATCTGTCGGCAGCGAAATGAACCAGGTGCTCAGTAGAAAAATGAGGGGGAAATTACTTCCATTTAACAAGTGAGGAACTACGTTCGATCGGAAATCTCAGATTTAAATTATTAAATATTAAATTTAATCTCATTAAATAACTAAACAGAACATTTTGAAATAAAAAAAATTATGGTTGTAGATGTTTCTCCTTCATATATAAACATATTCCCTGACTCCAGGAAGTTTTATATCTTCCTCTGCCTCGTCTTCCCTCAGGTTTCCATTCCAAAACAGATTTTGGTAGCCGATCCTCTTCCATTCGCTGGACATGTCCGTACCATCTTAATTGCTGAGTTTTAATATAATCTAAAATAGTGTCTTGAATCTTCATTTTCTCCCTTATAACTGAGTTCCTAATTTTTTCTCTTCTTGAAATTCTTGCTGCCCTTCGTATAAAATCCATTTCTTTTGCCAAAAGATACTTATTTGTTTTTGTTGTTAATGGCCAAAGTTCTGCTCCATAAGTAATGATGCTTTTAATAATTGTATGATATATATATATATATATATATATATAATTTTATTCTTATTACTTATATTTTTATCCCACAATATTTCATTGAGGCAAGCAATTGCAAATTTTCCTTTATTATTTCTATTTCTTATCTCCTCTAAATTAAAAATACTTAAAATATTTTTTTTGAAAACAGACTGAATAAAATTTCTTATAAGTCTAAAATCCATTAAATTTCTCAACTTTTCTGAAAATATTTTTTTTTCTCCCTTACCTGGGATGATTCCACCAGAGACATTCGTCTGGTCCACCGTTCTGGTCTCGGGTGGCATCGCAGTCTCATACGCAGCGGGCCTGGGTTCGATCCTCGGTCGGGACCAAGTTTCATGGATGATTTTTTTGGAGGGGGTTTTCCTCAACTGTAACACAAATGTCAGGAAACTTTAAGAACATCATCTCTCCATCTTAAAATCTTTATCATATTCGCTATGTTTGTCTGAATGTGTGTTAATCTTGTGTTTCAGTGTTGTCTCGGAGGAGGTCCCGGTATTGAGCTGATTACACATTCGGCGAGACCTTCCATGTCCTTGTGTGAAAAATATGTGATCCGTAGTTTAAAACCCCTCTTCCAACAGGTCGCGCCACTGTAAGTCCCCGTAGCGTATAGCACGTATAAAAAGTATCTAAAAGTTCAGAGGTTAAACTGCGTTAATGGAATGGACATTCACCGCTTATGGAGGTGTTGAAGTAAACATGAGGCAGGAACGCAGACTAGGGTTTGTGTTCCTTTTTACAATTGGAGGTTTAACAGGAGTTGTTCTTGCTAATTCATCAATTGACATCGTTCTTCATGACACTTACTACATAGTAGCACACTTCCACTATGTCCTCTCAATAGGAGTGGTATTTGCAATTATAGACACTAAGAAATTAGGACTGGAAGTAAATATCAGTAAAACTAAATATATGGTCACACGTAGAAATACATTATATAATGGAAATGGACAGCTAATAACAAATGAGGGAAATTTTGAGGAAGTGGCTGAATGCAAATACCTAGGAACAATAATCACAAATAGGAATGAGATGCACAAAGAAATTAAACATAGGCTCAATTCTGGAAATGCGTGCTATTATGCATTGCAGAGACTCTTGATGTCCCAACTCCTTTCAAAAAACGTTAAACTGAAAATATATAAAACTATTATTCTACCAGTTATATTATATGGGTGCGAAACATGGACTCTTACTTTAAGGGAGGAAAGGAGATTACGAGTATTTGAGAATAACGTACTTAGGAAACTTTTTGGACCAAAGAGAGATGAACAGACAGGTGAATGGAGAAGACTACATAACAACGAACTACATGGTCTTTATAGGAAGCCAGATATAATAAGAACAGTTAAGTCTCGTAGACTGCGATGGGTAGGACATGTTGCGCGTATGGGGAATGAAAGACGTGCATGGAACCTTCTTGTAGGAAAGCCAGAAGGATAACGCCCAGTTGGTAGACCAAGAATGAGGTGGGAGAACAACATTAACTATGATTTGAGGGAAGTAGATTATACAGGTAATGATTGGAAAGCATTAGCTCAGGATAGGGATGTATGGAGAGCTTATGTCCGCGCGGCCATGAACCTACGGGTTCGATAGTACCAGTGAGTAAGTAAGAAAGTAAGTATTTGCAATTATAGCCGGATTTATTCAATGGTACCCCATGTTTACAGGACTTTCTATAAACCCTAAATGATTAAAAATTCAATTTATAATTATATTTACAGGAGTAAATTAAACTTTTTTCCCCAGCACTTTTTAGGGCTTGCAGGAATACCTCGACGATATTAAGACTACCCAGATGGATAAACTTTACAGTTATTAGTTGTTATAGTTATTTATATCTGATATTAACAGTTGAAATTAGAGAGTCTTTTCTCCTCCCTTAAAGTAAGAGTCAGTTTTGCATCCACAGGGAGAACAACAGTTTTATATATTTTCATAAGTAATGAGTGATTTCCAAATTATCGCTAAATTCACGACTCACGAAGTGAGTGAATTTATCTAGAGAATTTGGAAATAAAGAGTGGCATTTGTTAGGAGTATTTAACGAACAAAATTAAGCTGTTTAATCACAAATCATTATTTAACTGTAGGTAAAGTAAAGTGATCCCACAACAGGCCTCAGGAGGCCCTTGGGGTAGTAGGAGGTTAAGGCTCCCACTTTTTCTAGACAATCGGCACTTTTATGTCAGCCGGGTTGTCAGCCCTGCGTGACGGCCGCCTTTACCCCAGAACAAGCGTCTGGTACTCATTTCAGTTAGAGGCTGAGTCGACCCCAGGGCCATAGTGCCGCCAGAGGGTTTGGGTCAGTTTAAAAATCCTGACCCCAACGGGACTTAAACCCTCGACCCTCCGGCTTGTAGCTCAGTGCCTTAACCACTACGCTACGGCGTGCCCCCTATTTAACTGTAGTTATTTTAAAATATTTATATATTTAATGTAAACGGCGATGTTTGAAAACAAATGAGAAACGATTGGTACGCTTCAATTGCTCTTTTGTACTCAAAATTCTTTTCATTTCCCTGGTAGGAATTTGCCAGACTTCAGCACCATATGTTAAAATGCTCTGAATTATGGTTTGATATATTTGTAATTAACATATATATTACGTTTATATAACACTTTGGCTAGACCAGTGTTGACCTATGGTAGTGAAGCATGGACACTAAAAAAAAACATGAAAGCAGAATAACGGCTTATGAAATGAGATTCATGCGCAGAACAGCGGGTTACACCAGATGGGATCGGAAAAGGAACACCGATATTTTTTTAAAAATTGAAGACTACGCTAATTTTGGAATATATTAAACAGTACCAACTAAATTGGAAACACCATCTTGAAAGAATGAGTTCAAATCGGATCCCCAAATATGTTTATAATTATATACCAAGAGGACGAAGATCACTGGGCCGTCCTATGAAACGCTGGAGGGAAAATTTTCTATAGGATCGTAACAGGCCTTGGCCTAATACTTGGAAGGAAGAAGAAGAAGACATATCTTTATTATTTCTTATTTATAAGTGTAAATTTTCCCCTCTCTATTAAAGTAAACTTTGCAATATTAGCACTGGAATCGCCTGGAATGTGAGGCAACTTCTTCTAATCTCCTGTACTGCAATTAACCTAGTCGCAGATTACAGGCGAAGTTGCAAAATCGTTTTTCCTTGTCACGCGCTGTGGTGCCTCCCATGTTTGCGGAAGCGGAATTGATTACCCAATGATAAACTTTCATATTCAGCATTTTCTCTGTTATTTCTAAAAATAGTTCATTCATATCTGTACATAAGCTTAAATGCATATATTTTAAATAAAAACAAATATATCAAATTCAAATACATGAATTTACATTAACAGAGCCAACTGGCCTCCCTAGATTTCGTGCAAATGTTTCTTCCGCAATTAAAGAGCTATGTATATATATGTCCACCGCTGTGGTCTCGAGGTAGCGTGCTGTCTTGTCACGCAGAGGGCCCGGGTTCCATCCCCGGTCGGGGCAGTGTTTCTGGGTGATGTTTTTATCGGGGTTTTTCCTCACCTGTAAGACAAATGTCAGGAAAACTTTAAGGCCCAAACAGTCCCCGAAATCATATGGCCACCATCAACATCATCATCATCCTTCACCGGTGTGGAAAGCAACGGGAAGTTACCACACCTACAATTCCCTAGTAAAGCTGCAAGCATAGCATGAAAATGCTATGATTGCAGTGAAGGACCTGCCTTCGGGCAGAATTACTATGGATGGATATATATATATATATATATATATATATAATCACTGGCACTATTGAACCCGTAGGTTGATGGCCGCGCGGTTGAGATTATTCTTCCACACAATTTTTGGCCCACTTACTGGACGCTTTCCTTCTGGTTTTCCTATAAGGAATTTTCATGCCTCTCTTTCATTCCCCATTCGTTGCACATATTCGCCCATCGCAGTTTACGGGACCCAACTGTTTTATTACATCTCGTTTCCCATAAAGACGATGTAACTTCATATTACGGTCTTCTCATTCGCCTGTCTGTTCATCTCTCATTGGTTCAAACATTTTCCTAAGAACTTATTTCTCAAATACTTGTAATATTTTCTCCTCCCTTTAAGTAGGAATTCCTGTTTAGCATCCATATAATTGGAAGAATAACAGATTTACATTTTTTTTAATTTAATTTTTTTAGAAAAGTTAGGAAGACAAGAGTCCCTGTACAGTAATACATTATAACATGCATTTTCGGAATTGAGCCTATGATTAATTTCTTTGTGCATCTCATTCCTGTTTTGTAATTATTATTCCTAACTAACTAACTAACTAACTCACTGGCACTATCGAACCCGTAGATTCATGACCGCGCGGAGATAAGCTCTCCATACATCCCTATCCTGATATAATGTTTTACAATCATTCCCTGTATAATCTATTTCCATAAAATCATAGTTCATGTTATTCTCATTCTTGGTCTACCAACTGGGTGTTTTCCCTCTGGTTTTCCTACAGAAGCTTCCATGCACGTATTTCATTTCCCAGTAATTATTGTTCTTAGGTATTTAAATTCAGCCACTTCATCAAAATTTCGCTCAATTTTCATTAGCTATCCATTTCCATTATATAATGTATTTCTATGTGTGAGCATATATTTAGTTTATTGATGTTTACTTCCAGCCCCAATTTCTTAGTGTTACTTAGAAGATTTTCAGATTAAATCTGACTATTTAACTCATGCCCCAAATGGGAGTCAATGGTCAATCACGTTTCAATGATTTCTGTTTTACAACCAATCACAGTCGTGTTTCACGAAATATTTATCAGTGTTATAATTACCATATTAAAGAAAGCTCCTCCTTTTTAATATTCTGAACAGGTCTGACCATTATTTCGCAGTGACTGAGCCTGTGAGAAATACGGCTACCAGATTGTATATATAGTGCACGAATGTCAACACATGCCGCATGTGGGAGTTAATATAAAAACATTTGTAGCAATTGATTATACCACCAAAAAAAGAAACCACTGTTTGCACTTTCTTAAATGTATTTTTTCTCAGGTAATAATCCATAAAAATATAATTGTCATATTTACATCATACGACATCGGAAATGAATTAATATACAGTTTGACGTGTTTCATTTTTTCTCCACTAGAGAGCATTCTTATAATATTGCGTTCCTTTGGCAATAAATAGTACGATCTGGTTGCAGTGATAAACAAAAGAAGCAGATGAAGCGTACCTATCGCTTTTCATTTGTTTTCAAACATCGCCGTTTACATTAAATATATAAATATTTTAAAATAACTATAGTTAAATAATGATTTGTGAGTAAAGAGCTTAATTTTATTCGTTAAATAGTCCTAACAAACGCCACTCTTGATTTCCAAATTCTCTAGATAAATTCACTCCTCACTTCGTGAGTCGTGAATTTATCGATAATTTGGTAATCACTCGTGGCATTACTTATAATAAACTCATCCAATTACATATTCCATTAAAATACAAAACTATAATAAAGCTTTAAGAATTATCAACCAAGTTTTTAAACCATCAAAAGTGCAGAGACACACAAGAATGAAAATCTATAAAATTCTCGCTAGACCCATAATCTGTTATGGCAGTGAAGCTTGGACCATCAGAATTCAGGATGATCGTCATATTACAGCCACGGAGATGAAATTTCTGCGACGAACTGCAGGTTATAGCCTTCTAGACCACCAAAGAAATTCAACAATAGCCAGAGAGTTAAACATCGTACCTATATCTGAATACCTCCAAGAATATAGAAACAATTGGCTAGCCCATATTCAGCGCATGGATCGTCACAGAATACCAAAACAAATTCTTCACTACATTCCTCGAGGCAGAAGATCTGTGGGTCGACCTTTTCGGAGATGGCGGGAGACCGTAACGGGCCACTTGGCCTAATACTTGAAAGGACGATGATGATGATTAATTAATGAATGAATAATGCGTTTTTATTAATAAACAGAGAGATTCCTTTTTAATTAAATTTACAGTGGGAGGAACACTATGAGGTAATAATATCAATAAATGTAAAAAGTAAAGTGATCCCACAACAGACCCGGAGGTCCTTGGGGTAGTAGGAGGTTAAGGTTCCCACTTTTTCTAGACAATCGGCACTTTATGTCAGCCGGGTTGTCAGCCCTGCGTGACGGCCGCCTTTACCCCCAGAACAAGCGTCTGGTACTCATTTCCGTTAGAGGCTGAGTCGACCCCAGGGCCATAGTGCCGCCAGAGGGTTTTGGTCAGTTTAAAAATCCTGACCCCAACGGGACTTGAACCCTCGACCCTCCGGCTTGTAGCTCAGTGCCTTAACCACTACGCTACGGCGTGCCCCCATCAATGAGTTGGAGAAAATTTTTTAACATCTCACCTCACAAAGTTGCGTGTCTTCACGATATCGGTTTCGAAAGTATAGTATTACTTCCATGTTCAGTCAAATTTCAACAGTTGGAATTTGACTGAAGATGGAAGTAATATTATACTTTTGAAACCGATATCGTGAAGACACGCAACTTTGTGAGGTGAGATGTTAAAACATTTTCTCCAACTCATTTATCAAGAGAGATTCCTACTACCAAGGAGTTAGAAATCGGATGACTGTGGAGTAGATGACAGATAGAATAAAATAATTTTAAAAAAAACTATGAAAGGTTGGAACAGAGGATAAAAATTCTTAAATTATTTACTATTTAAAACTTGTTTATACATCTGAAATCTTACAGGGTCAACATGAAAACTTTGTTTAATAATTTTAAATTAATTGATTTGTCTACCGCTGTCATCTTGGGATAGCTGCAACATACGCAGCGGAACCGGGTTCGATTCCCGGTCGGGAAAATTTTTCTGTATGATACATTTTTTTTCGGGGTACTTCTTCACCAGTTAGACAAATGTCAGAAAACTTTAATGCCCAAACCTTTCCCGAACATAATTTGGCCATCATTAACATATTCGCAATGTTTAGTATGAATGTATGTGTGAATGGTGTGTTTCGTCTTAATGTTGTGTTGTCTTGGAGGAGGCCCTGACACATTATTGTAAGAATACACCCTAGTGGAGAAAAAATGAACACATCAAACTGTATATTATAATCAAGATTGTACGTTATAAATTAATTACACTGAGCAACAAAAAATATTTTTTTTTGTATCAGAAAGAAAAATATGTGATTCTGATAGTATTTTTTCTCCTGAATTCAAATATGATATCGGTTTTTTCTCCATCACGCAAGGTTTCCGAGAGACAGACATTTATAATTTCAAACACTTTAATATTTTCTACATTCGTAACTACACAATATTCGAACATTCGGACTCACATAGAAAGTAAGAAATGACGATTTTCTGCTATATTTCGCCTGTGGAGCATCCCTCTTGATGGTACAACAATAATCGGCCAGCATATTAGGATTCCATTTGCCTTGATATCTCTTTTCCATAGTTCAAATCTCCTGAGTTAGCTCATTTGGTTTTATTTTACAATGGACAAATGCACAAAAACACGTTTATTAAAAAATAATTATTTAAATCCATTAATTGAAATTGAAATAAAAAAACTATGGGTGATGGAGAAATTACGAATACATATTTGAAAACACGATAAAAAAACTGAAATAAGTACAACTATTGGTACTCATGAGACAAAAATCATGTTGACAAGTGTTATTTATAGGAAACCAGATATAATACGAACAGTTAATATATTTTTAGGAAACAATTCAGTAAAATCAGTATTTAAAAACACAATTATTGAACACACAATTATCAAATGTGCAGTTCGAAGGAATCTGTTCATTATTTGCTATATTCAACGTATTTGTTGGAGAGTCAGTCACTGCAAAATAATGCTCTGACTTGTTCGGAATATTAAAAAGGAGGAGCTTTCTTTATTTTTGTAATCAAAATTCGATAATTATCGAGGTGAAAACACGGCTGTTTTAGGTTGTAAAACAAAATCCATTGAAACGTGATTGCTCATTGACTCCCTTTGGGACACGAGTTAAATAGTCACTGAAAAGAGTACACTATTATTACAGGAGAATATTGTTCAAGTAGTTTGAATTTTAACACGGTCTGTTAACTTTGTAGAATTTGTTCTGAAATGAATCTTCGTACTTGACTGCTGTTCTCACAGGGAACAACTTTCACTCAATGCAACCAGACATCCCCCGTATATAAGCTTGGCATTAATGAAAGTTTATCTTATGTTTAAAGCTATCTACTGAACATAGTCTTAACAGCTATTTATAAACCAAGGGTATTGTTATAGTCATTATGCCCTTAGGGCGACAGATTCCAAGTAATAATAATAATAATAATAATAATAATAATATAATAATAGTAATAATAATAATAACAACACTGAGCAACAAAAAATAAACTTTTTTTGTCTCAGAAAGAAAAAAATGTGATTCTGATAGTATTTTTTCTCCTGAATTCAAATATTATATTGGTTTTTCACCACCACGCAAGGTTTCCGAGAGACAGGAATTTATAATTCCAAACTCTTTAATATTTTCTACATTCGTAACTACACAATATTCAAACATTCGGACTCACCTAGAAAGTAAGAAATGACGATTTTCTGCTATATTTCGCCTATGGAGCATTCCTCTTGATGGTCCAACAATAATCGGCCAGCATATCAGGATTCCATTTGCCTTGATATATCTTTTCCATAGCTGAAATAATTTGAGTTAGCTCATTTGGTTTTATTTTACAATGGACAAATAGACGAAAAAACGTTTATTAAAAATAATTATTTAAGTAAATCGATACGTCTGCAACCTATTATACCGGTCTTTTTTATGTCCTGATGATCCTGGCCAGGATCTTAGAAACAATTTATGAAATTATTGTATTGTCATTGGTCCTTTACAAGTATACAAAGTTTCAAGTCGATCCAAAGTTTTTAATTGGGTGAAAATCGTGTTGGAAGTTCCGTTAGATAGATAGATAGATAGATAGATAGATAGATAGATAGATAGATAGATAGATAGATAGATAGATAGATAGATAGATAGATAGATAGATAGATAGATAGATAGATAGATAGATAGATAGATAGATAGATAGATAGATAGATACAAAAAACTTCTGGCGCGACAGGCCTAGAAGGCCCTTAACCTACCAGCTGCTGGCATCTCATCCACATGTTCAGTCACAGAGGTAGATGAACAGCCAGTGTAGGGGTGACATGTGGTCAGCATGTCGAGTCCCCCAGCCGTTATAGCTGGTTTCCTCAACCTGGAGCCGCCACTTATTGTAGCTACCCAAATGCCTCACGATGCTGGGTGGGCACCGGTCCCATACTGGCCGAAATACCATGAGAAAATTTCTTCCCCCATGGAGACTCGAACCAGCGCAAGTCCCGTAGCTCTGCGCCAAGGCTTCCTGCCTTAACCACTCGGTTACGGCGCGGGACTGGATAGATACAAGTCAAGCTAATATAAAATGTGTAATAAATATAAACATCGTATAAAAAGTCAACAGTTTTATTTTATTTTATCACTAAATATAATAACCGCTCTTCCTCGAAAATCTAAGAATAATACTTGTTTGAATTTAGAATTCCATTCAGGGTTGCAAGGTATTCGGTAGGGACAAGAACACAAGTATAAATGAGATGTTGGAATGTGCAGTGATAATTGTGTCACCGTGGTGATCTGCACAGAACTTCCTCGTCTTTTGTTTTGTTCACACAGCATGCACCATGGAATGTTTTAGGTGCAACAAATCTCGGTTCTCTGTAGTGAGCTTTCCTCAAAACGACGACTTTCAAAGCAGTTCATATTAATCAGCTTAGATTTATTGGGTTTCCAAACAATGCTTGCACTAATTTTGAGTCAGTGGGGTTGAAATGCTCTCCTGCTGATCGTGTTTTACGAATATTCACCTGAAATAGATTCCCTCTTAGAAAAATAGGAATGACTTATATAACAAACTGATATAAATATATAGACTCTTTAACTCCATTTTTATTTAATATTATAATGGATAAAATTATTGAAAACATATCACTACGTTTGAGTTATAAAATGGAAAACAGATTTCACTTGATCTGCATAGCAGGATTTTAATATAATAATAAATATGAACGTTAAAGTTAATAATTTTGTATTTTAAAATTCTTTTAATATTTAAATATAACTTAAATAAATAAAACATCTAAATAATTCATTGTTGGTTATTGTTGAATAAAAATGTCTCAGTAACAATTAAAAAAATTGTATTACATAACGGTTTTTGTAAATAATGCTTTTAAAAATTGTTTTAAGTCATTGTTGTCAAATTATATCATCATCATCATCATCCATGCAAGTATTAGGCCATGTGGCCTGTTAGGTCTCAAAGAGGAATTTTCCATCTAGCGCTTTTTTGGACGTCCCAGCGATCTTTTGCTTTGGCGAAGTATGGTTTTGGAATTCTATGAGACGGCATTCGTTGAAGATGGGCTTTCCAGTTGTTCTAGTAGTTTTGTATATGGTGAAGAATGGGTTCTACTCGTACATCCAACTCTTCCATAATTTCCTCATTTCTTTTATGGTCCCACTTTGTGTAGCCTGCTGTTCGGCCCATAAATCGCATCTCAATTTGTTTTCAAGTCAAATTACAAAGCCTTCTATTATAACTGTAATAAGAACACCTGCATAACTTCATATTCTTAAATGAAAGTAAACTAAACTCCGATTGGATGTTAAAAAAATAACATTCTTATTTACCAAATCAAATTAAACCTTATATTTAAAGACTTATTAACCAATAGAATTTAAAATTACCATCATGTGATGTAATAATGTTCTTTAAAATTATAAAAGAATTACACTAATCATTCTGCATACAACTTTCAATAAAGATAGAAGCAAGAAGAGATCTCCTGATAAAATGTAATATTCAATACAAAAAGAATAATTGGTTTAAGGAAAGAAAATAATTTATTTTTAATTGATGGTGAAGAATAATACCACCTACATTTACTTAATCTGCTGGGAACTTAAAAAGTGAATAAATTTGCAATTATTTCTACAAGAAACATTTTTTTAGTGATTTTGAAGTGTTTTCCTATCCAGTGTACCAACTTCCGACCCTAAGAAGAGAATCCGGCTTTGCCGAAAATTAAACCCAACCTGAACCAGTAATTCTTTTTTGGGACATAAATCCTTCTTCAAAATGTTACAACATCAGGCATGAAGAGAATTACTGCTTCATATGTTACGCAAATGATGCCGTTCTCCTTTCAGAATCTGAAGATAATTTACAAAGATCTTTACATCAATTTAATATAAATGCCAGAAAGGAAGAAGAAGACCAGGACGTCCACTCAAAAGACTTTTGGATGGTGTTTCTCTTGAGGCCGAAACAGGTCAACAAATGGCCTAAATTCGTGAATGTACTATGATGATGATGAAAATACAATATGGAAATTAACACGAATAAGACTAATGCTTAACAATATAAAAAAACCAGTAAAATGCAAATTAGAAGTGGAAAGAAAAATTATAGAACAAGTATCAGAATTTAATTATTTAGGTGTATTAATAACAAACACTAAACATTTAATAAAAGAAGTAAAGAAACAAGCCGATAAAGCAGCACAAATATCAGGATATATGAAAGATTTAATTTGGAGCAACAAACATATGCCAATAGAAAGTAAAACCCTCATATACAAAACGATAGTCAGACCAGTTAACGTATATGGAGCAGAAACTTAGGGCTGATACAACTAAAACTAAACAAGAATAAGCACATGTGAAATGAAGATCTTAAAAATTATTCAGGGGAAAACATTATTTGATAAAATCACAACACAGAAATTAGGAACAAATGTCATATCCAAGACATAACCAAATTTATAATAGACACACGAAAATGTTGGAAAGGTCATACAGAAAGAATAAAAGACAACCGACTTATAAAAAAGAGCTAAAGAAGACAGACCAATGGACGGGAGAAGAACAAGAGGACCGACTCCTCCCATCTTCTGCAGACCGTTCCTCCTCCACTTACGACTGCACGAGGTTGACCTACAACTCATCACATTTTATAACATATCGTTCCGTTTTTTTTAAAACTTACTTACTTACTCACTGGCACTATCGAATCCGTAGGTTCATGGCCGCGCGGACATAAGCTCTCCATACATCCCTATCCTGAGCTAATGCCTTCCTCCGGAAAATGTTACCCCAGTTGAACCCATGTCCGCATTTCTTGACAGTTGTATTTTACGGTGAAAGATCGTCACTCCTTCGACCAAGATACTTTTTTAGTCTGGCTTATCACCTTCGACCAGTTCGGCATGGGTAACCCTATCGGCAGCAATACTACCGCCGGCATAGCTCTCAGGATCATTTAAGCACGCAAGCCACTCCCACGACAAGGTAAAGATACCATGGAGGGAATTTTTTTTAAACTACACCCCGATTTTTTTAGAAACACTATCACACTCTGTGACCTCAAATGCCTCTCTAAACATAAACAATTTTATAAGATGCCATTTTTGTTAGATTTATTGTAATTAATATTCTCCGCTAGGCGGCTCCGTGGCGCAAGCGGTTAGAAGATCGCCTCTCACCGCTGGAGTCCCGATATCGAGACTCGGCCACTCTATGTGGGTTTCGTGGTGGGCGAAACAGCTTGGGCAGACTTTTCTCGAGGTTTCTCTCGTTTTCCCCTGCCTCAAATTTCATTCCACCATTTCCCCATACTCATCTCATCCATGTCGTTTCATTTCGTTCATCCGCACCTGTGACAGTGCATCAGGAGTGGTCGGCCGTCAACCATTTAGTTCACAGACCTCTATAAATATAGGGGCTTCATCTCATCTCATTCCTCGTCCCGACCCTGAGTTGGACACGATTTGAGGATATTTATTTATTTATTTATTTATTTATTTATTTATACTATTCTCCGCATTGGTCTCGGAGTTTTTCATCTTGAAGACAAATGTCAGGAAATATTAACGCCTAAACTGTCCCCGAACATGATCTGGTCATCATAATCATCATTAATATATTCTCCATGTACAGTATGAATATATGTGTGAATGGTAAGTATCATCTTAATGTTGTGTTGTTTCGGAGGAGGCCCCGACATTGAGCAGATCATTTATACGAGGAGGCCCTCCTATACTTTATATATATATATGGTATGATTAAAATAATAAATGCCTGGACGGGATTCGAACCCGGAACTCTGAGTCTGTACCTCAACGTGTTATCCGTTACACCACCAGGCGAATCCAATCCAAACACTTATTTTTCTTATATATATATATATATATATATATATATATATATATATTATATTATCCATTATTACTAGATGTCGCGAGAACTCGGTCTTCACTGCCATCTAGTAGCTACTATAACAAGTAAGCAAATTAAAGAGAATATTTTTACTTTATAGCAGTGACGCTTTATCGATGTTATAATTAAATGTTTAACATTGAGAAATGCAAGCTTAATATGGTATGATAAGAAAAATAAATTCTCTTTAATTTGCTTACTTGTTATAGTCAGCTACTAGGTGGCAGTGAAGACCGAGTTCTCGCGACATCTAGTAATAATGGAGAATATAATATATATAAGAAAAATAAGTGTTTGGATTGGATTCGCCTTGTGGTGTAACGGATAACACGCTGAGGTACAGACTCAGAGTTCCGGGTTCGAATCCCGTCCAGGCATTTATTTTTCTTATCATACCATATTAATCTTACATTGCTCAATGTTAAACATTTAATTATAATATATATATATATATATATATATATATATATATATATATGTGTGTGTGGTGTGTGTGTGTGTGTGTGTGTGTATCCCACATACGTCCCGCGCAGGGACACTCAACCTCCCTCCCTAACTAACTAACTCACTGGCATTATCGAACCCGTAGGTTCATGACAGCGAGTACATCAGCTCTCCATATATCCGTATCCTGAGCCAATGTTTTCCAATCATCCCCTGTATAATCTACTTCCCTCATATCATAGTTAATGTTATTCTCCCACCTCATTCTTGGTCTACCAACTGGACGTTTTCCCTCTGGTTTTCCTGCAAGAAGCTTCCATGCACGTCTTTCATTCCCCATTCGTGCCACATGTCCTGCCCATCGCAGTCTACGAGACTTAACCCTTCTCATTATATCTGGCTTCCTATAAAGACCATGTAATTCGCTGTTAAGCAGTCTTCTCCATTCACCAGTCTAGCAGAACTTTCTTAACCACAGTATAATAATTTAAAGACGTTTTTCCTATTTTTTGTTATATGATTTATTGTGATTATAATTATATTACTGTATTAATTTAAGTAGCTTAAAAAAAAGAAGGTAATGTAGTTACAATACTAATAAAATTCATTGTTAAAACCGTTGAGGTGGAAAGTCATATAATAAAATAAGATAAAATATGTCTTCTTAGGTAAGATCCGTCGTTCTCAACTTATAAAATATGTATTCTTTATGTCTGTAGGCCTTTCAGAACATCCGTTCCATCTTCAGTAGGTCCTTCTTCGCTACATTATCTGATATGATGGTTGATGCTGCTGGTCCTAATGTGGTGGTGTCGTGACAACATGCATGAGGTTTTTTTTACGAGCCCGAAAACCTTCAGACTATGACTCATGGCTTAAATTCCTTCTCGAGTACTTGTCTCTTGGATTTTTCATCCTAAGAAAATATCCATCGACCCCGGCAGGACCTGAACGTACTACCCTCGGTATTATAGCCTCACTATGATGCTTAACAAGCGGCTCGCTTTGTTTCCCCACAGCTGTTATTTGTTATTAAAATACAAAGATCTCGACAGCCGCGACTACCACGATGTTGCCACATTGCTATTCTTACCTCAGTTTCAATTAAAACTCGGAACGTGGAGCAGTCGATCCAGTTATAAAATTGTATACCGTAATTAATTGTTATAATTATAATTATCAGTGATTTATTGTGAAATGTAGCTCGAATAATAATACTATATCTACATATTACATTTGCTTAAAATATAAGTGATTCAACATGTGGCGGCCATGGGAAAATATTTGAGACTGAACAGTTAATAATAATAATAATAATAATAATAATAATAATAATAATAATAATAATAATAATAATAATAATAATAATAATAATTTCATTATTATGTATGAAGGCTATTAAATTTATGTAGACCTACAAGCTATATAATGTAGAAAATTAAATTATTAAATAAATACATATATAATTTTAATTTTAAAAGTTAAACAATATCAAATAATAACATAAATATAATCAATGTATTGTGTCCTTGAGTAATAAACACCCATAGCGCTATGAGAAACGTGACAACACCGCATGTGAGGTATTGCGGCACCCGCCTTTATATAAACGGTTAACCATCAGAGTGAGTCCACCGCTGTGGTCTCGAGGTAGCGTGCTGCCTTGTCACGCGGGCCCGGGTTCGATCCCCGGTCGGGGCAGTTTTTCTGGGTGAGGTTTTTATCGAGGTTTTTCCTCACCTGTAAGACAAATGTCAGGAAAACTTTAAGGCCCAAACGGTCCCCGAAATCATATGGCCATCATCATCATCCTTGACCGGTGTGGAAAGCAACGGGAAGCTACCACACCTACAATTCCCTAGTAAAGCTGCAAGCATGGCATGAAATGCTATGATTGCAGTGAAGGACCTGCCTTCGGGCAGAATTACTATGGATGGATCAGAGTGAGGCAATAATACCAGAGGCAATGAACCAAGGCCGATGAAGATACAGTAGTTGAGTAGTCCAGAAACACTTGTTCTATGTCACGTTCTTTTTAAAAACGCATTGTAACGATAAATTTTGTACGACTGCAACATTATGAAACATTGGCTGAAATGCAAGTAGTTTACATGTGGATCAGACCCTAAGGAACTGTCGGGGAAAATAAATGTCCCACTTCTGCACCAACAGGTACTACACATAAATCCTTTTACATCTGAACTGAGAGGACATTCTTCATGCTGAAAATGTAAGAAATGTGAACTCAGGTAAGTAGCTGACAAGAATATACGCATATTTCTACACTGAAAGATCTCGCTGTGATCTGACCAAGTTTCTTGAATTTCACTAGACTTTTATCCTGGACATTACTACTATTTTGTCGAGTTTCACAGCGCCAAATAAAATGACTAAATTTCGTTTCAGGTTATTTTGTACTGTATACAAGGGGAAAGTTCTTAGGAAAATTTTTGGACCAAAGAGAGATGAACAGACAGGTGAATGAAGAAGACTTGCATAACTATGAACTACATGGTCTTTATAGGAAGCCAGATATAATGAGAACAGTTAAGTCTCCTAGAGTGCGATGGGCAAGACATGTGGCACGAATGGGGAATGAAAGACGTGCATGGAAGCTTCTTGTAGGAAAACCAGAGGGGAAACGCCCAGTTGGTAGACCAAGAATGAGGTGGGAGAATAACGTTAACTATTATTTGAGGGAAGTAGATGATAATAATAATAATAATAATAATAATAATAATAATAATAATAATAATAATAATAATAATAATAGGTTTATTTTACCTGGCAGAATGTGTATGAATTCAGCTGAAGGAAAAATTTAAAAAAATCTAGCGGTCATGATTTTCGCTCATTCGCAACGAATCTCAGTATAAAATAAAACGAAGGCGATATTTTCCAAAAATCAGCAAAATCTGAATATAAGAAGTGGGGATTTATAGACACCAGAAATACAAAATTTCTCCTTGTTTACGATGTGGTTCGGTAAAATAACTAACCAATTGGCACTATTGAATTTTTTGCTTCATGGACGCGCGCACATAAGGTCTCCATACATCCCTATCCTGAGCAAATGTTTTGCAATCATCCCCTGTATAGTCTACTCCCCTCAAATCATTGCTAATGTTATTCTCACACCTCATTTTTGGACTACCTACTAGGCGATTTCCCTCTGGTTTTTATAGAAGGGCATTCCCCGCTCCTCTTTCATTCCCCATTCATGCCACATGTCCTGTCCATCGCAGTCTATGAGACTTTCCCATAAAGATCAAATAGTTCACTGTTATTTTGTGTTCTCCATTCGCCAGCCTTTTCATCTTTATGTTTTCCAAAATTTTACTAAAGAATTTATTCTCAAATACTATTTTCTCCTCCTTAACCGCCGCCTTAACCGCCAGAACAAGTGTCCGGTACTCATTTCATTAGAGGCTGAGTCGACCTCAGGGCCATAGCTTCACAATATAACTGGGAAAATAACAGGTTTTATATAATTTCAGTTAGATGTTTTTTAATTTGCTCAAATGCCAGGTAAAATCCATCCATAGTAATTTTGACCGAGGGCAGGTCCTTCACTGCAATCATAGCATTTTTCATACTATGCTTGCAGCTTTACTAGGGAATTGTAGGTGTGGTAGCTTCCCGTTGCTTTCCACACCGGTGAAGGATGATGAAGATGTGATGATAATGATAAGGATGATGATGATAATGATGGCCATATGATTTCGGGGACCGTTTGGGCCTTAAAATTTTCCTGATATTTGTCTTACAGGTGAGGAAAAACCCCGCTAAAAACCTCACCCAGAAAAACTGCCCCGACCGGGGATCGAACCCGGGCCCGCTGCGTGACAAGGCAGCACGCTACCTCGAGACCACAGCGGTGGACCCAGGTAAAATAAAGCTATTATTATTATTATTATTATTATTATTATTATTATTATTACTATTATTATTATTATTATTATTATTATTATTATTATTATTATTATATTTCTTAAAATAATGGGAACTCATTTCATCTCATCCGTGGATCGAAGGTTCTTTCTTATATTGATAAGTTAATTTTTAGAGAAAATACGTGTTAAGAATAGTTAGCACCTGCAAAAAATGCAGTAAGTTTTATTGATAAATGATTATTATTGCAGAAATATATGAGAATAATACAGGCAGATCTAAAACACGTAAGAATTTAGTTTTGAGTGATATATAGATGTTACATAACACTCTCCTACCACAAATTTCTCCTTAAATAAATATTATCAAGTTTCGAAAAGGAAGAAAGTTGAGCCATGTGTAATAAAACAACGGAAGCAATGCGCAGGAAGTCTAACAAAGCTCACAACAAACATTAGTGAATTGTAAAAATAAAATGTGTAACAATTTTCCCCTCTTGTAAGAAAATTTATATCTAAAAGATCTACTTACAGTGCATCATCTCATATATAAAAATCAATGTTTGTTTGTTTGTATATTTGTTTGTTCGTATTCTATGCACGGCTATACCGTTTATCCTATTTTCATGGGTTTCTTGCAAAATGTTCAGAAGATTCCCGGGATGAACATAGGCTATAAGAGAGTTGTGATATTCAACCGCTTAACCCCTAAAAAACACCCTTTGTAGTGAAATAAAGTTCCTATTTTGACGCTTAAATGGTTTACGCTGCCTAAACCATAACAAATACACCACATTAATGTGCACAGAATTGAATATCTCAAAAACCTCTACAAAAATGTCCGCGACAGCATATGTTTATCTCTTACGAATAACTCACAAGAACCATTTTTGTTTTTCATTGATGCCAACAAGATCGGAATAAGTCGATTCCCGGACAAGTGTGCTCTGCCATACTGTTCATCCGATTGAGATGGGGCTTTTTTAAAAATTTTCAGGAGATTCCGGGAATGAACCTAGGCTATAATGGAGTTGTAATACTCAACCCCTTCACCCCTAAAAATCACACTTTGTAGTAAAAAGACGTGAAATAAAGTCCCCATTTTGACGCTTAAATGGCTTACGCTGCTTAAACCATAACAAATACATCAAATTAATGTACACAGAATTGAATATCTCAAACAACTCTACAAAAAAGTCCGCGACAGCATATGTTTATCTTCTACAGATAACTCACAATAACCATTTTTGTCTTTCATTGATGCCAAGAAGATCGGGATAAGCAGATTCCCGAACAGTGCACGGCTGATGGTAAAAACATATTAGCATTTATTTATGAGTAGCAGCGCACGCCGGGTATTAGCTAGTCTAATATATAAAAATTAATGTTTGTTTGTACTTTATGAGCGGCCATACCGTTGATCCGATTGTGATGGGGCTTTTTGCAAAATGTTCAGGAGATTCCCGGGATGAACATAGGCTATAAGAGAGTTGTGATACTCAACTCCTACACCCTTAAAAATTACCCTTTGTAGTGGACAACGTGAAAAAAGAAGCTCTTTGGACGCTTAAATGGCTTACGTTGCCTAAAAGATAACAAATACACAAAATTAATTTACAGAGAATTGAATATCTCAAAAAGCTCTACAAAAATTCCGCGACAGCATATGTGTATCTCTTACGGATAACTCATAATAACCATTTTTGTCTTTCATTGATGCCAAGAAGATCGAGACAAGTACGTAGATTCCTGTGCAAGCATAGCAGCATTTTTTTGGTGCATTTTGAAAAGGAAAACAATTTTTGGTACCCTTAATAATATTAAAATGTTGAAAAATGCCAGATTATGCCTAAGTACCAGAGAAATAGCCTGTGAATATTTCA
The DNA here is from genome assembly GCA_030220185.1 of Diploptera punctata. Lineage (NCBI taxonomy): Eukaryota > Metazoa > Arthropoda > Insecta > Blattodea > Blaberidae > Diploptera > Diploptera punctata. The sequence goes on along the minus strand of JASPKZ010007338.1, from coordinate 697,011 downwards.
TTTCTCTGGGATGAATAGTTTCAGAGAAAAGGAACATAAGACTCGCAAAAAACAAAAATAGCGGAAAATTGAGTTTAAAGTTTTAAACTACCCACAGTGCTACCTGCAGCATGCCCTTTAAATCCACACTTAGGACCTTTAAATAAGTTTGTGGTGCAAACCCAATTTATATTCATATAGAGGACACTTCAAGGTATCAATATGAGCGAAAAAACAAAAATTCAAATTTTGCCCATTTATAAGGTACCTTCTCCCCTTACAGCTAATGTTTTTTTAGAGAGAAGTTGGGATGGCAGGAGTCCCTGTAATGCATAATAGCATGCATTTCCAGAATTGAGTCTTTGTTTTCGTGCGCCTCATTCCTGTTCGTAATTATTGTTCCTAGGTTTTCTAATTCATTTACTTCTTAGAATCCTAATTTTTATTAAACTGTCCATTTAAAGTACATTAACTTGTATATATATATATATATATATATATGACAACCGCTGTGGTCTCGAGGTGGCGTGCTGCCTTGTCACGCAGCGGGCCCGGGTTCGATCCCCGATCGGGCAGTTTTTCTGGGTGAGGTTTTTATCGGTTTTTTTTCTCACCTGTTAGACAAATGTCAGGAAAACTTTAAGGCCCAAACGGTCCCCGAAATCATATGGCCATCATCATCATCATCATCCTCCTTATCATTATCATCATCCTTCACCGGTGTGGAAAGCAACGGGAAGCAACCACACCTACAATTCCCTAGTAAAGCTGCAAGCATAGCATTAAAATGCTATGATTGCAGTGAAGGACCTGGCTTCGGGCAGAATTACTATGGATGGATGGGATATATATTGGTTATGGCCATTTTCGAAGCCTACTAGAGAGGATAATCGACGAATATCCGTAAAATTCTTCAAAAATAAAACTAAATTTAAAATTTAGTTTATATATATATATATATATATATATATATATATATATATTTATTGGTCACGGCCATTTTCGCTGTCTACTAAATAGAATCATAGGTTAATATCTGTAAAAATGATTCAAAGAACAAAAATAGACTGAGCGTCTTTTTTCTAAATCTTCCCTTGATGGTGTCTAACCACACTTGTATCTTAATGTATTGTTACGTAAGTATAGTGTGAGATGTAGAAAACACGTCATAGGAACTTTCTATCATTACAAACACCGTCTGTTTCATGTTACATCGCATTTCCTTATTTGTTCTTAAAACGCATAGCATAAATGTTTGTTTGTTTGTTTTGCCTTCTCTTATGGTTTAAACAGGTTAATCATAACGCCAAATTTAAATTCCTATCCTCATTAACTGTGCCAGGATATGTGTTTCCCCAGTTATATTATATGGATGTGAAACATGGGCTCTTATATTAAGGGAGGAGAAAAGATTAAAAGCCGAGCGGTTAAGGTAGGAAGCCTTGGCGCAGAGCTACGGGACTTGCGCTGGTTCGAGTCTCCATGGGGGAAGACATTCTCATGGCATTTCGGCCACTATGGCACCGGTGTCCACCCAGCATCGTGAGGCAATTGGATAGCTACAATAAGTAGTGGCTCCAATTTGAGGAACCAGCTATAACGGCTGGGGGACTCGACATGCTAACCACATGTCACCCCTACACTGGCTGTTGATCATCTACCTCTGTGATTGACACATGTGGATGTGAAGGGCCAGCAGCCGGCTGGTAAAAGGGCAACCGCTTAAAAGTGGAAAGACCCTCAATCGGAGGAAAATATTTGGACCAAGGAGAGACGAACTGACAGGTGAATGGAAAATACTTCATAACAGCAAGGCACATGATCTTAATAAGAAACCAGATATATACTCGTACAGTAAGTACAGCTAAGTATCTTAGACAGCAATGGGGATGGCGTATGGGACAAATGGGGAATGAAAGAGGGGCACGGAAACTCATGTAGGAAAACTAGAGGCAAGCGGCAAGTAAGCAGGCCTAGAATGGGGTGCGAGAATATATTAACCATTGTTTGAGTGAAATGGATAATACAAGGTTGATTGGTAAACATTTAGCACAGGACTGGGATGTATGGAGAGCGCATGTCCGCGCAGCCATGAAACGATATTTATAGCAAAGTAACTTGACATTTTGATAGCTCTAGGCTTACCTCAAGTTGACCAGTTATTGCATCAATATAATGATTTTTCAGGAATTATTTAAACAAATTTAGTATGAATGGTTTAAGAAACAAAAATGAAATTTTATAAAGTAATGACTGTTCCTGTATTGATGTATGGATCAGAATGTTGGACGATCACTAAAAGACAAGAACAAAGATTGGAAGCAGCTGAGATGAGATTTTTAAGAAATACAGCAGGATATACTCTGCTGGATAAGAAAAGAAATGAAGACATAAGAAAGCAACTAAATATTTTCAAACTTACAGACCGAATGATTAAATATAGGAACGACTGGAAAGAACATATTGATTGCCAGCATAAAGATTTCCAAAATTATTACTAAATTATAAACCGCACGGAAGGAGAAATGTTGGTCGCCCGCACAGAAGATGGTCTGAACAATTTTAACAATTCTAGCTTTCATGAAACCGGAACGAGCCAACAGGCTTAATCCCTGGATGACGATGATGATGATGATGTTTAAAGATAGATTTACACTATACGTAAGTCTAACAATGACAAATGAGGGAAATTTTGATGAAGTGGCTGATAAGAGCAATAATTACAAACAGGAATGAGATGTACAAAGAAATTAAACATAGGCTCAATTCTGGAAATGCGTGCTATTATGCATTGCAGAGACTCTTGATGTCCCAACTCCTTTCAAAAAACGTTAAACTGAAAATATATAAAACATTCTTTCAAGATTGTGTTACCAATTTAGTTGGTACTGTTTAATATATTCCAAAACTGGCGTAGTCTTCAATTCTTTTAAGATATCGGTGTTCCTTTTCCGATCCCATCTGGTGTAACCCACTGTTCTGCGCATGAATCTCATTTCATAAGCCGTTATTCTGCTTTCATGTTGTCTTTTCATGCTTCACTACCATAGGTCAACACTGGTCTAGCCAAAATGTTATATAAACGTAATCTCGTGTTTTTTTTGTACAAGGGATGGTTTCATAACTTGATTAATAATTCCCAAACTTTTATTATAACTAGCGTAGTGGTTAAGGCACTGAGCTACAAGCCGGAGGCTCGAGGGTTCAAGTCCCGTTGGGGTCAGGATTTTTAAACTGACCCAAACCCTTTGGCGGCACTATGGCCCTGGGGTCGACTCAGCCTGTAACGAAAATGAGTACCAGACGCTTGTTCTGGGGGTAAAGGCGGCCGTCACGCAGGGCTGACATAAAGTGCCGATTGTCTAGAAAAAGTGGGAGTCTTAACCTCCTACTACCCCAAGGGTCTCCGGGCCTGTTGTGGGATCACTTTACTTTACTTTAGTAATTTTTTTCAGGGATATCCTTTTCATCCCAGAGACAGAGAGAGAGAGAGAGAGAGAGAGAGAGAGAGAGAGAGAGAGAGAGAGAGAGAGAGAGAGAGAGGAGGAGAGAGAGAGAGAGAGAGAGAGAGAGAGAGATAGAGAGAGAGAGAAGAAGAAGAAGAGAGAGAGAGAGATAATATCCAAAATATTTAAATTGATTAAATCTCTCTAAAATTTTATTCTGGAGACAGATTTTACTTTGTATGGGGTACTTCCCATGAAATGCCATAATTTTAGTTTTGTTAATTGATATTTCCATATTAAATTTGGCAGCTATTTTTTGTAAATTATAAATAGATGGTTGCAAATCATTTTCGGAAAGTGCCAGAAGAGCTAAATCGTCTGCAAAAAGAATAGCAATGAGTTTGAGGTTCCTACTGATGGGTATATATCCTCGTTGTGTTTTCCTCCATTCGTTTATTAATTTATTCATATATATATATAATGAAAAACACCGGCGAAAGTCCACATCCCTGTCTTACACCGTTGATCTTTTCCCAAGAAGATAATTTGCCATCTTGTTTAACAGAGATTTCTTTATCTTTATAGATGTTGAAGATATTAGTAATATATTGTTGTGGAACGTTATCATCAGCTAAAATTTGTAGTAATATATTTCTGTCTACTTTGTCAAAAGCCTTTATGAAGTCAACGAAGGCGATATGAGTTTCTATATTGAATTCCTTGTGCTTTTCTAATAGTAGTTTTAGAGTGAAGAATCCATCTGTACAAGATCTACCCTTTCTGAATCCATTCTGCTCTTCTCCAATTATATTTTCATATTTTTTTTTTCAATTTATTCTTAACTATATTAGCATACATTTTATATCCAGAGTTCAACGAGCTAATTCCACGATAGTTATCTTTGATTTGGCGACTTCCTTTTTTGAAAATTGGTATTACAATGGATTTGTTCCAGCTTTGTGGTGGTTCTTGTCCTTCCCATATCATATTAAGGAGAATAAGAAATATGTCTAAAAAAATTTTAGTTGGAAATTTAAATAATTCTTGATTAATATGATCTTCTCCGGGAGCTTTGTTACTTTTTAATGATTTAACAACATCAGTTAATTCATCTGTACTCTGTAATCCAATATTATTAAATTTTAGTTTTTAATAATGCGGCATAATGTTGAAAAATGATTGGTCCTGTGCGATTCCACTGTAAGCAAGTTTTACTGTACCAATACTTTTTTTTAGTCCTAGTAATGACGAACTTCGCTATCGCTCTAAATAGCGTATTGGATATAACTGGTTTAACAGTTGGATGGTAATGTGGGAAGAATCTCCTACTTTCAGTGAACGAACTAACAGGTACTAGGCAGTAGGGAAATTAACGACCACAGTAAGACACGTGCGACCCTGACATACTGAAAGAGAAATACTTTGCGCTGTACGCTCGGCATGTGTGCACATAACATACGTAGTACTACGGCAGTTAAATCTGTCTCAACATCAACTTACAATTTATTGCACAAAACACGTTCTGCAAGAAATGATTTTTAGAAATCCTACAATAGCGGCAATGAAAGTAACGGATAAGTGGCTTTTCATCATCAAAATCGTCAAAGAGCCAATTTGCTTCGACCCGTTAAATTGTTCACGTCTGTACGTTTATATTTTCTTCAATGAAGCAAAGATTATTGACCTATGTTTCAAAACACTTAACTTCTAACTTCTCCTCACTATCAAAAAGTTCTTAGGAAAATTTTTGGGCCAAAAAAGAAATCAACAGACAGGTGAATAAAGAAAACTACATAATACTGAGCTACGTGGTACTGTATATATAGGAAGCCAGATATCATAAGAACAGTTAAGTCTCATAGATTGAGATGGGCAGGACATGTGGCACGTGTGGGGAATGAAAGAGGTGCATGGAAGCTTTCTGTAGGAAAACCAGAGGGAAAATGCCCAGTTGGTAGACCAAGAATAAGGTGGGAGAATAACATTATCAATGATTTGAGGGAAGTACGTTATACAGGGGATGATTGGAAAACATTAGCTCAGGAAAGGGATGTATGGAGAGCTTATGCCCGGGCGACCATGAACCTATAGGTTCGATAGAGCAAGTGAGTTAGTTATCTAACAAGGGAACTGTCAATCTGCCTTGAAATTTTTCCCACAGAAGTGTTCTGATGTACCATGACCGTTCCAAAAAAATATTTGCCGTTTTAAAATGCAAAACACAGAAATAGAAACCAGTATCCAGCAATGGCAATCCACTGTACGGAGCACATGACTTATAGCCGAGGGATATAAGGCGGGAGCAGGGTAGACGGTAGGTAGTGGGGTGTTGTATTACTTCCCTATAGTTTAAATGAGAAATCTGACGCTAGATTTTAGTGCCTTGCAGACAAAAACGCAGATTTTTTGGACACGACCTTCTGTACATCAAAACACTTCTCTGGGAGAAATTTTAAGGTAGGTTTCGGCATGCAATGGTTTACAGCTTCCTAGTGTGAGTAAATTGAATTTATTGACTTTTCTTAAACGAAAGGCAATTTGTCTTCTTCTTCTTCTTCTTCTTCACTTCACGGGCTAGGCAAAATGCCTGTTTCACCTCACAGTTGTTCTGTCCATCTTTTCACTGACCTTCCTACATTCCTTGAACCTCTTGGCTTGTAGTTAAATGCTGCTTTTGACTGGGGTGCATTCTCATTAAGAAGTGAGGTGTATAATTTATGCTCGTAATAAAATTGTAAATAAAGGACATCTATCGACAAGTTAGAAAAAGCATATAAACGTTGATTAGATCGGCCGATATTCTATTTTTCTGTAATAAATAAATAAGAAATAGAACTTGCTTATTATTGGTACCTTCCTAACTTGTATTCAGTTTAATTCCCGTAAAATTCGATCTCACCTGAGAAAAAAGTTTCTATCATTGACTGATGATGTAGTACTACTGGCCGATAGCGAGGAGATACTAAAGGCCAACACGCATACACTATTGAGTAACACTAAGAAATTAGGACTGGAAGTAAATATCAGTAAAACTAAATATATGGTCACACGTAGAAATTCAGTATATAATGGAAATGGACAGCTAATGACAAATGAGGGAAATTTTGAGGAAGTGGCTGAATTCAAATACCTAGGAACAATAATCACAAATAGGAATGAGATGCACAAATAAATTAAACATAGGCTCAATTCTGGAAATAAGTGTTATTATGCATTACAGGGACTCTTGACGTCCCGACTCCTTTCAAAAAAACATTAAACTGAAAACATATAAAACTAAATAAAAATAAAAGTACGTTTTATTTGATTTTCATATTTATTATATAATTCAGTGACAGCTGTTTCGGTACACTGTACCTTCTTCAGACATGTTAACAAATTATGAATTGTGTATAGGTGTGTTGGAACACAATTCATAATTTGTTAACATGTCTGAAGAAGGTACAGTGTACCGAAACAGCTGTCACTGAATTATATAATAAATATGAAAATCAAATAAAACGCAGTTTTATTTTTATTTAATTAATAAGTATGGATTTTCATCAAGTAAACACCAACTCAATTGATTAAATATAAAACTATTATTCTACCAGTTATATTATATGGATACAAAACATGGACTCTTACTTTAAGGGAGGAAAGGAGATTACGAGTATTTGAGAATAAAGTTCTTAGGAAAATTTTTGGACCAAATAGAGATGAGCAGACATGTGAATGGAGAAGACTACATAACAGTGAACAACATGATCAGATATAATAAGAACAGTTAAGTCTCGTAGACTGCGATGGGCAGGACATGTTGCACGTATGGGGAAAGAAAGACGTGCATGGAAACTTCTTATAGGAAAGCCAGAGGGAAAACGTCCAGTTGGTAGACCAAGAATGAGGTGGGAGAACAACATTAACTATGATTTGAGGGAAGTAGATTATACAGGGAGTGATTGGAAAGCATTAGCTGAGGATAGGGATGTATAGAGAGCTTATGTCCGTGCGGCCATGAACCTACGGGTTCGATAGTGCCAGTGAGTGAGTAAGTATCATTGACAGTAACGTACACAATTCAGTCACATGGCGGGTAAAAGTAACACCACGAGTCCCCCAACAGACGGAGTTGGCGGAGTAATGCCTTATGCATGTTTGTTTACAGTACAATTGGAACTTAGCTCGTATACACTGCTGCATAGCAAGGGAGTAGTCTGCATTATTAAGATATAGATACTGCAGGTGCTGAAAAGAAGTTATGGCTGACATGTACGACCTACATTATATACACGGTCCAGCACTAAGAGCAGACTTCAATTAATTGCCTTAGTAACGCCAAGATCCGAATATAAACGGGTTTTATGTCGTCTACACTCTACATTATAGTAATTTGTAACGAATGTGTCGCAGTGAGAAACACATTATACAGGGTGTAACAGGACCTCACCGACAAAATGATAGGGATGATAGGCCATGCAGAGAGGATCATTTTTTGTGAAGGAACATAGAGTCCCAAACGCGTCATTTATGAGTTATGTGTTGATAAAGGTGTTCACCCGTAAGGGTCGGAATTGCATCAAACGATTGTACACATATAATTTTATTGACTATTTAACTCATGCCCCAAATGGCAGTCAATGACCAATCACATTTCAATTATTTTTATTTACAACCAACTACAGTCGTGTTTCGCCTCGAATTTATGAACTGAAGTTTATCATATTAAAGAAAGCTTCTCCTTTTTAACATTCTGAATATATCATAGCATTATTTTGCAGTGACTGACTCCCTAAGAAATACGGCTACCAGATTGCGTTCATATATATATATATTATATATATATATATGCTATAATTTGTGTGTATATATATATATATATATATATATATATATATATATATATATATATAGTGCATGTTAGCAGATAGCGCATGCGGGAGATAATATAAAAACATTTGTAGCAATTGATTATACCATGAAACAAGAAACCACTGTTTGCACTTTCTTAAACGAATTATTTTCCAGGATATGACGTTGCAGAAAAATACAATTGACATATTTACATCATAGGACATCAAAAATTAATTAATACCTATAATGTTGGTTATAAATTTCTCCACTAGGATGCCCAAGACCGTAGGCTTTGGAGATTTGGCACGGGAAGATGGCAGCAGCTGTAAAAACCCGAAGATAGATAGATAGATAGATAGATAGATAGATAGATAGATAGATAGACAGACAGACAGACAGACAGACAGACAGACAGACAGACAGACAGACAGACAGACAGACAGACAGACAGACAGACAGACAGACAGACAGACAGACAGACAGACAGACAGACAGACAGACAGACAGACAGACAGACAGACAGACAGACAGACAGACAGATAGATAGATAGATAGATAGATAGATAGATAGATAGATAGATAGATAGATAGATAGATAGATAGATAGATAGATAGATAGATAGATAGATAGAAAAAATATAAATATAGAGTGAGTCCAAATTCCCCTTACAGAGTTTGAAGACCAAGACAATTAAATTTAACATAGGAAGCCATGTACGGAAATGTACCGTTTTTTCCGTTAAACACAAAATACCACTACAACACATTTGTTCTCTCTGACTCCTGCTGCCTGTCATCTGAAACCACTTACAAGAAGGACTCGATGTGACGACCATCGACTTCAATACAGATGTGATACTTCCGCACCATTTTCTCGCATACACGATCACCAATCCCTGGTCCTCCGCCGTAGCCATAACTCGTGCTACACTCAGATTCAACCCAGGAAGTTACTGTATGTTTGGAATAGAGAACTGGGTTGCCATTTTAACAGTAATTTCTTGAGAGAAAACCTTAAATAAAACTGAAGATTGCAACACAGCAGGTACATAGTTGTAAGTTGCAGTCGTCCAAGCCACCCCCTCTTAAAGAATAAAACAGTTACCACTTGTCACTGAGCTCGTGCGGATCTGTACTATCCTGTATGAAAGTGTCGATTCTCATATTTACTACAAAACTAGTTTGCATGCCGTAAAATAAAATGTTTTTTAAATGTATAGTGCATAGATTTGGAAAAAGTACTGCTAACCTTGCTCCTCCATCCCTTCCTAAACAAACAACTGCCGTTATTATGAGTTTGTCAACATCTACACCGTACGTAGGGGGACACTGGCGTAGCCCATAAGGTCTGTAGTAACTTCCTGGGTTGAATTAGATTGTAGTAGGTCTTCCTCGGATTCTACCAGGGTATAGTATATTAAGGTTTTCTTGTGACCCCATAGGTAGTAGTCTATTGGAGTCAAGTCGAGAGAACGTGTAGGCCAAGCAATCGGAACTGCCATTGCACCGAGCTTCCTACATTAAAGTTAGAGTCCAATACTCCGACAATAATTTTGTTTCCGTTTTTTATTAGAATTTATGTATAAGGTATGGTGGCAAAGAATCCACGTTAGAAATAAGAAGACCTGCATTATTTATGTAGATTAATGTCAAACTATAAAATCGTTAAAAAACAAACTAAAGAATTGTTTAATAACAAACTAACTTACACACCACACTGATATTATTTTAACAATTAATAAATTAAAAAAAAAAATAGAATCGCACAAACAAAATTAGCAATAAATGCTTTAAACTCTGTTTGGTGGAGCAAAAATATTACAAAAATAGAAAATTACAAATATATCAAACCGTAATTCAGAGCATTTTAACATATGGTGCTGAAGTCTGGCAAAATCCTACCAGGGAAATGAAAAGAATTTTAAGTACAGAAATGGATGTTTTAAGAAGATCAGCTGGAAAATCTAGAATGGATAGAATACGAAATAAAGAAATAAGGGAAATTATGAGTGTACAAGAGGAGCCGGACATCATAGACATTATAGAAAAGAAAAGATTGCAGTGGTATGGTCATTTGAAAAGAATGCCAGAGCAAAGATTGCCAAAAATTGTTATGGAATGGATCCCTATGGAAAGGAGGAAGAGAGGAAGACCGAAGAAAACTTGGATAAAAGGGGTACAAGCAGCTATAAATATCAGAGGAATGGAGGAAGATCAATGGATGGACAGAGAGGAATGGCGTTTGGTTTCCGGAAGACGGCGGCAGCTGCCATGATACCGGATGATGATGATGATGATGATGAATAAATTAAATTATTTATATCAAAGAACAGACAAAAACATAACACAGAAATAAGACAAGTAGAAGAATTGAACACAACAATAGAGAAATACAGAACACACTGGAAAGAACACTTGGCAAGGATGACTGAGAATAGAATACCAAAAGCAGCATACAACTATTCACCACGAGGAAGAAGAAGTTTGGGAAGACCAAGGAAAATATATAAAGAGCAGCAATTTGGAGCCGGAACAGGCTAGTAAATAAGCCTAAACCGTGAAGAATAAGAAGAATAAGAAGAAGAAGAATAAATTATTTATGAAAATTATATTAAGATCAACAAATATTTTCGTTTGTTTAAACATTGTATAACCGTAAAATTAGTTTTCTCTATGTCATTATTTTTCTTTGTTTTTTTTATATACGTTAGACAGGGACGGTCTACCAACAATTTCATTTATCTTGCTTGAATACACTGGCATTATCGAACCCGTAAGTTCATGGCCGCGCGGACATAAGCTCTCCATACATCCCTATCCTGAGCCAATGTTTTCCAATCATCCCCTGTATAATCTACTTCGCTCAAATCATAGTTAATATTATTCTCTCACCTCATTCTTGGCCTTCCAACTGGGCGTTTTTCCTCTGGTTTTCCTTATTATTAGTTTTAGTCTTAATTTTAACTGTCATTAACTGACTGTATTATAGATCGTAATATAATAGATATTATCTTATTGATCAAATCTTCATTTAGTATTTAATATTAGAGTTAATTGAGATTGTTATATTCTGATGTAATATATGTTTGTCCTGGTGAGTGGAAGAGAAAACCACATGGCCTTAATTCCACCAGGCTAAATAAATAAATAAATAATGTAAACATAGTAGAAAGTAAAATCCAAGCAGCCGAGATGAAATTTTTAAGAAGAGTAAAAGGCTGCACTAGAATGGACCAGGTAAGAAACGAGGATATCCGTGAAGAACTGCAGATCTACTCCATAAAAGAAAATATATTTAACAATAAGATACAGTAGAAAGAATGGAAGAAAGTAGATTACCAAATAAAATCTTCCATTATTTTCCAAGAGGAAGAAGAGATGTCGGACGTCCTCGGAAGAGATGGTCTTAGATCTATTAGTGAAGACGGTTGGTAAACCAGGAAGTGAAGAAGAAGAAGATGTAAACATAGTGTCAATAATGTAAAAGTATTGATTTATATTTAACTTACCGCCACTGAATTCCTATCAACTTACATCTCCGTTCGTCACACGCTAGTACAACATGCCCGGCTCAAACTGGGCACGCATGATTTTTACATTATTATCATATCTGAACTCACTTCCTTTACTGAGAACTGTTAAGATTAGTTTGAGTCCTGCTTTTCTTTTACAAGCGTTACGGACAATTGTTTTATCTGTATCAGCCACCGTCCACAATTTGCCTATTAATTTCACGTCAGACTGTACTTACATTTTCGTCTATAAGGACGGCTGCTTTAAATTTCCGTGAACAAAGTATATCTCCATGAAATGTCAACATTAGATAACACAAGAAACATTGTATAGATATAATTAGAACTAATGATGCGTTCGTGTTTATTAGTTACCGTCCTCGTTAAGAAAATCACTCGTGCCAACTGTGAGCGTCACGTAGGAAGATCCCAATGATCGATTTTACTCGAAATCCTGGGCGCTTTCCATTGACAGATTCTGGCGCGCTTTCAGTACTGCATAAAAAATCGATCACGTTGCCGCTTGCAATACGAAGCCAGAGGGACATCAGCATTATCTGGATTTTAGGGTAGTGAATTATACAGGGAATGTCCGTCGCCGTGGCGTAGTCGGTAGAGTCCCTACCTTCCACTCCGGCGACCCGAGTTCGATTCCCGGCGGGTTAGGGGATTTTAAAAATCTCCACTTTGGGTCTGGACGTGTGTAATGTCCCTAATGCTCGACTGAGTGCACAGTTCCTAATAAAAAAATTATACAGGGAATGATTGGAAAATATTAGCTCAGTATATGGATGTAAAGAGAGCTTATGTCCACGCGGCTATGAGTCTCGTTTTTTATAGTGCCAGTGAGTTACTAATTAATTTAATATTTACACACATTTATATATATATATATATATATATATATATATATATATGGTTTTGAGGTAGCGTGCTGCCTTGTCACGCAGCGGGCCCGGTTCGTCCCCGGTCGGGACAGTTTTTCTGCGTGAGGTTTTTATCGGGATTTTTCCTCAACTGTAAGACAAATGTCAGGAAAACTTTAAGGCCCAAACGGTCCCCGAAATCATATGGCCATCATCGTCATCCTTATCATTATCATCATAATCATCCTTCACCGGTGCGGCAAGCAAAGGGAAGCTACCACACCTACAATTCCCTAATAAAGCTGCAAAGCATAGCATGAAAATGCTATGATTGCAGTGAAAGACCTGCCCTCGGGCAGAATTACTATGGAGGATATATATATATATATATATATATATATATATATATATATATATATATATATGTATACACACACACACACACACACGACAAAATGATATGGATGATAGGCCATGCAGAGAGGATAATTTTTTGTGAAGGAACATATAATCGCAAACACGTCGTTTATGAGTTATGCGCAGATGAAGATGTTCAACCATAAGGGTCAGAATTGAATACAAACAATTGTACACGTATCATTTTATTGAAAAAGGCATGTTTTTACAATAAGTTTCAAACAGTAAGTGTTTTGACGACGTCAAAAAGAATCCTGCCATGATCGGCCGTGCTGGCCGATCGCTGCTGCAACGATATCAAACATGTAATGAGGCCCAGGGTCGATTGTTTGAACACTTATTGTAAAAACATGCCTCTTTTCAATAAAATGATACGTGTACAATTGTTTGTATTCAATTCCGACCCTTACGGGTGAACACCTTCATCTGCACTTAACTCATAAAACGACGTGTTTGCGACTATATGTCCCTTCACAAAAAATGATCCTCTCTGCATGGCCTATCACCCCTATCATTTTGTCGGTGAGGTCCTGTTACACCCTATATATATATATATATATATATATATATAATAGCTATGATCTCGAGGTAGCATGCTGCCTTGTTGCACAGCGGGCCCGAGTTCGAGTCTCGGTCGGGACAAGTTTCCTGGGAGAGGTTTTATCGAAGTTTTCCTCACCCCGAACATCATATGACCATCATTATCATCATCATTCATATTAGGATTAGATTAAGTTTAGGATTAGGAATCTCCTTAATCATCATCAACCATCGCGGCAGCGTAACCACGTCTTCCAGAGTGGCATACAATATCGCCAATGCCAGGAGAGAACATCAGAAATTAAATGACAACTAGGGGCATTGAATAAATAAATACGTGTGTGCGATTGTGTGTATTTACGTTATATAATAATACGTAATGATGTATTCACTGAAGGGTGAATAAATATATATATAAAGACATATAAATGTTTGTGTTAGTATTCCTGAGTAGCTTAAATGGTTAGAGCGCTAAACGTACAGAGTTTAGAAACTCGGGTTCAAATCCCGACTCAAGCATTCATTTTCTATATCATATTTGCCTTCATTTGTCAAAAATATAGTTATAACGTCTAAATATACAAGCGTTACTGCTATAAAGTAAATATTCTCTTAAAAAATTTGCCTGTTATATTGGCCTCTAGATGTAAGTTGGAATGACTTCCCGCTACCTCTTGCGTGAATTGAGAATACTACATATATATAAAATGTATGTTTGTGTTGGAATACTTGAGTAGCTCAGTTGGTTAGAGCGCTAAACGTACATAGTTTAGAGACTCCTGTTCAAATCCCGACTCAAGCATTAATTTTTCTTTTCATATCATATTTGCCTTCATTGCCAATTGTCAAAAATATAGTTATAATACACCATACACACACACACACACACACACACACACACATATATATATATATATATATTATATATATATATGTAATGTACCTAGTATAAAGTGTCATCAACTGTTCATATAATTAAAGCATTATAGGCCTTTCGGGACCAGTCCCATCCTCAGCAGAAGATTGTTCACTACTGCCCAGCTACAGACATTTTTTGTGATTCATTTCACGAAAAAATTTGTAGTGGAATTTATTGATATTTTGTTTTCGAAAAATGTATAGATTTACAGTATCAATACGCACTGTTCTGTTTGGCTGTTCGTGCTTATTTCTGTTCCAATATTAAATAAGTTCATGTATTATATATATATAATATATATATATATATATATAAATATATATATGTAATGTACCTAGTATAAAGTGTCATCAACTGTTCATATAATTAAAGCATTATAGGCCTTTCGGGACCAGTCCCATCCTCAGCAGAAGATTGTTCACTACTGCCCAGCTACAGACATTTTTTGTGATTCATTTCACGAAAAATTTTGTGTTAATAGTGGAATTTATTGATATTTTGTTTTCGAAAAATGTATAGATTTACAGTAACAATGCGCACTGTTCTGTTTGGCTGTTCGTGCCTATTTCTGTTCCAATATTAAATAAGTTGAAAGGGCGATAGAAAAATTGAAGATGTATAAAGCATCAGGTTCAGATGAGATCCCAGCAGAACTGATAAAATCAGGGGGAGAAAAATTGATGGACAAGATATGTTGGTTGCTTAGTATGATTTGGGAAAAAGAAGCTCTTCCAGATGAATGGAAGGAATCAATTATCGTACCAATTTATAAGAAAGGAGATAAAACTGATTGCAACAACTATAGGGGCATCTCATTACTTTCAACTTCGTACAAAATTCTAACAAATATATTAGTAAGCAGACTTGCTCCCTATATTGATGACATTCTAGGAGATCATCAATGTGCATTTAGAAGAAACAGGTCTACAACAGATCAGATTTTTAGTATAAGACAGATTTTAGAAAAGAAATGGGAATATAATGGTACTGTACATCAACTATATGTAGACTTCAAAAAGCATATGATTCAATTAAGAGGGAGAAGTTATATAGTATCCTGCTGGAGTTCGGAATTCCCAAAAAGTTAGTTAGACTTATACGAATGTGTCTAAATGGCTCAACGAGTAGGGTGCGTGTAGGCAAACAGTTTTCAGACACTTTTGAAATCCAGAATGGGTTGAAGCAAGGAGATGCACTATCTCCTCTACTATTTAATTTTGTACTAGAGCATGCCATTAAATCTTTAGAGAATAAGGAAGGCTTACAACTGAATGGTATTAATAAGCTGTTAGTTTATGCTGATGATGTGGTACTACTGGCCGATAGCGAAGAGATACTAAAGGCCAACACGCACACACTATTGAGTAACACTAAGAAATTAGGACTTGAAGTAAATATCAGTAAAACTAAATATATGGTCACACGTAGAAATACATTATATAATGGAAATGGACAGTAATGACAAATGAGGGAAATTTTGAGGAACTGGCTGAATTCAAATACCTAGGAACAATAATCACAAATAGGAATGAGATGCACAAAGAAATTAAACATAGGCTCAATTCTGGAAATGCATGCTATTATGCATTGCAGAGACTTTTGATGTCCCAACTCCTTTCAAAAAACGTTAAGCTGAAAATATATAAAACTATTATTCTACCAGTTATATTATATGGGTGCGAAACATGGACTCTTACTTTAAGGGAGGAAAGGAGATTACGAGTATTTGAGAATAAAGTTCTTAGGAAAATTTTTGGACCAAAGAGAGATGAACAGACAGGTGAATGGAGAAGACTACATAACAATGAACTACATGGTCTTTATAGGAAGCCAGATATAATAAGAACAGTTAAGTCCCGTAGACTGCGATGGGCAGGACATGTTGCGCGTATGGGGAATGAAAGACGTGCATGGAAACTTCTTGTAGGAAAGCCAGAAGGAAAACGCCCAGTTGGTAGACCAAGAATGAGGTGGGAGAACAACATTAACTATGATTTGAGGGAAGTAGATTATACAGGAAATGATTGGAAAGCATTAGCTCAGGATAGGGATGTATGGAGAGCTTATGTCCGCGCGTCCATGAACCTACGGGTTCGATAGTGCCAGTGAGTAAGAGAGTAAGAGTATATTAAATAAGTTCATGTATATATATATATATATATATATATATGTATATATAATATGAAAAGAAAAATGAATGCCTGAGCCAGGATTTGAGCCCGAGTCTCTAAACTCTGTACGTTTAGCGCTCTAACGACCTGAGCTACCCAAATATTCCAATTCAAACATACATTTTTCTTATATGCGTTTATACACCGTGAATATATTTAGCTACCTAGGATGCAGAATGTTATATGAAAACGAAAAGGATATCACAAATATCACAAACAAAACCATTAACTTAACGATATAAGTTATGAATCATCTTCGTCAACTTCGGTTCTACAGCTCGTTGAGTTTATCCTTGATCTACCGAACAACAACTCGCCATTCTTTCTGTCTTGAATTGCAGTTTCCAGTTCTTCTCAAATCATTCTCCACGTCATTCATCCATCTAATCCTGGGTCTACAATGTCTTCTTTTAGAGTCAAACTTTGCGTCCAGTACTACCTTGGGGGGTTCGGTTTGCGCCCATTCTATATAATTCGACTCTTCTACCTTTAATATGTGCTGTTATATCTATGTCTTTGTATAAAACTTGTAGTTCTTGGATAGTTAAAATTCTCCAGACTCTTATCTCTAGTTGGGTCATATATCTTCAAGTAGAATTATAAATATAATGTTAAAACCGTCTCAAGTACAAAAACACACAAGATTAAAAGTACTTGAGAATGAAGTCCTTAGGGATTTTTTAGAGAGTCGTACAGACAGATGAATGGAGAAGATTACTAACATTTAGCTACACGACCTTCATGGAAAACCAGACATAATAAGAGCAGATAAATCTGGTAGTCTGCAATGTGTAGGACATGTGGCACGAATGAGGAATGAAAGTGGGGCATAGAAATTCCTTGTGGGAAAACCAGAGATAATTTGCCCAGTATATAAGCCAAGAATGAGGTGGGAGAATATCATTAACCATGATTTGAGAGAGGTAAATTATACAGGGTATGATCAGAAAACATTAGCTAGGATATGTAGGTATAGAGATCTTATGTTCGCGCGGCCATGTACCTCCGGGTTTGATAGTGCTAGAGATAGTTAGTGATATCCTAGGAAGAAAAAATATTTGTTTGTTAGATTTATCAATGTTATTGTTATGTCTCCTATGTGAATGATAATATTGTTTTTGCGCTATAGTGCATTTTGTCGTACTTACAGCAATGGCGACCATGATTGAAAGTTCAACTTCCTACATTTGGGGTTATCAGCCTAAATAACTATATTGTAATAAAATAACTATATTCTAATAGTCCACCGCTGTGGTCTCGAGGTAGCGTGCTGCCTTGTCACGCAGTGGGCAAGGTTGCATTCCCGATCGGGACAGGCTCCTGGATGAGGTTTTTTCGAGATTTTTCCTCACCTGTAAGACAAATTTCAGGAAACTTAGGTCCCAACGGTTCCCGAAAATCATCGGGCCATCATCATCATCCTTATCATTATCATCATCGTTCCTCACAGGTGTGGAAAACAACGGGAAGATACCACACCTATAATTCCCTAGTAAAGCTGCAAAGCACAGCATGAAAATGCTATGATTACTGTGAAAGACCTACCCTCGAGCAGAATTACTATGGATGGATGGATATTGTAATATTACATATTACAAAAACGCGTGTGGGAAGTAAAACGGCTGCCCTACGTACAATGTATATACAAAAAAATATCCAAAAGGTAGTGTTAATATACATTATACGAAACAAATCACTGCATATTAAATGAACTGAACTTTATTTGAAACAATATAAAACAATAAATACGCATTTTCCGCCATTTTATCACTAATATTGGTCTCACGGCCTCCTTAATTTCAACTAATAAACATTGCCCACACTGTTAACGTTAGTCAGTTGTTTATAATGAACGCAAATATCCAACAAAGATGTTATTAAGTCCACCGCTGTGGTCTCCAGGTAGCGTGCTGCCTTATCACGCAGCAGGCCCGGGTTCGATCCCCGGTCGGGACAGTTTTTCTGGGTGAGGTTTTTATCGGGGTTTTTCCTCGCCTGTAATACAAATGTCAGGAAAAATTCAAGGCCCAAACGGTCCCCGAAATCATATGGCCATCATCTTCATCATCCTTCAGCGGTGCGGTGTGGAAAGCAACGGGAAGCTACCACACCTACAATTCCCTAGTAAAGCTGCAAGCATACCATGAAAATGCTATGATTGCAGTGAAGGACCTGCCCTCGGATAGAATTACTATGGATGGATCGATATTGTAATATTACATATTACAAAAACGCTACCCTCTATGTATACTACATACAATGTATATACAAAAATATATCCAAAAGGTAGTGTTAATAAACATTATACGAAACAATTCACTGCATTTTAAATGAACTGAACTTTATTTGAAACAATATAAAACAATAAATACGCACTTTCCGCCATTTTATCACTACTATTGGTCTCACGGCCTGCTGTAGTTTCAACTAATAATCATTGCCCACACTGTTGACATTAGTCAATTGTTTATAATGAACGCAAATATTTCCAACAAAGATGTTATTATTTTACTATTATTTGTTATTTTGAAAACACCATCGCGCAAAAAATAATGTTTAACGCACGTTTGTGAAGTGTTTTACAGAATCGAGGAAAATGTTTAAAAAAACCGAGCGATAGTGAGGTTTTTAAACATTTCCTTCGATTCTGTAAAAACCACTTCCCAACCTCGCATCGTAATATCCCGTACTATTTTAATAATGTGAATAATGAATAATGCATTTCAAAACAAGAAGATTAACATGTTAAATAGAAACATGTGACCATTTCCTAGTGACAATGAAGTATCTTAACAGGGTTTGTGTTGTGTAAAAGTGCATCATAACAACCGCACCTATTCACACTTAGCCATAGAAGGAAAAGAAGAGTCGTAAAGCAGACGATTCTACCTGCTGAATACTGATAAGACCAGGGGTACCAACACAATTCCATTTCATGGCCATTTCTGGCATATACTATTATATAACCCTTAAATTCGCAATGTTTCCTATAGGATGCTTCAATTGTTTTAATTTATCTTCTTCATGATCATCGACAACCGGTATCATGGCAGCTGCCGCCGTCTTCCGGAAACCAAACGCCATTCCTCTCTGTCCATCCATCGATATTCCTCCAATCCATGACATTTCTAGCCACTTGTACACCTTCTATCCAATTTTCTTTGGTCTTCCTTTCTTCCTCCTTCCCATCATCATAAGTATTATTATTATTATTATTATTATTATTATTGTTATTGTTATTATTGTTATTATTATTATCGTATAAAATGTTTGTACATGAAATTTACATCTAATGTATCTTTAACTGTTTATAATTAGTATAAGTTAGTGTATATCTATCCATCCATCCATAGTAATTCTACCCAATGGCAGGTCCTTCACTACAATCATAGCATTTTCATGTTAAGTTTGCAGCTTTGCTAGGGAATTGTAGGTGTGGTAGCTTCCCGTTGCTTTCCACACCGGTGAAGGATGATGATGATGATGATGGCCATATGATTTCGGGGACCGTTTGGGCCTTAAATTTTTCCTGACATTTGTCTTACAGGTGAGGAAAAACCCCGGTAAAAACCTCACCCAGAAAAACTGCCCCGACGGGGGATCGAACCCGGGCCCGCTGCGTGACAAGGCAGCACGCTACCTCGAGACCACAGCGGTGGACGTGTATATCTATATTTGTCAAATATTTATTTGTATTTGTGCTGGTTGAGTGGAAGAGAAGGCCTTATGGCCTTAACTCTGCCAGAATAAATAAATCATCATCATCATAATCATCGTCATAATCACAATCTTCATCATAATCATAATCATCGTCATAATCACAATCTTCATCATAATCATAATCATCGTCATCATAATCACAATCTTCATCATAATCATAATCATCGTCATAATCACAATCTTCATCACAATCATAATCATCGTCATCATAATCACAATCTTCATCATAATCATAATCATCATCATAATCACAATCTTCATCATAATCATAATCATCGTCATCATAATCACAATCTTCATCATAATCATAATCATCATCATAATCACAATCTTCATCATAATCATAATCATCGTCATCATAATCATCATAATCACAATCTTCATCATAATCATAATCATCGTCATCATAATCATCATAATCACAATCTTCATCATAATCATAATCATCGTCATCATAATCACAATCTTCATCATAATCATAATCATCATCATAATCACAATCTTCATCATAATCATCGTCATCATAATCATCATAATCACAATCTTCATCATAATCATAATCATCGTCATCATAATCACAATCTTCATCATAATCATAATCATCGTCATCATAATCACAATCTTCATCATAATCATAATCATCATCATAATCACAATCTTCATCATAATCATAATCATCGTCATCATAATCATCATAATCACAATCTTCATCATAATCATAATCATCGTCATCATAATCACAATCTTCATCATAATCATCGTCATCATAATCACAATCTTCATCATAATCATAATCATCGTCATCATAATCACAATCTTCATCATAATCATAATCATCATCATAATCACAATCTTCATCATAATCATAATCATCGTCATCATAATCATCATAATCACAATCTTCATCATAATCATAATCATCGTCATCATAATCACAATCTTCATCATAATCATAATCATCGTCATCATAATCACAATCTTCATCATAATCATAATCATCGTCATCATAATCACAATCTTCATCATAATCATAATCATCATCATAATCACAATCTTCATCATAATCATAATCATCGTCATCATAATCATCATAATCACAATCTTCATCATAATCATAATCATCGTCATCATAATCACAATCTTCATCATAATCATAATCATCGTCATAATCACAATCTTCATCATAATCATAATCATCGTCATCATAATCACAATCTTCATCATAATCATAATCATCATCATAATCACAATCTTCATCATAATCATAATCATCGTCATCATAATCATCATAATCACAATCTTCATCATAATCATAATCATCGTCATCATAATCACAATCTTCATCATAATCATAATCGTCGTCATCATAATCACAATCTTCATCATAATCATAATCATCGTCATCATAATCACAATCTTCATCATAATCATAATCGTCGTCATCATAATCACAATCTTCATCATAATCATAATCATCGTCATCATAATCACAATCTTCATCATAATCATAATCATCATCATAATCACAATCTTCATCATAATCATAATCATCGTCATCATAATCATCATAATCACAATCTTCATCATAATCATAATCATCGTCATCATAATCATCATAATCACAATCGTCATCATAATCATCATAATCATAATCATAATCATCGTCATCATAATAATAATCATCATAATAACAATCATCTACATCGTCACCGTCACCGTCATCGTCATCATTATCACCATCATCGTCGTAGGAGTTCAACTGAAACTAAAATTTAAAAATCGCTCTAGTTGTCGCAATTTTCGATGTTTTACAACAAAACTCAGTATATCCTATTAAAATAAACCGAGGTACGCATTATCCAAAAATCAGCAAAAACCTACCATTGGATGTGGGTGTTTATCTAGAATCCGAAATTAAAAAATGACTCCAGTAAACACCATGTTTGGTTCGTCACATAATTTAATTAACCCTTAATATTTGATCGTAGTTTACAGTCCTCTAACCTACTCACTGCGCGGTTATAAGCTCTCCATACATCCCTATCTAATGAGCTAATGTTTTCCAATAATTCTCTGTATAATATACTTCCCTCAAATCATGGTTAATGTTATCCTCCCACCCCATTCTTGGTCTACCAACTGGCGCTTTCCCTCTGGTTTTTGTACAAGAAGCTTCCATGCACCCTCTTTCATTCCCCATTCGTCCCACATGTCCTGCCTATCGCAGTCTAAGCAATTTAACTGGTCTTATTATATATGGCTTCCTATGAAGACTTTGTAGTTCACTGTTATGTAGGCCTCTCCATTCATCTGTATATTCATCTCTCTTTGGTCCAAGAATGTTCCTAAAACTTTATTCTCAAATCATCATAATCTCATTTTTTCCCTTAAAGTGAGAGTCGGTGTTTCGCATCCATATAATATACCTGGAGAATAACAGTATTATATATTTTCAGTCTTACTAATAAAAATGTCTTTTACAGGCTTTCATCAATTGTTTAGTTATACAATGTATAAGCCTTATGTAGATCATGTATAATTTCCTTGCTAATAAACGTTGTGCAGGAGCTATACAACAATACAACAGTTATACACAATACGTCACATATTCCTCATCATTATGACGTCAGAACATATTACGCGCAGTTTGTAACAGAAAGAAAACAACAACTAGTGATTTTGTAAGATATGAGTACGGATAAGAATAAATAGAGATTCCCTAATTGGGGAGGTACGGAAAAAATAAGTGTGTTTTAATTATTTAGGCTATGTCAAATATACCGTAGAATTAGTTTCGCAAATAATGTGCTGCCATCTAACATCAAGAACTTCGAACAATTTTTGTAAAATAATAAAAGTTTTTCCCATTACTTATGAATTATATGCAGTGTTTTAAGATGCGTTAGAAAACGTTCAAAATAGTAGGAAATGTTAGCGACAACAGAATAACGCTTTAAACGAAAAAAAAAATCATCTGCAGTTAGAACCGGAATCGAACCTAGGACCTCATGAACAGTAGTCACTAGACTATCAAGCTAACATACGGTTTGCTGCAATAATAGTACCTCTATAATTAAATACATTTTTATATCGGTATGTGTATTATGTATTAATGATGCAAGAAAGTTTTGTTAAAATAATTTTATGAATCATTTAAACTACATTCAGGTTAAATATTGTCTCATAGCAACTATTGTAGAACATATTCTTTCGTGAATCAATGTTCAATTTTAAAATATTATTAGGCCTAATCGAGAATGAATGTAACAAAAAGGCATTTTATGATGCTTTTTTTCCTACCCAGAGCTTTATTAATATTATTTATGTCCTGTGCATCCATCAAACAGTCGCGTCGTTAAAGTGTTGCATTTTGCGTTAAATTTAAGGAAACGTTCATCAATATTATAATAAATCAATCAGTTGATCTTAAAGTCCGACATTTTGTCTAGTTATAGAATCCTTAAACAAGGCTGAAGGCATGTATAACGATTTCCATATAAAGTTGTACACCTCTTATACACTGAACAGCTAATACAGTGTTTATTAGTAAGAATTTTCAACTGAGATGTGTATAAACCTTGTATAAAAGTTACATATGGATTATTAGTAAGAGAGTTAGTAATTTAACGATTTTTGAAAGGATTTGGGACAAGAGTCCCTGTAATGTATACTAACATGCATTTCCAGAATTGAGCGTACGCTTAATTTCTTTTTGCATCTCATTCCTATTTGTAATTATTCTTCCTAGGTATTTAAATTCAGCCACTTCTTCAAAATTTCCCTTCTCTGTCATTAACTGTCCATTTTTATAATAAAATATATTTTTATGCGTAAACATATATTTAGTTTTATTGACAGAGTGGAAGTAATATTAGTATTGTATTGTATTGTATTGTAAGCCTATGTTTTCCCTTAACAGAGATTTAGGCGCTCTCCCCCTACAGGGAAGAATTTGAACCATACTAATTTAGTTACACTTGTTTTCGTATAGATGTAATTTTGAGTGGTACGTGGTCAGCGTTCCGCCTAACACTGACATCTAGGAAACCAAGGTAGTACAGACCAATAATAATAATAATAAAATAATAATTATAGATGTAAAAAGATTACCAAAATGCTAGGACGGGAAAATTCGGCAAATTTTGCTTGGAGGCCTTTTAATTCAGGCTTAAGAATTTTTTACTAGCCTAAAAATCTTCAGACTCGGGATCCACGGCTTAAAGTCCCTCCCGGAGGACTTGCTCCTTGGATTTTTCCGTCCTAAAAAATCCATCGACCCCGGCCGGGTTTGTACCCTCGACCCTCGGGACCAGAGGCAAGGAGCATAACCACTAGTCCACCGCGGCCGATAGTAATTTATTTTGAAGATTCCTTGCGTGGAATACAAAAAAAAAAGTTTCAGTAACATTTTGTGTCAAATACTTTTTTTTTAAACAGTGTTTCTCCCTAAACTTTAAATGCCGTCTAACTCGACAAAAAAGTTAGCCACATTTGGTTGTGGACATGCGAGAGCACCGGAGTTAATGTAGTGGGTTTTGACATCCTTCACTTGTGACTTGCAACGGCCAGGTGCAATACCAACAACACATTATATATGCTTGATTCAGTATCATTTAAGTTGCAACGCGTGTGCGTTAGTCACTTGTTTTCCTTTCAAATTAATTCATTAGTCGCACATTAATCCCTTACTCTTAATGAAATGTCAACTGTTTCATTATTCATTCCAGCAACTCATCTTCACAGCAAGAAGGCTATGGGGGTATTATTTTTTTCAGATCACCTTGTAGAATCAACCATACCCAATGTTTAAAAAAATTAGGTCTTATAGTATATGTTACTTATTTAGAAAGATTACATATATAACAAGGAAGGATACAAGATTGAAAGAATTTCGGTACCGGTACTTTTATTACTTTTATATGGTAGTGAGTCCTGGATAACAAATAAGAGAAGTTCGAGTAGTATACAGAGTGCAGAAATGACTTTTCTAAGAAGGACCAAAGGATGCACAAAATAGGACCACGTAAGAAAATGAAGAAATAAGTGAATTAGAAATATATTCAATAAATTATAGAATTCAACAACACCGCGTCAGCTGGGAAAAGCAGTTCAGAGAATGGAAGAAACAAGATTGCTCAAGATAGCATATCATTATAAACCAAAAGGATTAAGGGATGTAGGAAGACCTAGAAAGAGATGGAAGGAACCATTGTGAATTTGGAACAGGTGAATCGCTTACACCTTGAAGTGAAGAAGAAGAAGAAGCGGAAGAAGAAGAAAAAGAAGAAGAAGAAAAACATTAAACTTAAGTGTTGAGAATAAAGTTCTTAGGACATTTTCTTCTTCCAAAGAGAGATGAACAGACAGGCGAATGGAGAAGAATTCATAACAATGAACTACATGGTCTTTATAGGAAACCAGATATAATAAAAACAGTTAAGTATCGTAGACTGCGACGGACGGGACATGTGGCACAAATGGGGAATGAAAGAAGGGTATGGAAGCTTCTTATAGGAAAACCAGAGGGAAAACGCACAGTTGGTAGATCGAGAATGAGATGGGAGAATAAATCGTTTTCATGATTCGAGGGATGTATATTATACAGAGGATGATTGTAAAAATAAGCTCAGGATAGGGCTGTATGGAGAGCTTATGTCCTCGTGGTCATGATTCTATGGGTTCTATGCCAGTGAATTAGTTAATGAGAATAATTTCAGTCTCCTTTTTTAAATAAATGTTCTAAATTTGCTTTATTTGTATTCTATAAGTGCATTTAATAAAATTGAAGAGCTTAGGGCAATAACATGATAAGCCATATTCTATTACTTACTTACTTACTCACTGGCACTATCGAACCCGTAGGTTCATGGCCGCAGGGACATAAGTTCTCCATACATCCCTATCCTGAGCTAATACTTTCCATTATTCCCTGTATAATCTACTTCCCTCAAATCATAGTTAATGCTGTCCTCCCACCTCATTCTTGGTCTACCAACTGGGCGTTTTCCTTCTGGCTTTCCTACAAGAAGTTTCCATGCACGTCTTTCATTCTCCATACGCGCAACATGTCCTGGCCATCGCAGTCTACGAGACTTAACGGTTCTTAGTATATCTGGCTTCCTATAAAGACCTTGTAGTTGCCATCCTTGTTAGGTAGTCTTCGCCATTCATCTGTCGCGTTTTCATCGCTCTTGTGGGTCCCAAATTTTTCCTAAGAAAACTTTAAGTCTCAAATACTCGTAAGCTCCTCCCTTAAAGTACGAGTCCATGGTTGCGCATCCATATAATATAACTGGTAGAATAATAGGTTTATATATTTTCAGCTTAACGTTTTTTGAAAGGAGTTGGGACATCAAAAGTCTCTGCAATGCCTAATAGCACTCGCATGTCGGGGAGAATTGAGACCGAGGTTTATTTTTACTATATGTGCATCCTTCAGGCCATATTCTATTAAAAATGCAATTTATATTACATTGATAGCAAATAAAAGTATTGAAATATCCGTAAAATCATTTGTAAGTGCGTCAGTGATTAGTTAAAACACATAGACACACAATGTATTAAAAACAATACTGCCCAATTAGAAGTTATCATTTTTTTTGAAACAATTGTTTTCAAGGGCGCTCATTCAGAACCGACAAAGATAATATTAGAAAATAAACCAATAGAACAAGTGGTAAGATATAACTTCCTAGGTTGAGAAATATCATACACAGCGGAAACAGATATAAATAACAAACTAAATAAGTTTAATTATATAACAGGAACACTAAAAGAACTTTGAAAAATAAAGCCAGAAAGACTCTATAATGAAATTATACAAGGCAGTGGCAGTTCCTATTATTACTTATGGATCCGAAACATGGACACTGACAACACAACAATCTGCCAGAAGACAAGCTGCTGAAATGAAATTTCTCAGACCAGTAAGAGGATATCAAAGAACAAACAAGAAACATAACACAGAAATAAGACAACAACTAAACGTAGAGGAATTAAACACAACAATAGTGAAATACAGAACAAACTGGAAAGAACACTTGGCAAGGATGACTGAGAATAGAATACCAAAAGCAGCATACAGCTATTCATCACGAGGAAGAAGAAGTTTGGGAAGGCCAAAAAAAAAATGGAAACAGCAGCAATTTGGAGCCGGAACAGGTTAGTAAATAAGCCTAAACCGTGACGAAAAAGAAGAAGAAGAATTTTTTGAAACATTAAAATCTTATATCTCAGATAGAACAATATGTGGCTTATCATGTACAAGACAATGGCAGTGTCTATTATTACTTATGGATCCGAAACATGGACAGTAACAACACAACAATCTGCCACAATACAAGCTGCTGAAATGAAAACCGCCAGACAAGAAATACAGCACAAAAATAAGACAACTAAAAGTAAAGGAATTAAACACAACAATAGTGAAATACAGAACAAACTGGAAAGAACACTTGGCAAGGATGACTGAGAATAGAATACCAAAAGCAGCATACAACTATTCACCACGAGGAAGAAGAAGTTTGGGAAGACCAAAGAAAAGATGGAAACAGCAGCAATTTGGAGCCGGAACAGGCAATAATAAATACGCCTAAACCGTTACAAAGAAGAAGAATTTTTTGAAACATTAAAATCCTCATATCTCAGATAGAGCAATATTTGGCTTAACATGTTATTGCCCTATGCCCTTCAATTAAATATTTGCTCAATGTTAATCCAGAAAATATTAACTACCTTCGCAGTCAATTAATTTTGTTAAATAAACCTTCGTTCCTTATATTTAGGTTTCCATCCATAGTAATTCTGCCCGAGGGCAGGTCTTTCACTCCAATCATAGCATTTTCATGCTATGCTTTGCAGCTTTACTAGGGAATTGTAGGTGTGGTAGGTTCCCGTTGCTTTCCACACCGATAAAGGATGATGATGATGGCCATATGATTACGGGGACCGTTTGGGCCTTAAAGTTTTCCTGACATTTGTCTTACAGATGAGGAAAACCCCCGATAAAAACCTCACCCAGAAAAACTGCCCCGACCGGGGGTCGAATCCGGGCCCGCTGCGTGTCAAGGCAGCACGCTACCTCGAGACCACAGAGGTGGACTATTTAGGTATAATAGGATGTTTTAACGTGTTAAACATAAAAGATTCTTCTTAACATGCGAAGTACGTGGAGACTGTGAAATTGCCAAAGCGTCAAGGTAACAAAGCACAGAGAATGGCTGATGAGAAGATGCGCACAAATAATGTTTTGAGCGCATGATCACATCCCCGCGCCCGCGATTCGTTTTCACTTTCCACTCAATATCCCACTAGCGCAGCCAGAATTTCCCATGAGTACGTCCCCAGCTAATGGGTTGAGCACATTGGACTGCACAAATATGAATTGTTGCCCAGAAAATAGATATAACCCAGAAACTACAAATTGTTGGGATAACGAAAAAAACGTACAATTTTCATTTTGAGGCTATTGCCTTCATTATGTGATATACATTTTAATCTCTCATCCTATTGGAATCATATGCAGCCAATTTGAATGCAAAATAACATGCTAATAACTAAATAACTAGTAATTCTGCCCGAAGGCAGGTCCTTCACTGCAACCATAGCATTTTCATGCTATGCTTGCAGCTTTACTGGGAATTGTAGGTGTGGTAGCTTCCCGTTGCTTTCCACACCGGTGAAGGATGATGATGATCATAAGGATGATAATGGTGATGATGGCCATATGATTTCGGGGACCGTTTGGGCCTTAAAGTTTTCCTGACATTTGTCTTACAGGTGAGGAAAAAACCCGATAAAAACCTCACCCAGAAAAACTGCCCGGGCCCCCTGCGTGACAAGGCAGCACGCTACCTCGAGACCACAGCGGTGGCATATTAACAATTTAAATTGAAAGAATGGAAAAATCACCTGAGGAGAATGGCAAGAAATAGACTTCCAAAATTGGCATTCCAATATACCACAACTGGACATAGGGACCAAGGAAGACCAAAACATCGGTGGAAAGATCAAGACCATCTTCGCTAGATTTACCGTA
Organism: Diploptera punctata; assembly: GCA_030220185.1. Classification (NCBI taxonomy): domain Eukaryota; kingdom Metazoa; phylum Arthropoda; class Insecta; order Blattodea; family Blaberidae; genus Diploptera; species Diploptera punctata. The sequence goes on along the minus strand of JASPKZ010007338.1, from coordinate 667,571 downwards.
CAGGCCACATGGCCTAAAACGAATTTGTTCATAATGATGATGAGTACAGAATTGAGTGCAAAAGTGATCTATAATAATAATAATAATAAATAATAATAATAATAATAATAATAATAATAATAATAATAATAATAATAATTGTAATAATAATAATAATAATAATAATAATAATGTTTTATTTATTCTGGCAGAGTTAAGGCCATATGACCTTCTCAACCATCACAAATACAAGTAAATATTTGACAATATAGATATACACTATACTAATTATAAATAGTTAAAAATATATTAAATGTAGCAATGTAAATTTTATATGCTAACATTTTATACGATAATAACAATAATAATACTTACGATAATAATAATAATAATAATAATAATAATAATAATAATAATAATAAATAATAATAATAATAATATAAATACGATAAATTATACGAGAAACACCAATTAATATATGCACCTTACACTGGGTAATGATGAAGTCGGGGTTAGAGCAAATATAAATTTAGATTTCTTTTAAACGATGCCAATGTCCGGCAGCCCCTTATTTCTTGTGGTAGGGAATTCCAGTTGCGAGAAGTGAAGATGGTATATGACATGGAGTGATGTGATGTCCTATGTTGCGGTATCCCTATAGAGTGGAAAAATGATCTAACACATATTTCACTAAAAATGCTATAATAAGAAATAGAAAAATGCATATTGAACACTGATTCAGTTAGAACAATTTCTAACTTAATCAGTTTTCAGTAATTATTTTCCATTTAATGTTATTTCGTTACATTATTTGTATCTTTATTATTTTCACTCAATTTCTCTAGGATTCTGATTAGAATTCACGGAACTGTGATGGAATAAATTTGCACATGTGCAATAATTGTTTTTCTGCACTGCTACTCATGACTTGATTAACTGCTTCGACAGGTGTTGAAAATATGTGGTTATGGGAATCTAGTGGAGTTCAACCAAGGTGCTGGCTTATGACTCCGAGCCTGATCAATAAAAAAAGGATAGAAGGGGCCAACGGGAGAGTTGTAGTTCATCTTCCGAGCCTGAGGAATAAAACAAGGCCAGAAGGGATCAACGGGAGGGCTTGCGGTCCATTCTAGTGGTCACGGTTCAAACCCAAAAATTGGCGGTATGGGTCATGAGAGAAGTATCTAGTGTGTCAAACCCGGAAGACAACCTACAACTCACATAACACCACAGAATAGACATTATTCCATTCATCTATAGTATATTGGGATAGCGCGATAAGATCTCTGAGGTCGCTGTGCTCAGGGCAGCCTACCCGCACAGAGTGAATAAAGAACTAAAGAAATAGAGAATTAGGTGAAAAGAGAGTTTTGTTTGTGTGTTTATTTTCAATTAATTATTACTCCTATTTATTTTTATTGCAAGAACCAGACAAGCATTATGTGAAATGTTCACAAAATTGAAAGAGGAATCTAAAAAATTTGGTCTAATAATAAATCAAGAGAAAACAAAATATTTAACATGTAGTAATCACAATAGAAAATCTGAAAATCTACAAATTGATGGTATACTAATTAACACACTAAAATCACTTAAATACTTAGGTACCAAAGTAAATGGACATAATACATTAGAAGAGGAAATTAAAGAAATATTAGTAAATGGGAATAAAGCTTATTTTGCAAATAGAACCTTATTTAAAAGCAAATTAATATAAAACTGCAAAAATAAGGTTATACAAAACACTCATTAAACCAGTAGTTACATATGCTTGTGAAACTTGGATCCTAAAAGAAACAATAAAACAGAAATTACTAATTTTTGAAAGAAAAATTTTAAGAAGAATTTTTGGACCAAATAGAGGAACTGATAACTGTTGGAGAATCAAAACAAATAATGAACTAAACAAATTAATAAAAAATCAGAACATAGTAAACCATATAAGATCTCTCAGAATTGGTTGGCTTGGACATTTGATAAGAATGGACGATCAGAGACTGGTCAAAAAACTCTACAAATGGAAACCTATAGGAGGCAGAGCTGTAGGAAGACCAAAGATCAGATGGGAGGATGACACAATGAACGATCTAAGGAAAAATGAAAGTGACTAATTTGAATATGGCAAGAGACAGATTGGCATGGAGGAGGATTGTTGAGAAGGCCAGAACTTTCACTTTCGAAGTTGTCGTACCTTAAGATGATGATGATGATGATTTATTTTTATTATGTTTTAATCAATGTCACCAGGTTGTCATTATTGGTATTCTCTTCTGGCATAGCGTTCTTGTAAATACTTCTGAGGTTGGGCGCCTGGAAGGCGGGGTTACGCTGTCCCGATGATTTGAGAGGCGATGAATGTAATAATGCGCCAGGAGAGGCCTTAATCCTAAACCTAATCTAATGAGGTGAATATGACGATGATGATAATGATGATAAAGATGGCAACTCCGAGCATTATAAGATTTTACATTCTGATAATAAATCACTAAACAATATCCCAATCCGTCTCAACCAATTAAAATTCTCATGGCCGGTCCCAAGTCGGCGCAGAAGGAGTCCTTCAACACGGCGGATCTGGCGGAAAAGGCAACCTTATCTCTAAGGGAAATAGAGAAACGCTGCCTTGCGGTGAAGAGGGATCTTCAAAGGCTATTAGAGGAAAACCCAGACAGAAATTTTCCTGGTCCTCCAGGTTGGGGGGTTTATGCTGTGGGCCAGCTCCCCACACATTAAAAAAAAACATAAAATGCTAAAAGACCAAATCAGTCAAAGCCGGACAGAAAAAAGTACGAGAGACTAAAGCAACGAAAAAAAATGATAAAGATGGCCAGATGATGTTCAGGGAGACAGTGTGAGCCGTAAAGTTTCTTGACTTTGTATTAAAGATGAGGAAAAATCGCGAAAAAGTCACCCAAGAAACTTGTCCCGACCGAGGATCGAAAATCGGACCCGCTGCGTGACAAGGCACCACGCTGCCTACAGAACACAGTGATCATTTTCATTTGAACTTCAATTAGGCTTGAAACGCGTATATTATGTTGTTCTTCTTTTATCTTTAAACCATTATCATGTGACATGAAGTGTTTTTTCCATCTTTGTCGTAATTTGTTTATAATAACGTTTTGTTTCCCTTATCAATTACACATATTCAGGCTCTCAGCAGTTGAGCGGATACTATTCCATATCTAATATATAAAAATGGTTGGTTGGTATCTAATGTCAAGCACTTGATAATGAAATCATTCGCTCTCTTGCACTCCAATATTTAGCAGAAAGGCCGGTCTCTTCTACAAAAGCTGGACAACGGAGGAGATGGTTTCTTTCCATATCTTCATTTAAATTGCAAAAAGGGCATTTAGGTGAATCTGTTATGCCAAGTCTGTGTAAGTGTTTATTCAGGCAGTCAATTTGTATTGGAGTACAATAAACTATAAAAATTAATGTTTGTTTGTTTGTATGTTTGTTTGTTCCTTTGTTCGTACTTTATGAGCGGTCATATCGTTGATCCGATTGTGATGAGTTTTTTGCAAAATATTCAGGAGATTCCCGGGATGAACATAGGCTATAAGAGAGTTGTGATATGCAAACCCTTCACCTCTAAAAATCACTCTTTGTAGTGAAAAAAGTGAAATAAAGTCCCTACTTTGACGTTTAAATAGCTTACGCTGCCTAAACCATAACAAATTCACCAAATTAATGTACACAGAATTGAATAGGCCTACCTAAAAAAACTCTATAAAAAAGTCTGCGACAGGATATGTTTATCTTTGATGGATAACTCACAATAACCATTTTTGTTTTTTATTGATGCCAAGAAGATCGGGATAAGTAGATTCCCGGGCAATCGTGCTCTGCCATACAGTTCATCCGATTGAGATGGGACTTTTTTGAAAAATGTTCAGGTTCCGGGGATGAACACAGAATATAAGGTAGTTGTAATACTCAACCCCTTCACCCCTAAAAATTACCCTTTGTGGTGAAAAACGTGAAATAAAGTAGGTAGGCCAAGAATGAGATGTTAGAATAGCATTGAACATGATTTGATGATAGTAGATTATACAGAAGATTAGGGTATGATGTAAGCAGATCTTATGTCGGCGAGGCCATGGACCTACGAATTTGATAGTGCCAGAAAATAATAATAATATAATACAGCTAATTATTATTATTATTATTATTATTATTATTACATTAATATCAAATATTCAATAGTAGAATATATATGTTTTAATATACAAGCACTTAAATTAGTATGGGCATGTACGACGAATACAAGAAACAAAGTTACCCAGAAAAACATTGAAATTGTGTCCACCTGGAAGAAGAAAAAAGGAAGACCTCGAAACTCATGGATGCAAGAAATAGAAAATGAAATGAAATGAGAATGGAGTGGATGGATAGGGACAAGTAGAGAAGGCATAGAAAGGTGTGTAAACACTGAAAATCTGTATATAAAATAAATTCTTATCATATCATTATTATTAAATTTGAGTTACGTAGTATGGGATAGCATTTTATAATGTAAATTGTAAGTCTACGGTGTATAGGCCTATACTATTTATTTTACAAAGGAAGATATTAATTTATGAGACGTACTGCGCGGGCTACTCAAGGACAGACCATAAAAGGAATTCTGAGATTCGCCAAAGAATTACACACAGAATCAGTCATGGGATATGTACAAAAATACAGAAACAACTGGAAATCTCACGTACGAAGAATGAGCAGAACAAGAATACCACGTCAGATCTTAAATTATCAGCCACCAGGCAAGAGATCTTTGGGCAGACCCTTCAAACGTTGGATTGAGACCGTAACAGACCACTAGGTCTATCACATGAAAGGAAGAAGAAGAAGATATTAAAAAGCAACATTAATTTCTATCCTGACGACACTTGCAATATTGGTATAAATAATATAACTTTTTAAAGAAATGATAATTGTTAGCCAAAAAGGATGTGATGACGTGTATATACTTCCAGTCTGACCTGATTTGTTGTTAGTAGTTTCTCTACTATCAGCAGCCCAAAACAAGCCATATTGAGATTGGTCAAGACCTCACTCTCACTTCTCATCGCTTCACATTCCGTCATCTAGCCCCCCTCCCGTCTCCCACTCGGTGCCCCACCCCCCTCCATACCACATTCTTCTTCCATATGCCATATTATTATTTATATTTTGTGCATAATGCTTTAAGATGTTCAGATAAGGCTTTTTATACCAATAGCAAGATTCCAGAACCCTTATCCAATCAAATGAATGTATGGTCTTCAACATCGACCAACCAAAATCTCGCGCCAATGTCGTAGTGCATAAGCAGCAGGAGCTACGAGGCCATTGGCCTCACAAGAGGTACCTCTGTTGGTGTCACACTATCTCCACGTGCAGACAACTAAACTCACAGTGGGTCATTGGCCACCGATCTTTTGTCTGGAATACAACCTCTAAATGTACTCGATTGCTGTTTCTTTGCACTGCGGGCTGGGACCGAGACAATAGTATTATTATTAATATTAATATGTTAATTAATTTTATTTTAAAATATGAAATAAAACAAATTTTACTAATTATATTTAAATAATACTTGGATTTTTAAAGAAGTTTATTAAATATCTTATAAATAATTAATATTTTATTTGATCGAAACATTATACTTGATTACAAATTTAATTTGAATTACCATGTCCTATAGATATTTTAAAATATAGGGATTGTAAGATACTAAACTGTCAAAAGTTAAATACAATGATAGCGTAGAATTTACAATAGGCCTATTAAAATTAATTAACTTCCCCCCATTATATATATTATTAAAAATTATGCCATGTTCATTAAATGTTTTTTTTTCAGTTTTTATCAATAAATCTTCAGATTTTAATGACTTAGAATAGAATATTGTACTATAATAGCAAACTGACTAAACGGTATTGAATTTATAATCACATGTTTTATTTAAAATCAAATAGCAGAATTTTAATAATAGTTATAAAATAAAATAAAAAAACAAACTGAGTTAATTTAGAACCCCATCCCTTCACCCTTTGCCAACCTTTGCACGAAGCATGTGCATTTGGCGGTCCTTGGCTCTGCACGCGCCGACTAGTGTGACACCACAGTAGGGAACCTCCACGTGCTGTCTCTGAACGCGTTACCGGCCCAAATTGTAGGTCGAGTGACGGAGCGGGCAGAGGGGAAGACGACGTCCCTGGGCTGCGCTCGAAGTTCGGCAATTTCCGACGTCCATCGGTGGGTTCGGTGCTTTTCATGTAGGAGGTAAACATTACGGCTCTCTCAGCTGCTAAGGCGGTACGGATGGATTTTGGTCATCTCCGTGAAGATATGGTTTTGAGACAATCAGTGTATTTTGAAAAACAGTGCATATATAAGTACAGTACCTCCCACCCCGATAATGTGACGTCAGACCATTGTTGTTGAGTGGAGTGAGTGGAACATCTGCCCCATAGAGGGTCGTGTTCAATTGACAAGTCAAAAAGTTGAGAAGCAACATTGCGCTTTTCGATTTTCAATTTATTGACAGTTTTCAAAAAGTGGATATACTATGGAAAAATCTATATAATTTTGTCTAGTCTACTACAATTTCCCAACAATGAAATTGGTAAGTTATATTTTTATTATAAAAATTTAATATATTATGTTGTTTATATTTTTGTCGATTCTTTAATTAATTAATAACATTTGTACAGGGTTGTCAAATTTACGCGTAAAATATAGATTTTAACATTAATTATTTGGAATTATGTCGATACAAAAATAACATTTCACCTTGTTACAAAGAAACGTCAAAATTATAACGAAAAATTGGGCTACCATATTTATAGTTAGGAGATAATTTAAAAATAAATATAAAACATAAAAATACATTAGTACATTGGTAGTATTGTTTGTATAACATTAATGTTTTTAATTGTTAGAATGAGGATGGCCCCCCTGACAAGACAGTGTCCTTCACTGACCAGCCTCACTCAGTTAGTGCTGACACCGCTTAGTGCTGCTCTGCTACTAGCATTTAAAAGAGTAGCGATAAAAATAGCCATATTTTGTATCTATGCAACAATTTTTAATCGACATTTTTCAACAAACACTTATTATTATTCAAAATAATTGTTGAATATGTTCAGAGTTAAATTCCTGAAGTTTTGCTGCAGAAAATCTCGAACTGACATTAAGCGTGCAATATGTTGTGCACCTTTGTTCGTCTTAACATTTTCCAAATTTCCTAGCATAGATTCGAAAATTGATGTGTTGTAACGGATGAAAATTATCGACACAATTTGTAATTTTGGCAGCACATCAATTTTTAGGGTAGCGAAAGAAATTTTGAATATTGCATTACTTTAAATCAATAATAATAAAGTGAAAAAATCGTGAAAAAATATATTAATTCTTGTATTTACACTTCAGAATTCAGTTCTATAGCAATTTTCGACCCTTAATATAATGAAATAATTTTTTTAAAATGCACTAGACTTATTTCGTATTACTTTAGAAATAAAATTATACATTGGCGTGTATGTATGTATGTAACAAATGAAATGGCGTTTCCTAAATGGAATAAATAAATTTATATACAAAATCTTAATTATTACTGACTGGTGCATGACGAAATCTTAAAAAAATTCCAGCCGTTTGAATGTTGGCAACACTGTTAACTGCCATTGTATTGTATGTATCAGATTTCTTGTAACCTACATAAATTTAATGGAAAATTTATAATTTTAATGTTTTAATAGATGCAATATATTAAGTTTTGTAGAATTTTGTATTTTTATTATTTACTTTTTCTACAAATACAGAATGCTTGTGCACCATATTTTACGTTTTCTGTAGTGGTACAACATAAGTAGGTCATTAATCTCTCATTAGAATAAATTTATATTAATTTTTAATCGGTACAAAAACATTAACATGAAGACATTGAAGTAGGCCTTCTCTCATTGAAATATTTTTCAAAATAAAATTTGACTTGTGGCCATGAAAGATAATTGAGAATAAATTGAAATTTACGAAGGAACACGTCATTACTTTGTGAGAGTTAGAATCGACTTTTGAGGGTTGGCAGATCTGTTTTCCAGCAATTGCTTAATGTAGTTTTCATATAAATGACATTTTCGTGTCGTCTTTCTTCATCTAACCTTGTTATATCATGAAGCTTTTATTCTAAACTGTAGTTTTATTGGTTTCGTATGTAAGTAAAACATAATATGGCCTTTTAATTTTATTTTCTTGTTATAGTTTTATCCCCAACAAAGTACTTGTGTCTCGCGCAAGTTCGTGATTTAAATGTGCATAACTTGCATCGTGTATTAACTGCACATTATGTTAGCTATGTATTCAAACTATGGCGGAAGGATTCCACTTCGAATCTTTATAGACGCATGGATTTATATACTTGAAGTATCATACATTGGTAAACAGATGAGCACAGACAAAACTAAGATTACATAACATCACATCAAAAGCTGCTCTAAAATACGGAAGTGAAATTTGGATTTTAAATAAAAGAAACTCTCACAAACTTCAAGTAAGCCAAATGCGCTTCTTACGATCATTGTTAGGAGTTAATAGACTGGATCACCAAAATAACACTATTATCAGAGGAAAACTTGGAGTAACAAGTTTAAATAAAGATATACAAAGATACCAATAAGAATGGAAAAATCATCTGAGGAGAATGGCAAGAAATAGACTTCCAAAATTGGGGTACCAACTGGACATAGGGACCAAGGAAGACCAAAACATCGGTGGAAAGATCAAGACCATCTTCACTGGGGTTTCCGTACAGGCCTCATGGCCTAAAACGAATTTGTTCATGATGATGATGAAGTATCATACTTTGTGGCGTATATTCTTATTTTTCATAAGTAAAAAAGAGACAAAGATTGTTGTTTTAAGTATTATTATGGACTTTGCTTCATTCTCGAAAAGTAACAAAGATAATTGGGGACCTGAATTCGAAAACATGCTAACTCCACAATATGACAACATAGCTGTGGTAATGTCTCAGGCTGTGAACCTGAATGACAAAAACTCTCTAAATCCACTTTTCCCCCATATTTATTGACATTCTTCAATTCTAAACCATGCTATGTCCATGGGGTTGGTATGATTTAGAATTCAATTTATACGTAATGTTTTATTACATTTTGCACTTTCTCCATAATTCTGCCGCTAAATCATGATATCCATTTTTTAAAATTTGATTTTGAAAGTGTTACTTTTTACTTTAAAATATGCCTTTTAATATTTCTGTGGTCTACATAATATTGACACCCGAATGAACAAGTACTCGTATTCGGAAGCAGTTCAGTTACAGAAATAATATATAAAGAATATATATATATATATATATATATATATATATATATATATATATATATAGAAAAGAAAAGATTGCAGTGGTATGGTCATGTCAAACGAATGCCAGAGCAAGATTGCCAAAAATTGTTATGGAATGGATCCCAATTGAAAGGAGGAAGAGAGGAAGACCGAAGAAAACTTGGATAGAAGGGGTACAAGCAGCTATGAATTTCAGAGGAATGGAGGAAGATCAATGGATGGATAGAGAGGAATGGCGTTTGGTTTCCGGAAGACGGCGGCAGCTGTCATGATACCGGATGATGATGATATATATATTTAGGAGTCAGTTTCACGATATAAAATATATTTTAAAACTTATATAAGCCCGCGTCAAGCCGAGTGTTTAAGGCAAGATGCCCTGGCGCAGAGCTACGGAACTTGCGCTGTTCGAGTCACCATGGGAGAAGAAATTTTCTCATGGAATTTCGGCCAGTATGGGACCGGTGCCCACGCAGCATCGTGGGCAATCTGGGTAGCAGCTCCAGGTTGAAAAAAAACCAGCTATAACGGCTGGGGGGCTCGACATGCTGACCACATGTCATCCCTATACAGGGCAGATGATAGCCTATCTCTGTGATTAATACATGTGAATGTGAAGCCAGTAGTCGGCTGGTAGGCCCAAGGGCGTTTTAGGTCTGTTGGGCCGCGGAGTTTAATTTTAATATACAGTAAAACCTGTCTATGAAGGAACATGACGGTTCCTTAAATATATTTCCGTCTTGGCAGTTTTCCTTCCTATAAAGGGTTCCCAAATTACAAGCTTGAATTTTCCCACGCAGTGTAAGGGTGTTACATGCATGCTTTAAAGACATAACTTATTGACTGAAATACAGACAAAATAGTGTATGTAACTAACATAGCTCAGTTTGCACGGCAATACAAAACAACTTTATTACACAAAAGCGAGAAGGAACTCCACTACAGGAAGACTGAAGAGTTTCCCAACTCCCTCGCAGGTAACGTAAGCAGGCAAGGAAAAACGAGGGATTCCCCTCTGTCACATATAAGCAAGGATATCCCCGCAATACAATGGCAACACAAGAAGGCAAAACGATATAATGCAGAAACCGTCATATGCAGCATTTTCACGTGTGTCATTAATACTGTAATTAGAACGTGCTTAAGAATAATGTTCCGTCTTATTGAGGTAAAAATTAACTATCGGTACTTTAAAAACCATTCCGTTTCCGCGTTATGAAGGTTTCCGGCTTATACAGGAACATTTTACATATAAAATCGTACCGTTCTGGAGATTTTTTCCGTCTCTACAGGTTTCCTTCTTATAAAGATTCCAGCTAAGGCAGGTTTTACTGTAATAAATAGGCCTAAAACAGTATAGAATAGATTAATACCAGATTGAAGGAGGTAATTAATACATTACGAAATAATATACAATAAAACAAATTCAGGAGAAAGTTTCAAAATATAAAGTACACTCTGACACACAAAAAATCATTCCGAAGAATAATAATATAAACTAAACATTATATGATAAAGGTAAAGAGATCCCACAACAGGCCTCAGGAGGCCTTTGGGGTAGTAGGAGGTTAAGGCTCCCATTTTTTCTAGACAATCGGCACTTGATGTCAGCCCTGCGTGACGGCCGCCTTTACCCCAGAACAAGCGTCTGGTACTCATTTCCGTTAGAGGCTGAGTCGACCCCAGGGCCATAGTGCCGCCAGAGGGTTTGGGTCAGTTTAAAAATTCTGACCCCAACGGGACTTGAACCATGATGAAAGTTAAAAATTAAATTGTACCTGTTGGTAGGTGCCGTCGTCCTCAACTTTGTTAATATATTGTACATAAAATTAACTGGAGCGCTTTCGGAAGTTATCTTCCATCTTCTGCAGGTTGAGTTTCCGCTACGTCTTGTTGTTGTGTACGGTGATGTATACTCCAACTGTTTGTAGCAGCAACTGACTTGTTTTTGACGATCTCGTATAATGGGTTTGACTGGGGTGCGTTCTCATTGAGAAGTGGGGTGTTGTTTGTTTCTTTATAATCTCAAGGTCTTCAAATATATTTATCCTAGCTGGAATGTTTTCTCGGTGGATTATCGTGAGAGTGTTTTCAATTGGGTTCATTCGATGACCTGCGTTAATGAGATGTTTAGAATAGCTTGATTTATCACCCGCGTGTATGAAATCTTCCAGGTGTTCTTTATACCTTGTATTGAAATTTCTGCTTGTCTTGCCAATATAAAATTTATTAGAATCTTTATGTGTTAGTTTGTAGACTCCCTTGTTGTTGAATTTGTTGTGTTCTTCTATGCCATTGTAATTATGTTGTTTAATTTGTTTATACATTATATAATAAATTAATAGCAAACTGAAGAAAAAGTATAGTAATCAACGACATTAGGAAATACTGTAGTAATATGAATAAACAATTAATATAAAATGTTCAATATATTCATTAATTATACAGTCAATTTTTGTCTTTCTTTGTCATTTAAATATTTTATGTCATAAACACATGCATGTTTTCTTATTTTTATCATAGAAATCCCCTCTTTTTAGAAGTATTATCGAAGAAGCCTGCATATCGGCTGCGGTGGTAGTGGTTGTTTTTTGCCTTTTGTGTCGTGGGTCGTGGATTCAAACCTAGCTGGGGTCGATGGAATTTTGGATCGGAAAATCCAAGGGACAAGTCCTACGGGGGGGGGGACTTCAAGCCGTGGATCCCTAGTCTGAAAATGTTTATGCTCGTAAAAGAACAGCAAGCATGAATAAAGAGGTCTCTATGTAAAATTAAACAATATTTTTCCATGCATGCAAAACCTTAGTTATCTACTATGTGTCTCATTGATTCGATGTGCTAACCACATATAACTACAAGTATAAAATCATTACTGATTATTAGCCTTATCATCATCATCATCATCATCATCCGGTATCATGGCAGCTGCCGCCGTCTTCCGGAAACCAAGCGCCATTCCTCTCTGTCCATCCATTGATCTTCCTCCATTCCTCTGATATTCATAGCTGCTTTTACCCCTTCTATCCAAGTTTTCTTCGGTCTTCCTCTCTCCCTCCTTTACATTGGGATCCATTCCATAACAACGATGGAAGACTTTAATACATTTCTATTAATCTTACTTATTGGTCTATTTCATGAATGAAATCAAGGATCTCTGATAAAAATAAACTAAAAATAGGAGCAAAATAATAAGAAATATAATTAGAAGTTATTGACTTTTGTAGGTAAATTAGCTTGGTTAATGAACTTCCGCTAGGGAGCACTTCTACGAGCGATGTATGTGGCATATATACATACATTAACCTACATATGAAAATAATTTTAAAAAATGTGCTTATTAATATAAATATTTCACTGAAGCAAATTAATTTTTTAAACAATTAACATTTTATTATATTTTTTTACATTTGGTACACCTGTACATAAAAAACAGCATAAAAGAACAATGGAATTAAGCGGAGAGTCGTAACATTGTGTAAGAATTGAAATTTACGACTCCTTTGGAATCAAGGTCCTCAGATATTTATCTTAGGTTACAAAAATTTTCCGTTCAGCAAGACTTGTGAGCCTAAATATGAAGGAGACCGAATGGCATTACAGGTAACAATAGAAATTCGTGTGTTGCCTAACTGCGGTACATTTCCATGCACGCGTGACCTTCTCTATAGCTGGCAGTTTCGTTTAAACTCTTGCCCAAAGCACTGTTTGTCTACAGTGATTCAACTAATGGATATAAAGGTGACAGCAGATATTAAACATTGGTTCAATTCCGGAAAAATCATTAAACTGAAAATATATAAAACTGCTGTTCTCCCAGTTATATTATATGGATGTGAAACATGGACTTTTACTTTAAGGAAGGAGAAAAAATCCTTCTTCTGCTTCACTTCACGGGCTAGGCAAAATGTCTGTTCCGCCTCACAGTTGTTCTGTCCATCTTTTCACTGGCCTTCCTACATTTCTTGAACCTCTTGGCTTGTAGTTAAATGCTGCTTTTAGTAATCTTGTTATGTTCATTCTTTCTACATATCTAAACCATTTTGCTCTATATCCTTTGATTTTATCATTTAATGGGAATACATTTAACTCTATTCTTATATCTTCATTCTGTAACCGATCCATTCTTGTGCAGCCTTTTGTTCTAAGGAAGTTCATCTCTACACTTTGTATTCTACTTTGTAATTTTTTGGTCACTACCCAAGTTTCATTCCCATAAAGAAATGCAGGAACTTCCAATGTTTTATAAAACTTGAATCTAGTATCTCTGGAGAAAAAATTACGAGTATACATTTCTTATGAAATTTTTTGGACCAAAGAGAGATGTACAGACAGGCGAATGGAGAAGACTACATAAGAGTGAGCTGCATGATCTTTATAGGAAACTAGATATAATATCAGTTAACTCTCGTAGACTGCGATGAACAGGACATGTGGCACGAATGGGGAATGAAAGAAGGGAATGAAAACTCCATGAAGGAAAAACCAGAGGGAAATCATCTAGTAGGGGTACAGTAGGTCAAGAATGAAATGGGAGAATAACATTAACCATGATTTGAGGCAAAAATTATACAGAGCATGATTGAAAAACTTTGGCTTGGAATAGGGATGTATGGAGAGCTTATGTTTGTGCGGTCATTAACCTATGTTATGAATAGTGCCACTGAGCAATTTTAATACTTTTTTTATTTATGTTCAGTCTCTTTTTGTGGAATTTGAGTATTTTCTTCAAATTTAAAACATTTGCTAGCCACATTACTTCGTATTGTATTGTAAGCCTATGTTTTCCCTTTACAGAGATTTAGGCGCTCTCCCCCTACAGGGAAGAATTTGAACCATACTAATTTAGTTACACTTGTTTTCGTATAGATGTCATTTTGCGTGGTACGTGGTCAGCAACGCCTCATACTGACATCCAGGAAACCAAGGTAGTATTAGGACGGGAAAATTCGGTAAATTCTGCTTAGAGGCCTTTTCATTCAGGCTTAAGGATTTTTTACGAGCCTGAAAATCTTCAGACTCGGGACCCACGGCTTAAAGTCCCTCCCGGAGGGCTTGCTCCTTGGATTTTTCCGTCCTAAAAAATCCATCTACCCCGGCCGGGTTTGAACCCGCGACCCACGGGACCAGAGGCAAGGAGCATAACCACTAGACCACCGCGGCCACATTATTAAATATTAGAATTTATTGTACTTTCACTTTACCTTATTTTATAATTTTATTTAGTTTTTTTTAATTAGGGGGCACGCCGTAGCGTAGTGGTTAAGGCACTGAGCTACAAGCCGTAAGGTCGAGGGTTCAAGTCCCGTTGGGGTCAGGATTTTTAAACTGACCCAAACCCTCTGGCGGCACTATGGCCCTGGGGTCGACTCAGCCTCTAACGGTAATGAGTACTAGACGCTTGTTCTGGGAGTAAAGGCGGCCGTCACGCAGGGCTGACAACCCGGCTAACGTAAAGTGCCGATTATCTAGAAAAAGTGGAGCCTTAACTTCCTACTACCCCCAAGGGCCTCCGGGCCTGTTGTGGGACCACTTTACCTACTATGAACTATATTTAGACGGGGCGGAGGGAATGCTAAAATGTTCATATAGGGTGGGTGATAAGGTTATGAAATTTGTTATAGTTCAGATATTTTCATTATACTTGTAAAGTTAATTGAAGTTGTGTTAACATCTAATATTAAACGAAACCGAATTACAGTTGTTGAAATTAGAACTTCATACTTGAATGTATTTTGTTCGTTATCTTCTAAAAACTTATCCATACTTTTTATATTGGTAACACTGCTTTATAATTAAAGTACATGTGTGGAATTGGTTAATGAGAAAATCATTTTATCATTTTGTTAAAGTAATGTTAGCTTTTTATGCTGTTACGGAATTTTTTAATTCTGGACCGGAATCCAGAAAAGGGCCTAAGTTACTCTGTTATCTTATAGAGAATGTCAAGAGAAAATTTTCTTTATTCCAAGCGTTACATCATTTTTTTTTTCTTTTTAAAAATATTATGCGCGGTCGTTCAGTAGAATTAGGTTAGACAACATTTTTAAAACTTTCCAAAACAGTGAGTTTTTATCGCAATTTAAGACCTCTAGTTCGACCAATTTTCTAAGTTTGTCATCAAAATTAGCCGAATATTATTTTTATGTTTTAAGAGTGGGCACAAAATAAAATAATACTTTTAGTCTTCCCCTCTCTTTGATAATTACAAGCAGGGCTAAAATTTTTATCTGCTAAGAATCAAGATTGCAACATAGTATAATCAGAAGCAAAACTTCTGATTGTCTTTTGTCTTAGTACCAGATACAAACAAGTATAAGATATCTGTGTTGTAATCATATACTTGTACACTGCAGCCACTGATTCCCCGGCCCTGACGTTTTTACGACAGTGTTGCCGATATGGATATTCAGTGGGAGGATCCGCTTTATGTATGCGGTTACCAGACATACAGCTGACAACATCTCAGCAATTTCAAACCTTACTAGCGCGCTATAGCTGCGTCAAGAGCAGTGATTGCTTGTGACAAACGTCCACTCTCACTTCAACCATTTTCTTATTTGCAATAGGGGCGAGTTCTCCCTTTATCCCTCGTATAACTCAACTTCAGAGCCGGAGATTCGGCGGCTGGTGTACAGTATGTGTACGTAAAAATCCTAGCCCTAGTTTCAACTATTTTCCAAACTTATCTCTGTCTCTCTCACTCGCTCTGACATCACGACCATTTGAATCTTGCTTTTATCATTTACTTTGTTTGCAGTTTTTATACCATGCTAACTTATTTACGCTTATTTTCCAACAGATGTCATTAGTGGCATGTAATCAGCATACCGATCCAATGAGATATCTATTACGGAACTAATATATTACTTGGATGTATAAAGATCGATAAAATAGCTTAGAGGCCTCTTTTTCTGCTTAAGATTATTTTTATGTGCCTGAAATATAAATATTCCCTTGATACAGTTGGTAAGATTTACAAATATATTGGGGGTTCGTAGACTTTCATTGATTCGGAATCCACGGCTTGAAGTCTCTCCCGGAGGAGTTGTTCCTTCGATTTTCAATCCAAAAAAAATCTATTGACATCGGTCAGGTTTGAAACAGTGACCCTCGGGCCTAGAGGCAAGGAAGTTAATCACTAGACTACCGCGGTTGACAATGCAATTTGATTTTAAAATCGTGAAAAATAATATATATAGAATTTAAGTGTAATATAGACTATGCACTATCTCCTCTACTATTTAATTTTGTGCTAGAACATGCCATTAAATCTTTAGAGAATGAGGAAGGCTTACAACTCAATGGTATTAATAAGCTGTTAGTTTATGCTGATGATGTGGTACTACTGGCCGATAGCGAGGACATACTAAAGGCCAACACGCACACACTATTGAGTAACACTTAAGAAATTAGGAATGGGAGTAAATATCAATAAAACTAAATATATGGTCACACGTAGAAATACATTATATAATGGAAATGGACAGCTAATGACAGATGAGGGAAATTTTGAGAAAGTGGCTGAATTCAAATACCTAGGAACAACAATCACAAATAGGAATGAGATGCACAAAGAAAATTAAACAATAGGCTCAATTCTGGAAATGCGTGCTATTATGCATTGCAGAAACTCTTGATGTCCCAACTCCTTTCAAAAAACGTTAAATTGAAAATATATAAAACTATTATTCTACCAGTTATATTACATGGGTGCGAAACATGGACTCTTACTTTAAGGGAGGAAAGGAGATTATAAGTATGTGAGAATAAAGTACTTAGGAAAATTTTTGGACCAAAGAGAGATGAACAAACAGGTGAATGGAGAAGACTATCTAACAATGAACTACATGGTCTTTGTAGGAAGCCAGATATAATAAGAACAGTTAAGTCTCGTAGACTGCGATGGGCAGGACATGTTGCACGTATGGGGAATGAAAGACTTGGATGGAAGCTTCTTGTAGGAAAACGCCCAGTTGGTAGACCAAGAATGAGGTGGGAGAATAACATTAACCATGATTTGAGGGAAGTAGATTATACAGAGAATGATTGGAAAGGATTAGCTCAGGATAGGGATGTATGGAGAGCTTATGTCCGCGCGGCCATGAACCTACGGGTTCAATAGTGCTAGTGAGTAAGTAAATATAGTCTACGTTGAACGTGGAAGCTGTCAGAAACAACTTTTGTGTTTCATGCAATATGAACAAATTGTACTGGATTATTGTCGTCTGAATAATGTATGGCAGATATCTCGTCTATGAAAAGGGTATGCGAAGGTCGAGCACATACAGCCCAATAAAATTACATTGTAACATCACCTAGCTTGCAGCTTCAATGTTAGGAACATTCTCGAATGAACAAGATCGCTTGTATGCGGCACATAATAGCACTGCATGTACAATGCAACATATACTATAATGCGCTACAGTTCCTAGAATAGTTCACCGTATTAGGAACTCTTTCAGTGCTGATACAACCATTTTCATTTAGAAAACCATTCAATTTTAAATAATCTTATTTTACGGTTTATCAGATTATTTTTTTGTTTTGTTTTAGTTTGTTATCACGGCTATATATATATATATATATATATATATATATATATATATATATATGTTATAATTAAATATTTAACATTGATAAATGCAAGCTTAATATGGTATGATAAGAAAAATAAATGCCTGGACGGAATTCGAACCCGGATCTCTGAGTCTGTACCTCAGTGTGATATCCATTACACCACCAGGCGAATCCAATTCAAACATTTATTTTTCTTATATATGTATTACATTCTCCATTATTATTAGATGTCGCGAGAACTCGATCTTCAGTACCATCTAGTAGCTGACTATAACAAGTAAGCAAATTAAAGAGAACATTTTTACTTTATAGCAGAGACGCTTTATCGAATATATATATATATATATATATATATATCCGGGTTCGAATCCCGTCCAGGCATTTATTTTTCTTATCATACCATATATATATATATATTTATATAACTTACACCTCTTTCTTATAATTCTCTTTCCAGTTCGCTTTCTTTATGATGTATTCCTCTGACATTCCATGTTGCTACTTTAATTTGGTGTTGAATTCCAAAACGTTTATCCTTATGCTTTGCGTTTGTCGTTATCCGTTAAACAGTCCGGCTATCTCTTTGGAGCTTGTAAGTATTTTGAAGTGTCCCCTGAGTACGCTACTAAAGTTCTGCAGGGTTAGTCCTTTGGAGGGGGCTGCCTCCTTAAAACCTATTATTACTTAGGGATCCGAAACATGGACAGTGACAACACAACAATCTGCCAGAATACAAGCTGTTGAAATGAAATTTCTCAGACAAATAGCAGGATATCAAAGAACAGACAATAAACACAACACAGAAATAAGACAACTAAAAGTAATGCAGTTACCTCTGTTGATCAAACCGACCCTTAACCCTTAACGGTTAAAACTTAAAGTTATTCTAGTTACGGCTTAAAAGTTACACAACATGTAGGCATAGTTGTAGCGAAATCAAATGCATTCCTAACGTTGTTACGTAACACTTAATCAGGCATTCGCGGTAAATATTAATTTATTGTAGAAATAATGTGACAAATTCCCGATATTATATATATGCAACAAGGGACATTGGAGCATTATAGGGTTAATTCAATTTTAAAATAATAATAATAATAATAATATATTATTACAGTGCTGCAGAAATGAAGGAAACAATATAGACCTAACCTCAAAACCCGCCATTACGGAAAAGTTTTGGCGTACCTCCTGGGGGTTCGCGACCACAGGTTGGGAAACGATGATCTAGCACATATCTATATAAATTATATGGGAGAATCTTAAAATATATATTACGATTTTAATAGATTAATGCAGGGATCTGGCGCACAATCTAGATATTAAAAATTGTACACCAGCGCCTCTCCGGGCCCCGAGAATGAAAATGTTCAAATTAAATTATTTTAATTAATTTAACTATTAAAAATGTTAACTCCACCGGATATTGATCCCGGGTTCGCTAGTCCGGAAGCAGGCATGCTACCATCTCAGCCAGAATGGCGGACTATATATATATATATATATGCCGGAATGGCGGACTATATATTATATATATATTCGTTATTCTTTATTGTAAATATAGTTATGTGACATTTAATGAGGTAAGAAGTAAGACTCCATAAAATTATTACAGCGTCAACATTTGGATGTTGAAAGAATCCAATTCCCCCAGCCCCTCCTCGTGGATCGATTGCAGTCGAGTAATCCATTAGCTGCCTTTTAACAACTTCTCTATTCTAGAAATTACTACGGAGAAATAGCACTTCTCTAAGCATTTATGCTGGGAATTGATATCTCGTGTTAATGGCGGAAACAAATGAAACCGCAACAATAAACAATGGCCAAATATGTATGTATTAAATATCCTGTTAATAATAATAATAATAATACATTTAAACTGACAGAGGTAAGGCCATAATACCTTCTCTTCCACTCAACCAGCGAAAAATATTAAATGCAGAAAATATTTAAACAAGATCACAAACTTTACAAACTAAAATTGTGGTGAAACAAGTCAATGCTATTAGAGAAACAAAAACAAATCAGAAACAATCAATTAATATATTGAAAGACTAATTATAGAATAAATATTTTCATTTTTTTAAAAGAAGCTAATGTCCGGCAGTCCCTGATTTCTTATGGTAAGGAGTTCTAGAGACTTGCTGTAGATACAGTATAGGGATTAGAATAATGGGAGGTTCTGTGTTGTGGCATGTGAAGTAGGAGGTTCTGGTGTGATCGTGTACCCAAATTGTGATTGGAGGATACAAGATGGAAGCTAGAAGATGAGTAGTGGCTTGGTCTTGAGGTATGTATTATTTTAAATAGCAGAGTAATAGAATGCATTTCTCTGCGATAATGCACATGGAGCCGGCATAGTTCGCGGAAGTATGAAGGAATATAATAATGGGAGGTTCAATTCGAGTCAAGGCAATTCTCTTGTCTCCTTTCTCATAATGAAGCACCAGGAGAGTCCTTAAACATAAACCTAACCTAAATTTTAGATCATGGATTTTTGGTGATCGCAGTAAGGAAAAATTCCTGTTTAACCGGAAATCGAACCCGGGATCTCATGACCAGTAGTAAGAACCTTTAACCCAAGAATATGAGGTTGAGAAAATCGTTTAGATTGGGTTTTATTGACATATCTCGTTTCAGTTATCATGTTTACTGACTTCACAAGTCAGACAATAAAAATATCATTAAACTACGGGCCGGATACGGCCCTCCATCACTTTCTATCTTGTCCCTTTTAGCCTGTAGCATTTTAGTAAATGAAAATATGATAAGGATAGGCCTATAATATTAGTCTATCAGTAACGGAACAATAACTTGAGAAATATGTTATAACGATATAACAAGGAGACTTAGATCTGCTGAAATGAGATACCTTCGGAGGACTGCAGGATACACACTACTAGATCACAAAAAAAAAAAAAATGAAGACATCTTAGAAGAATTACACATGGAACCTTTAGAAAACAAAATTTATGATTATAAGTCAAGATGGATGCAACATGTTCATCGAATGGAAGATCACAGAATACCTAAACAAATGTTAAGATATCAATCTGCAGGAAGAAGAAGACCAGGACGTCCACTCAAAAGACTTTTGGATGGTGTTTCTCTTGAGGCCGAAACTGGTCAACAAATGGCCTATATTCGTGAATGTACTATGATGATGATGATGATGATATAACAAGAAAAGTAGCAAATAAACACACGCTTATAATAATAATAATAATAATAATCACAACACCTATAAAAGAATGAGTTCAAATCGGATCCCCAAAGCTGCTTATAATAATTATATACGAAGAGGACGAAGATCTCTGGGCCGTCCTATGAAACGCTGGAGGGAAAATTTTTTATAGGATCGTAACAGGCCTTGGCGTAATACTTGGAAAGAAGAGGTAGAAGAAGAAGACAACACCTATAATAGAGTCAACAACTATTATAGGGCTAATGGCCTACGCCACCTTGGTGTTTCTTCAATTTGGCCCACCATACAAATAAGTTTGGGAGGCACAGCATGTTATTAATTGGCCTAAGCATGTTTTATAGAAAGTAGTTATGTATGTTTAAACAGTTGTTTTAAACTAACTTATTAGTTTATTTAAAAATAGCACATAGTATTATTTAAATGTGTGGTTTGTAGTTTATTACATGCTGCATTAAATTGGACTCCATTTCCTGTGGGCAGAGCCACATCTGTAAGTTACGCAGCTCTTGGCCTTGGTACTGTTTCATTACGGTAGGTCTTGCAACACTCGTTATTTCCGTATGTAATGAATTATATCTTAACTTATTGACGCTGGGTTCCCAAAATTGTTTTTCCTTTGCACTTTAACCAATTATACAAACTTCCTAGTTTACACCAGTGTTTTGATAACGTCCTTATACAAACTCCATGGCGCGATAGGCTAGAAAGCCCTTGACCGATCAGCGTGTGCTGACCTCATATCCACATGTGTCAATCACCCAGTGTATGGATGACATGTCGGGTTTCCAGCCTTTATAGCTGGTTTTCTCAACGTACGTCCCGCGCCGTAGCCGAGTGGTTAAGGCAAGAAGTCTAGGCGCAGAGCTACGGGAAGAAATTTTCTCATAGAATTTCGGTCAGTATGGGACCCATGCCCACCCAGTATCGTGAGGCATTTGGGTAGCTGCAATAAGTTGGCCGCGGTGGACTAGTGGTTATGCTCCTTGCCTCTGATCCCGAGGGTCGCGGGTTCAAACCCGGCCGGGTTCGATGGAATTTTTTAGGACGGAAAAATCCAAGGAGCAAATCCTCCGGGAGGGACTTAAAGCCGTGGGTCCCGAGTCTGATGATTTTCAGGCTCGTAAAAAATACTTAAGCCTGAATGAAAAGGCCTCTAAGGCAAAATTTACCGAATTTTCCCGTCCTAGTACTACCTTGGTTTCCTAGATGTCAGTATGAGGCGGAACGCTGACCACGGATTACTCAAAATGGCATCTAAACGAAAACAAGTGTAACTAAATTAGTATGGTTCAAATTCTTCCCTGTAGGGGAAGAGCGCCTTAATCTCTGTAAAGGGAAAATATAGGCTTACAATACAATAAGTACAATACGTTGAGAAGACCATCTATAATGGCTGGGGAACCCGATATCCTGACCACGTCACCCCTACAATGGCTAAATGATCGTCTACATCTTTGTTTAACATGTGGATGTGAGGCCAGCAGCCGGATGATAGGCCAAGGGCCTTCTAGGCCTGTCGCGCTTGGAGTGTTTCTCAACCTACAACACTAATTTTATATCTACCCAAATTCCTCACGGTGCTGGATGGACACCTTACATTTTAAAAATTATTGATTCTAACATGGCAGATTAGTGCGATGGATTTAAGCCCCATATATAAAGAAAACAATTCTCTCTTTTGTTAGAATTTAATGACAACATGAGCTAATATAAATTTACAAGATAGAGCTTCCCCTATTAGGTCCCATACTGGCTGATGATCGATGAGAAAATTTCGTCCCTCTTGGAGAATCGAACCAGTGCAAGTCCAATAAGAGAGAGAGAGAGAGAGAGAGAGAGAGAGAGAGGAGAGAGAGAGAGAGAGAGAGGAGGAGAGAGAGAGAGGAGAGAGAGAAGAAAAAAAAAAGGAAGATACTCGAAGCAAGATTTTGCCCAAGTCGCACAAACCTTTCTTCATTCAAATGTTATTTTACAGTAATATAATGTACGGTTAAAAACTATAATATAGTTACCTTGTAGGTCCGTCTCCTCAACTTAAGTTGTTTTAAAAACTCTGTAGGCCTTTCGGGACTAGTCCCATCATCAGCAGAATGCATTAGGTCCGTTCTTGTTGACCCTTGTTAAAGCACTCAGAGTTTTAAAAGAACTTCGGTTGAGGAGACGGACCTACAAGGTAACTATATTATAGTTTTTAACCGTACATTATATTACTGTGAACTAATTCCTCAACGGAAAATCACCATGAATTTTACTAGTATCGACATGTTATGTTAGATTCATGATGTGTTCCGTTGAGGTTTATTCAAAATTAATATAAAATTATAGAATATTCACCTGAAAGGTCCGTCTCCTCAACTTAATTATCATTTAACTGTAGCGCTTTCGGGACTTGTCCCATCATTGGCAGGATTCAAAACTGGTGTTTCACTGAAGATCTGGTAGAGGGGGTTGCATGTATTGGGTTCGTTTTCGTTTATCAGGCTGTCGTACTCGAAGAGATGGAAATCATGAAAGCAGCTCACAACGACAGCCTGATAAACGAAAACGAACCCAATACATGCAACCCCCTCTACCAGATCTTCAGTGAAACACCAGTTTTGAATCCTGCCGATGATGGGACAAGTCCCGAAAGCGCTACAGTTAAATGATAATTAAGTTGAGGAGACGGACCTTTCAGGTGAATATTCTATAATTCTATATTAATGTTATGTTAGGTATGACATTCTACACAGTTATCAACAGGAAGTATAAAATGTTTTAGTGTGTATGCTGTACATATGCAAACGCTTTGTAAAGTCTCCTGAACGACATGACGCTTAGCTTCTGGAGTCTTTAGGGTATTTTTTTCGAAATAAACATATATCTACAGCATGAGCAGTATTTCAAAATAATAAACAATACTTTGTATTCAAAGTATTTATTAAAATATATTTTTAGTTTGTTTCATTTTTTAATAGTTTTTATTTCCGACAACGCAGAAATTACCTTAAAAACATAATAATTTATGACTATTGTAGCTAAATATGTATCGGAAGTTGAGAAATTAAGTTATGCACTCAAACTTGTTCTATAAAAGTTGATAAATTAATTAGGAATTAATGGAACATGGGCCATTTTAAATTTACTCTCTTTGTCACTTTAAAAAATTGAATTTGTTAGCCTTCTGAACATTAAATTAAATTATATTTGCCTGAACACATTCAAATTTTCAAAGCATTCGTGATGCTATCCATTAAATATAGGCTATCAAATTTCCTAATACATTACTTTCAATTCAGGAGGCATGCATTTGATTTTCTATAATCAAAGGCGCAAGTGGCTCCAACCGCTAAGGTCTCGAGATCGACTCTCGGTCAGTCCATGTTAATTTTGTCGTAGACGAATACAGCTTGGGCAGGTTTTTCTCGGGGGTTTTCCCGATTTTCCGCTGCAATAAGTTTAATTCCACCATTTCTCTATACTCATCTCATCTCATCCATTTCGTTCATCCGCTCCTGTGACAGTGCGTCATGCGTCGTCGGCCGGCACCTTTGTCGTTCACAAACATCTATAAATACAGGGATTTCATCTCATCTCGTCCCTCGATTCGACCCTGAATTGAACATGAATTGAATGTATTGTAATAACTAACTAAATCTAACTCACTGGCATATCGAACCCCTAGGTTTATGGCCGCGCGGACTTAATCTCTCCATACATCCCTATCTTGAGTTAATGTCCAAAAATCCCTGTATATTCTGCTTTACTCAAATCATGGGTAATGCTATTCTCCAACCTCATTCTTGGTCTACCAAGTGGACGTTTTCCCCTCTGGTTTTCCTACAAGAAATTTCTATACCCCTCTTTCATTTCCCATTCTTGCCACATGTCCTGCCCATCGCAGTCTACGAGAATTAACTGTTCTTATTATATCTGGTATCCTATAAAGATCATGTTGCTCATTGTTATGTAGTCTTCTCCATTCGCCTGTTTCTTCATCTGTGTTTGCACTAAAATGTTTCTAAGAACTTTATTCTCAAATACTCGTAATCTTTTCTCCTCCCTTAAAGTAAGAGTCCATGTTTTGCATCCATATAATATAACTGGAAGAATAACATTTTATATATTTTCAATTTAACAAATTTTAGAGAAGTTGGGACGACAGACGCCCCTGCAATGCACAATAGCACGTATTTCAAGAATTGAACTTATGTTTGATTTCTTTGTGCATCTCATTCCTATTTGCGATTATTGTATTTGATTTCAGCCACTTCTTCAAACTTTCTCTTATTTGTCATTAACTGCTTATTTTCGATACATATAGATTTTTATATGCGAACATTATACTTATTGATGTTTACTTCCAGCCCCAATTTCTTAATGTTACTCAATATAGTGTGCGTGTTGACCCTTAGTATCTCCTCGTTATCATCTAATAATACTATATCATCAGTATAAACTAACAGCTTGTTAATAACACTGGTCTACATGATTTTTGTCTCATGAGTACCAATAGTTGTACTTGATGAAGTTGTTATCGTGTTTTCAAATATGTATTCGGAATTTCTCCATCACCCACAGTTTTTTTTATTTCAGTTTCAATTAATGGATTTAAATAATTATTTTAATAAACTTTTTCGTCCATTTGTCCATTGTAAAATAAAACCAAATGAGCTAACTCAGCAGATTTCAGCTATGGAAAAGATATCAAGGCAAATGGAATCCTAATATGCTGGTCGATTATTGTTGGACCATCAAGAGGGATGCTCCACAGGCGAAATATAGCAGAAAATCGTAATTCCTTACTTTCTAGGTGAGACCGAATGTTCGAATATTGTGTAGTTACGAATGTAGAAAATATTAAAGTGTTTGAAATTATAAATGCCTGTCTCTCAGAAACCTTGCATGATGGAGGAAAAACGATATCATATTTGACTTCAGGAGAAAAAATACTATCAGAAGCACATATTTTTCTTTCTTAGAGAAAAAAAAAGTTTCTTTTTGTTGCTCAGTGTAACCAGAGAGATTTATTTTATATTAAAAATTATTTGAAAATAATTTCAAATAGTCGCTTTGTAGAACCTGGATTGTAATTTAAGCAAAGTATACCTACAACAAAAGCAAGCAACATATGCAGGATATGGAATCGAATTCCTTCCCCCTCGAAATATCTAATTGTTCGAGCGCTGTGGTCTATTAGTAACGTCGCGTCGTTACCTGAGACCAATAGGCCCAGGTTCGATAACCGGACAAGTTTTCTAGGTGGGACTTTTCGGGATTTTCCTCATCTGTAAGACAAATCTCAGGAAACATAAGACCCAAATAGTCCCAGAATATCATCTGGCCACCACAACCATCCATGCCATTGTTGCCTTGTTTAATGTGAATGTATGGTTTCCCATAAAGATCATGAGCTCACTGTTATGCAGTCTCCTCCATTCGCCTGTCTGTTCATTTCTCTTTTATGCCAAAAGTCGTATATGTAGAATCGGTAGAAACATTTTTACGTCTTTCAGAATCTACAATACTTGCATAAGTAGACAATTATGGTATTTGTAGGAAAGAGAAAACTGTAAATAATTGAGATTAGTCATTAGTTGAAGATTTAAGAAAATCTAAACAAAAATTGTGACATTTTACTCTAAAATATTCTCCTACGAGTTTCAAGGTCGCCAAACAAGTTTGTTTTCTTTAATTTTTAACCTTCATTTTACTGGCACGTGTGCATTCCTATTGGCGGAAATTCATATTGTTGACCCAATCAGTGATCATTAAAAAAACAACATAGTTTTTTATTTAATTACCGGTATTTATTGTTTTGCTGGAGGCAGTTTCACACTATTAACACGTATGTTCATGTTTTATGTATTGTTTTGTTCTGCCTTTATCCACACCACTCCAAGAATGTGAATAGTTTCCTTAATGTTCTTCTCTACAACCTTTCTTCTTTGTTTCTGACAAAACTAATGTCCATCTTATACATATCCATCTCTAGAAGAACGATATTTACTCGGTAGACAGATATTAAATTAATTAAAATGGATATAACCATCAAATAATCAATAAATCAATTTAAAAAAAGAAAACAAAGCAGGATTTTAATATCATAATAAATATGAAAGTTAAAGTTAATAATTTTGTATTTTAAAATTATATTAAAATTTAAATATAACTTAAATAAACAAAAACATATAAATAATTCATTGTTGGTTATTGTTGAATAAAAATGTTTCAGTAACAATTAAAGAAATTGTATTACATAACAGTCTTTGTAAAGAATGCTTTTAAAAACTGTTTTAAGTCATTGTTGTCAGAATTATAAATCCTTCTGTTATAACTGTAAAAAGAACACCTGCCTAACTTCATATTCTTAAATGAAAATAAACTAAACTCTGATTGGATGTTAAAACAATTAACTTTCTTATTTAACAAATCAATTTAAACGTTATATTTAGAGGACTATTAACCAGTAGAATTTTAAATGTAATATCATGTGATGTAATAATGGTCTTTAAAATTGTAAAAGAATTACACTATTCATTCTGCATATAACTTTCCACAAAGATAGAAGCAAAATGAGTTCTCAAGATAAAATGTCATATTTAATACAAGAATAATTGATTCCAGAAAAGAAAATAATTTATTTTAATTGATAGTGAAGAATAATACCACTTACATTTACTTAATCTGCTGGGAACTTAAAAAGTGAATAAATTTGTAATTATTTCTACAAGAAACATTTTTTATGATTTTGAAGTATTTTCCTATGCAGTGTACCAACTACCGACCTTGAGAAGAGAATCCGGCTCTACCGAAAATAAAACCCAACCTGAACCAGTAATTATTTTTGGGACACCAATCCTTCAAAATGTTACTACAACATCGGGCATGAAGAGAATTACTGCGTCAAAATGTCACCACAACGTGGGACAAAGCAATTACTTCTTCAAACAAAAATTAACAAATATAACTAAACTTAACAAAGAAACTGATGAAAATAAATCAAAATATTTATAACCCTTACATATATCCATCCATAGTAATTCTTCCGGAGGGCAGGTCTTTCACTGCAATCATAGCATTTTCATGCTATGCTTTGCAGCTTTACTAGAGAATTTAGGTGTGGTAGCTTCCCGTTACTTTCCACACCGGTGAAGGATGATGATGATGATGATAATGATTATGGCCATATGATTTCGGGGACCGTTTGAGCCTTAAAGTTTTTCTAACATTCGTCTTACAGGTGAGGAAAAACCCCGATAAAAACCTCACCCAGAAAAACTGTCCCGACCGGGGATCGAACCCGGGCCCGCTGCGTGACAAGGCATCACGCTACCTCGAGACCACAGCGGTGGACTCCTTACATATATAGGAAACGAAACTATAAAACTGGCTAAAAAGATAAAAACATGATAAAACCATAAAAATAACATACAAAACTGGGTAATTAATAATGAAACAATATTATATCAAACAAGGTCCCCGAAAATCATCCGACCATCATAATCATCATCATTATCATGATCATCATCCCTCACGATGTGGAAAGCAACGGGAAGCTACCACACCAATAATTCCATAGCAAAGCTCCAAATCATGTGTATAAAGCGGAAATCTGTCCAATGTGAACAAATTTATTGGTTCCGACAAAATAATAGTTATTTTACGTTATTTATTTTGTATAAAACGGAATCTGCCAACGCGGAAACGGAAGGATATTTCTACACAATCCATGAAAAAAGTTTATATAACGCGGAGAGAGAGAGAGAGAGAGAGAGAGAGAGAGAGAGAGAGAGAGAGAGAGAGAGAGAGAAATACATCAGTTTCCACTTGATTGAATTCCCGTTAGGCGAATTAACAATAAGTGATGATTCCTGCCAGCGCGCCGGGTGAATTTGAGTTTCTACCTGTATCTGCAATTTTCTTTCGGCCTCACTACACACCCGTTTTGCGAAATGCCAGGTTGGTTTAACAAATATTTGGCGTGTGACATCTGTCTTACAAATACTCAGTGCAGTGTAAAATCTTAAATTAGTTTTAAGATCTGAGACCGACTGTGTATCTATCTTTCACAGGTAGCGTTCTGAATTTACGTTACGGAATAAAGATGGCTAAATGGTATGTATCATTGTCATTAAACGAAAAAGTGAAAGTGATTGAAGACAAAGAAAAACAAACTCTCACTACGCGAAATAATGACTAAATTTAAATGTGGGAAAAATAATGAATGAATGGATGCAAGGAAATGGTCAAACGAAGAGGGGGAAAAAGAAGAAAAAGAAAGAAATAAATAAACATAAAAAATCTCCAAAATCAAGCTCTAGCTGTTGCTATATCCCTAGGGAATAACGATTTCAAGGCATCTTCAGGTTGGTTGCGGATTGTTTTAAAAGACGACACAATATAGTGTGGAATGAAATTCGCGGGGAATCAAAGGATGTGGACGAAAGTGTAGCTAGTGAGCGAAAACCGAAACTGCATACTTTAATTTCAGGATACGCACCTAAGAGACATTTTTAAAACCTGACGAAACGGGACTGTTTACTTGAGCATTACCGTCCAAGTCGCTTGTACATACTATACCCTACTTCACTTTCCAACGGCAGCGAAACTTCTATTAATCTAAGATACTTAGAAAGACATTTACGGTGCTTTATAATCTAAGATTGATTAATATGTTTAGTTTTTTTATAATGCGGAATGTTGTCTAATGAGGCAAAAAATTGGTCCCATGCGATTCCCCTTTCAACAAGTTTTACTGTACTTCTAAAATTCACTGTGAAACACCGTTGAAGTCATGTTAAAATATTGAAATAGGATAATCTTAGTCCCGCGCTGTAGCCGAGCGGTTAAGGTAGGAAGCCTTGGCGCAGAGCTACGGGACTTGCGCTGGTTCGAGTCTCCATTGGGGAAGACATTCTCTCATGGTATTTCGGCCAGTATGGGACCGGTGCCCACCCAGCATCGTGAGGCAATTGGGTAGCTACAATAAGTAGCGGCTCCACGTTGAGGAACCAGCTATAACGGCTGGGGGACTCGACATGCTAACCACATGTCACCCCTACACTGGCTGTTGATCATCTACCTCTGTGATTGACACATGTGGATGTGAAGGGCCAGCAGCCGGCTGGTAAAAGGGCAACCGCTGAAAAGTGGAAAAACCCTCAATCGGAAATCGGATAATCTTATATATATAAAAATTAATGTTTGTTTGTTTGTTCGTACTTTATGCGCGGCCATACCGTTGATCCGATTGTGATTTTTTTTTTGCAAAATGTTCAGGAGATTCCCGGTATGAACATAGGCTATAAGAGAGTTGTGATACTCAACTCCTACACCCTTAAAATCGTCCTTTGTAGTGGAAAACGTGAAAAAAGTAGCTCTTTGGACGCTTAATTGGCTTACTCTGCCTAAACCATAAGAAATACACAAAATTAATGTACGCAGAATTGAATATCCCAAAAAGCTCTACAAAAAGTCCGCGACAGCATATCTTTATCTCTTACGGATAACTCACAATAACCATTTTGTCTTTCATCGATACCAAGAGTCTCGCGCCGTAGCCGAGTGGTTAAGGCAAGAAGTCTTGGCGCAGAACTACGAGACTTTTCGAGTCTCTACGGGGGAAGAAATTTTTCTTGTGGAATGTCGGCCAGTATGGGGCCGGTGCACAGTGGGTCAGAAATGAAATCTAGATGAATTGTTTTTTTTCACTCTAATATAATTGTTATATGACGGTTCTTAACTTATCTGCAAAGGAGGGTACAATTCTAATGTTCATGACTATGTGACGTCATCATTCACAACAGAAGGCTGTAAGAGGTTTTCTTGCGAACTCATTTAATAATATCTAAATATGTCCTAATTGCTGAATTTTATGGAAAAAAAGTAACATATTTTTATCATTCGCCCATGACATGAGAATTGAACGTTCGGTCAGGACAACGTCTGCCCTACGCTGGTACCTGATACAAGCATTCGTCCTCAACTAAATCAAACTCTGTTTAAAAAAACTCCGTCAAGGCTTTAAAACAATGACGTCCTGGTTAGGATGATGCTATACCAGGTACCTATATCAATATTTTATCATCGCGTATTTTTTAAATTTTTTTTGGAAATGCCCGAGGTTGTCTTTTGACATTCCTGGTTTCTCTCCTGGCATGGCGTACGTCTGAGGTTGGGGCGCCTGGAAGGCGGAGTTACGTTGCCCCGATGATATGATGGGGGATGATGATGATAATGGTACGCCAGGAGAGTCCCTAATCTCAAGCTTAATCTAAGATGAATATGAATGATGATTGCGATGGCCATATGATTTCGGGGACCGTTTGGGCCTTAAAGTTTTTCTGACATTTGTCTTACAGGTGAGGAAAAACCCCCATAAAAACCTTACCCAGAAAAACTATCCCGACCGGGGATCGAACCCGGGCCCGCTGTGTGACAAGGCAGCACGCAACCTCGAGACCACAGCGGTGGATTCATTGTGTAATATTAGGACAGCAATAAATGATTCCATTATTGCAAGAATTGAAACTTATTTCTATGTTAATGGGAGAGTTTGAGATTTGAGAAATCGCTTTGAATTCGGAAATGATATGACGTGAACATGGGGCGTTATAGCGCACAGAATTAAAACAGGATCTAGTAAAAAAAGGGAGAGGGAACCAGACGACCTTGTTCTACGTAATTAAGTGAACTGTAAGGGATTCTTCTTAATGCTGATCTTGGATTTCTTTTGTTTCTTTGTACGTAACCTACGACAAGAATAACTGAGTGTTCTTGATGAAACATCTCAAATTAGCTCACTTAAAAATTTTATTTTAATAATCATATTTTTATAAACTGTTATTCAAATCTGGAACACTGTCAGAGAGTATGGCATCACATCATTAGAGGTTGAAGAGGATATACAATTCAATGGTATTAATAAGTTGTTAGTTTACGTTGATGAAGCATTATTTTGCAGTGACTATCAGATTGTGTATATATATATATATATATATATATATATATATATATATATATATGTTATAATTAAATCTTTAACATTGAGCAATGCAAGCTTAATATGGTATGATAAGAAAAATAAATGCCTGGACGGGATTCGAACCCGGATCTCTGAGTCTGTACCTCAGCGTGATATCCATTACACTACCAGGCGAATCCAATTCAAACACTTATTTTTCTTATATATGTATTATACTCTAGAGTATGATACATATATAAGAAAAATAAGTGTACTCTAGAGTATAATACATATATAAGAAAAATAAGTGTTTGAATTGGATTCGCCTGGTAGTGTAATGGATATCACGCTGGTACAGACTCAGAGATCCGGGTTCGAATCCCGTCCAGGCATTTATTTTTCTTATCATACCATATATATATATATATATATATATATATAATATATATATATAGTGCACGATTGTTACCAGATAGTGCTTGCGGGATATAATATAAATACATTTGTAGCAATTGATTTTACCATAAAAAAGAAACCACCGTTAGCACTTTCTTAAACGTATTTTTTCCCCAGGAATTTACGTCCCAGAAAAAAATATTATTGACATCATAGAACATCAGAAATTAATTAATAACCTATAATGCTGGTTATAAATTTATCCACTAGGCATTACTTATGGCTATTTAACTCATGCCCCAAATAGGAATCAATGACCAATCACGTTTCAATGATTTCTGTTTTACAACCAATCACAGTCGCGTTTCACCAAATATTTATCAATTTTAAATTTAGCATATTAAAGAAATCTCCTCCTTTTTAATATTCTGAACAGGTCTGAACATTATTTTGCAGTGACTGACTCACTCAGAAATACCGCTACCAGATTGTATATATAGTGCATGAATGTCAACACATAGCGCTTGCAGGAGTAAATATAAAAACATTTGTAGCAGTTGATTATACCACCAGAAAAAGAAACCTCTGTTTGCACTTTCTTAAATGTATTTTTTCCCAGGTAATAATCCAGAAAAATATAATTGTCATATTTACATCATACGACATCAGTAATGAATTAATATACAGTTTGATGTGTTTCATTTTTTCTCCACTAGAGTGCATTCTTACAATATTGCGTTCCTTTGGCAATAAATAGTATGATCTGGTTGCAGTGACAAACAAAAGAAGCAAATGAAGCGTACCAATCGTTTCTCATTTGTTTTCAAACATCGCCGTTTACATTAAATATATAAATATTTTAAAATAACTATATTTAAATAATGATTTGTGAGTAAACAGCTTAATTTTATTCGTTAAATAGTCCAAACAAATGCCACTCTTGATTTCCAAATTCTCTAGACAAATTCACTCCTCACTTCGTGAGTCGTGAATTTATCGATAATTTGGAATTCACTCGTAGCATTACTTATGATATAAACTTGACATGAAAACAGTTTGTTGGGATATACCACAATATAAACCTCAATCGAAAACAGTATTACCAATATAGCATATATATCGTGTACATAATCGATAACCTTTTCGCCTTAAAAATTCATTACAGTTTACATCTGTGAAGATTTATTTGACTTACAACGTTGTAACTTTCCTTGTGATGCTTAGTATTTCACGATCACTCATTATTTATTATACCTCTCCTCTCTCTTAACCTCTCTCTTTATAGGTAATTTAACCTGTCCCAACCATAGGGCCTCACGGGGATACGATCTTTTGGAAGACGATTATAATCTCTGGATCGCATACAAACTTTTTTGACCACAAGAGGACGTGGATGACCTCCATAGGTGAGTGTTTATTAGAGATGAAACCTGTCCTTCCAACGACGCGAGATTGACAAAGCTTCAGCCACACAGTTGAGGTGACTCTGAACCCAGAACAGTTGTCAGATGTAAACAAGAGTAGGATTCAGACTTATAAAGTATACTTTTTATGTCCGTCGCCGTGGCGTAGTCGGTAGAGTTCCTACCTTCCACTCCGGTGACCCGGGATCGATTCCCGGCGGGGTAGGGGATTTTTAATCTCCACCTTGGGTCTGGGTGTGTCTTATCCTTGTGTCTATGTGTGAGAATAACAGAAAGTTATCAAAAAAGGTAAAAAAAAAAAAAAGGAAAACAGTGTAAACGAAAAGAGGGGGAAAAAAAGTATACTTCGGTGGAATATAGAGTTACACACTGTTCGGAACATTTGGAGTGAAATATACCAATAATAATAAAATAAGAAATGCGCACAACGTGCAAAGAAGATTGTTCTCAGTCACTGCAGAGTTTCAACAATTATACCAATGTAAAGTGTTACTGTTGCAGTAACCAGCGGTACACCGAATTTCTTGAGAATCCTTTATTGAACGAATAACAACTCCTGCACATATAAATAATAATGTATTAAATAAAGCATGGGTTAATAAATGGAAAAACCCTCCCAGCAAATCCTAAAGATAGAATACTTATTAATTCCAACCGTATTAAGGTGGAAAAAGCAATGATTTTCTTTAAATCATATTCAAAATTAGCATCAATGCCAGCTATAAAAATTATTAATCCAGAAATAATTAAAAGTAAAGTATTTAATCAATCCCCAAAAAAGAGTAAAATCGGATTAATATATATATATATATATATATATATATATACTCCAGTCCACGCCTTGTCACGCGGCGGGCCCGGTTCGATCCCCGGTCGGGGTAGTTTATCTGGGTGAGGTTTTTATCGGGGTTTTTCCTCACCTGTAAGACAAATGTCAGGAAAACTTTAAGGCCCAAACGGTCCCCGAAATCATATGGCCATCATCATCACCATCACCCTTATCATCATCCTTTATCATCACCATCATCCTTCACCGGTGTGGAAAGCAACGGGAAGCTACCACACCTACAATTCCCTAGCAAACCTGCAAGCATAGCATGAAAATGCTATGATTGCAGTGAAGGATCTGCCTTCGGGCAGAATTACTATGGATGGATGATATATACTGCTGCTGTAACAAGAAAACTATTCTGACCCCCTTCCCTCTGACACCATGTACAATGGCCGCATCAACCAACACATTTACGGAAATCATAATCATCACCATATATGGCATTGAGCTGATCACTCATTCGAGGAAGCCCTCCACGTCTCTGTGTGGTCAAAAAAGTATGTGTATAATCCATAGTTTAAAATTCCTCTCTCGACAGGTCGTGCAACTGTAAGGCCCGGGTAGCGTGGGTGGTATGTAAAAAAAAGTACATTAAAGTGATAGGTTAACTGAGTTAATGGAATTGAATTACTTTTCCAAGTAATGTTTACTAAGTAATGCAGTATATTGTGAAAATGCGGCTTACCTATAATATTCCTTTATTAATTGCCACGAAATTGTTATATTCTCTCCTGGAGTTTGCGCATATGTAACTTCTGAGATTGGAGCGTCTAGAAGGCGGTGTTTACGCTGCCCAGATGACGTATGAAGTTGATTGTGGTAATAATGCGCCAGCAGAGGCCTCAATTCTAAACATGATCTAAATGTTGATCTTGTCTAATCTGCTGTGTCTAACACTGAAGCCATTAGCAGTCTTGCTCTCCAATACTTTGAGGTCGTAGAATGTTTATGTTTGACAGCGATGCAGTTGTACAGGTAACCTTCGTCCATTTCTTCATTTGGGTGTTTGCATAAAAAGCATTTCGGTGAAGTCAACATTGATGTTGTGAAGGGTGTTTTGCCAGACCATACAGTCGTGGGCCGTTGACATTCTAAAATGCGCTACTTCTGTTTTCCTTGGTATGTTAATATTTTTTTGTTATGCATTTTTTTTCAGTTTGAAGTTTATTTTTTTAGGAATATTCTACAGAACAGTGTTTCTCCTTCAACCCAAAGTGATTTGTCGGCCAGAGGTTTCCTGTCTAAAAAGCATCTTCTTCACTCAAATCTCTAGCTTCCCGTACTTCTCTTCACTTCATCTATCCATCGTTATCTATGCCTGCCTCTTCCACTTCTTCCATTAGCATTTCAATTAAGGGCCTTCTTTGGTATTCTCTCTTCTTTCATTCTTATGGGGTGTCTATACCATTTCAAACTTTTTTCTTCTATTTTTCCTAATGTTGCATAAATTTCTCTTATTGTGCTGTTTCTGACCTTATTCTTCCCCCCCCCCTTGAAAATTTCCTTGTCCTTGTCGATCCGCCTCCAAAATTTTATACTTTTACAAACAGAATCAATCATGGAATATGTACAAAAATACAGAAACAACTGGAAATCTCACATACGAAGAATGAGCAGAACAAGAATACCACGTCAGATCTTAAATTACCAGCCGTCAGGTGAGAGATCTTTGGGCAGACCCTTCAAACGTTGGATTGAGACCGTAACAGACCACTAGGTCTTAACCACACGAAAGGTAGAAGAAGAAGAAGAAGTTTATACTTAATTTAAATGAGCTAATATAATCGGTGGAAAGATCAAGACCATCTTCGCTAGGTTTACCGTACAGGCCACATGGCCTAAAACGAATTTGTTCATGATGATGATGATATAATAGTTATGATGTCTGGATGATGTTCGGGGACCGTTTGGCCTTAAAAGTTTCCTGACGTTTGACTTACAGGTGAGGAAAACCCCCGAAAAAAACTCACCCAGAAACTAGTCCCGACCGAGAATCGAACTAGGATCAACTGCCGAGGCAAGGCAGCACGCTACCTTGAGAGCATAGCGGTAGATACACCGATAGATATTCGTCTACTTTATCAACTTTTTTAATAATCCGACAAGTAGCATAACGTATATGAATAGGATCGTTTTCCAATTTTTGACAAAGTATAAGAAAAGTGTAGCGATGTTCGGAATGTGCGTATTAAATGGTTAAAGAATAGCTTGTGTATATCAGGCGTTGTGCGTGCTGCAGCGGCTTCAGGAGCTCTGGTGATGTAATTTGACATCCCTACCACAGAGCCAGTTGCACGAGGTCGGTGATCGCTATAAAAACTGTTCGTACTCCACGTGGAGGCGACTCACTATGGTTTCTCACTGCTCGGTTGTTGCCATTGAGCGCAAGCTCATGACACCACAGTAGAGCGCCTCTTTGGCAGCAGCTAACTAAGACAAGGCAAGAAGACAGACATACTTTTACCTGCCTAAAATATTTACCTACACTTTGATTTCATTATTGATTTTAAATATAGCATCAGGACCGCAACTTTTGCATAAAAATAGTGTTTTAAATTAAGTAACTTTTTTTCCCCAGTAATAAAAATACAATAAAAACGTGTTACGGAAATATCTATTCATTTGTTATCCATCTTAACCGTAAAGTATCATAAAATCCATATATTTGTTTGCAATAAATTGTGGCACAAGGGGCAAAAATGAGGTTGGATTGGACATACTCTTCTTGAACCTCAAACCGCAACAGAAAGATGCGCACTGGACTGGAATCCTCGAGGTTCGAGGAGGAAAGTAAGACCAAAAATAACTTGGAAGATGACTACTGAAGGAGAAATACGTAAAATGGGTAAAACTTGGTTGGAGGTGAAGAGGTTGGCAGATTATATGCAGTAAAACCTGTCTATGAAGGAACATGATTGTTCCTTAAATATATTTCCGTCTAGGCAGTTTTCCTTTTTATAAAGGGTTCCCAAATTACAAGCTTGAATTTCCTCACGTTGTGTAAGGATTTTACATGTACGCTTTAAAGACATAACTTATTGACTGAAATACAGACAAAATAGTGTATGTAACACAGCTCAGTTTAAACGGCAATACAAAACAACTTTATTACACAAAAGCGAGAAGGAACTTAACTACAGGAAGACTGAAGAGTTTCCCAACTCCCTCGCAAGTAACGTAAGCCGGCAAGGAAAATCGAGGGATTCCCCGCTGTCACACTAAGCAAGGGTATCGCAGCAATACAATGGTAACACAAGAAGGTAAAACGATATAATGCAGAAAGCGTCATATGCAGAATTTTCACGTGTAGTCATTAATACTGTAATTAGAACGTGCTTAAGAATAATTTTCCGTCTTACTGAGGTAAAAATTAACGATTGCTACTTTAAAAACCATTCCGTTTCTGCGTTATAAAGGATTCTCAAGCACGTTCTAATTACTGTATTAATGACCACACGTGAAAATTCTGCATATGACGCTACTGCATTATATCGTTTTACCTTCTTGTGTTGCCATTGTATTGCGGGGATACCCTTGCTTATGTGTGACAGCGGGGAATCCCTCGCTTTTCCTTGCCTGTTTACGTTACCTGCGAGGGAGTTGGGAAACTCTTCAGTCTTCCGGGTAGTTGAGTTCGTTTTCGCTTTTGTGTAATAAAGTTGTTTTGTATTGCCGTGCAAACTGAGCTGTGTTACATACACTATTTTGTCTGTATTTCATTCAATACGTTATGTCTTTAAAGCGTGCATGTAAAACCCTCACACTGCGTGAGAAAATTCAAGCTTGTAATTTGGGAACCCTTTATAAGAAGGAAAACTGCCAAGACGGAAATATATTTAAGGAACCGTCATGTTCCTTCATAGACAGGTTTTACTGTAACTGCAAAATCAAGACTGGAGTATAGCAGCGAAAATTGAATATTACATTTTTAAATCATATCAAAATTTGAAGCGGTACAGATGAGATTTTTACGTCCACTTCTAGGTTTGGCAAAAATGAAGAAGCAAAGAAACACAGATATACACGATAAATTAAACGTTAATAATATAATTGAAAAAATTCAGAATTATCAAAGCAGTTGGTTACAAGATGTACAAAGAATGGACCCATCTCGCTATCCTAAATTTTCATTGCAGTATGAACCTAAAGACCTAAATTAAGATGGATTGATCAACCATATCTTGAGATCTTGGAATCAGTTTATATGTATTTGGGATTTTTAAATACATTCGTAATGTGTCAGTGGTTGGTATTAGATTTTCCATTTCTTATAATTTTACATTTTTAAGCATTTTCTTCCATTTTTCTCTAACGGTTAAAAACTATAATATAGTTACCTTGTAGGTCCGTCTTCTCAACTTAAGTTCTTTTAAAACTCTGTACGCCTTTCGGGACTAGTCCCATCATCAGTAGAATGCATTAGGTCCGTTCTTGTTTACCCTTGTTGAAGCACTGACTTGGTTGTGAGAATTTTGTACAGAGGATTGTGTGGAGAGGTGTGTATTCATTGAGAATCAGGTTGCTGTTGATTTCTCTTAGGATTGCGATTTCCTCCAGTATATTTATTCTCGTTGGAATGTTTTCTCTATGTACTATTGTGAGGGTGTTATCGATGTTATGCATATGGTGTCCAGCTTGAATTACATGTTTTGCGTAACTTGATTTTCCTCCATTGTAAACGAAATCACTGAAATGTTCCTTGAATCTAATGTTGAATTTTACTAGTATCGATTTTTCTCTAAATTGAAATGGAATTAGAAACAAACTGTTACCGTTAGGTAGGCCCTATATAGATTCTTCTTACAAATATTTTTTTTAGAATTGTATCTTTCTTGTTTATTTTATTCCAATATCTTGTGGGATCTTGAATATTTATGTAAATTAGATACGCATAAACACGAACCTGGCATTTTTGTGATAATGGAGCGACATTTGTGATAGGTTGAACTACAAAAGATAAGAGTTTGTGAAATAACTGATAAATCTCCAAGGTCAAGGAACGCTATCTTCTATTTATATCCATAGTTCATGTCTCTAGTCAGCTCGATAATATAACCTACTTCTATTTGAAATATATCGATATATCCCGTACTGGTCATATGGAGTCGTCATGCCGCCTCAGACACCTAGTGAATATTTAAGGAATTAGTTGGATGAGTAACGGTCGGTAAATTTTAGGATACAGGCCTCTTTATCCAGGCTTGGGATTCTTTTTCGAACCCAAAAATCTTCAGATTGGGAACCCACGGGTTAAAGACTTTCCCGGAGGACTTCTCGCTTGGATTTTTACATCCTAAAAATACATGGACCCCGGCCGGGTTTGAACCGGCATCTCTCGGAATTAGAGACAAGGAATATAACCATAGACCACCGCGGTCGACTGATGTGTAGTGCGATTAACGTAAATTTGAAAAGTTACTTACTTACTCACTGGCACTATCGAACCCGTAGGTTCATGGCCGCGCGGACATAAGCTCTCCATACATCCCTATCCTGAGCCAATGCTTTCCAATCATTCCCTGTATAATCTACTTCCCTCAAATCATAGTTAATGTTGTTCTCCCACCTAATTCTTGGTCTACCAACTGGGCGTTTTCCTTCTGGCTTTCCTACAAGAAGTTTCCATGCACGTCTTTCATTCCCCATACGTGCAACATGTCCTACCCATCGCAGTCTACGAGACTTAACTGTTCTTATTATATCTGGCTTCCTATAAAGACCATGTAGTTCATTGTTATGAAGTCTTCTCCATTCACCTCTCTGAAAATTGAAAAGTTAGCACTTTAAATTCGTGACGATATTTTGAGAAAAGAACAGACTATGTGTGAGCTAATAACACTGGTCAACGTGATTTTTGTCTCATGAGCACCAACAGTTGTACTTAATGCAGTTTTTTATCGTGTTTTCAAATATGTATTCGGAATTTATCCATCACCCACAGTTTTGTATTTAAATTTCAATTAATGGACTTAAATAATAATAATTTTTTAATAAACGTTTTTTCTTCCATTTATCCATTGTAAAATAAAACCAAATGAGCTAACTCATATGGTTTTAGCTATGGAAAAGAGATATCAAAGCAAATGGAATCCTAATATGCTGACCGATTATTGTTGGACCATCACGAGGGATGCTCCACAGGCGAAATATATAGCAGAAAATCGTCATTTCCTACTTTCTAGGCGAGTCCGAATGTTCGAATATTGTGTAGTTACGAATGTAGAAACTATTAAAGTGTTTGAAATTATAATTCCTGTCTCTCGGAAACCTTGCATAATGGAGAAAAACCGATATCATATTTGAATTCAGGAGAAAAAATACTATCAGAATCACATATGTTTCTTTCTGAGACAAAAAAAAAAGTTTCTTTAAGTTGGTCAGAATTATTGACGAGTAGAGACCTACTAGGTATCTGTATTGCATGCGAGAGTGTTGGAAGACACGAACGAATACATTCTCTTTCAATTCGCATGAATGCTTAAGGTGTGAAAAGAAGGCTTAAAAAGGAATGTGTGTCTAGGCTACGACTGGATGGCAACTCGTCAAGGATTAAGAAAAACAAAATACACAGTACGAAGTTTTATAAACCAAGAAAGGCTGCAGAAGAACTCGTACCAAAAGCTAGCAAAGTTCATATCAGGAGCAAACGTAATCTTCAACAATTGACTGGCTATTAATTGTCTGGATTATGAACCATTGCCACCTCCTTGTGATTGTGCACTGGGGAGCTCAGGGCGTTGAACAGGTTCTTATTGCATGTTCCCCTCTCACCATATAGGACAATAAAGGGTGGAGAACCAGGTTTCGGAAAATAAAATGCGTATTCAAAAGTTAACAGACAAATGAGTCAGCGAGGCAAGACTGCGAAAATGAAGATGCAGATACAAAAGAGGTTTAAAGATGCAAAACTTGATATGTTTGCTACGTGATGGGAAAATCTAACATGCAGCATTAAAGTTTGCTAAATATTAAAAGTGGCTGCCTCTTTTGATGGTCACACATAGAAATAAATTATATAATGGAAATGGACAGCTAATGACAAATGAGGGAAATTTTGAGGAAGTGGCTGAATTTAAATACCTAGGAACAATAATCACAAACAGAAATGAGATGCACAAGGAAATTAAACATAGGTTCAATTCTAGAAATGCGTGCTATTATGCATTACAGAAACTCTTGACTTCCCAACTACTTTCAAGAAACGTAAATTGAAAATCTATAAAACTAGTATTCTACCAGTTATATTATATGGTTGCGAAACATGGACTCTTACTTTAAGGGGGAAAAGGAGATTACGAGTATTTGAGAATAAAGTTCTTAGGAAATGTTTTGGACCAAAGAGAGATGAACAGAAGGTGAATGGAGAAAACTACATAACAGTAAACTACATGGTCTTTGTAGGAAGCCAGATATAATAAGAACAGTTAAGTCTCGTAGACTGCGATGGACAGGACATGTAGTACGAATGGGGAATGAAAGACGTGCATGGAAGCTTCTTGTAGGAAAACCAGAGGGAAAACGTCCAGTTGGTAGACCAAGAATGAGGTGGGAGAATAACATTAACTATGATTTGAGGGAAGTAGATTATACAGGGGATGATTGGAAAACATTGGCTCAAGATAGGGATATATGGATAGCTTATGTCCGCATGGCCATGGACCTACAGTTTTGATAGTGCCAGTGAGTTAGTTAGCTTGGCTAACTCTGCCACGGTAACTAATAAACCTTTATATAATTTTATTTTGACCAATGCCAGCAGTTTGTATTTTCTGACATTTCTGGCTTTCTCTCCTGACATTGGTGGAATCGTAATCTTTTTCTTAGGTTGATGCATCTAGAAGACGGATTACCCCGATGATACGATGGTTAGTGGTTAAGGCAGAAAACCTTGGCGTAGAGCTACGGGACTTGCGCTGGTTCCAGTCTCCATGAGGGATGAAATTTTCTCATGGTGTTTCGGCCAGTATGGGACTGGTGCCCACCCAGCATCGTGAGGCATTTGGGTAGCTACAATAAGTAGCGGCTCCAGGTTGAGGAAACCAGCTATAACGGCTGGGGGACTAGACATGCTGACCACATGTCACCCCTACACTGGCTAGATGATCATCTCCGTCTGTGATTGACACTTATGGATGTGAGGCCAGCAGCCGGCTGGTAGGCTAAGGGCCTTCTAGGCCTGTCGCGCCATGGAATATTATTATTATTATTATTATTATTATTATTATTATTATTATTATTATTATTAATTTGAAGTTCTTAACTTCATTAAGGAGCGAATAGAGAAGACTACATAACAGAGAGCTACATCATCTTTCTAGGAAATCAGATGTAGCTAATAAGAACAGTTAAGTCCTTGTAGACTGCGACGGGCAAGACATGTTGCAAGAATGGGGAATGAAAGAGGGGAATAGAAACTTCTTGTAGGAAAACAAAAAACAGATGCAAAAGGCACGTTGGTAAACCAATAATGAGGTGGGAGAATAACATTAACTATGATTTGAGAGAAGTAAATCACACAGGGGATGATTAATACTACGTAATAGACGTACTTATGTACATACGCATATACAGATGACAATTAAAGAACAAATAATAATAATAACAACCTATAACTTTATTAATGAATTGACTTGGTAATTAAAGTGTAAAATATATAATAAAAATAGTACATAGAACATGGTTATATATATATTACCCAAGGAAATATTTTAACTGTCGGGCAGTCCTTAATATAAGAGAGGAGGGAATTCCAGAGTCGAGTAGCTGAAACAAAACAGATGAATAGTGAGATGTTCGATGTAGTTGTCCATATGTAGTTCTCTCTCCATAGTCGGAGTTTTTTTCGATTATCGCTGTGATCTCGAGCGGGCCCGGGTTTGATCCCCGGTCGGGACAAGCCTCCTGGTTGAGGTTTATTTAAGGGTTTTTCCTCACCTGTAAGACAAATGTCAGGAAGCTTAGTGCCCGATGGTCCCCGAAAATTATCCGGCCATCATCATCATCATCATCATCATCATCCTTATCATTATCACCATCCTTCATCGGTGTAGAAAGCTACGGGAAGCTACCACACTTATAATTCCCTAGTAAAGCTGCAAAGCATAGCATGATTGCAGCGAAAGACCTGCCCTCGGGCACAATTACTATGGATGTATGGACGGATAGTACAGGAATATAAAACTATATTTGTATATTAGTCTATATCTTAATATATAAACATTTCGTGTCACGTTGTTTGTCCGCGATGGAATCCTAAACTACTGAACCGATTTTAATACAATTTTGCACACTGTGTGCAGTTTGATCCAACGTGAGACTTAGGGTAGTTTATAACTAAATTTATAGTCGCATTATTTTTATATTGCAAATTTTTTGTTTATTATTTAACAAAGAGTTATAATTATCTGTGAGTTCCATACGATTCTAACAGATGGCGGTGTAAGGTATCTCTGAATTCCATACGATTCTAACAGATGGCGGTGTAAGGTAATTTGGTAAGGTAATTGGTTTATTATTTAACAAAGAGAGATCCAGATGGCTGTGCTTTTTGTTGCAACCGCGAATTTCAATTGAATTACAAATATTGATTATTTCATAATTTAAGTGTGTTCAGTGATTATTTTATTTTCAATATTATTAATTCCGTGTGTAAGTATTAGTTTCAAGTAATCTGGCTGAAAGACAGCAACTTAATTAAAATTTTTAACGTATACCTTAGCCACAGCAACGCGTGGCCGGGACTTCTAGTATTATATAAAAATGGATGAGTGTGTGTGTGTGCATGTCATTTACAGACTTCTAAACAGCTCAACCGACCGATTTTCATGAAAATTTATACATACA
The DNA here is from genome assembly GCA_030220185.1 of Diploptera punctata. Classification (NCBI taxonomy): domain Eukaryota; kingdom Metazoa; phylum Arthropoda; class Insecta; order Blattodea; family Blaberidae; genus Diploptera; species Diploptera punctata. The sequence continues at coordinate 623,013 of JASPKZ010007338.1, read as the reverse complement.
GGTTTACAGTAACGACGAGTCTTTAATAGCCGCTATCTACTATATTCTAAAATCATTAGACGTAGAACTTTATCTGAAGCGAACATTTAAAATCGTTGTAGCAGTTGCAATTTTCGATGTTTCACAACGAAACTCAGAATGTCCTATTACAATAAACCGAGGTAAGTATTATAAAAAAATAAGCGAAATCCGACCATTAGAAGTGGGGGTTTATCTGAAACCCGAAATTAGAAATTTAATCTTGCACCCGCCATGTTTCGTTCGTCGCAATTTGCACCATTAAAATGTAATTAACCCCTAATATTTAATTTATTTAGGCGTAGCAGCGCACGCTGGGTATTGGCCAGTGTTAAATACACAATAAACATATGAAAGATAGAAGTTATACTAATTACACGGAGCAACAAAAAAGAAACTTTTTTTTTGTCTCAGAAAGAAAAATATGTGATTCTGAGAGCATATTTTTCTCCTGAATTCAAATATGATATCGGGTTTTCTCCATCACGCAAGGTTTCCGAGAGACAGGTTTTTATAATTTCAAACACTTTAATATTTTCTACATTCGTAACTACACAATATTCGAACATTCGGACTCACCTAGAAAGTAAGAAATGACGATTTTCTGCTACATTTCGCCTGTGGAGCATCCCTCTTGATGATCCAACAATAATCGGCCAGCATATTAGGATTCCATTTGCCTTGATATCTCTTTTCCATAACTGAAATCTCCTGAGTTAGCTCATTTGGTTTTATTTTACAATAGACAAATGGACGAAAAAAACGTTTATTAAAAAATATTTAAATGTATTAATTTAAATTGAAATTAAAAGGCCGCGGTGGACTAGTGGTTATGCTCCTTGCCTCTGGTCCCGAGGGTCGCGGGTTCAAACCCGGCCGGGGTAGATGGATTTTTTAGGACGGAAAAATCCAAGAAGCAAGTCCTCCGGGAGGGACTTTAAGCCGTGGGTCCCGAGTCTGAAGATGTTCAGGCTCGTAAAAAATCCTTAAGCCTGAATGAAAAGGCCTCTAAGCAAAATTTACCGAATTTTCCCGTCCTAGTACTACCTTGGTTTCCTAGATGTCAGTATGAGGCGGAACGCTGACCACGTACCACTGAAATGACATCTGTACGAAAACAAGTGTAACTAAATTAGTATGGTTCAAATTCTTCCCTGTAGGGGGAGAGCGCCAAAATCTCTGAAAAGGGAAAACATGGGCTTTAAAAAAAATTAAAAAAACTGTGGCTGATGGAGAAATTCCCAATACACATTTGAAAACACGATACAAAACTGCATTAAGTACAACTGTTGGTACTCGTGAGGCAGAAATCATGTTGACCAGTGTTATTTTAGTAGATTGCCAATATTTTTACTTTTATTAAAACTGTTTAACAGTACGATACATTTGTTACATTCAGTATATCTGCAACACATTCATATACTCTTAGATTCAAGTAATAGTATAACATTTTTTTAAAGAGAGGAAATGTGCGTGGATTGAAACAAAGAGTAAAACTTGATGATAGCTGATGCTGACTCCATCTCTCATTACGTTTATTTGCAACTTCAAAGTAGCCTTGCGTAGTTCGCAATATCGACTGACTCTGGGTCAAGGTCTGTTTAAGCAGTTTACACTCTTGCAGCCGGTTGCCTGAAAGCATCTCTCTTTCTCCTTCTCCCTCTGTTACTGTCGTTTTATATCTCTACTCTTTTACTTTTATCTTACTTCTCCTTGAAGAAGTCGTAATAATTCAAGGTCAAAAACAAGTGTAGGTCTATCTCTGTACACTGTGCGTCCAAACGATGATACGGATCGTAAAGAGGGCGTTTAATAGTTTGTTTTGATGCTGGTGTTGCACGTAATGTACTGTGTATAGTGACGTAACAACTCATAGTTCATCAATTCACCACTCTTGCTCATCGCTTGGACGCATAGTACCTCTTTAAAATACACAGGATTAAAACAAAAATGTTGAATCAATAATGTTTTTCTGTTTGTTTTAAATCGTATTTTAATGCTTTAATTTAAATTCGATTGACTTAAAGTTGATAAAAAAAGTTATGTACCTTAATTTAAATTATTCTATACATCAATGATATAATAAAAAAATGGAACGAAGAAACAAATAAAGGAATAAAATTAGATAAAACACACTACTTGAAAACATTATTATACGCTGATGACCAGGTAATAATAGCAAATACGGAATAGCAAAGGAATATTTTTAAATTACATAATATATGTGAACAATATAATCACAAAATATCCATAGAAAAAACTAAGGTAATGGCATTCCAAGGGAAAAATCAAATCAGATCCAAAATAGTAATAGGAAACAAAATCATAGAACAGGTGAACCATCTCAATTATCTAGGATGTGACATTTCATTTAATTATGATAATGATATAACTAATAAAATAGCAAAATTCCAGGGAATATGTGGTACGATAAAACGATCACTAAATAACAAAACAACAAGAGAGACCCAACTGAAATTTTATAAAACGTTGGCAGTACCGGTACTGCTCTATGGTTCAGAAGCCTGAATACATAAAAAACAAGATCTAAGTAGGATAACGGCGGCAGAAATGAAATTTTTGAGATCTGTTAAAGGGTGCACTAAGGAAGACAGAATCAAGAACACAGAAATAATACAGGAACTTGACATATTTGCAATAACTGATAAAATAGATACTCGTACATATAAACAAAAATGGAAGCAACACATAGACAGAATGAATGAAGATAGATATCCAAAACAAATAAAATACAAACCTAAAGGTACCCGAGATGTGGGGAGACCTAGAAAGAGATGGGCTGAATCGGAACGGGTCAACAGATCTAATCCATGAATGCAGGTGATGATGATGATGAATTTAAATTATTATTATTATTATCATTATTATTATTATCATTATTATCATTATTATTATTATTATCATTATTATTATCATTATTATCATTATTATTATTATTATTATTATTATTATTATTATTATTATTATTATTATTATTATTATTATTATTATTATTATTATTATTATTATTATTATTATTATTATTATTATTAAGAAATATATTAAATTAACAGAAAGAAAATGGAAAGATACTTATTATTTGATTTTTATATCTAATAAAATTGGAGCATTAATTCTAATGGTAGATAATGTTCATTGTAGTAAAAAGCTAGCTTGCGCTTAAATGATTTATTTCTTCTTTTATATGTTCTGTCCACGGAGTGGCACCCACTCACAATATCGATTTTATAAATAAAGAGCTTTTACTGGAGTAAATAAAATACTAAAAGCCAATATTGGAGAATTATATTCCTATGATAACATTACGTATTATATGAAAGTGAATGCTGGACCTTAACATCAGACCAGTTAACACAAATTTAATCATCCAAGATGAGATTTGAATCAGGCTATAAATTACTGGACCACAAAAGGTACACGCACACACACACATATAAAAGTAAAGTAAAGTGATCCCACAACAGACACGGAGGCCCTTGGGGTAGTAGGAGGTTAGTGCTCCCACTTTTTCTAGACAATCGGCACTTTATGTCAGCCGGGTTGTCAGCCCTGCGTGACGGCCGCCTTTACCCCCAGAACAAGCGTCTGGTACTCATTTCCGTTAGAGGCTGAGTCGACCCCAGGGCCATAGTGCCGCCAGAGGGTTTGGGTCAGTTTAAAAATCCTGACCCCAACGGGACCTGAACCCTCGACCCTCTGGCTTGCAGCTCAGTGCCTTAACCACTACGCTACGGCGTGCCCCCCCACATACACACACACATATATATATATATTTAACTAGTCCACCGCTGTGGTCGCGAGGTAGCGTGCTGCCTTGTCACGTAGCGGGTCCGGGTTCGATCCCCGGTCGGGGCAATTTTTCTGGGTGAGGTTTTTATCGGGGCTTTTACTCACCTGTAAGACAAATGTCAGGAAGACTTAAGGCCCAAACGGTCCGAAATCATATGGCCATCATTATCGCGGACTTTTTTTTGTAGATTTGTTTTAGATATTTAATTATATGTGCATTAATTTGGTGTTTTTGTTTGGGCATCGTAAACCATTAAGCGTCCAAAAAGCGACTCTTTTAGTGCACATATGACTTTTTTAGCTCGGCCCTATAGTACGTATATATAGGTTAATTGTACTAGAGAATTTCTCTAAATGAGCTGAAAGACAAAAATTATTATTATTATCATCATCCTTCACCGGTGTGGAAAGCAACGGGAAGCTACCACACCTACAATTCCCTAGTAAAGCTGCAAGCATAGCATGAAAATGATTGCAGTGAAGGACCTGCCTTCGGGCAGAATTACTATGGATGGATGGAATAAAAAAATGAATGGGTGAACTTTTCCTTAAAACCATTGGAAAATGCCTTCATTTCACTGAGCTTCAAGAAAAGGTCACCCCAATATTAGATATTGATATATAAATATATTTGGGGGTGGCCTTTTCTTGAAGCTCAGTGAAATGAAGGCCTTTTTCAATGGTTTCAAGTAAAAGTTCACCCATTCATTGCACAGGAAATATTTTATTTCACAAAAGTCCAGAAAGTTATAACCCTAATATATATATCCATAATAATAATAATAAAAATATATTATTATTATTATTATTATTATTATTATTATTATTATTATTATTATTATTATCGTGTGTAGATTTCCTACTCTTCTTGTTATGCTGTTATAATTATATTTCACAAGTTCTTTTTCCATTACTGATAGACTAATATTATACGCCTAAACCCTTAGCATATTTTAATTCATTAAAATGTTACAGGCCTACAGGGGCCGGATAGAAAGTGATAGCGGGCCATATCCGGCCCGCGGGCCGTAGTTTGGACGGCCCTGGTCTACCACGTGCATCATGAACATATGTACATTATTATATTATTGATTTATTTCAAATGGAAAATGAATCATTTCGGTGATCGAACTACGGTAAACAAAGTTACCAGCGGATACGTGAATCAAATATAAAATACTTGATGTTTGTTTTATGTAAATTAACATGTTTTAATATTAATGTTAATGTACCGTGTTGAACAGTAAATTGTTTGGAGCTGACAAGTTTTATTTGCTCGTAAAAATGTACTTGTGCGAGTATAGCAGGTCGGGAGTGTATAGCAGGTGGCAGATATTCTGGGGATTGAGGACGTCATTTTATTATTCCAGTGACGACAGACCATGTGCGTGTGTCTTGATGAATACAAAGTGTGTTGCATCAAAGAGCAGCCTCATTCCTGTTCAATCATGAATTAGCATGAGGCATCTAATTACCAGGTTTATGCGATTTGTTGCCAATACGACTTTATGCGCATTTACCTGCAAAAACGGAATGTTTATCTACCTGTTCAAGGGCGGAATACAGAGTGGTATATTCTGAAAATGAGAGACGTTTGTAACCCTGATAAAAATTAGTTGTAAGGATTTAAATGTCATCCGCTATGATTTATTGGTAACGTGATTCCATCAAAACCAGCGGTCTCGGGTTGATCTCCGGACAGGTCAAGTTTCCCGGGGGTTTTTGTCGAATGTTAAATATAAATGCCAAGAAACTTTAAGGTCCATATAATTTCCGACACCATGTTGCTGTAATAATAATCAATGTATTCAACTTTTTAGTTTCAGTGAATGGTGTATCTTGTGTTAATAATCCATCCATAGTAATTTTGCCCGAGGGTAGGTCTTTCACTGCAATCATAGCATTTTCTGGCTATGCTTTGCAGCTTTACTAGGGAATTATAGGTGTGGTAGCTTCCTTGCTTTTCACACCGGTGATGGATGATGATGATAATGATAATGATGATGGCCGGATGATTATTGGGGACCGTTGGGCCCTAAGCTTCCTGACATTTGCTTTACAGGTGAGGAAAAACCCCGAAAAAACCTAACCCAGGAGCCTGTCCCGACCGGGAATCGAACCCGGGCCCGCTGCGTGACAAGGCAGCACGCTACCTCGAGAACACAGCGGTGAACTGTGTTAATAATAATAATAATAATAATAATAATAATAATAATAATAATAATAAATAATTAATAATAATAATAATAACAATAATAATAATAATAAAGGCTAACAATAATAATAACTAACTAAACTAACTGACTGGCACTATCGAACCCGTAGGTTCATAGCCGCGCGGGCATAAGCTCTCCATACATCCCTATCCTGAGCTAATGTTTTCCAAACATTCCCTGTATAATCGATTTCCTTCAAATCATAGTTACTTCCCTCAAATCGTAATTAATGTTTGTAGGAAAGTAGATTATACAGGGAATGATTGTTAAACATTAGCTCAGGATAGGGATGTATGGAGAGCTTATGTCCGCGCGGCCATGAACCTACGGGTTCAAATAATAATAATAATACTTTATTTAAAGTGGAAGAGTTAAGGTCATAATGTCTTCTTTTCCACTCAACTGTGAAAAATATTAAATACAGAAAATATTTACAGAAGATGATAACATTTGTACAATAATAAGTAAATATTTATATAAATTAAACTAAAATTATGATTAATTAAGTCAATGTTGGTAGCTAACTAACTAAATAACTCACTGGCACTATCAAACCCATAGGTTCATGGCCGCGCAGACATAAGCAATTTATTTAATAGTGTTCAAGATTATACTAAACAAGAAAAATCTGGCATATAAAAATTCATCAAAGTAAATATATTTTACAGCCCTTCAAGCTTTTGAATATTTCGAAGCTCCATTTACAATTGCAGATTCTCTTCCATTATCCCTGTCCTGAGGTAATGTTTTCCAATCATCCCCTGTATAATGCACTTTCCTCAGATCCCCACCTCATTCTGAATCTGCGTACTTCATACTGTCAGAGAAGCAAAAAAATCATATACCATCAATTAATCCACTGAAAACCCAATTACAGATCAAACAGTTTTAAATGTATTTTAAAGGAAGTTAACGTCCGGCAGTCCCTGATTTCTTGTGATAAGTAGTTCCAGAGTCTGGCAGTGGATACAGTATAGCAATTATAATAATGGGAGGTTTTGTGTTGTGGAATGTGAAGTAGGAAGTTCTGGTGTGATCGTGTATCCAGATTTAGATTGGAGGATAGGAGATGGAAGCGAAGGGATAAGTACTTTAGTGTTGAAGTAAATATAACGTTGTGTTATTGTTCTTGTTGTCTCGGAGGTGATCCTGACATTGGGTTGTTCATTCACTCAGGGAGATTCTTCTTCCTCTGTATGGTCAAAAATCCAGAGTTTAATTTTTCCCTATCGGCAGATGGTGCCCCTAATTAGACTCGGATGGCGTGGGACATGTAAACAAGGCAGAGTTTAAACAAGGAAAGTAGACTGTTGCGCTAGTTAGTGAGTAAAAATAAATAAAAGCTGTGATTTAAAATTGTGTTTCTCTAAAACAGCAGATTCGTGAAATTAGAACTTGTACGTCATAGAATTGCACGATTGTTTGCAACAGATGCCAGACCTGCGTCATGTTCCACTGCTGCCATTCTAAAACAATGTCATCTTCTTGTGAATCAAAATGGTGGCAGCACGTGATTGTAATGTTGCGGACTATGAGAACTTACCAAGCATGTGGTCCTTCTTATTCTCGTTCTTCGGCTTCCCCCCCCACTTATAGGTTTGCCGTCTTCAGTTTCCATTTATTCTATCATTCCAATATCCTTCTTCCAAATTCCTATCATCCATTATAGTTCTGACATAAGTTTTCCATTCCCATCTTGGTCTGCCATGTTTATTTCTTCCAGGGGGTGACCATTGGTATATATATTTTTGGCCATCCTTCATTTTCAATTATTTGTACATGGCCATACCATTTAAGAGTTTGATTTTCAATCCTCTTAACAACAGATGTGACATTCATTTCTTTCCAAAGGAATTCACTTCTTATTTCATCCTGTCTTGTTTTTTGAAGGCTTCTTCTAAGATAACCAAATTCAACTGTTCTAATTTTATTCTGTGGTCCTCTTACAACACATTATTCTAGTTCCTATACTGTAGGCCTATATACTGCTAGATTCCTTACCACAAGAAATCAGGGACTGCTGGACATCAGTTTCCTTTAAAATAAATTTGAATCTATTTATTTTGTAATCGGTCTTTCAGTGAATTGATCATCATCAACAAATAGGATTAGACCTTAAGGTCTGTTCCAATTTCATGTTAGACTTGGTTTGTCCATCTTTTACTTCCTACATTTTTCGTCCTAGTGGTCTGTAGTGAAGAATCTGTTTCGGAATTCTGTTGGCATTCTATTGATGAGATCCATCCATTCGTCTATCTGCTATTGCAGCGAACGATTCCCAACCTTTTTCGACTCGCGAACCCCTTCCGCAACGATCTGAGTTGGGTGAACCACTGACTTTTAAATGCACATACAGTAACATGCATACAATTTAATTCCAAGCAAAAGGTTTAATAACCTTAAATTAACTTAACCCTTAACGGTTAAAACCCAAAGTTACTCTAGTTACGGCTTAAAAGTTACACAACGTGTAGACCTAGTTGTAGCGAAATCAAATGCATTCCTAACATTGTTACATAACTGTAAATCAAGCATTCGCGGTAAATATTAATTTATTGTGGAAATAATGTGATAAATTCCGGATGTTACACATATGCAACAAGGAGTATTTTAGGGTTAATTTAATTTAAAATAATAATAATAATAATTATTATTATTATTACTTCTGGCTTTTTTCGTGTTGAGACTTGAAAGTAGTTTTGAAGTTCCTTAGGACAGGTTACTGGCCCGACGCTAAGTAGTCCAGTGGTAGGGCTGCTACCTTTTAGTCTCATGTTCATCGAATGGAAGATCACAGAATACCCAAACTAATGTTAAGATATCAACCTGCAGGAAGAAGAAGACCAGGACGTCCACTCAAAAGACTTCTGGATGGTGTTTCTCTTGAGGCCGAAACAGGTCAACAAATGGCCTAAATTCGTGAATGTACTATGATGATGATGATGATGATGATTATTATTATTATTATTATTACAATGATGCAGAAATGATGGAAACAATAACAGACCTAACGTCGAAACCCGCCATTACGGAAAAGTTTTGGCGAATCCCTTGAAATATTTTGCGGGGGTTCGCGAACCATATGATATGATAGATAGATGGAAAGCTCTGCGGCCATCACATAAGTTTTGGCGGTGAGCGATCCAATTTGGTTCTCCTTTATAGGTAGAACCCCGAGTTCTTGTAAAATACATTAGCCCCGGTTTAAATTTTTAAATTTAAATTTGAAGTTAATTGGCAAAGTTAAGTCGGAAGCGAACCTTTTGCGGTTCTATTCCAGCATTTGCTGTTGGATTGAGGGAAACTGCTTGAAACCTCAATCGGAATAGTCGATCACGCGGGTTCTTGCCAAGGTTGGTTTTCGGATGATTCTATATTGAGGGCCCAGGTTGCGAAATATGTGTTATTGTATAGCCAACCACACCCCTCAAAATTGAAACTCTATCTTTTGTAACTGGTCTTTCGGTGGATTATTTGATGGTTTCTGATTTTTATATAATTTTTTTTGCGTCTTTAATAATTATTATATATTGACCTGATTCAACATAATTTTAGTTTAGTTTGTATAAATATTTACTTATAATTGTATACGTTAATGATCTTGTGTAAATATTTTATGTATTTCCAAAATAGGCCTATAGACAGAAATGGAAGGAACATTTGGGAAGAATGGACGATAGGAGAATATCGAAAATAATTATATAAACCAAGAGGACGACGAGGTCCTGGACTATCAAAACTGAGATGGAACGAGACCGGAACAGGCCATTCAGCCTGAACCATAAAAAGATGAATATTTTTCGCTTGTCTCCTTGATTTTTCCATCTTAAAAATCCATCGACCCCGGCTGGGTTTGAAACCGCGACCCTCGGGATTATAGACAAGGAACATAACCACTAGACCATCAGAGCTGACAAATTAATATAATACATTTTAAAATTACAGTTTTCAACACAGCCGGGTATAAAACTCGGGCTTGCTAGTCAAGAAAGAGGCATGTCAGCGGGCTTATGCATAGTTTAATTTACAAGAGTGAAGAATTGCTGAAATATATAAAATGTGTGGAGATGATATCGAAATTGCATTTGTTTTTTTTTTTACTTACTTACTTAATAGAGGCTTTCCACTTTACAGCAGTTTACCCTTGATTCCTGATTTCCAGAGATTCCTATCTTCCCATTGCCCTTCTTCCATACCCCTCTTCATCATGGCATCATATATTCCCTCATACCATGTTCTTCTACTTCTCCCCCTCTTCTTTCTGCCTGGTACCATCCAATCCAACACATGTTTATGCCACTTGTCTTCCGACATCCGTTGTACATGTCCATACCACTGTAGAGCTCTCTTTGTTATCCTATCGATAACAGTTTCTTGTGCATCCATTTCTTGTCTGATATATGTATTTCGAATATGCTGTAGCCTGGATATTCTCATACTTCTCCGTAATCCATCCTTTTCTGTCACCAAGATTCTTTTCTGCATCCTTTCATTTATTGTCCAGCTTTCTGATCCATATGTAAGTATACTTTCTATTATTGTCTGTAAAATCTCTTTTTTTGTTTTTCTGGTCAAATTTCTATTCCGTAAAATACCATTCAGGAATCTAATCACCTTTCTTGCACAATTTACTCTATATATTTTTCACAAGTACCCCACACGTAGAAATTCAATATATAATGGAAATGGACAGCTAATGACAAATGAGGGAAATTTTGAGGAAGTGGCTGAATTCAAATACCTAGGAACAATAATCACAAATAGGAATGAGATACACAAAGAAATTAAACATAGGCTCAATTCTGGAAATGCATGCTATTATGCATTGCAGAGACTTTTGATGTCCCAACTCCTTTCAAAAAACGTTAAGCTGAAAATATATAAAACTATTATTCTACCAGTTATATTATATGGGTGCGAAACATGGACTCTTACTTTAAGGGAGGAAAGGAGATTACGAGTATTTGAGAATAAAGTACTTAGGAAAATTTTTGGACCAAAGAGAGATGAACAGACAGGTGAATGGAGAAGACTACATAACAATGAACTACATGGTCTTTATAGGAAGCCAGATATAATAAGAACAGTTAAGTCTCGTAGACTGCGATGGGCAGGACATGTTGCGCGTATGGGGAATGAAAGACGCGCATGGAAGCTTCTTGTAGGAAAGCCAGAGGGAAAACGCCCAGTTGGCAGACCAAGAATGAGGTGGGAGAACAACATTAACTATGATTTGAGGGAAGTAGATTATACAGGGAATGATTGGAAAGCATTAGCTCAGGATAGGGATGTATGGAGAGCTTATGTCCGCGCGGCCATGAACCTACGGGTTCGATAGTGCCAGTGAGTAAGTAAGTAAGTAACCAGGGAAAAAACTGAAATTACCCAAATTGATTGACTCGGGATATGAATTCGCCCCTCTTGAATACGAGTCCCATGTGTTAGCACTTTGCTCGGTAATTCATTACTTTCAAATGAGAAGAGATTACAAATCCCGGTAATAGGATTTCCAGTAATTATATAACTTAATTGTATGAAGCGAAACGAGCAGATGTGGATGCGATGGGAAGAATCTCCTCCAATTTGCAATGTGCGCGGTCATTCGATCCCTCGTTTGTCTTCCTAACTTTAACTATCTAAAGTACATGTGCACTTGTGAAAGTCAATTTATTCCCTCTGAATTTGAATGCAGATAACATTTTCTCTCATTCCATGTAGTATACGTTTCATGTGGATTGTTTTGCATTTGTTCTTGCGTCACAAAATAACACACAAAGGTGCGCTTGCCTCGGGCTATCTGCGTATCCATGGCATTTATCAGAAGAGAAGGCTATTGACTTCTTGTCAATGCATTTATCTTCCCTTCGCATATCTCCTTAATCATGGCCAATAAATCATGAATACAGTAGGCGATGACTATTCTATTGTTTATTATACATTCTAAAATTGTTCGTAATTTCTGCAAATTTATCCAAAACTAAGAATCTAGTAACTAATAAAAGATCCATTCAAAGCTGTCTGTCTTATTACTGTTTTATATAGGTACAATATGAAAATCAATACAAAGAAAACTAAAGTGATGGCCTTTTGTGGGAAAATGCCCTATACGTAGCAAAATTGTTTTGGATGATGAAATTTTAGAACTAGTAAATGCATTTAATTATTTGGGTTATAATTTATCATTTCAAGATGAAGCTGATATATCAAAGAAAATCACAAATTTCACACAAACAACGGGAATAATTAACAGTGTAATGAAACCATCCTTAGTACAGAAGAACACAAGATTATAAGGTTTCTCGCAAGACCAGTATTAAGATATGGTAGTGAAGCATGGACAATACGAAGAAGAGATGAAAGCCGAATAACAGCAAATGAGATGCGATTTATGCCGTACAGCAGGTTATACAAAGTGGGACAATAAAATAAATGAGGAAATTATGGATGTAGAACACATTCTTCACCATACACAAAACTACCAGAACAACTGGAAAGCCAATCTTCAACGACTACCATCTCATAGAATTCCAAAAGCCATGCTTCGATACTGCCCCCAATGCAAAAGATCGCTGGGACGTCCAAAAAAGCGCTGGATGGAAAATTCATACTTGTATAGATGATGATATAGACGGACTTTCTGACAGGTAGTGAGATATTTTATTCAATAACAACAATAATAATAATAATTTATATAAGCTGGCAGAGTTAAGGCCATAAGGCCTTCTCTTCCACTCAATTAGCAGTAATAAAATTATACAAAAATTACATGCTTATTACAATTGTAAGATATTATTAAAATACTAGCTAATACCCGGCGTGCGCTGCTACTCATAAATAAATGCGGATATGTTTTTACCACCAGCCGTGCACTGTTCGGGAATCTGCTCATCCCGATATTCTTGGCATCAATGAAAGACAAAAAATGGTTATTGTGAGTTATCCGTAGAAGATAAACATATGCTGTCGCGGACTTTTTTTTGTAGAGTTTTTTGATATGTTCAATTCTGTGTATATTAATTTGGTGTATTTGTTATGGTTTAGGCAGCGTAAGCCATTTAAGCGTCAAAATAGGGACTTTATTTCACGTTTTTCACTACAAAGGGTGATTTTTAGGGGTGAAGGGGTTGAGTATCACAACTCTCTTATAGCCTACGTTCATTCCGGGAATCTTCTGAACATTTTGCAAAAACCCCATCAAAATCGGATCAACGGTATGGCCGCGCATAGAATACAAACAAACGTTGATTTTTATATATAAGATGGACTAAACAAAAGAGAATACGTCTGGTCTAAGATTAGTTAACACCAACAAAACATGGAATAAAATAAAATCAAGTAAGTAAAGCTTCCTAGATGAATATTTATAGGTATATGCAAACTGTTCAATATAGATGTTATGCAGGAAATATTTCAATTGTTTGGAACTTAATTTAAGGTATCGGTTAACTTGGGTTTAAGGGTACTGAAGGAAAAAGACAAAAGTAAAATTCAGGCAGCGGAAATGAGCTTCCTATAGGCTCTGAAAGGTTGCGCAAGAGAAGAACATATTAAAAATGAGAATATTAGAGAGGAACTAAAAGTACAACCACTTCTTCAACAAATAGAAGAACACAGGAACAGTTGGATAGAACATCTGCAAAGAATAACAGAGGATACGATACCAAAGATGGCACTGATGTACAATCCTGGAGGTCAAAGATCGTTAGGAAGATCAAGAAAGCGCTGGGCTGAACAGATGTGAGATCGGAACAAGCAAACACCTAATTCGTGAAGGACTATGGTGATAATATTAGTGCTGACATGACTGGAAATGAGTTCCATGTTCTAATTACGATAAAATTTATGCGTGTGCAGAATTTAGAATAGAAAAATATGTAGAGTTCTATCTAAAATGAAGAAGACACGTGGTCATAACGACAGAGACTGGATACAAATAGAAATGCACAAATTATGAGCACGCTGTAGTCTGTCAGATCAGATGTCAGATTAGTCAGTAATATGTCGCAGTAATCGAAATGCGGCATTACAAAAGTCTGTACAAGTATTTATTTTAATTTCCTGGGTACGAAGTTTCTAAATCTATTTAGGGAAAATGGAGAATTGAAAACACTTTCTTGTGTTTGACGGTGTAATGACATTTATTTTCTGCCGCCATCTTGCTATAATTTCTAGTTCAATTTTATTATCACGAAAATATATCGACTTAAAATACCGTAATTAATGAACACTGAAAAATAAATATATTTTCCCTATAGGATTTGTGGTCCACCTTTGTGATCTCGAGGTAGCGTGCTGCCTTGTCACGCAGCGGACCCGGGTTCGATCCCGGTCGGGGCAGTTTCTTTGGGTGAGGTTTTTATCGGGGGTTTTCCTCACCTGTAAAACAAATGTCAGGAAAACATTAAGGCCCAAACTGTCCCCGAAATCATATGGCCATTATCATCATTATCACAATCCTAATTATTATCATCAACATCATCATTCTTCACCGATGTGGAAAGCTACCACAACTACAATTCCCTAGTAAAGCTGCAAGCATAGTATGAAAAATGCTACGATTGCAGTGAAGGACCTGCCCTCGGGCAGAATTACTATGGATGGATCGATAGGATTTGTGAAGGTATTTTATTCCTCTTGTTGAGTCCAATAATATTGTTTATTTACGAGGGCGGATCGGAAGGTAACGCACAATAATTTTTTTCTGCCTTGGTATTGCAGCTAGAATGTTGAAATTTCACAGAGATATAGTTTGAAGTTGTCACTACAGATGGTATTTTTTTCTCAGGTGCACCTCTTGCGAGAGAAGCTTGAACTATGCAACAAAGATGGCGCGCATGCTAAAGTCGTCCACCTGTGAGGATCGGAAAGTAACGCACAATAATTTTTTTTAAAAAGTTTAATAGTAAAAAAAAAGGAAAAAAATCACAAATGAACTTACATCTTTTACCTACTTTTCGACATAGTCACCAACTTTCTCAACACATTTTTCCCAACGTGTTCCGGGATTGCTGCTGTTGTCGGCCGGCCGGAGCGTGGCGAATCACTAAGGTTCACGCGTCCCTCTTGGAAGAATGTGCACCACCTGGAGACATTACTACGGTCCATACAATCATCCCCATACACGCCACGCATTTCCCTGTGAATTTCACTGGGTTTATGCCCTTTGGCCCACAAAAATCGAACAACACTTCTCTGTTCCTCACAGGTGGACGACTGTAGCATGCGCGCCATCTTTGTTGCATAGTTCAAGCTTCTCTCGCAAGAGGTGCACCTGAGAAAAAAATACCATATGTAGTGAAAACTTCAAACTATATCTCTGTGAAATTTCAACATTCTAGCTGCAATACCAAGGCAGAAAAAAATATTGTGCGTTACTTTCCGATCCGCCCTCGTATTGTGAACTTTTGTTTTTATTTTTGTGCGTCTTCCTTAGAAATCTCATTTAGTTTAGAAGTTTAGAAGCTGCCTGCAATTTTAAGGGAAACTCTGAGCATTCCGTTAATATGTTCTAGGATTTTTTTTCAGAAGCATGAAGATTCAATGTACACTAGATGACGCAAGAAGAAGCGCTTCTACCAGTGTCATTTAAATATTGTTAGCAAACATGTACTTTTCATTCCGTATAGAATAGTTCTCAGAATTCCAGTATTTTATTTAGTTTACTGCATACATACATCATGACATCATGCTTTGTTTGTATTTCCCATATCCTAGTTTCAATTTACAAAACCGCATCGTAAAAGAGTCTATTTAGCATAATTGTTCAATGTGAAAGATGTATTTTTTATAAATACATAGTTTGTTTTATTATCTTAGATTTCGTACCTTCCTTCTACTACAGTAAAACTTGTTTAATCCGGAACGTGAATAATGCGGAAATCTGTCCAATGTGAACAAATTTATTGGTCCCGGCGAAATAATAGTAATTTTACCTTATTTATTTTGCATAAAACGGGATTTGTCCAACCCGGTAACGGAAGGATATTTCTACACAATTCATGAAAAAAATATAAGGCGGAAATGCAGAGAAATAAATTAGTTTCCACTTCATTGAATTCCGGTTAGGCCAAAAAATAATAAGGAATGATTCCTACCGCCGGATGAAGTAGAGATTCTTCGTGTACCTAAAATTTTCTTTCGGCCTCACTGCACACCCGTTATGCGAAATGCAGGTACCTGTCTTACAAATAACCATTGCACTGTAAAAATCTTAAATTAGTTTAAGTTCTGAGTCCGATCTTGCACAGGTAGCGTTCTGAATTTACGGAATAAAGATAACTAAAAAATATGTATCATTGTCATTAAACGAAAAAGTGAAAGTGATCGAAGATAAATTTTCAAATTTCCGGACCGATTTCCAAAATCAAGTTCTAGCTGTTGCTAAATCCCTAAGAAATAACGATTTCAAAGCATCTTCAGGTTGGTTGTGGATAGTTTTAAAAGAGGACATAATACAGTGTAGAATGAAATTAGCGGGGAATCAAAGGATGTGGACGAAAGTGTAGTTATTGAGCGGAACCGAAACTGCATACTTTAATTTCAGGATACGCGCCTAAGAGACATTTTTTAACGCTGATCAAACGGCACAGTTTTTTTTTGCGCGTTACCGTCAAAGTCGCTCAAACATACTAAAATTTACACACTATTAATCCAAAGTAAGTAAAAAGACATATACGGTACTCTATAATATAAGATTTTTAATAAGTTTTATTTTTTTTATAATGCAGAATTTTGTCTAATGTGGAAAAAAACTGGTCCCATGCGATTCCGCTTTGAGCAAGTTTTGCTGTAATATGATTAAACAAGAACCAATTTCATTAAAACATGCATATTAGCCATGAAAGTAATATTGAAACCAAATACTAAGTAACACTGGCTCTATGAAACCCGTAGTCCATGGCCGCATGCACACATAAGCTTTTCATATATTGCTATTCTGAACTAATGTTTTCCAATTATCCCCTGTATAATCTTCATTCCTCAAATCATTGTTAATGTTATTCTCTCACCTCATTCTTGCCTCACCTACTGGGCGCTTTCCCTTAGGATTTTCTATAAGGAATTCCCATGCCTCTCTTTCATTCCCCATTGCTGTCTAAGAGACATAACACTTCTTATTATATCTGGTTTCCTATAAATATCACGTAATTATTAAGTAGTCTTTTCCTTTCGATTGTCTGTTTGATCTTAACATTTCCTAAGAACTTGATTCTCAAATACTCGTAACCTTTTCTCTTCCCTTGAAGTAAGAGTCCATCTTTCACATCCATATAATATCCATCCATAGTAATTCTGCCCAAGGGCAGGTCCTTCGCTGCAATCATAGCATTTTCATGCTATGCTTGCAGCTTTATTAGGGAATTGTAGGTGTGGTAGCTTCCCATTGCTTTCCACACCGGTGAAGGATGATGATAATGTTAAGGATGATGATGGCCATATGATTTCGACAACCGTTTGGACCTTAAAGTTTTCCTGGCATTTGTCTTACAGGTGAGGAAAAACCCCGATAAAAGCCTCACCCAGAAAAACTGCCCCGACCGGGGATGGAACCCGGGCCCGCTGCGTGACAAGGCAGCACGCTACCTCGAGATCACAGCGGTGGACCCATATAATATAACTGGTAGAATAATAATTTTGTATATTTTGAGTTTAATGTTTTTTTGAGAGAATTTGGGACGAGAAAGTCCCTATAATACATAATGGCATGCCTTTCCGGAACTGAGCTTAGAAACCAAATACTAATGATAGAAATTAAGAAGTAGTCATTTCTCAGAACTATGTTTAGTGAAAATCCGCCTTTCTTCCTTTTTTCAATTCCATTAACCTTCCTGTGAAATCAATAACAGAACCGCGTAGACTATAGGCCTATTATCGATGTGTATGAATATTTCCATATCTCTGTGTTGTAGGGCTATGTTTAATACCCTATATTGCATTCTGAAGATTGAAAACCTGTCTATACTTTTAAAACGTGTATATGTTTGCTATCTTACAAATGAATAGGAAGTTGGTAAATTGATGCATGTATAAGCTTCACATATCAACTTTAGCAAATGTTTGAAAATTATTTCGCAAAAACTATATTTGTTAACACAATATTTTCAGTGCAAACAGCTCTAGCCAGCGAAAATCTGTCATTTTAGACTTTTACCGAATATTAAAATGTTCAGTATTCCTAAAGTAAAGTTCATTATTCTTCTTCTTCCTCTTCCTTTTTATGATTAGGTCAATGCGAGCTGTTCCGGTCTCAAGTCCATCGTTTCCTTGGCCGTCCCAAAGATCATTTTCCATGTAGTTTGTAGGTGTTGATCTTTTTGAGTAATCTTGTATGGTCCATTCTGTCTAAATGTTCTTTTCATTGGTATTTGTGCTCTTCTAGTTTATCGACTATTGAAAATATCTCCAGTTCATTTCTTATTGATTCATTGTGTAATCTATCCTTGCGTGTACATCCTTTTACGGATCTTAAAAATTTCATTTCAGTAGCTTGAATGTGTGAGATATATTTTTTGTAAGTACCCAAGATTCAGATCCACATAAAAGAACAGGAACAGCCATAATTTTATAAAACCTGAGCTGAGTTTCTTTTCGAGTCTTTCGGAGGGTTCTTCTTATGGTGCCACACATCATTTGATATCGGTTTAATTTATTATGTACTCGTATACCCAATCATAGGTATATGTTATATGTGTGCTATTTGTTCTATTATTTCATTATTGATTACTAGTTGTGCTCTGACTGGCACTTTCCCCTGAAAAGGCATAATTTTAGTTTTTGAAGTTGAGACTTTGAGAATATGACAGAGTCCTAATTGATTCAACATGTAAATTGCTCTTTGTAAATCATCCTCTGATTTCTGTATAATGACCAGATCGTCTGCATACATTAAAATATTCATATACACTTCCTTATTAATTTGTATTCCTATTGGACTTGATTTTTTCCATTTTCGTATAACCTTGTCAAAATATATATTAAACAATGTAGTAAAGTTCATAAAATTTAAATTCGTTCGTAACATTAAAAAAGTTTCTGTAATCCCATTTGAGAACATGGGTGTTTGTGTCATTTGCTTTAAGGGTATCGGCTCGCCACATGACAGACTTCACATGTTGATATTCAGTTACATACCATGTGCATCATATTATTCAGAGTTCAATGCGTTTATCTTCATAATACGATGAAATGCTTGGAACATCTGTACTATTTAGAAAAATCATTATCAACATATAATTTTATAAAAAATGATCATCTGCGATCCTACAGCCCTTTTATTTTAGCATTGACCTCCTTAAGAATTGCTGCCCAATATTCTCTTTCCAAAGCTCTCTGTCTCCATCTCTTAATTCCTGTCTTCACAAGGTCATTCTGGACATCACCTAACCACAGTAAGTTGGTCTTCCAACTCTTCTTTCACCACTTAGTTTAGCATCTAACAATACGAGTATTTTAGGAATTCTATTATTGTCCATCCTAATGACGTGGTCCAGCCGCTACAACTGTCTGATTTTTATATCAGTGACAATATCTGTGTCTTGTATAATAATTGTATTTCAGAGTTGGTCTTGATTCTTCGAACTTTCCTATTATAGACATGGCCATAAATTTTTCTTAAGATTTTCCTTTCCCAAGTGTTTAAAATAAATCATCCTTTGACTTATGTATAATTACGGTACCAGATCGTCTGCAAACATTAAAATATTCATATAAATTTCCTTATTAATTTGTATTCCTATTGTACTTGATTTTTTTCCATTTTCGTATAACCTCGTCAAAATATATATTAACCAATGTAGGTGATAATGTACACCCTTGTCGAACTCCTTGATTTATTAAAGTTCCATCTCTGGAATAATTATCTAAATCAAGGATAATCTTTGTGCCATTATAAAGACTTTTTATTCCTTCTATAAGTTGAGCCGGGTACCCTCTTGCCTTCATTATTTCTATAGTTGGTAAGTAGGGTTGTAATATTTTGGCGACATTACGTGATTATAAATTGTATCCACTTTCATTCACTTCGGACATAAAGATCATGCAGCTCACTGTTCTGTAGTCTTCTCCATTCGCCTGTCTGCTCGTCTCTCTTTGGTCCAAACATTTTCCTAAGAACTTTATTCTCAAATACTCGTAATCTTTTCTCCTCTCTTAAAGTAAGAGTCCATGTTTCGCATGGAATATAACAGCTTTATGTATTTCCAGTTTAACCTTTTTTTAAAAGAAGTTTGGAAGACGAGTCCTTAATGCATAATAGCTTGCATTTCCAGAATTGAGCCTATGTTTAATTTCTTTGTGCGTCTCATTCCTGTTGTAATTATTGTTCCTAGGTATTTGAATCCACCCACACCTTCAAAAATTTTCCTCATTTGTCATTAACTGTCCATTTCCATTATAAAATGAATTTTTACGTGAATATCTTTAGTTTTATTGATATTCACTCCCAGTCCAAATTTCTTAGTGTCAATAATAATAATAATAATAATAATAATAATAATATTAAGAGGATAAACAAGAAAATGATATTAAGAACAGAATGAAGGTAGAGCAATAACAGCAATGATGAATGGAGTCTTATGGAACAGACATATAACCAGGAAAAATAAGTTACAAATATATAATTTAATAGTGAGAAATACTGTCACATATGGAGCTGAAGTTTGGAAATTCAACAAAAACTTATGTCGATGGAAATGGACTTCTTGAGTAGAGCAGCAGGATGTTAAAAATTAGACAAAATAAGAAATACTGTCATAAGAGAAAAAAATGAATATTGATTATTCAATAGTAGATTATATACGGTATAAACAATTAATTTGGTATGGACACGTACGACGAATGCAAGAAGAAAGATTACCCAGGAAAACATTGGAATGGTGTCCACCTGGAAGAAGGAGGAGAGGAAGACCTCGAAACTCGTGGATGCAGGAAATAGGAACTGGAATGAGAGCAAGAGGACTGGAGGACATGGATTGGATGGAGAGAGACGAGTGGAGAAGAAAAATAAAACTTTAGGCACAGAAAGATGTGTAAACATTAAAATTCTGTATATAAATAAATAATAATAATAATAATAATAATAATAATAATAATAAGGAAATAGTTTCCATCTGGCATGTGTTAGTTTGTCGTATTTATTTTTGAAATGTCAAGTTTATTTGGATCCAACTGATAATATTGCAATTACTTCAAAAATAGATGTAGGACGTAAGACGGAAGCAAGGGGGAGTTGAGAAAGTCCGCCAAAAATGTTACGATCTGACATTGGAACTGAAAGTCGTCACGAAGCCAGAAAACGCCTGTATGTTAGACTAGCCCACCGTGGACAGTCGACAGAGAAGTTGCCTACGCATTCAGTGAATAAAGAGGGTATGTCAGAATCAGCACTGCATTTCACGATAAGGCTACCAATAAAACAAAACTACCATCTTGTTAGTAGTATTTTCGTGTGAAATGGAGGGAAAAAAAAATATATATATTGGTATTTTTTTATCCTATGATCCGTTTTAGCACAAATGTAATTAAAATAAATGAAATATAGTAAGAATTTGTATTGATATTTATATTCTTCTTCTTCATCACGGTTTAGGTTTATTTTCTAGCCTATTCCGGCTCCAAATTGCTGCTGTTTCCATCTTTTTTTGGTCTTCTAAACTTCTTCCTCGTGGTGAATAGTTGTATGTTGCTTTTGGTATTCTATTCTCAGTCATCCTTGCTAAGTGTTCTTTCCAGTTTGTTCTGTATTTCACTATTGTTGTGTTTAATTCCTCTACTTTTCCTTGTTGTCTTATTTCAAATACAACATGGAAATATGAAAAAATAAAAAAAAAATGACCTTCAAGGGCGCTCATCCAGTTCGGACAAAGATAATATTAGAAAATAAAACCAATAGAACAAGTGGTAAGATATAACTTCCTACGTTGCGAAATATCATACACAGCGGAAACAGATGTAAATAACAAACTAAATAAGTTTAATTATATTGATATTTATAATATAATATCCTCAACTCGTGTCCAACTCAGGGTCGGATCGAGGGATGACATGAAATGAAATTCTTCTATAGATGTCTGTGAATGATAAGGATGCCGGCCGACCACGACTGACGCACCATCACAGGGGCAGATGAATGCAATTAAATGAAATGGATTAGATGAGTGTGGAGAAATGACGGAATGAAATTGTGGCAGGGGAAAACGGGAGAAAACCCCGAGAACAAATTGCAACGTATTCTTAACATGTTAAAATATGTATCATATGTTTTCAATGTTCGTAAATATGATCTTGGTTCTTCATAACTCAATAAACTACGCTGGTTTTAAAAGCGTAACAAATGCATCTCCTTATTCTGCTATTAAAAATTATACATACATTTGCACTAAACAATTTATCCTCTCGCTTCCATCTCCTATCCTCCAATCACTATTTGGGTACACGATCACACCAGAACCTCCTTCTTCACATTCCACAACCTCCCATTATTCTAATTCCAATACTGTATATACTGCTAGACTGCAATTCCTTGCCACAAAAAAAACGGGACACCGGACAATAGCTTCCTTTAAAATAAATGTAAATATTCTTATTTTTAAATTGATCTTTCAATATATTGATTCATGGTTTCAGATGTTTTGCTTCTCTAACAGTACTGACTTGATTCGTCATAATTTTAGATTATTGGACTAACTCATGCCCCAAGTGGGAGTCAATCACCAATCACATTTCAATGATTTTTTATTTACAACCAATTACAGTCGTGTTTCGCCTCGAATTTATCAACTAAAGTTCATCATATTAAAGAAAGCTCTACCTTTTTAACATTCTGAATAGGTCATAGCATTATTTTTCAGTGACTGACTCTCTAAGAAATACGGCTACCAGATTGTATATATAGTGCACGAATATCAGCTGATAGTGATTGCGGGAGATAATATAAACACATTTGTAGCAACTGATTATACCACAGAAAAAAGAAACCACTGTTTGCACTTTCTTAAACGAATTATTTTCCAGGAAATGACGTTGCAGAAAAATATAATTGACATATTTACATCATAGGACATCAGAAATTAATTAATACCTATAGTGTTGGTTATAAATTTCTCCAATAGGGTGCATTCTTAGAATATTGCGATACTTTGGCAATAAATAATATGATCTGGTTGCAGTGATGAACAAAATAAGCAAATGAAGCGTACCAATCGTTTCTCATTTGTTTTCAAACATGATTTTTGAGTAAAAAGCTTAATTTTATTCGTTAAATAGTTCAAAAAATGCCACTCTTGATTTACAAATTCTCTAGATAAATTGGAAATCACTCGTGGCATTACTTATGATATTTACTTATAATTGTATACCGTACTATGATCTATAATTGTATATGTTATGATTTTATGTAAATATTTTCTGTATTTAATATTTTGCGCTGGTTGAGTGGAAGAGAAGGCCTTATGACATTAATTCTGCACGTTTAAATAGACCATAATCTATTTACTTATTTATAACTGGTTACACCTACATCTACAATGGCTAACTGCCCAATGTTAGCCTTAACTTCTTTTATGTTATGAGTCACTAGACTAAGTTAATTTAGTTAAGCGTACTCCCTTACAGATGTCATGAACGGTATGCGGTGAACATACCGGACAAATTATACATCTAGAAGTTCGGTTTTTGCTTAGAAGGCTCTTTATTCAGTTGTAGGGTTCTTTTTCGAGCCTGAAGATCTTAAGACTTCATACCTATGGCTTAAAGTCCCTCCTGGAGGACCTGTTCCTTGGATTTTTCCATCCTAAAAAATCCATCTGGGTATGAACCCAGGATCCTCGGAACCAGAGGCTGTGAACATAACCACTATTTCACAGACAACTGGTTACATAATAATACTGCATTTAGGTCTACATAAATAACATAGGCCTAAAAATTTATATGTGATATAAATATAAAAATGATAAATTATCGTATATGTCCGAATGTAAGACGCACACCAAATTCAAGGTGTAAGAAAGTAAACGAAAATCGAATATAAAAATCAAAAATGGACGACAGAAAATAAAAGTATAGTTCAAATCGCGGAAATGTTTAGGCGTATAGTATTTAATAATTTTAGTGTTTTGACTTCTGTAGGCTATACTGTCTGTATCAAGCGAATGCATTATTGGAAGTACTTCCTGAAAACAACAATAAAAATTACGTTATCGATACCTAAAAATAGAAAATAAAAATTAGTAAGAAGCCAGAAGTGCGTACGTAAAGTTACGTTTTTATTTCGTCTGCTTGTAATGGACAGAATGTTAACCAAGTAAATGTCTTTGGATGCGAGTTTAAAAATGGAAGCTATCTTACACGACGAAAAATATGGAAACCGATGTACGTTCGGTTTCATAAACAAATGCCTGACGAGACTTAACCTAAAATTTTGTAATTTCTATGTGAATATAAGATACGTCCCGATTTTGAGGGCCCAATAGTTCAGTTAAAAATGTGCCTTGCAATCAGAAACATACGGTACCCTGATCTAATGTATAGGGCAAGGCAATTAATGATTTTACATATTTTTCTTACGAAGCTTAAATCATTGCTTGCATATATGATAATGTATGGCATTAAAAAACGGATTAAATAAAAGCAATTCGTTAGGGCATTTTTTGCATTTTCTTAACTTTTTTTAGGGATAGGTCATTTTTTGGCAATTTTTATGTCATTTTGAGCATTTTTTACACTTTTCCGGAACACTGTGACATTATTTGCATTTGATTTAAGATTTTTATTATAATTCAGTATTTTTCCTTGTCAATACAATTTCTTGGAATTAAGTAGTTGTTTTGCTAACTACTACCCCTATTTTTCAAGGTATGTGCATAATGAATTTGCCCACTTCTAGGAACTTTATTCAATTTCTTAGAGCTTATGCTAGCTTCTACCCTTATTCTGATTGTTAACTGCAATTCAAAATTGTAGTAAAAGTGCACTGTGTAAATGAAATGGATTTTCTGCAATAAAATTTACTGTAATATGTATTTTTAATACTTTTCTTTTAATATTTTGATGTTAAGTTAAATTTTATGTAATTCAGTAATCAAGTGAGTGCTTAATCTAATGAATAGTATTTTTATTGGTAATTCTTAACTTTTTATTCGTCATTTTTTTTATTTTATTGGTCATTTTTTGCATTTTTTAGGTCATAAATGCATTTTTTATTTTGCATTTTTACCAATTTATGGATCATTAAATGCCTTGCCCTACTAATGTATATCAATATTTGTCGTAAAAAATAGTATTCAATAATAGTATTTAATAAGATTTAGGCGATGCTCTAAATTAGACAGGCACAGAAACTATATTATCCGAGAGAAAAAATCAACTTTAACGAAAGAATTATGCAATTTGTGGGAAATAAACAATTACAATGGTTTGGACACTTGAAGAGGATGAATGAAGATAGATCGCCAGTTAGGAGTGGGTTCCAAATAGGAGGAAAAAAAGGAGGAGACCTAAGAAGACATGGATAGAGGGAATTATGAATTTGATGAAGGACAGTGGACTGCAAGATGGTGACTGGAAGGGTAGAAATGAATGGAAGAATAGAATCAAAACTTAATATTGGGTACCGGAAAATGCATACATTAATAATAATAATAATAATAATAATAGCTTTATTTTACCTGGCAGAGTTAAGGCCTTAAGGCCATGTCTGTCACTCAACCAGTTTTAAAAAACTACAAAAAAATAGTCTTACATCTAAATTACAATAAACATAAACAATTACATGTTATAAATACAATATAATTAATAGTTATAATGCATTTTGATTTACTCTACATTTAACGAATTTAATTTATAATACGTACAAGATTTATATAATCCATCCATAGTAATTCTGCCCGAAGGCAGGTCCTTCACTGCAATCATAGCATTTTCATGCTATGCTTGCAGCTTTACTAGGGAATTGTAGGTGTGGTAGCTTCCCGTTGCTTTCCACACCGGTGAAGGATGATGATGATGATGATAAGGATGATGATGATGATGGCCATATGATTTCGGGGACCGTTTGGGCCTTAAAGTTTTCCTGACATTTGTCTTACAAGTGAGGAAAAAACCCGATAAAACCTCACCTAGAAAAACTGCCCCGACCGGGGATCGAACCCGGGCCCGCTGCGTGACAAGGCAGCACGCTACCTCGAGACCACAGCGGTGGACTAAGATACATAAAAAAACGAGAAAAAAGTATTAATGTCATAGTATAAATTTAAATAAATAGAGAAAAATTAATTATTAGACAACGTGTTGAAATAAATAAAATAATATTGTATTAAGTGTTTTTACATTCATATCGCAATACGCTATTAATTAATAGATGGGTGACGCATGATCTTAATCTGGTATAAGTGTAGCGTCCAGTTTTTGCAACTGAAAATATTAAAAACAACTGATGACGCATAACAGGGGGGTTTCTTCTGCGCGAAGTAGGGTGGAGTTCCCTCTATTCAAGTGCACGGCAGTTAAATATTTGAAAGTTGGGAGTCGCGTGAGAAACCCATGTACCGTGCCATGCGAGAACTGACCTTCCACAAGCAAAGTCACGGAAACCTTTTCAGTCTCCTAGTACCCGCACGTGGAGCACCAAGTGATGGGTGGGGGAAGCTCTCGGAACTTTTCGTATTACTTCGTGCATAATATGACGTAATGGTGCGCATGAGCAGTAGAGTCAGATGCACCACTCCCCCAAGTTAGCTGCTAGTACGAAGACTACCTTGCCACGTGCTGTTAGTAGGGGAAATGTGAGATGTAAATACCATAACTTGAACACAATACTCGGGAGGATCTCAACTCATTCAGTCCGCTGTTTGCCGGCAACATTGTCGGATGCATCTTCACTACCTTACTTTGCAACAATTACTGATTTGTGAACTAGCTTTTCGAAATGGAGGATATCTGGGAAGAAACGAAAAAGGAATGGATAAAGAATTTATTACTCGCATATAAACCAAATACATTGCCTGGTAAGATTTGGTGTTTATTCAATTATATTTTTATTTAAAATTTTGACATTCAAAACGTACAATGAAAATTTTACAAAAACCAAATATATTTCCTTGTAAGATTTGGTGTTTATTCAATTATTTTTTTATTTAAAATTTTGACTTTCAATCAAAATTTTACAAAAACAGCCAAAAACCAAATGTATTTCCTGCTAAGATTTGGTGCTTATTCAATTATTTTTTATTTAAAAATTTGTCTTTCAAAACGTATAGTGAAAATTTTACAAAAAAAACCGCCAAAAACCAAATACATTTCCTTGTAAGATTTCATGTTTATTAAATTGTTTTTATTTAAAATTTTTACTTTGAAATCGTATACTGAAAGAAAAAAAAACAGCCTATAAATCATATACATTGCCTGGTAAGATTAGATATTTATTCAGTTATTTTTATTTAAAATGTTGACTTTCAAAACGTACAATGAAAATTTTACAAAAACCAAATACATTTCCTTGTAAGATTTGGTGTTTATTCAATTATTTTTTTATTTAAAATGTTGACTTTCAATCAAAATTTTACAAAAACAGCCAAATATATATTTCCTTGTAAGATTTGGTGTTTATTCAATTATTTTTTTATTTAAAATTTTGACTTTCAATCAATATTTTACAAGAACAGTCAAAAACCTGGTAAGATTTGGAGTTTATTCAATTATTTTTTTATTTAAAATGTTGTCTTTCAAAACGTATAGTGAAAATTTTACAAAAAAAAAACAGCCAAAAACGAAATACATTTCCTTGTAAGATTTCATGTTTATTAAATTGTTTTTTATTTAAAATTTTTAGTTTGAAATCGTATACTGAAAAAAAACAGCCTATAAATCAAATACATTACCTGGTAAGTTTAGGTATTTATTCAGTTATTTTTATTTAAAATGTTGACTTTCAAAACGTTTGGTGAAACATTAAAAAAATTGTTAATCAATCTACACAATTAATTGAGAATTAAAACCAAGTGCACGTGCGTGGAAGTTTTGAAATAAAATTAAGAGGGAAATTATAAAAAAACAATTTTCGCAATTGCACTTAATATTTTTTTAAAAAGTTGGATTTTATTATATCTCTGTATAAAACTAAAAATTAAATAAAATAATTTCTATAAATCTAAAAAAAATAGATAATTGAGTTTGTATTCCTTTTTTTAATTGTAGAATATTTCAAAACAATGATTGCACAGAGTAAGAATGTAATAGAAGATTGATAAAATAATTATTAATTTCATACCAGCTTAATATTAGTTATAATCAAGGTTTTTGTGCTTATATCCGCCTTTTTTAAAAATTATTTTACAGGAATACATCCTTATATAAATTATGCTTTTCATAATTACTGTAAAAATGCTATATTTTTGCCTAAAAAATCACATTTTTATACCACTCATCCGTTAATTCAATAATATATACATTTAAAAAATCCCTCACACAGGAATTTTGCAAATTAAGCGAATTCCTCATGAAGACGATTTATGGACCCATTTTGTTGTTTTACGGATTATATATTTATTTCATTAAATTGGAGAAACTAAATTTATTTAAAACGTTCCACAGCATGAAAATTATAAGCTATTTTAATTTCGGTTTTCAGGTAAACCCCAACATCTAATGATCGGACTTCGCCGATTTTTTGGAGAATGCCTTTCTCGTTTTATTTTAATAGCATATAATAAGTTTCATTTCGAACCATCGAAAATTGCCACCGCTAGATAAATTTTTAAATTTTAGTTTCAGGTGAACTCCTACACATATTCGTCCGATTTTGTTGGTTAACGAACTTCACCTTACTTTCTTTTAATAATTCCAACTTATCTTTTTTTAAAATTTATTCATTTATGTCAAGCCATGGTTCTGTTTAACAAAAATTGCTGCCGCAAAATTTTGGTCTCGGTCATTTTTGGTATCTATTAGACAAGATCGGTGAAGATCTGTACAATTTTTCAATTTTTTCACGAGGCAAACATCCGAATTCGCTAAACATAAGTTTTTAATAATTATAAGACATTTTAATGCAGCTTAAAAATCGAAAATATCGATAAATTCAGTTGTTCTATTGATTGGGTTTCCATTAATACCGAACTGAGTGCTTGCAAGTCGTAAGACTACGTTATGCATAATTTTAAAATATTTTTATTTTTAAAGAATGCATAATGCAGTTTGAAATAAATTTTGTCATTAATAATTTTGTATGGAATTTACTAAAAGAGATTTTAATTTGCTTTCAGATAACATCTGGAATCGAGTATCAGAAATGGTTGGTTACTTCAACACTGAAGAAGGAACTGGCAGACAACAACAGCAAGAGTGTGCAGGAGGTCCCATGCTTCCCGAGCATAATACCGAAGAGCAAGCCCCAGTCAAGAGGCTCGTTTGTAGCCCAGATCTACCCGTCTTCTCCCTAACTCAGGCCTTCGAAGAGGCCGCAGCAGCCGCCGTCGTGGAGTCTTCAACATCAGTTTCATCTTCACCACCGGTCGCAGCGCCGGTGGTCGGTGATAAATTGTACGAGTGTTCATTCTGCCATAAGACATTTCCGCAGAAGAATACTTACCAGAATCATTTGCGATCTCACGGTAAAGAAGGCGAGGACCCTTATCAATGTAACATTTGCGGGAAAACATTTGCAGTGCCAGCAAGATTGACGCGACATTATCGAACGCACACGGGGGAAAAGCCATATCAGTGTGAGTATTGCAGCAAGTCTTTTTCTGTGAAGGAGAACTTAAGTGTACATAGGCGCATTCACACAAAGGAACGTCCGTACAAGTGCGATATTTGCGCCAGGGCGTTCGAACACAGCGGCAAGTTACCGCCACATGCGCATCCACACGGGCGAGCGGCCACATAAGTGCGGAGTGTGCGCCAAGACGTTTATCCAGAGCGGTCAACTTGTCATACACATGCGCACACATACCGGAGAAAAGCCATACGTGTGTGCAGCATGTGGCAAAGGTTTCACCTGTTCCAAACAGCTCAAAGTGCACACCAGGACCCATACTGGCGAAAAACCGTACTCGTGCGATATTTGCGGCAAGGCGTTCGGCTATAATCATGTACTGAAGCTGCACCAGGTAGCGCACTATGGAGAGAAAGTGTACAAGTGTACTATTTGCAGTCAGACTTTCACCTCCAAAAAAACAATGGAAGTTCACATCAAAAGTCACTCTGACCCATCCGGTGCGGCAAGAAGTCCTCAGCCACCCATGGTGTCTTCAACAGCAAGGCAACAAAACAGCGATCTGGGGGAGTCTTCTTGCGCTTCTTCTAGTAGCGACAAGGAGAACAAGGGCGATAGCGACTGCGAACCACCTCCTCGAATTCCCTCTCTCACGAATGAGTTCGATCCTTCAGAAGTGAGAGCCATATCACCGTCCTCAGCTGTACCTTTCTCACCTCCTCCACCCCATCACCAACAAGAACAAGAACATCACCATCATCACCAAATTCAACAGCAGCAACATTTACAACAGCAGCAACAACATCAACAATTGCAGCAACACCACCAATCGCTACCTCCACCACAAACTCAGAATCATCCTAATATCCGGGAACTATGTTACTCTATATATTGCTCAGGAAACTCGCCGTATCAGCAGCGTTCTTCAGGTACGTCAGGTGTAAATCCAGTGCTCCTTGCTGTAGCTGCCGCAGCGTCCGAAGGAAGGAGCCTATCGCCTCTGCCAGGTTCTGAGGATCCTGATGATGAAGATATGATTTTCAGGAGGCGACAAGATGAATTGCCTGTAGAACCCGCATTGCCCGTCACAGAACCCTCCGTATACTTGTGTCCGGAGCCTCTAGCATCGATGCAGAGGCGCTCGCCATATCATTTTCAGCTGCCGCCCCCTGAATATCTGGACGAGCCGGTTCACATCAACCTTCCACTAACCCCCGCGTACAGTAGTTCTAGCAGCAGTAGTAGTTCCAGCGGTAGTCGACGACCACGGCCCGAGGAACCAGAGGAACATGAAATTCCAGAGGATCATGATCCTCTATTGACGCCTCCTAGTAGCAATCCTGTTAGTCCCGTCCCTTCTTCGTCCCCAGATCCAATAGATCTCGCCACAGTCAGCAGGGAAGCCCTAATTCTGCCGCCCAGGAAACGCTCAAAAATGATACTCAAGTCCATGGAAACGGCAGAACCCGTCCGGTCGAGGTCCGTCATCCATTACGCGAGAGCTTCATAATGAGGTTCTCGACACCAACATTGATCTCACAGACTGACTTCTAGCTAGCTATAAAACCTCAAAAAATGTCTGTGATAACTGTGGTATTCTGGCCTATTAGGCACACCAGTGTTCCATTCCCATCAGAACTGGCACCTGTCAAGCAATAACATCTACTGCCCTTAAAACTGAACAGGTATCTGTGTTAAGTGTCAGTTTTATTCTAAAAGTTGTTGCAACACCTTATTGTTCTAGCATGTGCACGCACAAACTGGACCTCACGTGCATAAGTGTAAATATTATAAAATAGCAAGTGTATAAAAACTCTAGTGTTATCATTGTATCGCCCAAATTGGCAAGTTCCTTTACAAGAGAACGCAGGTTCAAAAAATACTGATTTGTATATAAAAACTTTGAAGCATGTATTAGCTATGATAGGAAGAAATATGAGTGGTAAGTGCCATGTAATCGATTGTCAATACTAGGTGTTGTAGCTTTATTAGTCTGTCCAAGATAGAATTCTTTATCTTGTGTTTGTAAAGGTGCCCATAGGGTGGGCCAGTATGCAATAATACGATGTTGAGGGGAACATATGGTTTCGGCAACTGAAGTCACAGCAAGTCGATAAAATAATTTTAATAAAAATAGTCGTGAAACTAAAATAATGTGTTCACATGTTTTTTAACTTCTCATTTGTTTGTCTCTAGTCATGTAAGTTGTCAGAAACCTTAGCTGCTTCTCTGTCCAAAACCAATGTTCGCATCTCTATTGTAAAACTGGTGTTTCAAACTAAAGTTTGGAAACCTTAAAATGTAACTATTTGTCTTCAAGTTTTGTTTTTTTTTATTATTTTATTCTATATGAAAAATATATATATATTATTTAGAAAGACTGCAACTGTTATAAAATCTAAAATGAAGTTTTTTCACTGTTGAAGTAAATTTATGCTGATAATTTTATTTGAGCAGTCGTGTAAAAATGTATTATTTTTAAATGGAAAATTCACTTATAATTAATTTAAAAAATCTGTTTAATTGTGTATTACATAAACGTATTGCTTACCGCTTAGCAGTCCTATACCTTTCTGCATGCTACTTTTTTTTAACACAGTTCCACATTCCAGAATAACTAACACTGCCTATGTACTAATATGTACCATAACGACATTTAAGATGTTACATATTACCAAGCCACCATGATTAGATTTATTTGTATTCAGTTATGGGTACCAAATTATAACAAGTGTTTTCCAATGAAAAATTAAAATAATTATCATCCTCCATCTTCACTACATCGAGAGAAACCAACATACCTCAGAGGGAGATAGTTTCGTAAGACAAGTATTTGAAAGAAACTAGTCGGGATATTTGAGAATGTTAAATGCTAAACAAGGTGTTAACATACATTTTAGCAACAAGTTTAGATACTTTTAGTATGTAATCAATGGCACTGCATATTATAATAGTGGGTTTATGTAATGAAGGACGAAACCAATGATGAAATTACGAAAGAGAAGAATAAAACCAGTTTTAACTTTAAGACATATACATTATTGAACTTTGTTTCCTGTAAAATTATTAAAGTTATTTTCTCTGTTTTTATTTTTAATTTCTCACTTAAATTAAACGACAGATTAATATTTTAAGAAAAAAAAAAGAATGCTTTAATATTTCCTTCAATTTAAGTGACAAATATAAAACAAACATAAAAAAATTAATTCGATTTAGGCGTAAGTTTTTTTCTCTTAAAATATTTTGTCCTTTAATGTAAGTGACAAATTTAAGAATAAAACATCGAACATATAATCTTTACTAAATGAATGAAATAGTGTTAAAAATAATAACAAACAATTTTTTTATTAATTAAATAAAAATAAAACTTAGTTTTATTTGATTTTCATATTTGGTACTTTAAATTATTACTGCGGATTAAAAAGTGCACACAGGATATTTCGTTTTACAACAGTTGCATCAAACATGATCTTAAACCAAAATATATTAATATATAAATATGAACATCAAATTAAACTGCGTTTTATTTTTATTTAATTAAAACTATGGATTTTCATCAAGTAAACACCAACTCAATTAATTTTTTTGAAGTTGATTACAGCAGATCGTAATGGCTAATGAAATGGTAATAGAAAGATGATTCTCACAGTGAGTTTTGAGTCTCAGGAAAACAAAAACTCTCTTCCCAAACAAAATAAAACAGCAGGGAATTAATTTTAACCCCGTAAGATTCTGAGATTTGCAGGAAAACTGCAGCCGCTACTGAGAAGGTGCATACCGATAAACTACATTGCTTTCTTAACCGATTTAAATGTCAGCTTTGGGTTTTTACAAATTATTGAATTAACAGATAATAATTCATAAATGATTTAATTAGTAAAATTGCTGTAATATTTTAAAGCATTTAGCATCTGCAATTTAGTGTGAATTATATATACAATATTGTAATATCGGTATGGACATTCTTTGATAACAGTAAGTAAAGTACAAAGATTTTTTTATTTGTGTGTTAAAAAATAAAATGTTCATAATTTTACAATTAAATACTTGATATGGTAAAGGATGCAAGTGTCAATTTGTCAATACTCCAATTTTGCATGGCCTGGCAAGAGACAGGTGCAGAGAAGTGTTCTTCCATCTCTGGAATTATCCATGCAAAATTGGAGTATTGACAAATTGGCACATACATCATTTTCCATGTCAATTCTTCAATTGTTTTATTTATAGTTATTATATGTTCATATCTCGTCGAATATCATAAAGTAAATGGAAAATTATTGAATAAATTTGTTTTTTTTTAAATACAATATTATAATTAAAACGCATGTTTATAGACAATCATTGTTGTAACGAGTTTGAATCTTGGAGTACATATTTCAAAATTAGAATACGAATTCAAAATCAGAAAGTTATTGTCGATATTTATAAAATATAGAATTATAATTCCCTCACTTTTTTTTAGAATAAGCACAATCATTTGAATTCAACCAAACACATTAAACTACTTCATAAAATGTAAAACATTACTGATAGCATCTATTTTTAAAAGGGTTATTTATAAATTTAAGCGTTAAAACGATCGATGCTTGAAATGGACTATCATTCCAACGATCTTTATATACAACGTAGTAGTTCAGCAATAATTCCACGTGTTGCCCCCCTTCCATTTATGTAAATGCAAAACAATGGTACAAATAATCAGGCAGATAATCTTATTTTATTTATAAGAGTTTTCATTTTAAGCATCGATCTAAATATGTAATTATAAACTTAAATTTAGTGCGTACTTTAATATTTCCCGAATAAAAAAAATGGAATCGTATTATTGCAAACTAAAGTTTTAGTGTTAAGTGTATTTACTGAGATGAGAAAGATAAAAATGTACGCTTGTGTAAATCTGACAGTTGGCAATGGAGATGGCATAGAAGAGAGGCTATCGTGATTGGTTAAGATAGTTAAAAAAATGAAAACAGAAAAAAACAAAAACCAATTACGTCTTCCATTGTCAATATTAAAAGATATTGTTTAACCAGGGCTTATTTTCTATCTGATTGTTTTGTTCGAACTTTCTGATGATCTGATCTTCTCAGGTAAATACATAATTTTAGATCTGCCATGAATGTAGTTCCATTTGGTTACAAATTCTCTCTCTTAATTGGAATTTAAGCTCTGGTCACCTCACACAGAAATATCACAAACCACTGGTTAATGTATGTGCAAATAATAAAAGAAGCTTATTACAATTTAAACGCTTGTTTTATTTGATTAGTATTAAGATTGGACGGTAGGCCCTATCCCATCAATGTTAAAACATGTGAATTTGGGACCCATTTTCTCAGGAATTACTAGATGGATTGTAATGAAATTTTTACGGCATATTAAATGAGGTTTGTAAAGACCACTGAACCTCAGTCGAACTTTTATCTAAATATTCATATTCTACATAATCGTTTTGCCGCTAGTCTCTTTTTTAATTTAAAAATACTTTTAAAACTCATAAGTGAGGATTTATAGAAGAGATCATCATGATTATGGTTCCATGTTTTTAGTATATATAGGTTTACTGCCTGTAAAAATGTCATGTAAATATCTCTAATAGTTCCTGAGATAATGGGGCAAATGTTCGAAAATTTCCACTTACGAGAAAACAAGGTTTAAGTATTAGTCTGATAGCTGTCAAGTTTTAAAAAAATAACACACTTTTTTTATAATTAAATATTCTATTCTTTTCTGAACATTTCTGTATATTATTTTTTACTGAACGCCGATTATATTATTTTTATTTATTTATTTTATGCGATAAGCGAAAATTAAAAAAAAATATTTTTTTATAATTAAATAGTCTATTCTTTTCTGAACATTTCTGTATATTATTTTTGTATATATTTGTATTTGTATTTCTGTATATTATTTAATTAAAAATAAAAATAAATATAATTGGCGTTCAGTAAAAAATAATGTACAGAAATGTTCAGAAAAGAATATACTATATAATTATAAAAAACAAAAACTTATTTCTTTTTTCAAATTTTGGCCTACCGTCTTACCTTAAGTGCATTCTTAGAGTCCGATTTCCTTATGCTTCCAAGATGAATAACAGAAACTACTATTAAGTGCATTAATTAACTATTAAACACTGGGGTGTTACAGTTAATCTCTGTTACTACAATAAATTAATTTTATTTTCAGGTGTGCAGTATATATATATATATATATATATATATATATATATATATATTACAGTAGTCCTTATTTTCGACTTTTCGTAATTCAATCCACACACCCTCAATTTTTTTCCTTGGTTGTAAGAATTAATTTGAAATTTACGATGAACCATGCCGCATTGAACTAGAACAGGCGCGTCATAATGGTAATTATTTATGGTGTTAATAATTATTTTAATTAAAACAGGTGTATTTGGAGATATTTATTGATTTATTTCCCTTGTTTTAGACAATAGACACATATATATAATGCTCTTGCTGTAAGTAGGCACGGGTCAATATTAATTTTTTATAATGAAATTCGATACACTATTAAATTGGGTCGAAAGGGAAAAAAATAGAGGGTGTGCGTTGAAATCAATCGACATTTATTTCCACGCCTCTAAATAAGGACCACCCTAGTATATACATCTCCCTGTACCAAATTCATATAACATATTTCTTTCTAGTAGAAAAAGAAGTAAAGTGCTCCCATTACAGAAATTAGAAGGCCCTTGGTTTACAAGCTCGCACCTTTCTAGGTAATCAGCATTGGATGTCAGCTCTGCGTGACGGCCGCCTTTACTCTCAGAACATGTATCTGGTACTCATTTCAATTACAGGCTGAGTCAACACAGGACCATTGTGCCGCCAGAGAATTTAAGCCAGTTTAAAAATCGTGCTCCATAGGGACTTGAACCCACGTCCTTCCACTTGTAATCTATTAATTAACTACTGCACAGCTTGTAATCGTATTGCTCCAACCCTTTCCTAGCGCTATTTGTTACATCTCCTATATCCAGGTCGATCTTTTCTTCTGCACTATATTTCACATTGGAAATATTTTTTCCTCCATTCGTACAAACAACTGTTTTTATGCTATAACAAACTAATCCACTGGCACATCGAACACGTAGGTTCATAGCCGAGCGGATATAAGCTCTCCATACATCCCTACCTGAGCTAATGTTTTCCAATCATCCCTGTATAATCTACTACCTTCTCTCTATCTTCGGGTTTTTACAGCTGCTGCCGTCTTCCCGTGCCAAACCTCCAAAGCCTACGGTCTTGGGCATCTTCGATGCTTAGCCCTCTAGCTTGCATTACTGTCTTCATGTTTTCCTTCCATGTTAACCTTGGTCTCCCTCTTTTCTACTTTCTGTTCGGATGCCATTCATATAGTTGCTTCGGCCATCGCTCATCTTCCATTCTTAAGACATGTCCTAACCACTTTAATTCCTTCTCCTCAGTTCTTTCAATTATCCTTTCTTCTGCTTCCATTTTAAAAAAGTAACCCCACTATAGGCCTCAGGAGGCCCTTGGGGTAGTAGGAGGTTAAGGCTCCCACTATTTCTGGACAATCGGCACTTGATGTCAGCCGGGTTGTCAGCCCTGCGTGACGGCCGCCTTTACCCCCAGAACAAGCGTCTGGTACTCATTTTCGTTAGAGGCTGAGTCGACCCCAGGACCATAGTGCCGCCAGAAGGTTTGGGTCAGTTTAAAAATCCTGACCCACCGGGACTTGAACCCTCGACCTTCCGGCTTGTAGCTCAGTGCCTTAACCACTACGCTACGGCGTGCCCCCTCTTCTGCTTCCATTATGTTTCTAATTTCCTTATTTGCGACATGTTCGAATCTAGACTTTCTGGCACTTCTGCGTAAATAATCCATTTCTAGAGCTATTAATCTATTCTTGTAGTACTTATTGATTGTCCATACCTCACTTCCGTAATCTACTTCCTTCAAATTGTAATTAATGTTATTCTCCCACTTCATTTTTTGCCTACCTACTTGATGTTAGTTTTCGTACAAGAAATATGCATGCCCCTCTTTCATTCCCCATTCGTGACACATGACCTACACATCTACGAGACTCGATTGTTCTTATTGTATCTGGTTTCCCATAAATATTACGTACTTCACTGTTATGTAGTCTTCTCCATTCGGCTCTATGTTCATTTCTTTTTGTTCCAAAAATTTTCCTAACTTCACTCGGAAATACTCTTAGTGTTTTCTCCTCCCTTAAAGTAAGAATCCATGTTTCGCAATCCATATAATATAATATTTTCATTTTAACGTTTATAGTCGGCCGCGGTGGACTAGTGGTTACGCTCTTTGCGTCTGGTCCCGAGGGTCGCAGGTTCAAACCGGACCGAGGTCGATGGATTTTTTAGGACGGAAAAATCCAAGGAGCAAGTCCTCCGGGAGGGACCATATGCAGTGGGTCCCGAGTCTGAAGATTTTCAGGCTCGTAAAAGATCCTTAAACCTGAATGAAAAGGCCTCTAAGCAAAATTTACCGAATTTTCCCGTCCTAGTACTACCTTGGTTTCCTAGATGTCAGTATGAGGTGGAACGCTGACCACGGACCACTCAAATTACATGTATACGAAAACAAGTGTAACTAAATTAGTATGGTTCAAATTCTTCCCTGTAGGGGGAGAGCGCCTAAATCTCTGTTAAGAGAAGCATGGGCTTACAAGAATGAAACAGTCAGAAAACCAATTTTACAGAAAAAAAAAAATGGGAACCATAATGAATCTGATTACAGAGGTTAGAAAGTGTTGGGTGAAATTCTACATTGTAATATTTAAGGGATAAAAATGGAACCGGATAAGTGAAGCAGATAGCACCGGATTAATCATTTCCTTGGTAAGTAAAAGTTTCTAACGATGTGACTTATATAATGAGACCAGTGTCTTCTATTTTTTTTGAAATGCCCCAGGTTTGTCTTTCCACATTCCTGGTTTCTCTCCTGGCATGGCGTACTTGTAAACCACTTCTAAGGTTGGGGCGCCTGGAAGGCGGGGTTACGTTGCCCCGATGATATGATGGGTGATGATGATGATAAGATGAATATGAATGATGATTGCGATGACCATATGATTTCGGGGACAGTTTGGGCCTTAAAGTTTTCCTGACATTTGTCTTACAGGCGAGGAAAAACCCCGATAAAACCTCATCCAGAAAAACCGTCCCGACCGGGGATCGAACCCGGGCCCGCTGCGTGACAAGGCAGCACGCTACCCCGAGACCACAGCAGTTTATTATAAAATATATAAGATGCATATGAATATTAACAAAATTGTATGAAGAAGTAAAATTGAAACATACCAGTGGACTGGAATAAAAAATAGCTTATCAATTTATACAGACGAGTAAACATGTCTTAGACTCTTAGAGTTAGCTGACCTATGGAGTTTACCTGAAATACTCTGGGAGGTGACCTTATGCCTTAGGGGATGATATAGGAATAAGTATACTATATATACATATATATCCATCCATAGTAATTCTGCCCGAGGGCAGGTCTTTCGCTGCAATCATAGAATGTCCATGCTATGCTTTGCAGCTTTACTAGGGAATTGTAGGTGTGTGGTAGCTTTCCACACCGGTTAAGGTTGATGATGAAGGATGATGGCCATATGATTTCGGGGACCGTTTGGGCCTTAGAGTTTTCCTGACATTTGTCTTACAGGGAGGAAAAATCTCGATAAAAATCTCACCCAGAAAAACTGCCCCGACCGGGGATCGAACCAGGGCCCGCTGCGTGGCGAAGCAGCACGCTACCTCGAGACCACAGCGGTGGAATATATATATATATATATATGTATATGCTCATATTTCTTAGATCATCGTTTCCCAACCTGGGGTTCGCCAAAAACTTTCCGTAATGGCGCGTTTCGAGGTTAAGTATATTACAATTTCCTTAATTTCTGAAGTTTCAGAAATTAAGGAAAAGAGCTAGGCCTACTTTTTTCTCGTTTTCCATTACAAAGGGCGATTGCGGAAAGTTTTTGGCGAACCCCAGGTTGGGAAACGATGATCTAAGAAATATGAGCATATATATATATATATATATATATATATGTAGTCCACCGCTGTGGTCTCGAGGTAGCGTGCTGCTTTGCCACGCAGCGGGCCCGGGTTCGATCCCCGGTCGGGGCAGTTTTTCTGGATGAGGTTTTTATCGAGATTTTTTCTCTCCTGTAAGACAAATGTCAGGAAAACTCTAAGGCCCAAACGGTCCCCGAAATCATGTGGCCATCATCCTTTAAGTGTATAGGAGTTGAGTATCTCAAGTCTCTTATAAAGCTATATTCATCCCGGGAATCTCCTGAACATTTTGCAAAAAGCCCCATCACAATCGGATCAACAGTATGGCCGTGCATAAAGTACGAACAAACAAACAAACATTGATTTTTATATATAAGATTACATAAACGAAAGTTGTGCAGGGAAACAATTAGAGTTAGAGTCTTCCTACACTTCTTTTTCACAGTGTTATTAATAATTGCATGTCTCAATATTACTGACTTGGGTAGTTTTTTACATGTTGTAACGTGGTAATGATTACAAGATAGTTCACAAAGTTCACATACACACGATGAGTTAGGGTCGTGGGAGGTCTTCACATTACATACTTTGTGGTGGTATCCATGCGTTCCTAGGGAATTTACAAAGTGGCGTAGATCTTGGTTCGTTTCCATCATCTTCCTTTTCGAGTTTAGTTATGCTAGATGTGTTTTTTCTTTTTTTGTTTACTAACTTGTTGATAATATCTTGTATCCGTTACATTTTGCCATATTTTTAAAGGGGTGATGGGCGAAATTTCTATTTTCTATACATCATAAGCTACATATTTGATTTTTTGTACACACATTCACGCCATGATAGGTAATGTTATATTAAAGTTTCATCATTCTAGGCTTAAAAGTTTTTGAGTTATTCAAGAAAATCCATTTAAAAATTTGCAAATTAAAGTTTTAATAAGTCCCATAATTATTTAGTAAAATTTTTTATTTTTTTTCTATACGACCACTGACTTATTTAGAACAACACTATGCATTAACGTTTCTATATCATTATAATAAAGGAAGAAAAAATATATACATCCTCTGCATATGAATTTTTTTTTAAATTACTACACATATTTTATTTTTTATTTAAAAACCTATCAACGTTGTTTCAAAATTCATGCACAGAGGTATCAGCCATAATGTGTGAGACAAGCAGTTAAAATTTCGTGCTTCTGTCATTAAATTTGTCAATAAAGTAAAAGTAAAGTGATCCCACAACAGGCCCGGAGGCCCTTGAGGTAGTAGGAGGTTAAGGCTCCCACTTTTTCTAGACAATCGGCACTTTATGTCAGCCGGGTTGTCAGCCCTGCGTGACTGCCGCCTTTACCCCCAGAACAAGCGTCTGGTACTCATTTCCGTTAGAGGCTGAGCCGACCCCAGGGCCATAGTGCTGCCAGAGGGTTTGGGTCAGTTTAAAAATCCTGACCCCAACGGGACTTGAACCCTCGACCCTCCGGCTTGTAGCTCAGTGCCTTAACCACTATGCTACGGCGTGTCCCCATTAAATTTGTCAATACTATTTTGATTTGAAAGTATTGAAATGCAATGAAAGTAAAAGTGTGGAAAAGCCAATTTGAAAGTTTGCATGCAGCTAAATTAGAATGTAGCTACACAACAGTTATTAGGGAGACTTACAAGCGCCATAAGACACTGAAACTTCGCCAACTTATACTTTAAGGTACGTAGTATTTTTTAATACAAAAAACAAAAATGCTAAATTTTACCGAAAATGTCGAAAATTTTACCCATCACCTCCCTTAATATAATTCAGTTCTTTAATGTATCGTATTTTACGGACTATAAGACGCACTTCATTCTTCAAAAAATTGCCTCCAAAATTCAGGTGTGTCTTATACTCGAAATTAATAAAAAAATGTCCAGTGTTTGATTTAAAATTCCCGCCAGTCTTAAAAATTGTCATATATTCGATGCCACGGGAATTATCTCTAACTGGCAACATTAGATTCAACTGGCAGCAGAAATGCACCGATGCGACG
The DNA here is from genome assembly GCA_030220185.1 of Diploptera punctata. Taxonomy (NCBI): domain Eukaryota; kingdom Metazoa; phylum Arthropoda; class Insecta; order Blattodea; family Blaberidae; genus Diploptera; species Diploptera punctata. Next base: position 581,203 of record JASPKZ010007338.1, on the reverse strand, counting down.
AACATGAGTTGCGGGGATTCACAAGCTGGCTAACATGTCTCCCTCCCGCCCCATCACACACCCAGAACACTGTTTAGCCCATGATGCGTCATTGCAGTGTACGATGCCAGTGAACTTGAACAAATGGATGATGGATGAAACCCAACATGAATTCACGCCGAAGGGAGTTTTAAAACGACATACAATCAAACAAGTGTGTCAGTGGATAAAACAATCGTGGTCTAGAGTTAGAGAAGACATTATTGTTAAATCTTTCAAGAAGTGCGGCGATAGTAACGCTCTCGAAGGCAGTGAAGACCATCTTATATATGAAGAGGACAACGATGACGACGAAGAAGAAAGTTCAGATGACGATTTTCAGGGATTTTAAAGATCAGAACGGTTTTATAAACTAAGATTTTTTTAGTCTGGCTTTGCAATCTTACTTACTCACTGGCACTATCGAACCCGTAGGTTCATGGCCGCGCGGACATAAGCTCTCCATACATCCCTATCCTGAGCTAATGCCTTCCAATCATTCCCTGTATAATCTGCTTTCCTCAAATCATAGTTAATGTTATTCTCCCAACTGGGAGTTTTCTCTCTGGTTTTCCTACAAGAAGCTTTCATTCCCCATACGTGCAACATGTCCTGCCTATCGCAGTCTACGAGAATTAACTGTTCTTATTATCTCTGCCTTCCTAAAAAGATCATGTAGTTCATTGTTATGTAGTCTTCTCCATTCACCTGTCTGTTCATCTCTCTTTGGTCCAAAAGTTTTCCTAAGTACTTTATTCTCAAATACTTGTAATCTCCTTTCCTCCCTTAAAGTAAGAGACCATGTTTCGCATCCATATAATAGCCTATAACTGATAGAATAAGTTTTATATATTTTCAGTTCAACGCTGTTTGAAAGGAGTTGGGACATCAAGAGTCTCTGTAATGCATAATAGCACGCATTTCCAGAATTGAGCCTATGTTTAATTTTCTTGTGAATCTCATTCCTATTTGTGTTTATTGTTCCTAGGTATTTGAATTCAGCCACTTCCTCAAAATTTCCCTCATTTGTCATTAGCTGTCCATTTCCATTATATAATGTATTTCTACGTGTGACCATATGTTTAGTTTTATTGATATTTACTTCCAGTCCTGATTTATTCATCTAATAATAAAAATGGTAAAAATGTATTTTTTTTAAATTGCTTAAAAATGAAGGTGCGTTTTATAGTCCGTAAAATACGGTAATTGTTTTTATTTAGAACTAATTATAACATTCTGCTTATCAAACTAATAAATGTACTCATTTTTTGTTGGTGTGGGTGTCTAGAATTTTTGTTGATGGTAAGTGTATTACTTGTGGGTTTACGATAAATGATGATATACAGTTTGTAGTTGTTGTTGTTGAAATTATCTGATATTAAACGAGAACACGCCCAGTAATTCAAGCCCACTCTTTAAAGTTATAACGGACCAGCCAGTCTTACATTCGAAGCCAGTGGTTGCAGACATACTTTCCTGCTGATGATGGGACTAGTCGCGAAAGGCCTACAATAACTTCGCGTTTCAACAGTTGAGGAGACGGACCTAAAAGGTATATCATTTTATATTATAATTCTAAATTGTGAATAACACCTCAACGGATTTTAAATTAATCTTAATAATGAGGGCATGGAAGCTTCTTCTAGGAAAACCAGAGGGAAAACGTCCAGTAGGTAGGCCAAGAATGAGGTGGGAGAATAATATTAACCATGATTTGAGAGAAGAAGATTATACAGGGGACGTTTGGAAAACATTAGTTCAGGATAGGTACATATGGAGAGCTTATATCCGCGCGGCCATGAGCCTACGGGTTCGATAGTACGAGTGAGTTAGTTAATTATCTTTCATATATCCTCTTCTTCTTCTTCCTTTCCGGGATTAGGTCAATGCGACCTGTTCTGGTCTTAAGTCCATCGTTTCCTTGACCGTCCCAAAGACATTTTTCCATGCGGTTTGTAGGTGCTGATCGTTTTGGGTAATCTTGTATTGTCCATTCTGTCTAAATGTTCTTTCCATCTCTATTTGTGCTCTTCTAGTTTATCGACTATTGAAAATACCTCCAGTTCATTTCTTATTGATTCATTGTGTAATCTATCCATGCGTGTACATCCTTTTACGGATCTTAAAAATTTCATTTCAGTGGCTTGAATGTGTGAGATATCTTTTTTTGTAAGTACCCAATATTCAGATCCATATAAAAGAACAGGAACAGCCATAATTTTATAAAACCTGAGCTGACTTTCTCTTCGAGTATTTCGGACGGTTCTTCTTATTGTGCCACACATCATTTGATATCTGTTTAATTTATTATGTATATCCCAATCATAGCTATATGTTATATCTGAACCAAGATAATTAAAGTGTGCTATCTGTTCATTTTTCCAAAAGTTAAGAGTAAGTTCTCCCTAATTGCAACTCGGATATTCATGACTGGTTTTTCTAACAATATGAATTCGCAGAATAAAAAAAAAACTATTCTAAAAATTCATCTTACAGCAATTAATATATGAAAGAAAGAGATGGGCAGTAACCTCACAGAGGATTCATATCCTGTAGCAGAACAATTTTATGTTTATCTTCACATGAACACAGGAATGATGTATATAATTTACTGTCATCCCAAGAACCTCCCACTGATATAAGCTCACTGTGCGACCTTGAAACACGTCCAGATTACACATCAAAGTGTTACATTAAGTTACATTCTTGTAACCTTACAAAATTCCACATCTGCGATAGCTTCACACCAACTCTACCACCTGAATAACCTAATACAGTCAAATTTCTGAATAACGGACGCCTATGGGGAAAAATAAACCTGCATATGTCCAATAGTGGAATATGGAAGTAAAATCTGAACTATGACAAAGACCTCTGAGAATTTAATTAACACTTTTGAAGGAAATATTTTAAAAAGGTATGGAAGATGGAAAAATGATGTATGATAAGGAAATCTATGACCTTTTTAAGGAACCTGATATATCAGCTTTTGTGAAATATAAAAAATGCAATAGGCCGGACACGTTCAAAGAATGGATAAAGAAAGACAGCGCTTAGCGTATCAAAATACACGTCTTCACGCCTAACATACATACTGACAAAGGAACCCTTCTTCATAGAAGAGTTCCACCTGGACCTTCTCCTGCCGTCAACAGATGCCTACAAAGAACTGCTGAGGGAACTAAACGAGAATAGGGAACAGATATGGCCTGAGTTCTACGCAACGGATGCGATGATCTACATGGAATGGACAGCAGCCAGATACGACCTCAGACACACCGTGACAAGAGTAGCGGTCCATGGTTTCCACCACAGATATGCACAACAGTGAAGCGCCATAACCCACAAAAAAAGTGCAAGTGCAAACTACGTGGGTCGCACTGCGACCGATATCACCTATTACAGTGTAAAAACACAGGAACATCGATAACAGACTTCTGCAAGACATGAAAACAATTCTTTCTAGATGGTCATTGCCTGCAATAATACCTATTATTATAAAGAATGGCAAATGAAAGAAAAAAAATGAAAAAAAAACCTAATTTTATCAGTGCTTTACTTGAGAGGGGAAATCTGGAAGGAGATTAAATATCGCAAATAGAAATGAATTGGACACACTCTCATAAGAGAACTAGACACAATGTACCAAAGAGAGCTCTGGAATTCAATCCACAAAGATTGCCTAGAAAAAGAGGAAGACCGAAAACTGCATAGCGTAACAACAAAAATTGAACAACAAGTGAAAAGTTGGAATGAAGTTCAGAATTTGACAAAAAAACAGAGTCCGGTGGCGTACTTTCCAAAGGCTGTATGCTTCCAAGAGGAGTGACAACAACTACAACTAATACTTACTTGAGGGGATGTAGAAGGACGATGTCCCCCCCCTCAATATTTGGATTAGATATTTTAAGCTTTGAGATGAATCAGTAATAATAAATGTGCCCTGACCGCGTTACGAGCGCTGTGCAGGGTAAGGATAATGACAGGGCTGCTTGTCTCACAGCATCTATCCATGCTCCTCTAAGTATTAACCCCCTTAGAGAGGGTTGCTGCTTCCGCCCCTTGAGCAGTTGTGATGATCGCCTGGTATCACGTGGCCTCGTAGACCGTTGTAGACTTCTTGGTCGAAGTCGACCTTCTGGCAGACGTCTCCCACTATTTTGAAGTTTTACAAAGTATTGGCAGTTCCATCTCTTATCTATGGATGTGAAACCTGGACATTAACAAAGGCAGATAGTAAACAAATAGAGGCTGCTGAAATGAAGATGTTGAGAGCAATAGCAGGATACCAAAGAACCGATAAAAAGAAAAAAAGGAAGATATAAGAACAGAACTTAATATATTTAATCTCTGTGAAAGAATAAAATATTATCAAAATGCTTATCTTGAGCACATATTACGAATGAATGAACAGCGCATACCAAGAAGAATGTATAATTATAATCCAAAAGGGAGAAGAATGTTGGGAAGACCATTGAAGAGGTAGAAGGACCAATTCGACTTATAATGAGATCGGAACAGGCCATTGGGCTTAATCCTTGTTGTTGTTGATGATGTTGATGATGATGTTATTTTAAGTATATTTCTTTATAATTTAGTTCTAATGGATTTTAAGGGGTAGTGACGTGTATATAACCTCTCCTACCCAATTCTCATCCTCACCTTCTCGTCGTACAACCCGAGGCTCTGAGGACCGAGTCACCGTTCCATCTGGTACTAAGTAAATGCGGTATCGTAATGTCTGTCCAGAGACAAAAAGGTAGACAGACCTACCACTGGAGCCAGTAACTCGTGCTAAGAAATCTCAACTTTTCTTGCAAGTCTCACGAAGAAAACACACTCCATCCATCCATAGTGATTCTGCCCGAAGGCAGGGCTTTCACTGCAATCATAGCATTTTCATGCTATGATTTACAGCTTTACTAGGGAATTACAGGTGTGGTAGCTTCCCGTTGCTTTTCACACCGGTTAAGGATGATGATGATGATGATGGCGGGATGATTTTCGAGGACCGTTGGGCCCTAAGCTTCCTGACATTTGTCTTACAGGGTCTGAGGAAAAACCCCGAAAAAACCTTACCTAGGAGCCTGTCCGGAATGGGAATCGAACCCGGGCCCGTTGCGTGACAAGGCATCACACTACCTCGAGGCCAAAGCGGAGGACGAAAACACACTAATAAACACAAAAAAATGAAGACATCTGAGAAGAATTACACATGGAAACTTTAGTAAACAAAATTTCTGATTATAAGTCAAGATGGATGCAACATGTTCATCGAATGGAAGATCACAGAATACCCAAACAAATGTTAAGATATCAACCTGCAGGAAGAAGAAGACCAGGACGTGCACGCAAATGACTTTTGCATGGTGTTTCTCTTGAGGCCGAAACAGGTCAACAAATGGCCTAAATTCGTGAATGTACTATGATGATATGATTACAGTAGTTCTTTATTCAGACTGGAATGGCTTACGAACTGCTACCTGAGAGATATATTGCGCTATCCCAGTATATTATGGATGAATGTAATGAAAGTCTACCCTACAGTCTTATGCGAGTTGTAAACCGTCTTCCGGGATCCGACACACCTGGTTCATCTCTCATGACACATACCGCCATTTTTGGGTTAGGCCCGTTACCGCAAGGGAGTGGGCTACAACCTACCCGTTGGACGCTTATGTCCTTTTCTATTGCTCAAGATAGGAGTCATGAACCAGCACCCTGGTGGGCTGGCTCACTAGATCCCCTCAATCACAGATTTTCAACGCCTGTAAGCGCCAATCAAACTATTTTTATTAACATGAGATGAAATGGGTGAATGAAAAATGAAATATCACGAAGGGGAGTAAAGAGATAATGGATATTGCTGGTGGGATGAATTTAGTGAAATGGGAGGATCCAGAGGAGAACCGAAAACTCCTGGTATGACCCACCATTAATAGACTACCACTCTGGAATCGCCAGGATTCTAATCAGGGATTCCAGGCGCCTCAACTTAAGAAGTGCAAAGAATTCCGGCAATGCCAGGAGAGAGTACCAAAAATGTCATAAAGACAACCTGAAGACATTAATAAAAAATGTTTGTAGAAACGAAAAAAATTATATCAATGAGTTTTAAAATAAATGACCCGTTTCTTAACGTGCCTTTTTGGTCAAATATTCGTAACTACATAATATTCGAACATTCGGACTCACCTAGAAAGTAAGAAATGACGATTTTCTGCTATATTTCGCCTGTGGAGCATCCCTCTTGATGGTCCAACAATAATCGGCCAGCATATTAGGGTTCCATTTGCCTTGATATATCTTTTCCATAACTGAAATCTCCTGAGTTAGCTCATTTGGTTTTATTTTACAATGGAAAAATGGACGAAAAAACGTTTATTAAAACATTATTATTTAAATCCATTAATTGAAATTGAAATAAAAAAACTGTGGGTGATGGAGAAATTCCGAATACATATTTGAAAACACGATAAAAAACTGCATTAAGTACAACTATTGGTAATCATGAGACAAAATTCATGTTGACCAGTGAAATCAGAGGAAAAACGCCCAGTTCATAGAGCAAGAATGAGGTGAGAGTAACAGTAATCATGATTTGAGGGAAGTAGATTATACAGCCGCGTAGATTATCGGCCGCGGTGGACTAGTGGTTATGCCCCTTGCCTATGGTCCCGAGGGTTGCGGGTTCAAACTCCGCCGGGGTCGATGGATTTTTTAGGATGGAAAAATCCAAGGAGCAAGTCCTCCGGGAGGGACTTTAATCCGTGGGTCCCGAGTCTGAAGATTTTCAGGCTCGTAAAAAGATCCTTAAGCCTGAACGAAAATGCCTCTAAGCAAAATTTACCGAATTTACCCGTCCTAGTACTACCTTGGTTTCCTAGATGTCAGTATGAGGCGGAACGCTGACCACGGACCACTCAAATGACATCAATAAGAAAACAAGTGTAACTAAATTAGTATGGTTCAAATTCTTCCCTGTAGGGGGAGAGCGTCTAAATCTCTGTTAAGGGAAAACTTGGGCTTATAAGAAGTAGATTATACAGGGGATATTAGCTCAGGGTTGTGATTTTTAGAAAGCTTATGTATGTGTGGCCATGAACCTATGGGTTTAATAGCGCTAGCGAGTTACTTAATGTCAGAACACTTACTAGAAGTGAACCCCGTATTATGTTAATCTGATAGATTCTTGGAAGTAATATCCATAAAAAAAAAGGAGAGACGTCGATGAGGCTATAGTAACTTGAAGGTCGGACAAATTATTTAGAAAGCAATTAGAAACCATATAAATCTTACCACAATACAGTGTGTAGAAGTCAGTTTTCTAACTGCAATAACGATCCACAAAAATAGGACGCCACGCTATCTAGTGACGTTCGGATGAACTTCATCAATGTTGTTAGATACGTATTAATGGGTACGGAAGTTTAGAAATCTTGGAGTGGTCAGTGATATTAATCAGGAAGAGACCAATACAACACAAAGTAAAGACCTCTATCAGTCTTCGGCGTATTTCCAGTTCGAGGGATGAGATGCAATACAGCCCTTGTTATTGAAGGGCTGTAAATATAAATAAGGTGTATTATGCACATTTAACATTATTTAAAAGTAAACTAATATCTAAATATATCAAACTAAGATTATACAAAACAGTAATAAGAACAATAGTGACTTATGCAAGTGAAACTTAGAGTCTTCCAATATTGCGATTTTGGTGGGTTATCGCCGATTGCGATCCTATTTGGCAATAAATAATATGATCAAATTGCAGTGATTAAACATAACCACATGTTTCTGATTTGTTTTCAAACATCGCCGTTTACATTAAATATATAAATATTTTAAAATAACGTTAACTATATTTAAATAGAGATTTTTAAGCTTAATTTTAATTAAGATTTAAAACAGCTTAATTTTATTCCTTAAATAGTCCTAACAAATGTCACTCTTGATTTCCAAATCCTCTAGATAAATCGTGAATTTATCGATAAATTGGAAATCACTCGTGTATTACTTATGAAAAAGTTATTGGACTTACCAGTGTGAATCTTGTGAAGGCAAATCAACTGTGGACCAGATTTTTCATATTATGACAAACACTGAAAAAAGAACAAAGAATGTGTTATTACTAGGAAAATGATATTGAGGAGCCCCACCTTTCAAAAAAATATAGCTGTTTTCATACCAATAGTTCAATATGTGTATTTAAAGTAAAGTGATCCCACAACAGACCCGGAGGCCCTTGGGGTAGTAGGAGGTTAAGGCTCCCACTTTTTCTAGACAATCGGCACTTTTATGTCAGCCGGGTTGTCAGCCCTGCGTGACGGCCGCCTTTACCCCCAGAACAAGCGTCTGGTACTCATTTCCGTTAGAGGGTGAGTCGACCCCAGGGCCATAGTGTCGCCAGAGGGTTTGGGTCAGTTTAAAAATCCTGACCCCAACGGGACTTGAACCCTGGAGCTTGTAGCTCAGTGCCTTAACCACTACGCTACGGCGCGCCCCCATATGTGTATTTGGGGGAATGAAATAAAGCGAAATGCACGTATTTTGTTGCACTTTTTGCATTTTTTCGTGAGATTACTACATTTTACCCCTTTTTTCCTCTTTTTATGCATCAGCAACTTTTCCTCCGCGTTTTTAAAAAAATAGGACAGAATAATGTATATTTTTTCTTCTTGAACAGTTTTTTAAAATCTCAATCAGAAGTCACAATATTAAATAAATATTAAAATATTTATTTATGTAAACCACCAGTAATTTATACCCCAGCTACAATGGCCAATCTGCAGCTGTGAAGTCAAATTTAAATGTCAACAGTGTTGCTGTAACAGTTTAAAATAAGTTCAGTTATTACCGGCAATAATTTAACAGTTTTCTATCACCAACTTGTTGTTGGCTGTGTGTTTAGTCTGAACCACAACATATTTTTATTAGTGTTACAACTGGATTTTCACAACAATAACATGGCGAATGTTAAGAGGGATATATATATTATAGCAGGATTTTAATATCATAATAAATATGAAAGTTAAAGTTAATAATTTTGTATTTTAAAATTCTTTTAATATTTAAATATAACAAATATTAAAATATATATGCAGTCAATATGCCCATTTCACCAATTAATGTTTTAAAATGGTCAACAAGTTTCTACAGCCAAGCTGTCATTCTCAAGACCAGATATTGACTGAAGACAAAATTGATAATAAATAAATAAACAAATTCAGTTAAAAACAACTGAATTTGTTTATTTATTTATTATCAATTTTGTCTTCAGTCAATATCTGGTCTTGAGAATGACAGCTTGGCTGTAGAAACTTGTTGACCATTTTAAAACATTAATTGGTGAAATGGGCATATTGACTGCATATATATTTTAATATTTTATCACCAAGAAGATCACTTGTGTATTAAATAACTTAAATAAATAAAATCATCTAAATAATTCATTGTTGTTATTGTTGAATAAAAATGTCTCAGTAACAATTAAAGAAATTGTACTACATAACAGTTTTTGTTATACTATGTTTTTAAAAATTGTTTTAAGTCATTGTTGTCAAAATTATAAAGCTTTCTGTTATAACTGTAATAAGAACACCTGCTTAACTTCATATTCTTAAATCAAAGTAAACTAAACTCTGATTGGATGTTAAAACAACTAACTTTCTTATTTAACAAATCAATTTAAAACTTATATTTAAAGGACTATTAACCAATAGAATTTAAAAATAACATCATGTGATGTAATAATGTTCTTTAAATTATAAAAGAATTACACTAGTCATTCAGCATACAACTTTCAACAAAGAGTGAAGCAAGAAGAGATCTCCTCATAAAATGTAATATTTAATACAAGAAGAATAATTGATTCAAGAAAAGAAAATAATTTAAATGGACGGTGAAGAATAATACCACCTACATTTACTTAATCTGCTGGGAACTTTAAGAAGTGAATAAATTTGCAATTATTTCTACAAGAAACATTTTTTAGTAATTTTGAAGTGTTTCCTAACCAGTGTACCAACTTCCGACCCTAAGAAGAGAATCCGGCTCTACCAAAAACTAAACCCAACCTGAACCAGTAATTCTTTTTTGGGACACCAACCCTTCTTCAAAATGTTACTTCTTCAATATATATATATTGATAGAAAAGTTATCCGTTGAACAGTCCGGCTATCACTTTGGAGCTTGAAAGTATTTTTAAGTGTCCCCTGAGTACGCTACTAACGTTCTGCTGGGTTAGTCCTTTGGAGGGGCTGCCTCCTTAAAGCCTTTGGACTTGCTTCCTTGTGTTTTATCCCCACAAGCAGGGTTGCCTCTTCCGCCTTCTGCCGTTAAGGACTTAACTTTTGTTTCCCCGAGCTGGGTCTCTTATTTCTTCCCCAGAGATTGGGTTGCCACTTCCGCCATTTTCGCCGTTCCGATATTTCTATCTCCGCCGTGTTTGTCGTTGTGGTCTTCCGTGTTTGCAGCTTCTAGTGTGGTCGTTGCTCCCACGTTGTCTCTCAATATTTAAAAAAAGGCGATAAAACAAAGCCAGAAAACTATAGAGGAATAAGCTTACTATGTGCAGCATACAAAATATATGCACAAATGATCAACCAAAGATTAACAACAATAGTAGACGTAATATTATCAGGAGAGCAGACAGGTTTTAGGAAAGGAAGAAACTGCACAGACAACGTATTCACTTTAAAATAAATAATAGAGATGCGAAGAGAATTCAACTTAGAAACGCACATCCTCTTAATAGATTATAAGAAGGCCTTTTATAAAGTGTCTAGACCAAAATTATGGAACATATTAAGTGAAAAAGGAATTCCACTACACTTGATAGCAGTAATTAAGAAAATATATGATAAAACAAAAATAAATCAAGGGGAACCAATACATATACCAGGAGGAGTTACACAAGGTTGCCCACTATCAACCACTCTTTTTTTAACATTTATTTTGACGACATGGAAACAAATGACGACTGGGTACATTAACTTAGGAAATATAGTAATAAAAACAGTAGCCTTTGCAGATGACCAGATTTTAATAGCAACAATGGAAGACGAATTACAAAGAATGCAATATAAACTAAATGAAATATTTAAAAAAAATACAACATGGAAATATCATCAGGAAAAAAATGGCTTTCATGGGCGCTCATCCAGTTCGGACAAAGATAATATTAGAAAATAAGCCAATAGAACAAGTGGTAAGATATAACTTCCTGAGTAGCGAAATATCATACACAGCGGAAACAGATATAAATAACAAACTAAATAAGTTTAATTATATAACAGGAACATTAAAAAGAACTTTGAAAAATAAAGTCAGGAAAGACATTATAATGAAATTATACAAGACAATGGCAGTTCCAGTTATTACTTACGGATCCGAAACATGGACACTGACAACACAACAATCTGCCAAAATACAAGCTGCTGAAATGAAAACTGTCAGACCAATAGCAAAATTTCAAAGAACAGACAAAAAACACAACAAAAAAATAAGACAACTAGAAGTAGAGGAATTGAACACAACAATAGTGAAATACAGAACAAACTGGAAAGAAGACTTAGCAAGGATGACTGAGAACAGAATACCAAAAGCAGCATACAACTTATTCACCACGAGGAAGAAGAAGTTTGGGAAGACCAAAGAAAATATGGAAACAGCAGCAATTTGGAGCCGGAAGAGGCTAGTAAATAAGTATAAATCGTGACGAAGAAGAAGATAGAAGATTTGCCAGGATTTGCCCAAAGTAAAATGTTATACCAAATATGATGAATACATTCGTATAATTTATTCATCTTCTCTTCTTCCTCGGCTTTCCCCCACTTATAGCTTTGCCGTCTTCAGTTTCCATTTATCTCTATCATTCCAATCTCTCTCTTCCAAATTATTTTCATTCATTATTGTTCTGACGTAGGTTTTCCATTTCCAGCTTGGTTTGCCACGTTTATTTCTTCCAGGGGGTGACCATTGGTATATATTTTTAGCCATCTTTTATTTTCCATTCTTTGTACATGGCCAAACCATTTAAGCGTTTGATTTTCAATCCTCTTAACAACAGATATGGTGACATTCATTTCTCTCCAAAGGAATTAATTTCTTATTTTATCCTGTCTTGTTTTTTGGAGGCTTCTTCTAAAATAATCAAATTCAACTGTTCTAATTTTATTCTTTTGTAATCCGGTCAAAGACCAAGTCGCATAATTTCCAAAAATCTAAATCTATAATGTATTCTCCACAAGCTAAGATTGGAAACCAATTACACAATGCAACATGTTTATATTGACTATTTAACTCATGGCCCAAATGGGAGTCAATGACCAATCACGTTTCAATGATTTCCGTTTTACAAACAATCGCAGTCGTGTTTCACCAAATATTTATCAATATTCAATTTACCATATTAAAGAAAGCTCCTCCTTCTTAATATTCTGAACAGGTCTGACCATTATTTTGCAGTGACTGACTCTGTAAGAAATACGGCTACCAGATTGTATATATAGTGCACAGATGTCAACACATAGCACTTGCAGGAGTTAATATAAAAACATTTGTAGCAATTGATTATATCACCAAAAAAAAAAAAGAAACCACTGTTTGCACTTTATTAAATGTATTTTTCCCCAGGTAATAATACAGAAAAATATAATTGTCATATTTACATCATACGACATCAGAAATGAATTAATATACAGTTTGATGTGTTTCATTTTTTCTCCACTAGAGAGCATTCTTATAATATTGCGTTCCTTTGGCAATAAATAGTATGATCTGGTTGCAGTGATAAACAAAAGAAGCAAATGAAGCGTACCAATCGTTTCTCATTTGTTTTCAAACATCGCCGTTTACATTAAATATATAAATATTTTAAAATAACTATAGTTAAATAATGATTTGTGAGTAAACAGCTTAATTATATTCTTTAAATAGTCCTAACAAATGGCACTCTTGATTTCCAAATTCTCTAGATAAATTCACTCCTCACTTCGTGAGTCGTGAATTTATCGATAATTTGGAAATCACTCATGGCATTACTTATGATAATTGCTGCATAAAAATAGTCCTTGAGAGTTACATAACTGTCTCCACACAAGCATCAAATTATCAATTTAAAACTTTTTTATTGAAGTCCGTGAAATTACTCACATTTCTGCATAAACTTACAGAGACATTAAACTAACAGTTGCATCATGACGTAGTGTCTAGGAGAATAAAGAGAGTATACAGTAACGTAGACAGTCTTTGGTGTAATAATTAGTGTTTCTAAGAGTTCCAAGGTTCTAATTCTCGCTATTCCACAGAAATAATCCTATGGCAATAACTTGTGACATAGAATACTGTATTCATTACAAGGAAAAGTTCAGCATTAAAAAGTGGAGACGACCCTCAAAATTAATCACAATCATCATCATGAACAGTTAAGGTTTAGGCTTTTCATTAGCCTGTTCCTGCTTCCTCCAGTCTCCATCTTGTCAGTGGTCGTCCAATGCTCGTTTACCCTTCGGTTTGTAGTTTAAAGCCTGCCAAGGGATTTTGTCCTTAGTCATTCTTCTTAACCAATTTGCCTCGAAAGACGAGGTAGACTCGCCGACAGTTAAATGACCTTCAACTCAGACGACGAGATACACTCGCTTAACTCTCCTGTTATATATTTTGCAATATTTTGTACATTCCTTAGTAGGGTAATCTTCTGTTAACATGTATGTATAGTGGATTATTATGATATTAAGCACCGTTATCTTTTGTTTGTTTTGAATGTCTGAAAATAGACACAATATAATTTACGCTAAATTATATCCGGTTACTGGGGAAATGTATTGAGCATTTAAAACTGAAGTGAATGGGTTAATGCTTGTAGCCAATTTTGTTGGTATTATTTAATTTTCTGTTCTGCACTATATTTATTGCATTAAATTTTAGCTTGATATATTCATTTCTTATACGATCCATATAGTCCAAGATCCGGCTGCAAGATTACTACGTTCATCTAGTGTATTAACAAAATCTATTTTTTTCATAAAATTGTGAATGGCTGATACATTTTTGCCTAGTTGCCTATTAAAATTTGGCCGCCAGTATGTTTAATTAAAATATAATTTATTTATTTATTCGAAATAACTTGATTCGCTTGTTATTAAAATAAATTATAATCCAGTTCGCAGAAATCGATGTATAGAGCTTGAAAAGTTTTGGTTTCCACTGCAAACTTGGCCGTAACCTTCTCGCAACGAAATAAAATCACTGCCCTTTATGTATACTACGTACAATGTATATACAAAAATATATCCAAAAGGTAGTGTCAAAATACATTATACGAAACAAATCACAGCATTTTAAATGAAATGAACTTTATTTGAAACAATATAGAACAATAAATACGTACTTACCGCCATTTTATTACTGATTGGTGTCACAGCCTGCTGTAGCCGCGAGGAGGTTTACGGCCAAGTGTGCAATGGCAACCAAAACTTTTCAAGCTCTATACATCGATTTCTGCGAAGTGCATTATAATTTATTTTAATAACAAGTGAATAAAATTACTTCGAATAAATTAATTGATTATAAAATTAATTAAACATAGTAGCGGCCGAATTTTAATGGCAACTCAGCAAAAATGTATTCAGTCATTCACAATTTCATGAAATAATAGATTTTGCTCATACACTCATTGAATGTAGTAATCTTGCAGCCGGATCTTGTACTAATACTTATTTTCCATTATATGTCTGAGATAGAATATAGAAACTCATATCGCCTTCGTTGACTTCATAAAGGCTTTTGACAAAGTAGACAGAAATATATTACTACAAATTTTAGCTGATGATAACGTTCCACAACAATATATTACTAATATCTTCAACATCTATAAAGATAATGAAATCTCTGTTAAACAAGATGGCAAATTATCTTCTTGGAAAAAGATCAACATGTGGACTTTCGCCGGTGCTTTCATTATATATATATATATATATATATATATATATATATATATATATATATATGAATAAATTAATAAATGAATGGAGGAAAACACAACGAGGATATATACCCATCAATAGGAACCTCAAACTCGATGCTATTCTTTTTGCAGACGATTTAGCTCTTCTGGCACTCTCCGAAAATGATTTGCAACGATCAATTTATAATTTACAAAAAATAGGTGCCAAATTTAATATGGAAATATCAATTAACAAAACTAAAATTATGGCATTTCATGGGAAGGACCCCATACAAAGTAAAATCTGTCTCCAGAATAAAATTTTAGAGAGATCTAATCAATTTAAATATCTTGGATATTATCTCTCTATCTGGGATGAAAAGGATATCCCTGAAAAAGTTACTAGTTATAATAAAAGTTTAGGAATTATTAATCAAGTTATGAAACCATCCCTTGTACAAAAAAACACCAGATTACGTTTATATAACACTTTGGCTAGACCAGTGTTGACCTATGGTAGTGAAGCATGGACACTAAAAAGACAACATGAAAGCAGAATAACGGCTTGTGAAATGAGATTCATGCGCAGAACAGCGGGTTACACCAGACGGGATCGGAAAAGGAACACCGATATCTTAAAAGAATTGAAGGCTACGCCAATTTTGGAATATATTAAACAGTACCAACTAAATTGGAAACACCATCTTGAAAGAATGAGTTCAAATCGGATCCCCAAAGCTGTTTATAATTATATACCAAGAGGACAAAGATCACTGGGCCGTCCTATGAAACGCTGGAGGGAAAATTTTCTATAGGATCGTAACAGGCCTTGGCCTAATACTTGGAAGGAAGAAGAAGAAGATGTCTGAGAAATTTTATACACTTAATTATTGTGTTTATAACAAAATTTATACGAAAAAACCGCATTGAAGCAGGTGAGTGACACTTAGAATAGTTTCTTGTTCAATGCCACCTGTTTGTCATTCGACATTTCAGGTATTCTCTCCTGGCATTGGCGTATTGTAACCCACTTCTGAGGTTGGGGTGCCTGAAAGGCGGAGTTACTCTGCCCCAATGATATGATGGGTAATGATGTGCCAGGAGAGGCCTTAAACCTAAACTTAATCTAATGAGGTGAATATGATATTGATGATAATGATGGCCAGATGACGTTCGGGGACCGTTTGGGCCTTAAAGTATCCTGACATTTGTCTTACAGGTGAGGAACAACCCCGAAAAAAACCTCACCCAGGAAACTTGTCCCGAGCGGGGATCGTACCCGGGTCCGCTGCGTGACAAGGCAGCACGCTACCTCGATACCACAGCTGTGGACACACTTAGAATATTAAGCAACGGATTTCTGGAATCAACCTGCAGATGTAATAAAATTACTTCAAAACAGTAACCTCGTGGGCATGATTTAGAACAGGTGTGTCCAACTCGCGGCCCTCGATCCCATCGCATACGGTCCGCAATAATATTTGCTCTATCACGTCGCATTCGGCCCGCAGTGATATTTGTAAGTTATAGTATAATATAATTTATGAAATAAGTAAATCTATTTGGTATAAGATAAGCTTTAAATAGCAAGACTTTTTCTGTTTCCAACACATGCGTTTACAAAAGTCCATCCTACTCATCCTCTTACTCAAAACATGGAGAAATAACATCCATTTTAAGAAACGCCCAGCTGTCATTTTTATTTATGATCCTACCTACCCGCGTCGCTTTGAAGTCTCCGTGCATTGTTGACCGCGCGGTTACTACTTTCAAAAGCGAGTGTGTGTCAGATGTTTTATTATCGTTACATTTTGTACATTTCAAGTTAGTTTCCAGTTTGCAATTGTTCGCTCATATTATACTGTCAGGTTAGTGACAGGTTTGATGATATAATTAATTCTGTGAGTTTTATAAGTGTTAATTATGGCTTCTAAGTATAAAAGCAAGAAAATATCGTACACTGTATATTTTATAATTGGATTACACATGAAAAAACATGCATTTAATTTAATTTAAAAATAACGTTACTGATATATGATCAATATTTTAATAAAAATAACATCACAATATATTAGCATTTTATATTTAAATTAATTGGTTTATCTTTAGATCCTATTTCATACGATAAAAAAATCGGATCATCTGGCCCGCAAACCAGTTCACCTTTAACGACAATAGCCCATTTTCAAAAAAAAGGTTGGACACTCTGGTTTAGAAGAACCTAAGATAAGCAACAACAACAAAAATAGCAATTAAATCAATATATACTTCGCGCACTATAACTGGCGGTTCCGGGCTGTTACTTATTTGTCGTCTTATAGCCTAAAGACTACCACTCACACTACATTCCAACCCTAGTATAGATCTGAAAGAAAACGCTGTCTCTTCTGTTTGCATAAGTGTTGAGTTAGTTCCTGCAGGCAGTTTTAAGTTTAGCTTAACTTACAAGGGAACTGCCATCCATTGCATGCCGAAACCTACCTTGAAATTTCTCCCAGAGAAGCGTTGTGACGTACAAAGACGTGTCCAAGAAATATGTGCCGTTTTTAATTGCAAGGCACTAAAATCGAGCCCCAAATCTCTGATTTAAACTACACTGAGCAACAAAAAATAAACTTTTTTTTTGTCTCAGAAAGAAAAGAATGTAATTCTGAGAGTATTTTCAATCCTGAATTCAAATATGATATCGGCTTTTCTCCATCACGCAAGGTTTCCGAGAGACAGGCATTTATAATGTCAAACACTTTAATATTTTCTACATTCGTAACTACACAATATTCGAACATTCAGACTCACCTAGAAAGTAAGAAATGACGATTTTCTGCTATATTTCGCCTGTGGAGCATCCCTCTTGATGGTCCAACAATAATCGGCCAGCATATTAGGATTCCATTTGCCTTGATATCTCAATGATGAGGAAAATTCTCAAAATGAATGAATGAAAATGTGTTCAGAAGTTTTATGGACATCTGTGGTGAAGCGTGTTACAATGGAAGAATAAATGTAACAGAATTGCAGGAGGATATTTACCTTGGAACCGCGACCTTCCGAATATAAGACTCTAGCATTATTCAACCGACTCGCTTGGCATTGTGGGTAGCGTATGACATGTAAAAATGTCTATAAGGCGAGAAGTTAAACGAAGTAAATGAAATGGAAAAATTGTGCAATAATCCAAAGAAGAAATAATGAACATTTTCTACAAGTTGAACTATCTTGTCGTCAGGATTGAGTAAATTTGTTATAAATTTACAATTGTTATTACCTTGAAAAGAAAAAAAAATCAAGTCATAATCATTTGTCTTTATTACGTTGGTCTCATCGTAATCGGCTGTAAACTTGTAACAGTATTTTAATCGTCTTCTAGCAACATGGAACAGCCTGACTGGAAATCTAAGCCATGTATACCAACATGATATCGCTAATTTAAGCGATAAATTATTATCACAATTAAATGTAACTATTTTTATTAAGGCTTTGGTAATTGTTTCACTCTTTTTTTGTTTAGTTTTACTTTTATATTCTTGTATTCAGCAACAAAAGATTTTCTTATTAAGATTTTATCACTTAAATTGCTACAAGCAAACATTCACAATGTTGTAGAAAAAACATGCAAGAGCAGTTAAAATCAAACTTTTATTTTCACGTGTTCACGGAGATTCGCTCATTTTATAAACTCGCCTCCCTTTATACAATAAATAATATTTATTTATTTATATACAGAATTTTAATGTTTACACATCTTTCTGTGCCTAAAGTTTTATTTTTCTTCTCCACTCGTCTCTCTCCATCCAATCCATGTCCTCCAGTCCTCTTGCTCTCATTCCAGTTCTTATTTCCTGCATCCACGAGTTTCGAGGTCTTCCTCTCCTCCTTCTTCCAGGTGGACACCATTCCAATGTTTTCCTGGGTAATCTTTCTTCTTGCATTCGTCGTACGTTGTATTGTATTCATAACTTAATTGTATTGTATTCATAACTTGTAATCGTTTATTTATTATATATTATATATAATATATATATATATATATATATATATATTGTTAAATTAGATTTAAGACTTTTCTTTTGTATTTTTTTTAAACCTGGTTGAGTGGTAGACAAGGCCTTAAGGCCTTAACTCTGCCAGGTAAAATAAAGCTATTATTATTATTATTATTATTATTATTATTATTATTATTATTATTACGTGCCCATACCAATTTAATTGCTTATGCCGTATATAATCTACTATTGAATAACCAATATTCATTTTTTCTTCTCTAATGACAGTATTTCTTATTTTGTCTAATTTTGAACATCTTGCTGCTCTCCTCAAGAAATCCATTTCCATTGACATTAAGTTTTTTGTTCATAAGTTTTGTGAATTTCCAAACTTCAGCTCCATATGTGACAGTACTTCTCACTATTGAATTATAGATTTGTAACTTATTTTTCCTGGTTTATGTCTGTTCCATAAGACTCATTCATCATTGCTGTTATTGCGGCTACCTTTATTTATTCTGTTTCTTAATATCACTTTCTTGTTTATCCTCTTTATCTAATTTTACTCCCAGATACTCAAATTCTTCACATCCTCTAATATACCCCCTTTTCATCTTCTAATATCAAAATCTTCGGTTTCGGCTCCACATCCCATATAAAATGTTTATTCTAAATTTATTTTCAAACCCCAGTTATCGTATTCGTCCAATAATTTTCTGAACATAAACTCCATGTCTTCATATTCTTGAGCAATTATTATCTGGTCATCCACAAATAACAGTGTATATATTGTATCTGTTGATCCATCTCCAATTGGTACTCCCATTCCTGAACATTTTTTGCTCCAGTTTGACAGTGTTTATGTACAAATATCTTAAATAATGTTGGTGATATGCTACAACCTTGACGAAGGCCTTTTGTTACTTTAATTTTTTCCGATATATATTTTCCAATTTTAATTTTAGATACTGCATTTTTATACAAAATTTTATTGCATTAATAATTGTATCGTTTATGGCCATATCTTCTAATGCTTTCCACAACTTTTGTAAAGGTACAGTGTCATATGCCTTTTCTAAATCTACAAATGTGAAATGAACTTGTTGGTTGTTATTATTCGTCTTTTCAATCAATTGTTTTACCACAAATATGTGATCAATTGTAGATCTCTCAGACCTAAAGCCTGCTTGTACTTCATTCTCCTTATGTTTATAATTTTCTTCCAAATACAATAAATAATAATAATAGAAGAAATGCGCACAAGTTGTGCAGAAAATATGTTACGTAAGTTTTGTCATTAATTTGATTCACATAGCTTGTTATTTGCAGAATTCTAAGAGGGATTTGCCTCGTTTTTTTCAGGTGGTTACATGATAACGGTCGCATGGTTGCTCGCACAGTTCACACACACAGTTGTTCCCGGGATCGTGGAAACACTTGGTCTTGCATATCTTGTGGTGGTATCCATGCACTGCTATTGAGTTCATCAGGTGTCGGAGTTTTTGATTGGTGTTGGTCCAGGATCTGTTTGTCATGGCTTCTGTTGTATAAAAGTCCAGCCATATCTCCTGTCTCTTCTTCTCCCTTTCCTGAAGTAGTTTATTTGAGCTGTCTGTGGACGGTAGCCTCATACGCAGTTCTGTGAAGAAGAGGTTCCTTGGCGAGTTCATGTGCTAGCCTCGACTTTGTGTGTTTTGAGACATCTAGGGAGGCTTTCAAGAATCGTGATTTGACTGCTTCCAAAGTTATTAGATCTCTTAGACTCAACTTCTCCCAAATGAGGTCTATTCCATAGGTTGCAATGGGAACTATTTTGCGTTGAACAAGGTAGTGACAGTTTTGATATTGCTTTGATGTCAAACATGGCTTTTGTGGCAGCTGCTGCACGGGATTTTATGTGTATTCTAAATGACCTTTTATACAATAAAAGCTCCTTATTCGCGGGTTAAAAAATTTGCGGCACCGTTCCTGTATCGTGGCTAAAAATTTATTTATTCCCGGACCCAGTTGGTACATTAGAAGAATTAGTATCCTTTATTAACGCATTGGCAACTTTTTTAACTACAGGCACGTGTCAAGGATGCTTTTACAAAGAGTAGTTCAAATCTAATCGAGAAATTAATATCAAAGTAAAACAAACCTTATTGTTACTAAGCCTAAAGTTCGTTGTTAAAAGCCACCGCCGCTGTATTTCACGTCCCGCTATGTCCATTGATAAATGCCGCCCTTGCCACGATCGGCGTTTTATTGTTTCAACTTTTCATTCGTTGCAATAATTTGTATTCATTAACACGTGTCTCTTGTGCTTTGTTACCAATATATAATGTCGAGTAAAAGGAAAATTGTTCAAAATCTCTCATTATTTTGACTATTTAACTCATGCCTCAAATGGCAGTCAATGACCAATCACATTTCAATGAATTTTGAATTACAACCAAACACAGTATTTTTCACCTCGATTTTATCACTTTCATTTTATCGCTTTCATTTTATCAAGTGGTTCCCAGATTGTATATATAGTGCATGAATGTAACCAGATTCTGCTTGCGAGATATAAGAGAAAAACATTCGTAGCAATTGTTTATACCATAAAAAAAGAAACCACTGTTTGAACTTTCTTAAACGTATTATTTCCCAGGAATTAAAGTTGCAGAAAAATATAATTGGCATATTTACATCATAGGACATCAGAAATTAATAAATAACCTGTAATGATGTGTTTCATTTTTTCTCCACTAGGGTGCATTCTTACAATATTGCGATTCTATTTGGCAATAAATACGATCTGGTTGCAGTGATGAACAAATTAAATATAACGTTTCTCATTTGTTTTCAAACATCGCCGTTTACAATAAATATATAAATATATAAATAATTTTAAATAACTACATTTAAACAATGATTTGTGAGTAAACAGCTTAATTTTATTCGTTAAATAGTCCTAACAAATGCCACTCTTGATTTCCAAATTCTCCTCACTTCGTGAGTTGTGAATTTATCGATAATTTGGAAATCACTCATGGCATTACTTATGATAATTTTATTTTATTTTGGAACTATGCAATGTATCTCCTATATACACATATAAATTATCATTCCATATTCGTCGTTTCCGCATTAGCGGCACATTTGCGGAACGGAACATATCTCCCGCGAATAGGGAGCTTTTACTGTATTTCTTTCTTTCTTATTCGAAATTTATCCTCTTCCTTTTAATTACTTATTTAAAATACCTAGGAACAATAACTATAAATAGGAATGAGGTGCAGAAAGGAATTAAACATAGGCTCAATTCTGCAAATGCTCGCTGTTATACATTACAGGGACTCTTGTCATCTCAACTTAGGTTACTTCGGACATTACGAACTAAATTTGTAGTCTCTTGCCAAGTCAATTATACGTTTTCAAATCCTTGGAAGACGTCTCACTCCATCTGCAGCGCCATTTCTGGATATCTGTTTCATCTGAACGATTTAGAACTTTCTGGATATTATATCTTGATTGTAATCAAATGAGTCTTTGAGAATAAGTTACAGACACAAAAGCTCATGTCTGGTGAATTTGATGGACTTTCGAGTACTTAAAAATTCCACCTAACTCAACTAACTAACTCACTGGCACTATCGAACCCGTAGGTTCATGGCCGCTCGGAAATAAGCTCTCCATACATCCCAATCCTGAGATAATGCCTTCCAATCTTCCCCGGTATAATCTACTTCCTTCAAATCATAGTTAATGTTATTCTCCCAGCTCATTCTTGGTCTACCAACTGGGCTTTTTCCTTCTGGTTTTCCTACATGAAGCTTCCATGCACGTCTTTGATTTCCCATTCGTGCCTCATGTCCTGTCCATCGCAGTCTACAAGAGTTAACTGTTCTCATTATATCTGGATTCCTATAAAGACCATGTAATTCACAGTTATGTAGTCTTCTCCATTCACCTGTCTGTTCATCTCTCTTTGGTCCAAACATTTTCGTAAGAACTTTATTCTCAAATATTCGTAATCTCCTTTCCTCCCTTAAAGTAAGAGTCCATGTTTCGCATCCATATAATATAACTGGTAGAATAATAGTTTTATATATTTTCAGTTTAACGTTTTTTGAAAGGAGTTGGGAAGTCAAGAGTCTCTGTAATGCATAATAACACGCATTTTCAGAATTGAGCTTATGTTTAATTTCTTTGTGCATCTCATTCCTGTTTGTGATTATTGATCGTAGGTATTTGAATTCAGCCACTTCCTCAAAATTTCCCTCATTTGTCATTAGCTGTCCATTTCCATTATATAATGTATTTTTATGTGTGACCATATATTTAGTTTTATTTATATTTACTTCCAGTCCCAGTTTAGTGTTACTCAGTAGTGTGTGCGTATTGGCCTTTAGTATCTCCTCGCTATCGGCCAATAGTACTACATCATCAGCATAAACTAACAGCTCACAATTCCACCCACTAAACAAATTCTACTGAACATCTTTTAGGACGGTGTTACTTACTAAATGTAGTGATGAGATTAGCAACGGGGACTTCAAATTGTGGCATACTGAAGGAATTCGGTACATTTTCGGACACAATAAGGGGCAAAATTATGGCTATTAAGTATTGGTTGTACATAATAAACGGGAATCAGGACTCGCTTAGAGCAGTGTTACAATGAACAGAAAAGGCAGTGTGTTTCGGGAGATTGGGTAATCGGTGTAGAAAGGGGATTGAAGGGCATAGGGATGGGTTGGGTATGGGAGAGGAGTACGCGGAATAATAGAAATGTTTGGAGGACAGTTAAGAAGAGACTAATCGATATATACAGACAGTATATGGAAGCAGAGTGTAGCCAGAAAATATCGCTCACCCTGCAGACGGAACTGAAACTTTCGTGGGGAAGGGAGAAATGTATTGACTCTTTGGATGGGGATGATAGAAATGCTATTGCATGGTTTCATTTGGGGGGATGGATGACCCATAATTTAACAAATGATGAAGGCATTAAACCTATGCCCACTATGCGATGACCATGAAAACTGGCAGCATATTATAGCATTCTGTAGAGAGACAGAACAACTTAGATTACAGATGCTGCCGGAGAGATTTCTCAGGTCGGATCGAGGGAGAGTGGCGTGTTGGGATCTTTTAGGTCGGATCGAGAGTGAATCAAAAACATGCAAATTTTTGGGTACAGTAAGAAAATTGAGATATAACAAAATTGTAGATTAAGGATATATGTATTAACAATAAGAATAATCTCAATATGGTCTTTGTTTTCGATCTTAATCATGTTATATAATAAGTACGTCTGATAAGTTGAATAGTCTGATAGTGCATTTAATGTCTGCAGGGACGGGGGGAGGGGGGTATGAGCGTGCGGTGTGTATATGTATGGGGGTGTGTGGATGTATGTGTGTGTGTTTTTTTTTTCTTTTTCTAATTTGTTTTATAGCATTTTTTATATTAATGTACGGAATGTGGATTAATGTAGATATGTATTATTGTGATTTAGTGTAGACATAGATTTTACTTATATGTAGCCTGTTATTGTTTTTTGATACAGGTGTGTTTGTAGGTATTTGTTTATATTATTAGTTTTATGTTTTATTCATGGAAAAATAATGCACGTACGGCCAAGCAGGCTCGTGCGCAATTTAAATGCATATGTATTTTCTTTATTCTGAAAAAAAGGCAATAAATTCCATTCTATTATACTAAATGTTAGAAACAGTCAATGTATTCAGAAAATATTGCTAATTCGACACTTTAAATATTACAGATTTATACAACAAAGACTGTACAACAATATACTACAAGATTACAATTGTCACTACTAGGATCGCTGATTTACAGCAGTGTTGCCATTACTGTACTTATCCAATGTCCTATTATGTACATGATGTCCTTGCTGCATGACACTGCTGTTCTCTCCCTGTCAGCACTTCACAGAGGATACACAATTGGCTTGCTTTCACTCCATTGCTGTGGCGAAGTTGATGTGGAAGGCAATTGTAGCCCCTTGTGACTTTTAAAAATAGTCTGTAGTAAAATAACATACTGAAATATTAATCTCGCGATAACAGTAAGACATGGACATTTGTTAAGTGACTATGATTCTAGAACTGCACGCTATCTTCATCCTTCTTTATGCTCCATGACTCATGACTGATTTAATGTCGGCGAATACTCCTACACCTGCAAATTTGTAACTTTGAACCTTACTTTCTGCTTTATCCTCTTTTTTACGTGCCGTAAATCTACTATACGTTGAAGAAGTAAATAGCTTTGTCCCACGTTGTGGTGACATTTTAAAGCAGTAATTCTCTTCATGCCGGATGTTGTAGTAACATTTTGAAGAAGGATTGGTGTCCCAAAAAGAATTACTGGTTCAGGTTGGGTTTAATTTTCGGTAGAGCCGGATTCTCTTCTTAGGATCGGTAGTTGGTACACTGGATAGGAAAACACTTTAAAAATCACTAAAAACTGTTTCTTGTAGAAATAATTTCACATTTATTCACTTCTTAAAGTTCCCAGCAGATTAAGTAAATGTAGGTGGTATTTATTCTTCAACGTCCATTAAAAAATTAAATTATTTTTCTTTTCTTGAATCAATTATTATGCTTGTATTAAATATTACATTTTATCAGGAGATCTCTTCTTGCTTATATCTTTGTTGAAAGTTGTATGCAGAATAACTAGAGTAATTCTTTTATAATTTTAAGACCATTACATCACATGATGTTATATTTAAATTCTATTGGTTAATAGTTCTTTAAATATAAGGTTTAAATTGATTTGTTAAATACGAAAGTTAATTGTTTTAACATCCAATCAGAGTTTAGTTTACTTTCATTTAAGACTATGAAGTTAGGCAGGTGTTCTTATTACAGTTATAACAGAAAGCTTTATAATATTGACAACAATGACTTAAAACAATTTTTAAAAGCATAGTATTACAAAAACTGTTATGTAGTACAATCCCTTTAATTGTTAGTGAGACATTTTATTCAACAATAACCAACAATGAATTATTTAGAAGTTTTTATTTATTTAAGTTATATTTAAATATTAAAAGAATTTTAAAATACAAAATTATTAACTTTAACTTTTATTTTCATTATAATATTAAAATTCTGCTTTAACATGAACCATAGTTTTCCTTCCCTTCCGATGGAAGTCATATTTAGAATTTTAGCCGAGTTTGAACTCCCGAAACTCGAAACTAGAGACGAGCATGAGAACCATGTGTCCTCCAGAACTGTCGTGTTCCTTCAAGAACATGAAAGACGAGGGAAGAATAGGAAGTTCTTCTCAGTGACTCAAGAGATGGTAATTATGAAATATAGGGTCGGAATTGAGTACCAGACGCTTGCTCTGGGGGTAAAGGCGGCCGTCACGCAGGGCTGACATCAAGTGCCGATTGTCTAGAAAAAATTGGAAGCCTTAACCTCGTACTATCCCAAGGGCCTCCTGAGGCCTGTAGTGGGATTACTTAAAAAAAAGTGGTTACAAAACACCATTAACTAACTCACTGACATTATCAGACCAGTAGGTTCATGGCCGCGCGGACGTAAGCATTCTTACATCCATATAATGAGCTAATGATTTCAAATCATCCTCTGTATAATTTACTTCTTTCAAATCATTGTTAATATTATTCTCCCAGCTCATTCTTGGGCTATCAACTGGACGTTTTCCCTCTGGTTTTCATACACGAAGCTTTTATGCCCCCTTTTTCATGACTCATTCGTGCCACTTGTCTTCCTCATCGCAGTTTACGAAGATCATGAGCTCACTTTTAAGTAGTTGTCTCCATTCGTCTGTCTGTTCATCTCTCTTCGGCCCAAAAGTTGTCCTAAGAACTTTATTCTCAAATACTCGTAATCATTTCTTCTCCCTTGAAGTAAAAGTCTATGTTTCGCACCCATATAATATAACTGGTAGAATAAGAATTTTATATATTTTCAGTTTAACATTTTTCACAAGTTGGGATGATAAGAGTCTCTGTAATACATAATAATATGCATTTCCCTAACTTAGCCAATGTTTAATTTCTTTATGCATCTCATTCGTCGCCTTCTTCTTCCTCTTTCTTCACTTCACGGGCTAGGCAAATTGCCTGTTCCGCCTCACACTTGTTCTGCCCATCTTTTCACTGGCCTTCCTACATTCCTTGAACCTCTTGGCTTGAAGTTAAATGCTGTTTTTGGTAATCTTCTTACATCCATTCTTTCTACATGTCTAAACCATTTTTCTCTATATTATTTGATTTTATCATTCAATGGATATATATTTAACTCTTTTATTATATCTTCAATCTTTATCCGATTCTTCTAAGAAAGTTCATTTCTACGCTTTGTATTCTACATTGTAATTTTTTGGTCATTGCCCAGTTTCATGCCCATAAAGTAATGCAGGAACTGCCAATGTTTCATAAAACTTCAATCTAGTATCTCTTCTTGTTTTGGTTCTTTAATATTCTATGTATAGTTCCACATATCATTTGAAATTTTGACAGTTTCATATTTATGTCTCTTAGTTTTTGTGTTTATAGTAAAATTACAACCCAAATAATTAAAATTTGCTACTTGTTCCAGAAGTTTGTTGTCTATTATGGTTTTTTATCTTATATGTTCATTTCTCCAAAATGCCATTATTTTAGTTTTTTTAAATATTTTAAAATTATATTCTTGGCATAACTGATTTAATTGATGTAAAGAGCACTGCAAATTATTTTGATTTTCTTGAATAATAACCACATCTTCAGCATACATTAAAACATTTAATATTTCAAAACGGTCCATTCTTATACCTAAATTACTTTACTTTTGCAATTTTGGATGATGTCATTAATATATAAATTAAAAAGAGTAGGTGATAAACTACACCCTTGTCTTACACCACTATTTAATAAAATTGCTTCAAATTATAATAAAAATAGGTACATCAACCCTCCATGGTATCTTTACCTTGTCGCGGTGGAGTGGCTTGCGTGCTTAAATGATCGTGAGAGCTATGCCGGCGGTATCATTGCTGCCGATAGGGTTACCCATGCCGGACTGGTCGAAGGTGATAAGCCAGACGAAAAAAAGTACCTTGGGCTAAAGAGTGACGATCTTTCACTGTAAAAATACAATCGTCAAGAAATGCGGACATGGTTTAAACTGGGGTAAAATTTTCCAGAGGTCAAATAGTCCCCCATTCGGTTCTCCGGGCGGGGACTACTTCAGGGAACCCATGCCAAACGCTCAAACATAGGGACATGTTCGTAGGAACATGGAATGTTAGGACTTTATACATGGGTGCGAAACATGGACTCTTACTTTAAGGGAGGATAGAAGATTACAAGTATTTCAGAATAAAGTACTTAGGAAAATTTTTGGACCAAAGAAAGATGAACAGACAGGTGAATGGAGAAGACTACATAACAATGAACTACATGGTCTTTATAGGAAGCCAGATATAATAAGAACAGTTAAGTCTCGTAGACTGCGATGGGCAGGACATGTTGCACGTATGGGGAATGAAAGACTTGCATGAAAGCTTCTTGTAGGAAAGCCAGAGGGAAAACGCCCAGTTGATAGACTAAGAATGAGGTGGGAGAACAACATTAACTATAATTTGAGGGAAGTAGATTATACAAGGAATGATTGGAAAACATTAGCTCAGGATAGGGATGTATGGAGAGCTTATGTCCGCGCGGCCTTGAACCTACGGCTTCAATAGTGCCAGTGAGTAAGTAAGTAAGGTATTTGAATTCAGCCACTTCTTCAAAATTTCCCTCATTTGTGATTAACTGTCCATTTGCATTATATAAATAAAACAGCATTAGCAAGAAATAGTGGTATTGGTGCATTCAGGTGCTAATCTCTAAGAATGATGTGAGGAATGAATGCTACATGCACTCAGGTAAATGATAGGTGAGGTCGTGTAATGCGTAGGTTGGAAATATTGAATCACATTAATGTACTTTGCGTTTCTCGAGACGGTAAAGTATTCACTCACAACATTGTAGAAGTGTTGTTGATAGCAGAGACAATATTACACACTGCATGACCCTACTTCTCTCCTCTCAAGCACACTGCTTGTTAACTTTATGAGTATTATCATTTATCGTTAAATTCAATTGCATAATTTATGCACATAGATGCAGTGTCGTGTGTCCATAACTTTTACTTCTTTAGTTGTCGTGTCAAGAAGTTATGACAACGACCTTCTCTATTCACGAAGCTGTAAAATTTACGATAGAAAATATTAAACAAACTTTCTCCGTTCATAATAGCCGACGTATTTCCGCTAGATCTTAGGGCATGTTGCTAGTTGATTTGATTTTTCACACAGTCCAGCTAGACTAGTTTTGGTCCTTACAGAGTACATAGTTTCTTTTACCTTCTGCCTAATGAAGTAAAATATTTTTGGTATTAGATTTCCTTTTATTCTCTGAACATGCTTTCTCCAATTGTTCCTATATTGCTCCATCAGTTTAAAAATATTTCATTATTATTTCCTAGCGTCCACCGCTGTGGTCTCGAGGTAGCGTGCTGCCCTGACCGGGCTCGATTCCCGGTCGGGGCAGTTTTTCTGGGTGAGGTTTTTATCGGGGTTTTTCCTCACCTGTAAGACAAATGTCAGGAAAACATTAAGGCCCAAACCGTCCCCGAAATCATATGGCCATCATCATCATCCTTCACCGGTGTGGAAAGCAACGGGAAGCTACCACACCTACAATTCCCTAGTAAAGCTGCAAGTACAGCATGAAAATGCTATGACTGAAGTGAAGGACGTGCCCTCGGGCAGAATTACTATGGATGGATTATTTCCTAATATCTTTAAGAAACTATTAGTTAGTCACGGAAATGGACTTTTTAAGAAGATCGGCAAGAATATCAAAATTAGACAAAATAAAAAATAATACAATAAGAGAAATTATGAATGTAAAAAAAGGACATTGTACAATAGATTGAAGAAATCCAACTAAGATGGTATAGACATATAATGATAAGAAGGGACACAGAAACAAACGAAGTATTGAAATTAATACCTCTAGGAAAAGGGAAACGTGGTAGACCAAAGCCAACGTGGATAAAGGGAATTCAAGGCAACATGAAGAAGAGAAATATGACAGAAGCACGCACGCAAGACCGGGAAGTGTGTAAGAAAATACATTGTATATTTTGGTTGAGGATACCTGTGTAAATAACAGAAACAATCCTGAAATAAAAAATATATAAACATATATTTAGAGTATGAAGAAGACCCACAACTCAATGGCATTAATAAGCTGTTGGTTTATGCTGATGATATATTATTAGGTGATAGCGAGGAGATACTAAGGGCCAATACGCACACTCGATTGATTAACACTAACAAATTGGGACTGGAAGTAAACATCAATAAAACTAAATATATGTTCACACATAAAAATACCTTTGGAGGACTGCAGGATATACACTACTAGATTTCAAAAAATGAAGACATCTTAGAAGAATTACACATGGAACCTTTTGAAAACAAAATGTCTGATTATAAGTCAAGATGGATGCAACATGTTCATCGAATGGAAGATCATAGGATACCCAAACAAATCAGGCGCTTAGAATAATAACGGCAGATCCCAACCAAAGTTCATTTCGAGATATATGTCATTTTTACGCTGAGAATGTATTCGTTTTCACTACGGACAAATTTTAAAGGTGGAAAATGAGAGCTTTGGCCTATTCCAATTCGTTTGATACTTCATCACATGAAAGGTAGATGGCAGCTGTGCACGGTCATGCTTCTATCTCAAAATTCGATGTCGGTTGGGATCTGCCGTTTTTATTCTGAGCGCCTCAAATGTTATCAACCTGCAGGAAGAAGAAGGCCAGGACGTCCACTCAACAGACTTCTGGATGGTGTTTCTCTTGAGGCCGAAACAGGTCAACAAATGGCCTAAATTCGTGAATGTCCTATGATGATGATGACATAAAAATATATTATATAATGGAAATGGGTAGTTCACGAGGGAAATTTTGAAGAAGTGGTTGAATGCAAATACCTAGGAACAATAATTACTACAGGAATGAGATTCAGAAATGAATTAAACATAAGCTCAATTCTGGCAATGCATGCTGCTATCATGCTTTTGACGTCCCAACTTTTCTAGAAAAAAAGTTAAAATGAAAATATATAAAACTGATATTTTCCCAATTATATGGATAGGAAACATGGACTCTTACTGTAAGGGAGGAGAAAATATTATGAGTATTTGAGAATAAAGTTCTTAGGATTTTTTTACTAAAGAGAGATGAACAGACAGGTGAATGGAGAAGGCTACTTAACAGTGGCCAACATGATCTTAATAGGAACCAGATATAATAAGAACATTTAAGTCTCGTAGACTGCGATGGGCAGGACATGTGGCACGAATGGGGAATGAAAGAGGGGCATGGAAGTTTCTTGTAGGTAAACCAGAGGGGAAAACGCCCAGTTGGTAGACCAATAATGGGGTGGGAGAGTAACATTAACTATGATTTGAGGGAAGTTGATTATACAGGGGATGATTGTTTACGGGTTTGATATTGCCAGTGAGTTAGTTAGTTAGTTAGTAAGTAGGGAAAAAACCTCGAAGCCACGGTTTGATTGTCCATTATATCTTATATGAATAAAGATTAGCTTTTATTTTTTCTGGAATTATCTTATGAAATAGAATTACTATTCCTCTTGAAAGAAATTGCTTGACGAAAATTGATCATCTCTAAAGAGTTGTGCAGTTTTGCAGTGAGCACTGCAGTAATTTATTAAAGATGTCACATTTATCTACCCCCAGTTTGCTTACACAGATATCTCGCCTTTCCAACAAATTCCTTCTTTGGAGAAGTGATTAATTTGACTATTTAACTCATGCCCCAAACGGGAGTCAATGACCAATCACGTTTCAATGATTTCTGTTTTACAACCAATCAGAGTCGTGTTTCACCAAATATTTATCAATGTTATAATTACCATATTAAAGAAAGCTCCTCCTTTTTAATATTCTGAACAGGTCTGGCCATTATTTTGCAGTGACTGAGCCTGTGAGAAATACGGCTACCATATTGTATATTGTATACATATATAAAACATTTGTAGCAATTGATAATACCACCAAAAAAAGAAACCACTGTTTGCACTTTCTTAAATGTATTTTTTCCAGGTAAAAATCCAGAAAATTATAATTGTCATATTTACATCATACGACATCAGAAATGTATTAATATACAGTTCGATGTGTTTCATTTTTTCTCCACTAGAGAGCATTCTTACAATATTGCGTTCCTTTGGCAATAAGTAATACGATCAGGTTGCAGTGATAAACAAAGGAAGCAGATGAAGCGCACCTATCGTTTCTAATTTGTTTTCAAACATCGCCGTTTACATTAAATATATAAATATTTTAAAATAACTATAGTTAAATAATGATTTGTGAGTAAACAGCTTAATTTTATTCGTTAAATAGTCCTAACAAATGCCACTCTTGATTTCCAAATTCTCTAGATAAATTCACTCCTCACTTCGTGAGTCGTGAATTTATCGATAATTTGGAAATCACTCGTGGCATTACTTATGATAAACGGAAAGTTAATGTTCCTCTTCCTACTTGATTAACAATTTCCTTTAATTTTCGGGAATTTTGTGCCACTTATCCACCTACATAAATTCAAATAAATACGGAAAAACACACTAATAACACTGGTCAACATGATTTTTGTCTCATGAGTACAAATAGTTGTATTTAATGCAGTTTTTTCTATCCTGTTTTCAAATATCTATTCGGAATTTCTCCATCACCCACAGTTTTTATTTAAATTTCAATTAATGGATTTAAATAATTATTTTCCCAATAAACGTTTTTTCGTCCATTTGTCCATCTTGGCGTAGTGAGCGATGAGCACGGAGAACACTTTCATCAGGAGATTTCAGCTATGGAAAAGAGATATCAAGGCAAATGGAATCCTAATATGCTGGCCGATTATTGTTGGACCATCAAGAGGGGTGCTCCACAGGCGAAATATAGCAGAAAATCGTAATTTCTTACTTTCTAGGTGAGTCCGAATGTTCGAATATTGTGTAGTTACGAATGCAGAAAATATTAAAGAGTTCTTCTTCTCTTCTTCTTCCTTCCAAGTATTAGGCCAAGGCCTGTTACGATCCTATAGAAAATTTTCCCTCCAGCGTTTGACGGAAATTCTCGTATAAGACTTGAAAGCATAATAATAGTCCCTTCGATTGGTTGTTGGCCAAAGGAAGACAAGACCAGTGATGGGGCTGCCATCTTATAGCCTCTGGTCAGGCTTTTCTGGAGAAGAAAAGAAAACAAAGGAAAGAAGAAATGGAAGAAAGGAAAGACTCCCTAGCCCTCGGATGCCCTAATAGCGTCGAAAAAACAAGAGTTAACCAAGAGAGGTTAGATAGTAAAGTTAAAAGAGTGCAAAACACAAGTAAATGGAAGCAATGTTTTGCACAGCTTGGGCACCTTGTGGTCGCCATCCACATATCCCCTAGATGAGGACCCCTGAGGGGTATTAAAGAGTTTGAAATTATAAATGTCTGTTTCTCGGAAACCTTGCGCGTTGGAGAAGAACTGATATCATATTTGAATTCAGGAGGAAAAATACTATCAGAATCACATATTTTTCTTTCTGAGACAAAAACAAATATTTTTTGTTGCTCAGTGTTTAGTTGTAATATAAGATTCTAGAGCAGCGTCTAAAAATATACCGCATTCGTTGGAACTCCCCTGGCACGCTAAAAAAATATTTTTCTTTCTTGACCAGTATTATAGATGCTGTATGTCATTAATTACCTGAGCAAAATGTATATACGTTGAGTTTTTGCAAGAAAAATTCGCAAAATGCATTAAAATTGAATGAGAAGTTGAGATATTTTTTTTTTATCTAAAATCAATATATTTACAATGGAAAAACATATATAAGACAATGTTCAAACAGAATTGCCAATTTATCTATATGGAGAGCCATATGATGTAACATTTTTGCAAAACGCTGTAAAAAAATATCCGTTCCACATCTTCGTGTTATTTTAGGAAATACTGACACGTTTTTATTATCATATATAGGCCTACATTTTCTTTTCAACACACACAAACGTGTATATATATATATATATATATATATATGATATGAAAAGAAAAATTAATGCTTGAGTCGGGATTTGAACTCGAGTCTCTAAAGCCTGTACCTTTAGCGCTCTAACCAACTGAGCTACCCAAGAACTCCAACACAAACATACAATTTTCTTATACATGTAGTATTCTCAATTCACACAAGAGGTAGCGGAAATTTGTTCCAACTGACATCTAGTGGCTAACATAACAGTTAAGCAATTTTTTTTTGTCAAATGTCAAAAATATATTTATAATATCTATATATACAAGCGTTACTGCTATAAAGTAAATATTCTCTTTACAAATTTGCTTAACTGTTATGTTAGCCACTAGATGTCAGTTGGAACAAATTTCCGCTACCTCTTGTGTGAATTGAGAATACTACATGTATAAGAAAAATGCATGTTTGTGTTGGAATTCTTGGGTAGCTCAGTTGGTTAGAGCGCTAAAGGTACAGACTTAAGAGACTCGAGTTCAAATCCCGACTCAAGCATTCATTTTTCTTTTCATATCATATTTCCCTTCATTGTCAAATGTCAAAAATATATTTATAATATATATACACATACACTCTCCTATAAAGTAAAATATTCTCATTAGATACTTTCTCATTATAAAAGCTGGCACTGCGAACGATGTCCCGCTGCCCCCTATATTTGAGAATTGTGTACAAGGAAATGAACAATTAATATTTTCACCACCGCTGTGGTCTCAAGGTAGCGTTCTGCCTTGTCAGGCAGCGGGCCCGGGTTCGATCCCCGGTCAGGACAGTTTTTCTGGGTGAGGTTTTTATCGGGGTTTTTCCTCACCTGTAAGACAAATGTCAGGAAACTTTAAGGCCCAAACGTTCCCCAAACATCTTAGATTAAGCTTAGAATTAGGGGCTCTCCTGGTGCACCACTATCATCATCAACCCATCATATCATCGGGGCAACATAACCCCACCTTCCAGGAGCCCCAACCTCAGAAGTGGGTTACAAGTACGCCATGCCAGGAGAGAACACCAGGAATGTCGAAAGACATCCTCGGGCATTTGCAAAAAAAATATATATATTTGCACTAGGAGCCTGAATAGCGAAGTGATATCGCGCCAACATATAGAGTAGTGGTTTCGGGTTCAAATACCGATTAAGGCGTTAATGTTTTTTTTCACCATAGGCCTATATATATATATATATATATATATACAATAGGTCAATATTATATGTAAGGAAAGAAAAATAAACGTTTGTGCTAGGATGCTTGAGTATAGAAGTAGGCTGCGCGCTAACATACAAAGTAAGAGGTCTCTGGATCAAATTCCGGATCAGGAGTTTATTTTTGTTTTCATGTTTATAATTGGCTTAGTTACTAAATGTCAAAAATTGAATTATAACATCGATATATATATATATATATATCCATCCATAGTAATTCTGCTCGAGGGCAGGTCTTTCACTGCAATGCTTGCAGCTTTACTAGGAAATTATAGGTGTGGTAGCTTCCCCGTTGCTTTCCACACCGGTGAAGGGTGATGTTGATAATGATAAAGATGATGATGATGGCCGGATGATTTTCGGTGGACCGTTGGGCCCTAAGCTTCCTGACATTTGTCTTACAGGTGAGGAAAAACCCCGAAAAACACCTCACCCAGGAGCCTGTCCCAACCGGGAATCAAACCCGGGCCCGCTGCGTGACAAGGCAGCACGTTATCTCGAGACCACAGCGGTGGATAATATATATATATATATATATATGTTATAATTGGGGCACGCCGTAGCGTAGTGTTTAAGGTACTGCGCTACGAGCCGGAAGGTCGTGGGTTTAAGTCCTGGTGGGGTCAGGATTTTTAAACTGACTGAAACCTTCTGGCGGCACCATGACCCTGGGGTCGACTCAGCCTCTAACGGAAATGAGTACCAGACGCTTGTTCTGGGGGTAAAGGCGGCCGTCACGCAGGGCTGACAACCCGGCCGACATCAAGAGCCGATTGTCCAGAAAAAGTGGGAGCCTTAACCTCCCACTACCCCAAGGGCCTCCTGAGGCCTGTAGTGGGAATACTTTACTTTACTTTACTTATATACCGTACGTTATAATTAATACATAGAGGCCTATATATATATATATATATATATATATATATATATATATATATATGAATATTTCTTGTTTGCCCCCTATAAACTTATAAACCGCTCAAGAAGTCCTCTTGAAAATGTGTAAAATTAAGTTTTCAAGTAAGGTTAGTGTATAGTCGCTATCTACTATGCTCTAAAACCTTTAGGTATAGGAGTTCGCCTGAAACTAAAATTTCATGTCGCTCTAGCTGTCGCAATTTTCAATTTTTCACAACGAAACTCAGAATAACCTATTAAAGTAAACCGAGGCAAGTATTGTTAAAAAATCAGCGAAATCCGACCATTAGAAGTGGGGGTTTACCTTAAATCCGTATTTAAAAACTGACTCTAGCAAACGTGATGTTTGGTTCGTTGTTTAGGCGTAGCAGCGCACGCCGGGTATTAGCTAGTTTACTAATAATTATTTTGTCATTATTCAAATGCTAATTTGTAACTGTAATTTTGCGATGCTCTGATTTGCATAGGATAGTGTGTACCCGGAATTCAATGTTTTTATATGAACTGTATCAGACATTAAATCAATACATTCTATGCGAGCTCCAATCACATATGTTTATCAATTTATATAACTTCATATTTTATAGTAAAAAGTGCAAACACTTTTTATACCATGTCGAATTTGATATATTTACTTTTTAAAACGAGTGTGAAAAAAACATTTATAAAGCAATTCTCGAACACTTGACCACACGCAAGTATCGCCAACATAAAAACAGAAATGTAGGGTGAGGTGATTCTTTTTATAGTAAAACTTGCACAAAGCAGTATCGATTGGGACTTTTTCTTTCCACTTACTTACTTACTCACTGGCACTATCGAACCCGTACGTTCATGGCCGCGCGGACATAAGCTATCCATACATCCCTATCCTGAGCTAATGCTTTCCAACCATTCCCTGTATAATCTACTTCCCTCAAATCGTAGTTAATCTCCCACCTCATTCTTGGTCTACCAACTGGGCGTTTTCCTTCTGCCTTTCCTACAAGAAGTTTCCATGCACGTCTTTCATTCCCCATACGCGCAACATGTCCTGCCCATCGCAGTCTACGAGACTTAACTGTTCTTATTATATCTGGCTTCCTATAAAGACCATGTAGTTCATTGTTATGTAGTCTTCTCCATTCACCTGTCTGTTCATCTCTCTTTGGTCCAAAAATTTTCCTAAGAACTTTATTCTCAAACACTCGCAATCTCCCTTCCTCCCTTAAAGTAAGAGTCCATGTTTCGCACCCATATAATATAACTGGTAGAATAATAGTTTTATATATTTTCAGCTTAACGTTTTTTGAAAGGAGTTGGGACATCAAAAGTCTCTGTAGTGCATAATAGCACGCATTTCCAGAATTGAGCCTATGTTTAATTTCCTTGTGCATCTCATTCCTATTTGTGATTATTGTTCCTAGGTATTTGAATTCAGCCACTTCCTCAAAATTTCCCTCATTTTTCCTTAGCTGTCCATTTCCATTATATACTGAATTTCTACGTGTGACCATATATTTAGTTTTATTGATATTTACTTCCAGTCCCAATTTCTTAGTGTTACTGAATAGTGTGTGCGTGTTGGCCTTTAGTATCTCCTCGCTATCGGCCAGTAGTACTATATCATCAGCATAAACTAACAGCTTATATTCTTTCCACATTAGACAAAATTCTGCATTATAAAAAACTGAAAGTTATTAACATTCTTAGATTATAGAGTACCGTATATGTCTTTTTAGTTACCTTGGATTAATTGTAGTTCCGCCGGCTTTGAAAAGTATAGTACGCATGAGCTACTTCGACAGCAACGCGCGAAAAAACAGTCCCGTTTCGTCAGCGTTAAAAAATTCTTTTAGCCGCGTATCCTGAAAAATAAAGTATGGAATTTCGGTTTCCGCTCACTAACTACACTTTGTTCCACATCCTTTGATTCCCCGAAAATGTAATTCCACACCACATTGTTGTCTTTTAAAACTGTCCAGCCAACCTGAAGATGCCTTGAAATCGTTATTCCCTAGGGATTTAGCAACAGCTACAGTTTGACTTTGGAGCATCGGCCCGGAAATTTGGAGATTTATCTTCAATCAATTTCATTGTTTTGTTTAATGGCAATGATACATACGGTTTAGCCATATTTATTCAGTAAATTCAGAACGCTACCTGTGAAAGATCGGTCTCAGAACTTAAACTAATTTAAGATTTTACAGTGCAATGGTTATTTGTAAGACAGATATCTGTGTTTTGCATAACGGGTGTGCAGTGAGGCCGAAATAAAATTGCAGGTACTGGTAGAATATCTACTTCACCTGGCGGCAGGATCATTCGTTATTGTTTTTTGCCTAATGGGAATTTAATTAAGCGTAAACTAATTTATTTCTCTGTCTTTCCGCTTTATAATTTTTTTTTCATTAGTTTCATAGAAATATTCTTCCGTTTCCGCGTTGGACAGATTTAGTTTTATGCAAAATAAATACACGTAAAATTAGTATTATTTCGCCGGGACCAATAAATGTGTTCGCATTGGACAGATTTCCGCATTATTCACGTTCACGGATTAAATAAGTTTTACTGTAATATTAAGACGAGAAACTGTTGCGAAGCTCCGGCTCCAAACCGGACACGACATTCTTGCCAAATATCTGTCACGCTTTGGAATACTTCAAGCGCCCACCTGCAAGCTCTGTTATCTGTATGAACAGGGAGCACTTAATGCGCTGCCCGACTCTTCGCAGTAGCTATATCTGAGACCGGAAAATATTGGAAAACGAGTACCATGATGATGAATCAGCTGAACAAATTACTTTTCTGTTAGTATTTAAATACCAATAGATAAATCTAATATATAAAAATCAAATTTTGTTTGTTTGTAGGTTTGTTTGTTCGTATTCTATGCGCGGCCATAGCGTTGATCCGATCTTGATGGGGTTTTTGCAAAATGTTCAGGAGATTCCTGGCATGAACATAGGCCATAAGGGAGTTGTAATACTCAACCCCTTCACGCCTAAAAATCACTGTTTGTAGCGTAAAACGTGAAATAAAGTCCCTATTTTGACGTCTAAACCATAACAAATACACAAAATTATTGTACACAGAATTGAATATCTCAAAAAACTCTACAAAAAAGTCCGCGACAGCATATGTTTATCTTTTACGGATAACTCACAATAACAATTTTTGTCTTTCATTGATTCCAAGAAGATCGGGATAAGTAGATTCCCGGGCAAGCGTGCTCTGCCATACCGTTCATCCGATTGTGATGGGGCTTTTTGAAAAAAAATGTTTAGGAGATTCCGGGGATGAACATAGGTTATAAGAGAGTTGTAATACTCAACCCCTTCATCCCTAAAAATCACTCTTTGTAGTTAAAAACGTGAAATAAAGTATCTATTTTGATGCTTAAATGGCTTACGCTGCCTAAAGCATAACAAATATACCAAAATAATTGAATATCTAAAAAAAAACACTACAAAAAAGTCCGCGACAGCATATGTTTATCTTTTACGGATAACTCACGATAACCATTTTTGTCTTTCATTGATGCCAAGAAGATCGGGATAAGGTGATTCCTGGCCAATCATAGAAGCTCAAGGCTGGTGGTAAAAAAAAAAAATTAACATTTATTTAGGAGTAGCAGCGCACGCCGGGTATTAGCTACTAAATAATAATATTAAGAATATGTCCACCGCTGTGACCTCGGGGTAACTTTATGCCTTGTATGCAGCGTCCTGGGTTCAATACCAGGACGAGACAAGTTCCCTGGGTGATGGTTTATTTTCGGGTTTTTTCCTCACCTATAAGACGAATATCAGAACATAATCTGGGTATCATAATCATTAATACCATATTCGTCATGTTTAGTATGATTGTGGGTTTTAATGGTGTGTTTGGTCTTAATATTGTGTTGTCTTGGCGGAGATCCTGATATTGAACTCATCACTAATTCCTCCATGTCCTTGTATTCAAAAAAACTATGTGTGATTCCACAAATAGGAATGAGATGCACAAAGAAATTAAACATTGGGTCAATTCTGGAAATGCGTGCTATTATGCATTGCAGCGACTCTTGACGTCCCAGCTCCTTTCAAAAAACGTTAAACTGAAAATATATAAAACTATTATTCTACCAGTTATATTATATGGTTGCGAAACATGGACACTTACTTTAAGGGAGGAAAGGAGATTGCAAGTATTCGAGAATAAAGTACTTAGGAAAATTTTTGGACCAAAGAGAGATGAACAGACAGGTGAATGGAGAAAACTGCATAACAGTGAAGTACATGATTTTCAGTAATGGATATTTTTTGTATATACATTGTGTGTAGTATACATAGAAGGCAGTGGTTTTACTTCCCGTACATGGGTGTAAATGTAATATTACAGTATAGTTATTTAGGTTGGCAACCCGAAATGTAGGAAGTTGAACTTTCAATAATGGTCGCCATTGCTGTAAGTACGACAAAACGTACTATCGCGCAAAAAGGTATATATATATATATATATATATATATATATATATATATATATATATATATATTTGTAAGTGTTTTACGTGTGCCATGCTACATGGGGTTTACATGGACATGGTTTTCCAGGAATAACTCTGAATAACATGTATATCAAGACATTTGTGCTAGAATAGCCATTTGCATTATTTTAAAAGACATTTAATAACAGAAAATGCTGCATTGGTTATGAGGGTGTAGAAAAATCTAGCATATAAAAATTTCTTAAATTAAATAGATAAGCAAGAATAAAACTTTTGTAGAAATTTAAGGACAACCGGAACCTTTATGAATATTATAATAATTGTACATATATTCTAGGAACATTTTAAGTTGTAAAATACCAATAAATCCTACCTTATTTGGCCCTTTACGAATATGAACATAGCCTAAAACCTTACGTTCCAATAAATAAAAAAGAAAAAAAACCAAAAATATTTAAATATCTTAATGAAACTGTTTCCAAAATTAAATCTTTAGAATAAAATCCTGCCAAAAAAGGTATCCCACATAATGCAAAATTAGAAATTATTAAACAAGACGAAGTTAAAGGCATCCCCCCTTAAAGATAAAACTTTTATAGAAATTTAAGGACAACCGGAACCTTTATGAATATTATAATAATTATACATATATTCTAGGAACATTATTATACCTCCACAACAAAACAACAATAATATATATATTTTCTAGTAGAAATATATAATATTGTTAATTAAATAATTTTCAAGAATAAAACAAAGAGTTTGTAAATTAGATTCACTCTTGTAGAGGTGTTTAATATGGGACGCTATAATATAATCAGCACTTGCTTAATGCATTAACTCGGATACAAGATACGATTACGTACTTGATGTACGTGGATTCAGGAAGTAATTACATCCCAGACAATTGCATTAGAAATGCATTCATTTAACTGAATCTAACATTTTACTATCAGACAAATAGGAAACGAATAATGTCACATTTTCGGTGTCGTCTTCGGTGTGGTAATGTTTTTCGCATCTAGCCCCGAGGGTTGTGGGTTTAAACCCGGCCGGAGTAGATGGATTTTAAGATGGGAAGTCCTCCGGGATGGACTATTTATGTGTCGTGGACGGGTTTTAATTACACGTAACGCATATTCTAAGGTTTGAAATGATTGCTTTCGGATCGTATATGTACAGAGTGATCTTTGTATTCGGGCGGTCTAACCTTTACACTGCTACGAACGGGTATATCCGTTGGCAAAGAAAATGCTTGCTGTGCTATGGGTGTGTATTTCCATTCTCAACTCCAAACGCCTGCTAGTTATATAATACGTATTGCATTGCTTTCAAACTAAGCAGGCATATACTGCCATCTCCTAGGAACCTAAATAAACTTTTTCCATATTCTCCCTGCATTGAGCAAGGAGGGTTTTAAAGGCTGGAAATATCTCAGCAGTGAAAAAGTTAAGGCTTGGTGCCTTGGCGCAGAGCTATGGGACTTGCGCTGGATCATGTCTCCAGGAGGGAGGAAGAAATTTTCTCATGGAATTTCGTCCTGTATAGGATCGGTGCCCACCCAGTGTTAGTATAATGGACGAAAAAACGTTTATTAAAAAATAATTATTTAAATCCATTAATTGAAATTGAAATAAAAAAACAGTGAGTGATGGAGAAATTCCGAATACATACTTGAAAATACGATGAAAAACTGCATTAAGTATAACTATTGGTACTCACGAGACAAAAATCATGTTGACCATGTTATCAAAATAAAATCAATTAATGAGATATTTTTAACAGTTTTTATTAATTATTACTGTTAGCTTAGGCAAGGACATAAAGAACTTAGTAACGTTGTTCCTGTTTTGCCGCTTTTAAAGGTCTTCCAATTCAGTTTAATATTCAGCGATAGAATTCTTTATTTTCTCTTCGGATGTCTTGATGTCTCTTTGTAAAAGCCACCTTGACACGTGCCTGCTATAAAAAAGTTCCGATGCGTTAATAAAGGACACTAATCCTTTTAATATACCGACTGGATCCGCGAATAAAGAAATTTTTAGCTGCGAATACAGGAACTGTGTCGCAATTTTTTAACCCGCGAATAAGGAGCTTTTACTGTATTTGCATATTGGCACTTAGATCAAAGCTGCAAAGGTTTGGGGATCCTAATAGGCAACAGATTTTTGCTGACATTACAATTTGCCGATGATCAACTGGTTTTAGCGCAAGACAAATTTGATATGGAATTCATGATAAAAAGGTTGAAAAACACGTATGAATCATGGGGTCTCACCGTAAATTTACAAAAAACAGAATATCTGGCAATAAATAGCAAGGAAAGGGAAAATTTAATATTGGAAGAAGGAATCCAAATAAAGCAAGTGAAACAAACTAAATATTTGGGAATAATTGTGGATAACATTGAAGGTATAGGCAAAGAGAACATAAAACATAGAATTGAATTGAATAGCAAAATAATATCATCGTTAAATTCCATGTGGTGGGATAAGCATATTTGAAAAGACACAAAAAATATATTGGTAAAACATTGGTGGAATCTGTTGCAATGTATGGAAGTGAGGTATCGACAATCAATAAGTACTACAAGGATAGACTAATAGCTCTAGAAATGGATTATTGACGCAGAAGTGCCAGAAAGTCTAAATTAGAACATGTCACAAATAAGGAAATTAGAATTCTAATGGAAACAGAAGAATGCATAATTGAAATAATTGAGGAGAAGTAATTAAAGTGGTTAGGACATGTTTTCAGAATGGAAGATGAGCGATGGCCGAAGCAACTATATGAATGACATCCGAACAGAAAAAAGAAAAAAAGAGGGAGACCAAAGTTAACATGAAAGGAAAACATGAAGACATTAATGCAAGCTAGAGGGCAAAGCATTGAAGATG
Organism: Diploptera punctata; assembly: GCA_030220185.1. NCBI lineage: Eukaryota > Metazoa > Arthropoda > Insecta > Blattodea > Blaberidae > Diploptera > Diploptera punctata. The sequence continues at coordinate 537,652 of JASPKZ010007338.1, read as the reverse complement.
TAGGCTTTGGAGGTTTGGCACGGGAAGATGGCAGCAGCTGTAAAAACCCGAAGATAGATAGATAGATATAGATAGATAGATAGATAGATAGATAGATAGATAGATAGATAGATAGATAGATAGATAGATAGATAGATAGACAGACAGATAGATAGGTAGATATAGGTAGATAGATAGATAGATAGATAGATAGATAGATAGATAGATAGATAGATAGATAGATAGATAGATAGATAGATAGATAGATAGATAGATAGATAGATAGATAGATAGATAGATAGATAGATAGATAGATAGATAGATAGATAGATAGATAGATAGATAGATAGATAGATAGATAGATATAGATAGATAGATAGATAGATAGATAAATAGATAGATAGATAGATAGATAGATAGATAGATAGATAGATAGATAGATAGATAGATAGATAGATAGATAGACAGATAGACAGACAGACAGACAGACAGACAGACAGACAGACAGATAGATAGATAGATAGATAGATAGATAGATAGATAGATAGATAGATAGATAGCCCTTAGACTACTGTTGCTAAACTTTGCACTGTCCAATTTAATATTGTATTATTGTTCTTACCGAATAGTCGGGTACTGGAATGCTCACACTGTAGATTAAGTTGCACAGGCACATCGCAGAACACCCTGTAAATACAAAGAGTTAGATTTACAACTGCGTTCGTGAAATTTCCTCGACCAACAAATTTACTAATGAAAATGTTACTCAAACTACGTGAATATGTATGAAACTCTCGGCAGTTCCAAGAAAAACTCTACAAATCGTGAAATACGTGTAACGAATTCCTGCAATCGAATCACATTACAAACTTCCCAGCCAGCTAATGATGATCTAGAACAACAAAATCAATTCTCGTGTTTCCCAATTGTTTCTCACAAACAAAAAAGCATTCACTGGATAATGTTACTGCAAATTATATGGTAAGTTATTAGAATTATTAGGGTCGAGTTTGTTATTATGCAGATCTCGTCTAATTTATTCTCGCATATCGTTATTACTTATTAGCTTAACCTAGAAGTGAATACATGTTCTGCAAGTTTGATAATAGTATGTTTAATACCAACATAAAATTTAATCTATGACGCCAAAGAGTGAATTCCCTCGCTAGTACATAACACCTCAAAATGCTATATCGAGGTCAAACAGGAATCCATACAGGATATTCTAATAACATTGGTCAACGTGATTTTTGTCTCATGAGTACCAATAGTTGTACTTAATGCAGTTTTTCTGTCGTGTTTTCAAATATGTATTCGGAATTTCTCCATCACCCACAGTTTTTTATTTCAATTTCAATTAATGGATTTAAATAATTATTTTTTAGTAAACGTTTTTTTCGTCCATTTTTACATTGTAAAGTAAAACCAAAGGAGCTAACTCAAATGGTTTCAGCTATGGAAAAGAGATATCAAGGCAAATGGAATACTAATATGCTGGCCGATTATTATTGTACCATCAAGAGGGATGCTCCACAGGCGAAATATAGCAGAAAATCGTCATTCCATACTTTCTAGGTGAGTCCGAATGTTCGATTATTGTGTAGTTACGAATGTAGAAAATATTAAAGTGTTTGAAATTATAAATTCCTGTCTCTCCGAAACCTTGCGTGATGGAGAAAAACCGATACCACATTTGAATTGAGGAGGAAAAATACTGTCAGAATCACATATTTTTCGTTCTGAGGCAAAAAAAAGTTTATTTTTTGTTGCTCACCATTTCTCTTGGCCCCTATTTTTACATGCTTTATATTACCTTGACATGTATCTATCTATATATCTATCTCTATCTATATCTATATATTTATTTATCTATATCTATATCTATCTATATCTATATCTATCTATACCTATCTCTATCTATATCTATCTCTATCTATATCTATCTATACCTATCTCTATCTATATCTATCTCTATCTATCTCTATCTCTTTCTATCCTCCATCTCTATCAATATCTATCTTTATATATATATCTATCTCTATCTATATCTATCTCTATCTATATCTATCTATATCTATATATTTATCTATCTATATCTATATATCTATATATATCTATATCTATCTCTATCTCTATCTCTATCTATATATCACTATCTATATCTATCTCTATCTATCTCTATCTCTATCTATATCTATCTATATATATCTATCTCTATCTATATCTATCTCTATCTATATATATCTATCTATATCTATATCTATATCTATATCTATCTCTATCTATCTCTATCTATATCTATCTATCCATCTATCTATCTATCTATCTATCTATCTATCTACCTATCTATATCTATCCATATCTATTCATATCTATCTATATCTATATCTATCTATATCTATATCTATCTATCTATCTATCCATATATCTATCTACCTATCTATATCTATTCATATCTATCTATATCTATCCATCTATCTATATCTATCTATGTATCTATCTATCTATCTATCTATCTACCTATCTATATCTATTCATATCTATCTATATCTACATCTATCTATATCTATCTCTATCTATATCTATCTCTATCTATCTCTATCTCTATCTATATCTATCTATATACATCTATCTCTATCTATCTCTATCTCTATCTATATCTATCTATCTATCTATATCTATATCTATATGTATATCTATATCTATATGTATATCTATATCTATATGTATATCTATATCTATCTATCTATCTATCTATCTATTTATATCTATCAATCTATCTATATCTATCCATATCTATTCATATCTATCTATCTACCTATCTATATCTACCCATATCTATCTATCTACCTATCTATATCTATCCATATCTATTCATATCTATCTATCTATATATATATATATATCTATATCTATCTATATCTATCCATCTATCCGTGTATCCATCTATCCATCCATCCATCCATCCATCCATCCATCCATCCATCCATCCATCCATCCATCCATCCATCCATCCATCCATCCATCTATCTATCTATCTATCTATGTAACGGAATCTTTCAACGCGATTATGTGTTATATAAACGTAGTCTGGTGTTTTTTTGTACAAGGGATGGTTTCATAACTTTATTAACAATTCCCAAACTTTTATTATAACTAGTAATTTTTTCAGGGATATCCTTTTCATCCCAGATAGAGAGATAATATCCAAGATATTTAAATTGATTAGATCTCTGTAAAATGTTATTCTGGAGACAGATTTTACTTTGTATGGGGTCCTTCCCATGAAGGAAGCTGCAAAGCATAGTATGAAAATGCCATGCAGTGAAAAACCTACCCTCTGGCAGAATTACTATATATATCTGAATTACTTAGGGAAATAACATGATAAGCCACATATTGTTCTTTCTGAGATATAAGGAAAGAAAAGGAAATGAAAATATTAGAAAATATTTAATATTTTAAATTTAGCAAATGGAGTTGACAATATGAGAAACAACTGGTATGAACATGTTAAAAGAATATCTACGGATACAATCCCTCAGTTGTTATTAAAGTATAAACCAATAGGGCATAGGAGTGTTTTGGACGCCCATTTACTAGATGGGAAGATTCATTAAATCCAATTTAATGTGAAAACAGTTCAAAAGGCCTAATTTCATGAAGTATAAGAAGAAGAAGAGATATAAGCATTTTAATATTTCAAAACATTTTAAATACTAATTGGACAGTATTTCTGTTAATACATTGTGTGTCTATGTGTTTTAACTCATCACTGACGCACTTACAAATTATTTTATGGATATTTCAATATATTTATTTGCTATCAGTGTAATAAATGACATTTCTTAACGGAATGTGGTTTATCATGTTACTGCCCTAAGCCCTTCATATATATAGATCATCGGTTGATTAATGTCTTTGACATCGTCCGATTCCTAATACCCAGTTTTGTCGGTCCATCCAATCTCCTGGTTGTGGATGTTTCTCCTTCATATATAAACATATTCCCTGACTCCAGGAGATTTCAGCTCTTCCTCTGCTTCGTCTTCCCTCAGATTTACATTCCAAAACAGATTTTGGTAGTGGATCCTCTTCCATTCGCTGGACATGTCCATACCATCTTAATTGCTGAGTTTTAATATAATCTAAAATAGTGTCTTCAATCTTCATTTTCTCCCTTATAACTCAGTTCCTAATTTTTTCTCTTCTTGAAATTCTTGTGGCCCTTCGTATAAAATCAATTTCCGTTGCCAAAAGGTACTTATTTGTTTTTGTTGTTAATGGTCAAATTTCTGCTCCATAAGTAATGATGCTTTTAACAATTGTATGATATATATTCATTTTATTTGTATTACTTATATTTTATCCCACAATATTCCATTGAGGCAAGCAATTGCAAACTTTCCTTTATTATTTCTATTTCTTATTTCCTCTTCATAACTCCCATTTTTATTTATATATATAACTCACATGGTATTTTATATATGAGTACAGATATGTATTATTGTGTACGTAAGTATTCATTGCTTTCATGCATTTTTTATGTGTGAGTGTAGATGTGTAGCCATGTATGTAGTTGTTTGGTACGGCCAAACAATGTAAATGAAAATGTATTCCCTTTCTATCGAAAAAAAGTCAATAAATGTCATTACTACTACATTAAGTATATGTGGCTCGTAGTTATGAAAGATGGCGTCAGTGTAGTTAATGTAGTCTCGTTGATTGCACTGGCGACTTTAGAACTTTGCATGCATAAAGTGAGTGTTGATAATTGATCATCATCATCATAGTACATTCACGAATTTAGGCCATTTGTTGACCTGTTTCGGCCTCAAGAGAATCACCATCCAAAAGTCTTTGAGTGGACGTCCTGGTCTTCTTCTTCCTGCAGGTTGATATCTTAACATTTGTTTGGGTATTCTGTGATCTTCCATTCGATGAACATGTTGCATCCATCTTGACTTATAATCAGAAATTTTGTTTTCTAAAGATTCCATGTGTAATTCTTCTAAGATGTCTTCATTTCTTTTTGTGATCTAGTAGTGTGTTTCCTGCAGTCCTCCGAAGGTATCTCATTTCAGCAGATCTAAGTCTCTGTATATCCTTCTGTTTCAACGTCCATGATTCGCTACCATACAAAAGAGTATGAAGAGCCAGTGTTTTATACACTCTTATTATTGGCTGTGGTCAGGGGTTGGAGGCTCCGTACTGTACATAACCTTTAAATCCGGACTCATCAATTTTGAACGACATAACCTCAAAAACTGAAGTCAATCATTTTGAACGATCCAGATTAAAATAGAGACATCTGGAGGGTGTGTTATTCAGATTATCCGCTCCACTAAGTTTTATGTGAGCTATTATTGGCTGTGGTCAGGGGTTGGAGGCTCTACTGTACATAACCTTTAAATACGGACTCATCAATTTTGAACGACATAACCTCAAAAACGTGGTTAGTGCTATGCTTGATGTGCTGTATGTATAGAAAACAAACTTGGTATCAGGTGTACAGAAATTTATTCTATGCTTTTTTTATTGTAAGTTGCTAACAAGAAACATGAGAGAGTAGAAAACTTCGATGTGAACTTCAACACTATCGCTAAGTGTCGCGAATCTATATATGGTAACTAGATTAATATTGAATGCTTTTGGACTAACTGTGGCTTGAAGATAGAAAGTTGATGATAGAAGTTAATAATTTAAAAGTAATTAATTAGTAGGTTCTCTATTCGGTCTGAGGGAGGCCATGAGCAATGAGACTTGAGTAATATTCGTTTACTTTATTTTCAATTAATAACAGAATGATACATTTGTTTGGGAATGAAAGACGTGCATGGAAACTTCTTGTAGAAAAACTAGAGGGAAAACGCCCAGTTGGTAGACCGAGAATGAGGTGGGAGAATAACATTAAACTATGATTTGAGGGAAATAGATTATATAAGGAACGATTGGAAAACTTTAGCTCATGATAGTGATGTATGGAGAGCTTATGTCCGGTCGATAGTACCAGTGAGTTACTTACTTATCGTACATTTGTTTATGTTCAAAGTGCGTTGTGGTACCGCATGTGGATAATGTGTGGTCTTCAGTATTACTTTCAACAATAATACTTACTTACTTACTCACTGGCACTATCGAACCCGTAGGTTCATGGCCGCGCGGACATAAGCTCTCCATACATCCCTATCCTGAGCTAATGCTTTCCAATCATTCCCTGTATAATCTACTTCCCTCAAATCATAGTTAATGTTGTTCTCCCACCTCATTCTTGGTCTACCAACTGGGCGTTTTCCTTCTGGCTTTCCTACAAGAAGTTTCCATGCACGTCTTTCATTCCCCATACGCGCAACATGTCCAGCCCATCGCAGTCTACGAGACTTAACTGTTCTTATTATATCTGGCTTCCTATAAAGACCATGTAGTTCATTGTTATGTAGTCTTCTCCATTCACCTGTCTCTTCATCTCTCTTTGGTCCAAAAATTTTCCTAAGAACTTTATTCTCAAATACTCGTAATCTCATTTCCTCCTTTAAAGTAAGAGTCCATGTTTCGCACCCATATAATATAACTGGTAGAATAATAGTTTTATATATTTTCAGTTTAACGTTTTTTGAAATGAGTTGGGACATCAAAAGTCTCTGCAATGCATAATAGCACGCATTTCCAGAATTGAGCCAATGTTTAATTTCTTTGCGCATCTCATTCCTATTTGTGATTATTGTTCCTAGGTATTTGAATTCAGCCACTTCCTCAAAATTTCCCTTATTTGTCATTAGCTGTCCATTTCCATTATATACTGAATAAAAATTCCGCGGCAGTCTACTAGTCCCGAGGGTCACGAGTTCTAACCCTACCGAGCTCGACGTACTTTTAGAGGAAAAAATCAAGGGACAAGTTCTCCGGGAAGGGCTTTAAGCCGTGTGTCTCGAGTATGAAGATTTTCAGGATAGTAAAAAATCCTTAAGCCTGAATAAAGAGGCCTCTAAGCAACATTTGCCGACATCAACTTCCTACTAATACCTTAGTTTCCTGATAGATGTCTCATTGGGTCAGTGTATTGATCGCATGTCATCCATGACATCTACGAGCAAATAAGGTAACTAAAAATTAACTTGGTCTATTAACTTCTTACAAAGGAGAGGCTGTGGCTCAGCAATGGGATACAACATTATGGATAGATAATAGAACTAGGAGAATAACAGTTTTGGAAGAAGGAATTCAAATAAAGCAAGTGAAACAAACTAAATACTTGGGAATAATTATGGATAACATTGAAGGTATAGGCAAAGAGAACATAAAACATAGAATTGAATTAACTAGCAAAATAATCTTCTTCTTCTTCTTCCTTCCAAGTATTAGGCCAAGGCCTGTTGCGATCCTATAGAAAATTTTCTCTCCAGCGTTTCATAGGACGGCCCAGTGATCTTCGTCCTCTTGGTATATAATTATAAACAGCTTTGGGGATCCGATTTGAACTCATTCTTTCAAGATGGTGTTTCCAATTTAGTTGGTACTGTTTAATATATTCCAAAATTGGCGTAATCTTCAACTCTTTTAAGATATCGGTGTTCCTTTTCCGATCCCATCCCATCTGGTGTAACCCGCTGTTCTGCGCATGAATCTCAGTTCACAAGCCGTTATTCTGCTTTCATGTTGTCTTTTTAGTGTCCATGCTTCACTACCATAGGTCAACACTGGTCTAGCCAAAGTGTTATATAAACGTAATCTGGTGTTTTTTTGTACAAGGGATGGTTTCATAACTTGATTAATAATTCCTAAACTTTTATTATAACTAGTAATTTTTTCAGGGATATCCTTTTCATCCCAGATAGAGAGATAATATCCAAGATATTTAAATTGATTAGATCTCTCTAAAATGTTATTCTGGAGACAGATTTTACTTTGTATGGGGTCCTTCCCATGAAATGCCATAATTTTAGTTTTGTTAATTGATATTTCCATATTAAATTTGGCACCAATAATATCATCGTTAAATTCCATATAGTGGGATAAGCATATTTGGAAAGACACAAAAAAAATATATTGGTCAAACATTGGTGGAATCTGTTGCAATGTATGGAAGTGAGGTATGGACAATCAATAAGTACTACAAGAATAGACTAATAGCTCTAGAAATTGATTATTTATGCAGACGTGCCAGAAAGTCAAAATTAGAACATGCAACAAATAAGGAAATTAGAAGCATAATGGAAGTTGAAGAAAGCATAATTGAAAGAATTGTGGAGAAGGAATTAAAGTGGTTAGGACATATTTTAAGAATGGAAGATGAGAGATGGCCGAAGAAACTATATCAATGGCAAACGAGCAGAAAGAAGAAAAGAGGGAAATCAAAGTTAACATGGAAGGAAAACATGAAGACAGTAATGCAAGCTAGAGGGCTAAGCATTGAAGATGTCCAAGATCGTAGGCTTTGGAGGTTTGGCACGGGAAGACGGCAGTAGCTGTAAAAACCCGAAGATAGACAGTTAGATAGAATAACAGTTTATATATTTTCAGTTAAAAGTTGGAACGACAAGAGTCCCTATAATGTATAGTAGCAGGCATTTCCAGAATTGAACCTGTGTTTAATTTATTTGTTTACCTTTTTCCTGTTTGTAATTATTGTTCCTGGGTATTTGAAACAGTAATTTCTTTAAATTTTCCATAATTTGTCATTAACTGTCCATTTCCATTATATAATATGTGTGAACATACTCTTGACTTCTCAACTCCTTTCAAAAAACGTTAAACTGAAAATATATAAACTATTATTCTACCAGTTAATATTATATGGATGCGAAACATGGACTCTTACTTTAAGGGAGGAAAGGAAAATACGAGTATTTGAAAATAAAGTTTTTAGGAAGATTTTTGGACCAAAGCGTGATGAACAAACAGGTGAATGGAGAAGACTGCATGACAGTGAATTACATGGTCATTATAGGAAGCCAGATATAATGAGAACAGCTAAGTCTCGTAGACTGCGATGGGGAGGACATGTGGCACGAATGGGGAATGAAAGACGTGCATGGAAGCTTCCTGTAGGGAAACGCCCAGTTGGTAAACCAAGAATGAGGTGGGAGAATAACTTTAACTACGATTTGAGGGAAGTAGATTATACAGAGGGTGATTGAAAAATATGGCTCAGGATAGGGATGTATGGAGAGCTTATGTCCGCGCGGCCATGAACCTACGGGTTCGATAGTGCCAGTGAGTTAGTTAGTTATGTGTGAACATATATTTAGTTTTATTGGTGTTTACTTCCAGTCCCGAATTCTTAGTGTTACTCAATAGAATGTGCATGTTGGCCCTTAGTATCTCCTCGTTACTGGCTAATAATACTACATCATCAGCATAAACTAACAGCTTATTAATACCATTGAGTTGTAGGCCTTCTTCATGTTCTAAAGATATGATGACATCCTCTAGTACCGACTGTTCATCTCCTTGTTATAACCCATTGTGAATTTAAGAAGTATCCGAAAAATGATTGCCTATCCATCATACTCGTTGTGCCATTTAGACACTTTCGATTAAGTATAACTAACTTTTTAGGAATTCCGAACTCTAGCAGGATAGTATATACTTCTCCCTCTTAATTGAATCTAATGTATTTTTGATGTCTACATATAGTTGATGTACAGTGTCATTATATTCCCATTTCTTTGCTAAAATAGGCCTAGGCCTATGTCTTCTACTAAAAATTGTGATGTGTTGTAGAATTTGGGATGTAACTCACGAATTTTGTGAGACAATGCATCACCCGTGATATTTCGGCAACTTATCCGACCCTTGTGTGAGGCAGGTCAGTCTAAACAAAGTGTGCAAGGCGTGCCGGTGACGTAGTTTTATCGATCCGTCAGGGTATTACGTGAACGCAAAATATAAACTCGGTCAAGTTCGGAGCTACATCGTATCCCGGGATTACCAGGTCGTTACCCAACAACAATGTTACTTACGTAATCCGCGGTTCAATAAATTGTGTCTGCTATTGACTTACCATCATGTGACTCATGCAGACAATTTTCACGCTGAAATTGTTACATCTATGAAAAGAAATTATCATCTCTCAAATCCTTGCTCATTACATTATGGAAATTACTTAACATTCAAAGTAAACAATACAATAATGCATACACACTACTATATCATGAAAAAAGTGAAGACATCTTAGAAGAATTACACATAGAACCTTTTTTTCGGATCGGATAAAGAATGAAGATTTAATAACAGGGTTAAATATATATCCATTGAATGATAAAATCAAAGAATATAGAGAAAATTGGTTTAGATACGTAGAAAAGACGAATGTAATAAGATTACCAAAAGCAGCATTTAACTACAAGCCAAGAGGTTCAAGGAATGTAGGAAGATGAAAAGATGGACAGAACAACTGTGAGGCGGAACAGGCAATTTGCCTAGCCCGTGAAGTGAAGAAGAAGACCTTTTTGCGCGATAGTGTGTTTTATCGTACTTACAGCCATGACGACCATGATTGATCATACATTTAGGGGTTGCCAACCTAAATAACTATCCATCCATCCATAGTATTTCTGCCCGAAGGCAGGTCCTTCACTGCAATCATAGCATTTTCATGCTATGCTTACATCTTTACTAGGGAATTGTGTAGGTGTGGTAGCTTCCCGTTGCTTTCCACACCGGTGAAGGATGATGGTGATAATGATAATGGTAAGGATGATGATGATGGCCATATGATTTCGGGGACCGTTTGGGCCTTAAAGTTTTCCTGACATTTGTCTTACAGGAGAGGAAAAACCCCGATAAAAACCTCACCCAGAAAAACTGCCCCGACCGGGGATCGAACCCGGGCCCGCTGCGTGATAAGGCAGCACCTAAATAACTATATTGTAATAAAAACAACTATACTGTAATATTACATATTACAAACACGCGTGTGGGAAGTAAAACCACGGCCCTCCACTTATATACTACATAGGCCTACAATGTATATACAAAAAAACAATACAAAAGGTAGTGTTAATTTACAATATATTAAACAAATCAGTGCATTTTAAATGAACTGGACTTTATTCGAAACAATATGAAGCAATAAACAGGTACTTGCCGCCATTTTTCTAGATTGGTCTCACGGCCTCGTGTAGTTTCAACTATTAACCATTGTCACACTGTTAACGTCAGTCAATTGTTTATAATGAACGCAAATATTTCCAACAAAGATGTTATTTTACTATTATTTATTATTTTGAAAACACCATCTGCAAAAACTAATGTACAACGCACGTTTGTTAAGTGTTTTACAGATTCTCGGAAATTAAAAACCTCGCTATCGCTCGGTTTTTAAACATTTTCCTCGCTTCTGTAAAAACCACTTCCCAACTTCGAATCGTTAAATACTATTAAAACACCATCATCATCGACATTCCAAGGATTAGGCAACGTTTTCTAGGTCTTCCGACGTCACGTCTTCCTCTTGCTTGATAATTTCTTGTTAACAATGAATATATCTCCTCACTCATTCCATCCATATGAACAATCCACTTTTGTCTATATTTCGTGACTTCATCCAATAAACACTGCACATTTAATTCTTCTCTTGTATCCTCATTTCTAATTTTATCAAGATTTGTACATCCTTTAACTTTATTAAGTTATGTAGATAGGAAATAACACTATGAGGTATTTTAATATTGTTTATTTTTTAACTTGTCTGAGGAACCTCATCTCCGCCATCTGTATCATATATATATATATATATATATATATATATATATATATAGTCCACCGCTGTGGTCTCGAGGTAGCGTGCTGCCTTGTCACGCAGGGGCCCGGGTTCGATCCCAGGTCGGGGCAGTTTATCTGGGGAGGTTTCTATCGGGGTTTTTCCTCATCTGTAAGAAAAATGTCAGGAAAATTTTAAGGCCCAAACGGTCTCCGAAATCATATGGCCATCATCATCATACTTATCATTATCATCATCCTTCACCGGTGTGGAAAGCAACGGGAAGCTACCACACCTACAATTACCTGGTAAAGCTGCAAGCATAGCATGAAAATGCTATGATTGCAATGAAGGACCTGTCCTCGGGCAGAATTACTATGTATGTATATATATATTTTTTTTCTTTGAATCCCAAATTTCACATCCATACAATATTGTGGGAATTGCCGTAACTTTATACATTTGTACTTTTGTTTTTTTTTTTAACATTTTCTGCATTGTTCCAGAAACTGTCTGAAATGTATTAATTTTGGACTTTAGTTATTCTCTTCTTCTTCTTTGTCACGGTTTAGGTTTTTTCTAGCCTGTTCCAGCTCCAAATTGCTGCTCTTTCCATCTTTTCTTTGGTCTTTCCAAACTTCTTCTTCCTCTTGGTGAATAGTTATATGCCGATTTTGGTATTCTGTTCTCAGTCATCCTTGCTAAGTGTTCTTTCCAGTTTGTTCTGTATTTCACTATTGCTGTGTTTAATTCCTCTACTTTTATTTACTGTTTTTTCTGTTTTTTTATAACCTGCTATTGGTCTGAGGAATCTCATTTCAGCAGCTTGTATTCTGGCAGATTGTTGTGTTCTTACTGTTTTGGATGAGTAAGTAATAAAAATAGGAACTGTCACTGTATTGTATAATTTTTTTGGACTTTACAAAACAAAATTCCATATGGTGGGATAAGCATATTTGGAAAGACACAAACAAATATATTGGTAAAACATTGGTGGAATCTGTTACAATGTATGGAAGTGAGGTATGGACAATCAATAAGTACTACAAGAATAGACTAATAGCTCTAGAAATGGATTATTTACGGAGAAGTGCCAGAAAGTCTAAATTAGAACATGTCACAAATAAGGAAATTAGAAACATAATGGGAGCAGAAGAAAGCATAATTGAAAGAATTGAGGAGAAGGAATTAAAGTGGTTAGGACATGTCTTAAGAATGGAAGATGAGCGATTGCCGAAGCAACTATATGAAAGGCATCCGAACAGAAAGAAGAAAAGAGGGAGACCAAGGTTAACATGGAAGGAAAACATGAAGACAGTAATGCAAGCTAGAGGGCTAAGCATCGAAGATGCCCAAGACCGTAGGCTTTGGAGGTTTGACACGGGAAGACGGCAGCAGCTGTAAAAACCCGAAGATAGAGATAGACAAAACAAAATTTGTAATTATAATTTTAAAAGATTACAGGCTATGTGGTCGTGGTCTATAAGTGTTATTTCTTCCAGACGTTTCTCCCTCGACTGCAGAGGGCATCTTCAGTGGCGAGTGCTTATAGGTAATGTTACCTTGTCGTAGACTCGGAGCCGAGTCCGTATACAACTATGACAGGAAAAATATCGCCAAGAATGGCCTGAAATTTAATGCAACTACTTTCCAGATATTACACAAATGAATAAACTGTGTACGAATCGTATCCCCACCCCCAAGAGCTATCACCTTGACGTGGTGGGGGGGGGGGGTGCATAGTACCCGATGAACCAGACGACCCTACTGGGGAAGATTGACTTAGGTTAATCTTGCTGGTGGGTAAGAGGCGAAGGGAACTAAGTATAGCTCACAAGGAGGGAATGGCGTCTGTATCCATATTGGGCGGCCACATCTTCGTCAAGTCTTCAACGGTCAACAGGGCGACAAGGAATAGCACAGCTAAACTTGTAGGGCTTGAAGAGCGGAAGAAGCAGCCCTCTCTTGGGGGGTGGATACCCTGAGGAGCATGTTTGGAAGCTCAGAGGAAGCAACCCTTCCACCATCCTTGTCCTGGGAAGCGCTCGTAACGCTTCCAGGAGACATTCATCTTACTGAGAAGCTTCATGGAAATCAGCCGGAATTGAAAGTACACCCTTTATTAGATAAGGTCACGAATTACAGACAGAAATGGATTGATCACATGGATGGAATGAGTAAGGAGATATATCTATTGGTTAGCAAGAAATTATCAAGCAAGAGGAAGACGTGATGTTGGAAGACCTAGAAGACGTTGGGCTGATGCATTATGAAGTCGGAACGGGCAATTGCCTAATCCCTGGAGTGATGATGATGATGATGATGACGAATTGTATTTTTATAACTGAACTGCTCTTTACTGTACGTCCATACGAAACTAATGCTAACTTGGAACTGAAGCAGCACGTGTACGAATTTGAAACTCGGGCGAGTGAACAGGTGCTGTGCGGGAAGGAGAACTTGAGTTATCGGGTAGCGACAGCTTCACCATGGAGATCCGACATTCATGGCTCCCGTCCTGCCCTGCATGGCGAGACATGTCTAGGAGGCCTTGGCTTAAATTTAAATCACAAAGAGTTTTTTTTAACTACATACGAAAAAGAAAATAAAGCTTTGCATGCTTGATTAACAATCAATTTTCCCAGAGATTCAAGTTACGATGCAAGACTCGGCCAAGGTCATCTCTGTTTACGATCTTTGGACCGTTATCCATTCTTATTTGGAATTTTTATCGCGGTCTCAATCACCGACCACTTGTGAATGCACACGATTCATTTTGGCAACTTTCCCTAAATGAGTGCATAGTACTGTACTCCAGAGCACATAGAGATGAATTACTGCCTTCCAGTGGCCTTGATATTGCAGGATGCAATGTTGCAATTCTACACCGCCGGAGGGGAGCAAGAGTACATTTGTCCTCTCTTGGCGCACTTCCAAAATAAAGATTGCAATAAAAAATTGACGTATTCTTCAAATATCATTCACCGTGGAATGACAGGTACAGACTGCACTTTCGACACCGGCGAGGTCCAAGAATCTTACAACGGTTGTTCTACTCCTAAAACAAAAGCTTCAGCTTTTCAAACTTTAACACTTTTGTATTCTAAAATAACTTTTCGGGATTCTTGGCCGTGTCTTGTAGTATTGTCTTCTCAACGTTTCATCGCCTTCTGTGGCTGACATCTTTAGGAGATTTTGCTTGTGTAGATTTTCGTAGTTGCCAGTCAGAGCAAAAATAGTAATCAATAATGAACTAATAGAACAGATAGCACACTTTAACTATCTTGATTCAGATATAACATATAGCTACGATTGGGATATACATAATAAATTAAACTGATATCAAATGATGTGTGGCACCATAAGAAGAACCCTCCAAAAGACTCGAAGGTAAACTCAGCTCAGGTTTTATAAAATTATGGCTGTTCCTGTTCTTTTATATGGATCTGAATCTTGGGTACTTACAAAAAAAGATATCTCACACATTCAAACCACTGAAATGAATTTTTTATGATCCGTAAAAGGATTACACGCATGGATAGATTACACAATGAATCAATAAAAAATGAACTGGAGATATTTTCAATACTCGATAAACTAGAAGAGCACACATACCAATGGAAAGAACATTTAGACAGAATGGACAATCCAAGATTATCCAAAAAGATCAACGCCTACAAACCACATAGAAAAAGATATTTGGGACGGCCAAGGAAACGATGGACTTGAGACCGGAACGGGTCGCATTGATCCAATCCTGGAAAGGAAGAAGAAGATTTTCTTAGTAACTGCTAATTACACTGAGCAACAAAAAAAAAGAAGAATTTTTTTTGTCTCAGAAAGAAAAATATGGGATTCTGATAGTATTTTTTTCCCCCTGAATTCAAATATGGTATCGGTTTTTCTCCATCACGCAAGTTTTCCGAGAGATAGGATTTTATAATTTCAAACATTTTAATATTTTCTACATTCGTAACTACACAATATTCGAACATTCGGACTCACCTAGAAAGTAAGCAATGACGATTTTCTGCTATATTTCGCCTGTAGAGCATCCCTCTTGATGGTCCAACAATAATCGGCCAGCATATTAGGATTCCATTTGCCTTGATATCTCTTTTCCATAGCTGAAATCTCCTGATGAAAGTGTTCCCCGTGTTCATCGCTCAATGGACAAATGGACGAAAAAACTTTTATTTAAAAACTAATTAATCAATTGGGTTGGTGTTTACTTGATGAAAATCCATTACTTATTTAATTAAATAAAAATAAAACTAAGTTTTATTTGATTTTCATATTTATTAAGATAATTTAGTTACAATTAATTTGTTAACAAGTCTGAAGAAGGTACAGTGTACCGAAACAGCTGTAACTAAATTATATCTTAATAAATATGAAAATGAAATAAAACTATAAGTTTTATTTTTATTTAATTAAATAAAAAGTAATTATTTAAATTGATTAATTTAAATTGAAATAAAAAAACTGTGGGTGATGGACAAATTCCGAATACACATTTGAAAACACAATAAAAAAACTGCATTCAGTACAAATATTGGTACTCATGAGACAAAAATCATGTTGACCAGTGTTAGTTGTTATCTAGTTACGGTAAAATCACACAAGTTTACAACTAATTAGCAGTTACTACGAAAATATACACAAGCAAAATCTCCTGAATATGTCACCCTCAGGAAGAGATGAAACATCGAGAAGACAATGCAAGACATGAGCAAGAATCCCGAAAAGTTATTTTAGAATACATAACGATAGACCTGAAAGTCTTAACCTATAACTTAACACTTTAAATTAAAATTTTAATTATTCCTAGGTATTTGAATTTAGCCACTTCTCAAAATTTCTCTAATTTGTTACCAACTGCCCTTTCCATTATATTATGAATTTCTACGTGTAGCCATTATTTATAAATTTAATTATTTATGAATATAATATGTTGCACGTATGGGGAATGAAAGACGTGCATGGAAGCTTCTTGTAGGAAAGCCAGAGAATAACATTAAGTATGATTTGAGGGAAGTAGATTATACAGGGAATGATTGGAAAGTATTAGCTCAGGTTAGGGATGTATGGAGAGCTTATGTCCGCGCGGCCATGAACCTACGGGTTCGATAGTGGCAGTGAGTAAGTAAGTAAGTATAATATTAAAATTAACAAATATTTTCATTTGTTTAAATATTGTATAACCGTAAAATTTGCTTTCTACATCTTACTATTTTTCTTCCGTTTTTTATATAGGCCCCTACATTAGACAGGGTCGGTCTACCAACATAATTTATCTTACTAGAATACATTTTATTATTAGTTTTAGTCTTAATCTTACCTATCATTAACTGGTATTATAGATCGTTATATAATAGATATTATCTTTTTGATCAAATCTTCATTTAGTATTTAATATTAGAGTTAATTATTATTGTTATATTCTGGTGTAATATATGTTTGTTGTCCTGGTGAGTGGAAGAGAAGGCCGCATGGCCTTAACTCCACCAGGCCAAATAAATAAATAAATCCATCCATCCATAGTAATTCTGCCCAAAGGCAGGCCCTTCACTGCAATCATAATATTTTCATGCTATGCTTTGCAGCTTTACTAGGGAATTGTAGGTGTGGTAGCTTCCCGTTGCTTTCCACACCGGTGAAGGATGATGATGATGATAAGGATGATGATGCTGGCCATATGATTTCGGGGATCTTTTGTGCCTTAAAGTTTTCCTGACATTTGTCTTACAGGCGAAGAAAAATCCCGATAAAACTTCACCCAGAAAACTGCCCCGACCGGGGATCGAACCCGGGCCCGCTGCGTGACAAGGCAGCACGCTACCTCGAGACCACAGCGGTGGACAAATAAATAAATAATTATTTAATTTTATTGGTATTTATCAATAGTCGCAATTTGTTATTGTTATTTAATAGAAATAGCATTTTTAAGGCTGCTTTATTGAAAACAATGTTTGATTGTGTCTAGGTAACAGATATTTCACAGATAATCTTTAATAACGATCTAAATTTTGTGTGTCAAATTATTCATCATGATTTTTATGGAACATTTCATAAAAAAATCAAAATGTTAAAGGGAACAAATGAAGCCACGGTAAATCAAATCATAGATTGTTTACAGAAATATTACAATAAATTTGGACCCTTTAGGGGAAATGTGAAAATAAGAGTGCAAAAACCTTTTGAACCAGAATGTGAAAGATGACATTCGGAAGAAGATATAGAATCAGAACTTCGCAACGTGCAATAACTGATTATGCACAAAAGAGAAGATCGCGAGGTGGAATTGGAAAATGCAGGCTGGAGAATAAATCTCAGAAGTAGAGAAAGGAAAACGTAGATTGACGCAGAAGAAGGAAATTAAAGGAAGACGAAGGAAAACTGGTGCGGTGCTAAGCGAAAATCAACAGTTTGAATAAGAAGAACTGCAAGAAAATTGTCGATAAATACCTTTCCAATCATGAGGATTCATTAGATTAAAATTCCAATAATGATGGATATTTTTCAAATTATAAAATTAATTAATATTTATTTAGCCTATACTGTATATTTTTGTAATTTTAAATTGTATTTTATTTAATTTTTCCTTTATTATTTTTTATTGGAGAATAAATTAATCATACAAATTCAATATAGGCCTATGATTTTCTTTGTAGGATGGCTACTAACTAAAAAGAACTCCTGGCGCGACAGGCCTACAGTGCCCTGAGCCTACCAGCCGGCTGCTGGCCTCACATCCACATGTGTCAATCACAGATGTAGATGATAATCAGCCAGTGTAGGGGTGACATGTGGTCAGCATGTCGAGACCCCCAGCCGTTATAGCTGGTTTTCTCAACCTGGAGCCGCTACTTATTGTAGCTACCCAATTGCCTCACGATGCTGTGTGGGCACCGGTCCCATACTGGCCGAAATACCATGAGAAAATTTCTTCCCCCATGGAGACTCGAACCAGCGCAAGTCCCGTAGCTCTGCGCCAAGGCTTCCTGCCTTAACCACTCGGCTACGGCGCGGGACTGTAGGATACTAAATATGCTCAATTATACCGTAAAGAAAGACAGGGACGCCCGCTATCTCCGGCTTTGTTTAGTATATATGTTGACCATGCTATTAAAATATGGCAATATGACTTAATTGAAAATTTTAAAATAAAAGTTTTAAACACGATTTTATTCGCAGATGACCAGGCTATTTTTAGTTCATCAGAAGATAATCTCCAGAGAGCTGCAAACCAATTAGAAAAAGTAGGCAATGAATACAATTTAAACATTTCATGTACAAAAACAAAATCAATGGCATTTCGAGGAAAAAATCATCTCAGATGCAAACATTGTGATAAATAATAATATCATTGAACAAGTGAAATCCTACAATTATTTGGGGTTTAATGTATCATACTGCCAAAAAGAAGATATAAATATAAAAATACAGAAATTTCTGAGAATGTGTGAAACAATAAGAACTCTAAATAATAAAACAACTCAGGATACTCAACTGAAATTTTGTAAAGTCATGACCGTTCCTACTATTATGTATACCAGTGAAAACTGGACTTTGACTCATTCAGATAGGAAAAAAATAGAGTCAGCGGAGATGAAATTTTTAAGGCCAACGGCAGGCTACACTCTTATGGACCAGAAAATAAGTCCTCAGATAAGAGATCAATTTTTTTTTTAAATTGACGGATGAAATTGACAAACAATGACAAAATTGGTACGAACATCAACTAAGAAAGTCCAGATGATAGACCTTCTAAAATTATTTTAAACTACAGACCTACAGGATCTAGAGGTCAAGGAAGACCATTTACTAGATGGAAAGATCAAATATCTTGAAGTCCTCTAAAGATTTGATGGCATGCTCTAGTACAAAATTAAATAGTAGGGGAGATAGTGCATCTCCTTGCTTCAACCCTAAAATGTTCCTATAATACTCGTATATGTGTAATTATTATAATATCTGTTAAGGTTCTGGTTGGCCTTAAATTTCTTGGGAAAGTTTTATTCTTGCTTATTTATTTACTTTAAGGAATTTTATTGTGGATTTCAAAAGTATCCGGAAACTTCGCAATTTGTTATTGTATTTAATAGAAATAGCATTTTTAAGGCTGCTTTATTGAAAACAGTGTTTGATTGTTTCTAGGCAACAGACATTTCACAGATAATCTTTAATAATTATCTAAATTTTGTGTGTCAAATTATTCATCATGGCTTTAACGGAACATTTAATTAAAAAATCAAAATGTTAAAGGAAACAAATGGAGCCACGGTAAATCAAATCACAGATTGTGTACATAAAAATTACAATAAACTTGGACCCTTTAGGGGAAATGTGAAAATAAGAGTGCAAAAACCTTTGAACCAGAATGTGAAAGATGACATTGTGGTAGCATTCGGAAGAAGATATAGAATCAGAACTACGGAACGTGCAATAACTGATTATGCACAAAAGAGAAGATCGCGAGGTGGAATTGGAAAATGCAGGCTGAAGAAAAAATCTCAGAAGAAGAGTAAGAAAAACATAGATTGACGCAGAAGAAGGAAACTAAAGGAAGAGGAAGAAAAAACCGGTGCGGTGCTAAGGGAAAGTCAACAGTAAGTTGAATAAGAAGAACTGCAAGAAAATTGTCGATAAATACCTTTCCAATCATGAGGATTCAATAGATTAAAATCCCAATAATTATGGATAATCTTCAAATTATAAAATGAATTAATATTTATTTAGCCTATACTGTAACATTTTTCTAATGTAATTTTAAAATTGTATTTTATTTAATTTTCCCTTAATTATTTGGTATGACCAGAATAAATTAAACATACGTACAATTCGTACAATTTCAATATACTCGTAAAGTAAAAGTAAAGTAAAGTGATCCCACAACAGGCCTCAGGAGGCCCTTGGGGTAGTAGGAGGTTAAGGCTCCACTTTTTCTAGACAATCGGCACTTTATGTCAGCCGGGTTGTCAGCCCTGCGTGACGGCCGCCTTTACCCCAGAACAAGCGTCTGGTACTCATTTCAGTTAGAGGCTGAGTCGACCCCAGGGCCATAGTGCCGCCAGAGGGTTTGGGTCAGTTTAAAAATCCTGACCCCAACGGGACTTGAACCCTCGACCCTCCGGCTTGTAGCTCAGTGCCTTAACCACTACGCTACGGCGTGCCCCTTTCAATATACTCGTATGATTACTAATATGCTCAATTATAAAAATGAATGCTGTTTATGCATTAAAGGGACTCTTGTCGTCCCAACTTCTCTAAAAAAAACTGAAAAATATAAAACTGTTAAGGGAAGAGAGAAGGTTACGAGTGTTTGAAAATAAAGTTCTAATGTTTGCGTTCGATTCATTTTCAATATCCGCCGTTATGACCATATTTCCGAACACTTTAATAACCTCTCTTGGCTCCGTCTTACTGACAGGCGTAAATTGCACTCTCTTTCACTACTTTTCAAGCTTCTGAATTCCTACATTCCTACTTACCTGGCGTCCAGATTTGAGAAGTTATCCTCCTACCACAATATTGACACTAGGTCACAAGATAGCAGTCTGCTAACAATTCCTCTTCATAGCACTTCCTCCTATTCTACTTCCTTCACAGTAGCGTCTGCCCGCTCCTGGAATCTCCTTCCTCAAGATATCAGGGGTTGCCGCCACACTTGGTACCTTTAAGTCACGCTTATACAGTTACCATGTTGTCTAATGAAGTAATTTTTCTCTATTTATTTAATTTTATACTATGTCATTAAATCTTTTCCTCGTTTTTTTATATATATTGTACATATTATATATTTAATTCGTTAAATTTACAGTAAATCAAAATACATTATAAATATAAATTGTATTGTATTCATAACTTGTAATCGTTTGTATATAGTATATATATATATATATATATATATATATATTGTAATTTAGATTTAAGACTATTTTTTGTTTGTATTTTTTTTAAACCTGGTTGAGTGGTAGACAAGGCCTTAAGGCCTTAACTCTTCCAGGTAAAATAAAGCTACTATTATTATTATTATTATTATTATTATTATTATTATTATTATTATTATTAAGAAACATTTTTAGATCGAGGAAATATGAACACACAGGTGGTAGGGAAAAGATTACATTTCTTTATGGGAAACCAGATATATTAAGAATAGTTAAGTCTCGTATACTGCGATGGAAAGACATATGGCATGAATGAGGAATCAAAGAGTGTATGAAAACCAGAGAGAAAGCGCCATGTAGGTAGAGCAAGAATGATGTGAGAGAATAAGATGATTTGAGAGAAGTAGATTATACAGGGAATGATTGGAAAACATTAACTCAGGATAGGGATGTATGGAGATTTTCCCGCGCGGTCATGAGCGTACGGTTTCGATAGTGTTAGTTGGTTAATATTCCTCTTTTTTAAGTGGCACTATAGTCCAATGCGGGTCTACCTACAGAGCAGTTGCGAGTGTAAAATTTGTGTTTCGTCCTAATGTGTTACATCGGAGAAGGCTCTGCTTTGAACTGATACTCACTCGGGGGGGGGGGTTTCATGTCCTTGTGGGTGAAAACATTTGACGTGTGATCCAGTGTTTAAAATCCCTCTCCCGACAGGTCGTATTTCTGTTAGGCCCGTGTGGAGTGGGGCACGTAAAAACACGTACTATGGTGAGATGCTAAAGAGAACAATAATAATAATAATAATAATAATAATAAATAATAAACTATAATCAATGGTATCAGACCAGAAAGAAGAAAAGAGGGAGATCAAAGTTAATATGGAGGGAAAACATAAAGACAGTAATGCAAGCTAGAGGGCTATATGCATCTAAGATGCCCAAGATGGTAGGCTTTGGAGGTTTGGCACGGGAAGACGGCAGCAGCTGTAAAACCCTGAAGATGGATAGAGATAATAATAATAATAATAATAATAATAGGCCTATAATAAACTTTTATTTTTATTATTATTATTATTATTATTATATTATTATTATTATTATTATTATTATTAATACGAAATCGGGGCTCCCGATCATATTTTTATGATTCCTGCATGATCTTTATCTTTTTTAAAAAAAAGTCCCAATGTAATCTACCCTTAAGACCTGCCAGACTATATATATATATATATATATATATATATATATATATATATATTGAGAAGCCGTTATAAAACAATTTTCCCCTTTGTGAAAGACATGGTGACAGCACAAAGCCACTACAGCTCCTTAATATAGTTTGAGTCTATGCATGCAACATCTGTTACTACTGGATGTCCTCGACAAATTTACAAAGGAATTTTCAGTATCCTCCCTCCCCATTCCAGAGTTGGAACTTAATACTGGATCTCCAGACAACGAGTCTGCTGCTCCTGACCTATTAACCGATATTTCCACTAGAATCCTTTAATAGTGAACAAAACAATGTGGTATGTGGGGATCCATAATGTGAATCCATCAGTAGCTGCATCCTTGTGTTACTCTTACATTAATCAGATAATACTCGTAATATGAATTCCATTCCCATCCATCCTTCCAAATATAAAGCGCCGAAACAAATTGCCTAAAGGAGACGATACATCGCTCACCGCGGTAACAACTCTATTGTTGCTAAGCATCTTAAATACATATAATGTTAACATGGACGCCCAAAAAGGGTAGGGTTAGGCTTAGACTTGGTTAGTTAGGTTTATGTTTAGGTACGGTTAGGTTTAGGCTGGATTTGGTTGGTTTAGGCAGGATTAGGTTAGATTTAGGTTAGGTTTAAACTGGCTTAGGTTAGGTTTAAGTTAGGTTAGGTTCAGTTTTGCTTAGGTTAGATTTATTTTGGATAAGGTTAGATTTAGGTTTAAGCTGGGTTATGTTAGGTTTTGGTTGGATTAGGTTAGGTTTAGGCTGGATTTGGTTGGTTTAGGCTGGATTAGGTTAGATTTAGGTTAGGATTAAGCTGGCTTAAGTTAGGTTTAAGTTAGGTTAGGTTCAGTTTTGCTTAGGTTAGGTTTATTTTGGATAAGGTTAGATTTAGTTTAAGCTGGGTTATGTTAGGTTTTGGTTGGGTTAGGTTAGGTTTAGGCTGGTTTTGGTTGGTTTAGGGAGGATTAGGTTAGATTTAGGTTAGGTTTAAGCTGGCTTAAGTTAGGTTTAAGTTAGGTTAGGTTCAGTTTTGCTTAGGTTAGGTTTATTTTGGATAAGGTTAGATTTAGGTTTAAGCTGGGTTAGGTTAGGTTTTTGGTTGGATTAGGTTAGGTTTAGGCTGGATTTGGTTGGTTTAGGCTGGATTAGGTTAGATTTAGGTTAGGTTTAAGCTGGCTTAGGTTAGGTTTAAGTTCGGTTAGGTTCAGTTTTGCTTAGGTTAGGTTTATTTTGGATAAGTTTAGATTTAGGTTTATGCTGGATTAGGTTAGGTTTTGGTTGGATTAGGTTAGGTTTAGGCTGAATTAAGTTAAGTTTAGTCAGATATAGGTTAGGTTTAAGTTAGGTTTAGGATGGCGTAGGTTATGTTTAGCTGGCTTAGGATAAGTTTAAGCAGTCTTAGGTTAAGTTTAAGCGAACTAGGTTAGATTTAGGTTGGTTTAGGTTAGATTTTGGTTGGGTATATTAGGTTTAGGCTGGGTTAGGTTAGACTTTATTTGGCTTAGATTATGTTCAGGTAGGATTAAGTTAGGTTTAAATTTAGATTTGATGAGGTTAGGTTAAGTGTGGATTAGGTTAGGTTCTGACTGGGTTAGGTTAAGGTAAGTTTTATTCTGGCTAGGTTGTACTTACTTTGGAATAGGTTAGGTTTATGTTAGGTTTAGATTGGGTTTAGGTTGATTAGGCTAGATTTATGTAGGTTAGGTTATGTTTAGGCTGGGTTAGATTAAGTTTAGACTTAGTTAGGTTTGGTTTAGGGTGGGTTAAGTTTAGATTAGGCAGGGTTAATATTGCTTTAGGTCGAGTTAGGATAGATTTAGGCTGGATTAGGTTAGATTATTCTTGCAAGAAGGGATAAAACGATTGGTGTTCGAATATTCCCAATACAAAGAAGTCTGGACTAACTTCGACGCGTCGGTTAAACTTATTCTGTAACAATGTAAATAAATCATATTTAAAATCTTCGGGTTTTTTATGTCCGAGAATTTGTCGTTCGGGTTTAAAGAATGTCGATGAAATTAAATTCAGGGAAATCAGTTTCGGCGGAATGTCCATTCGGGGAAATTAATTCCGGATTTTGCGCGGGATTAGTGTATTCTACTGCAAATCACACTCTCCTGTTATTCCGAGAAAAAAAAATATTGTGACAGAATGTGAATTTTCTTAGTCCGTATAATTCTTGTTATGAATGTTACATGTTCCATGTCCATGCACATTGTGAGATTAAAACACAATTTCGATAGATGGGTAACTAATGCTATATATAATATATCATTATCATCATCATCATCATCCTTCACGGATTAGGTCTTTGCCTGCTCCGATGTCACATCTGTTTAGCTCAGCGCTTTCTTGGTCTTCCTACCGATCTTCGTCCTCCAGGATTATACATCAGTGCCATCTTTGGTATCCTATCCTCTGCCATTCTTTGCAGATGTTCTATCCAATTGTTCCTGTGTTCTTCTATTTGTTGAAGAGGTGGTTGTACTTTTAGTTCCTCTCTAATATTCTCATTTCTAATATGTTCTTCTATTGTACAACCTTTCACAGCCCGTAAGAATCTCATTTCCGCTGCTTGAATTTTACTTTTTTATTTTTCCTTCAGTACCCAGGCCTCACTTCCATACATCGCCATTCGCAGTGCCATCGTTGAGTAAAATCTTACTTGCATATCCTTTCTTACTTTGTTCCTCAGTGCATTTTCTTATTTATATCTTGTGCTTCTTCATAAGTTATATCGCAGCGCAAATACTGGAAGTGTGAACCTGTTCCAACACTTTATCTTCTAATGTAACAGAATGTAATGCACGAGGGTTGAATGAAAAGTAATTCCTCCACCTTCGTTTCTTGGGTTTGGATGGGAATATTTTAAAATCAAACGTATAAATAATCCTTAGAATGTGATCTTAAATTACCAATATTCACTTTTCCACATAATCACGAGCCACTTGAATACATTTCTGCCAACGATGAACAAGTTTTCTGAAGCCGTCACGGAAGAAGTCGACACTCTTTCCGCAACCACAGTCTCACAGTTCTCTCAACGTCTTCATCAGAAGCATAATGATGTCCCCGCAGATCGCGTTTCATTATCGGGAAGAGATAGAAGTCAGACGATGCTAAATCTGGACTGTATGGAGGATGCCGTAAGATGGTGAGATTCAGTCTCTGAAGTTCTGCTGTGGTTGCACCCATCGTGCACAGATCTAAAAACTAGAGATAGCGCATATTTTTGCGCTATATTTGCAACATTTTAAAAATCACTGTGTTTTACAATGAACAATTGGAGGCCATGAAAAGTGTAGTAAACGATTTGGATAGTTTCTTCTATTCGGAGATTTCGATAGTGCCGAGGCTTTGGCAGTTTGTCAGTGCAAGGAAACATTTAACGATTCCAGTATTTAAAAAGTTAATGGATAAAATTAAGTTGAGGAGACGGACCTTTCAGGTGAATATTCCATAATTTTATATTAATTTTGGATAAAATCCGTCAACTGAACTCCTTATTGCGGAAGTATTACCGAACAAACTAAACGAAAAGTTTGAAAACTTTTTGAACGTTAACCCAGGCTTTGAACCTTTGTGTCAAATTAATCATCATCATCAACTTCAAGGTATGGGCCTCTTGGCCCGTTCCGCTCTCCGGTGCACTATATGCTGCAGGTGCAGGTCGTCTTTCCAACGACGTTTTGGTCTTCCTACATTTCTTCGGCCTAGAGGCCTATAATGAAGCAGCTGTTTTGATAAACGATTATTTGGCATTCTTTGTATATGTTCAAACCAATTACGTCAAATTAATAGTTTTATAAGTGGGACGGACGAGCTTTTGCCAGAAATAATAAGTGCCAAAATAGCACCCAAATTCAAATACTGCCCACTTAGTTCAGTTGACGTAGAACCGTCCTTTTTCTGTTTATAAACATATTTTGAGCGGTCGAAGACACAATCTTACCACCGAACATTTGGAACAGTACCTGATCGTTTCTGTTTACAATAGTAGCCAAATGTAGAATATTTTAATTTGTGAACAATACTTTTGCCTGACACCGATTGATAATTTATTATTTATCAGTAATAAATTATAATATTAAAAAATAAAATGATAATATTAATAAATACTTGAATGAGATTCATGCGCAGAACAGCGGGTTACACCAGATGGGATCGGAAAAGGAACACCGATATCTTAAAAGAGTTGAAGATTACGCCAATTTTGGAATATATTAAACAGTACCAACTAAATTGGAAACACCATCTTGAAAGAATGAGTTCAAATCGGATCCCCAAAGCTGTTTATAATTATATACCAAGAGGACGAAGACCACTGGGCCGTCCTATGAAACGCTGGAGGGAAATTTTTCTATAGGATCGTAACAGGCCTTGGCCTAATACTTGGAAGGAAGAAGAAGAAGAAGAAGAAGAAGATTAATAAATAGTAAAAATACTAATTATTATGTTAATTTAAAAATAAAAATATCTAATGAAGTAATAATTATTAAGTTTTTTATTATTTGGTATTCAATATATTGCCATTTTTATGCATATTTAAACATTTTTCATGCATATTTCGTGCTTGTTATGTTGTATATAATCCGGTCTCTACGTATAACATTTTTTAAAATCACTTTAGACATATAAAAATTCGTAGATTTATGGCACGTAAAAGAATCTCAGTATGAAAAAGAGGTCTCTATGCAAAGTTTTGTCGATCCTTTCGCGCCCAGACTTGAATTGGGATGCTAATGACCATAACAACTAATGCGCATAAAAATAATACAAAGTTGCAAGAATTAATTCCAGAGATAGGAGAAAGGTAATAAAAATAAAAGTACATACGTACAGAGGGCGAACAGCTGCTTGGTTCTCTCAAACAGGAAATTCCTTTGAGACGCACTTGAACTGCAGCAGACACAAAGTGCAGCAATTGCACCGTCCTCGATTTGCTTTACTGCTGCAACCTTGTATTACAACGCTGCATGTATCCAGTATTCATGGAGGGCAATTTGCATTTTATGTCTATATTCATTCACCTCGACCACTGCCATCTTCAGATGTAGGTGCTTGCGATTATTAGCACAACCTTCTTCACAGTAATAAATAAGAATACATACTGTGGAGTTTTATACCTCTTCCAGATAAGAAACATTCCAGATCCCCTCATACCGTTTCTTTAGGCAATGTATATACCTCATACGTGCCACGAGAGGAGACACTGGTGTTTTCTAGCAAGAGTTTTTTTTAACCAAGCTAATTTAGTCAGGATTTTTAAAACTGACTCAAACATTCTGGCCTTGAGGTTGACTCAGCCTCTAACGGAAATGAGTACAAGACGCCAAGGGACTCCCCCCGTTTTAATACCATTTCTAGTATGTATTGAAACAATTAGAAACATAATTCGACCCGGAACTTTAGCAGTTCGGCTCGCAGCCAATATGATTGCAGGGCATTTATTATTAACCCTTTTAGGTAATACTGTTCCTTCCCTCTCAGCCTCTCTTCTATTAATTACTCAAATTGCTCTCCTAATTCTGGAATCAGCTGTTGCTATTATTCAATCATATGTACTTGCAGTTCTTAGAACTTTATATTCTTGTTCTGGGGGTAAAGGCGGCCGTCACGCAGGGTTCACAACCCGGCTGACATCAAGTGTCGATTGTCCAGAAAAAGTGGGAGCCTTAACCTCCTACTACCCCAAAGGCTTCCTGAGGCCTGTAGTGGGATCATTTTACCTTTACCTTTTATTTATCTACAGAAAGCCAGGTATAATAAAAACAGTTAAACCTCGTAGACATGTGGCAGGAATGGGGAATGAAAGAGGTAGGCCTACATGGAAGCTACTTGTAGGAAAACCTGAGGAAAAACGCCAATTAGGAAAACCAAGAATGAGGTGGGGGAATAACATTAATCGAGATTTGAGGGAAGTAGATTATCCATCCATCCATCCATAGTAATTTTGCCCAAAGGCAGATCCTTCACTGCAATCATAGCATTTCATGCTATGTTTGCAGCTTTACTAGGGAATTGTAGGTGTGGTAGCTTCCCGTTGCTTTCCACACCGGTGAAGATTGATAATGATGATGATAATGATAAAGATGATGATGACGGCCATATGATTTCGTGGATCGTTTGGATCTTAAAGTCTTCCTGACATTTGTCTTACAGGTGAGGAAAAACTCCAATAAAAACCTCACCCAGAAAAACTGCCCCGACCGGGGATCGAACCCGGGCCCGCTGCGTGACCAGGCAGCACGCTACCTCGAGACCACAGCGGTGGACAAGTAGATTATATAGGTGATTATTGGAAAACATTAGCTCGGAATAGGGATGTACAGAGAGCTTATGTCCGCTCGGCCATGAACTTGCGAGTAATGTAGACGGCTAGCATCAAGGGATAGAAACTGTACGAGGCCTTTATAATATTTCCATAGTTTGTGTTCGAACTACTTCTAAAAATAAAATATAAATTTATCCAATATCCACCTGAAAGGTCCGTCTCCTCAACTTAATTAGTTATTTAACTATAGCACTTTTGGGACTTGTCCTATCATCGGCAGGATTCAAAACTGGTGTTGCCCTGCCGATGATGGGACAAGCCCTGAAAGTGTTACAGTTAAATAACTAATTAAGTTGAGGAGACGGACCTTTCAGGTGAATATTCCATAATTTTATATTTTAATTTTGAATAATACCTCAATGGAACACATCATGAATCTTATAAAAGTTGATTCTAAAAATAGTTTTAATTTAACAAGTATTTCAACATAGGTACGTTGCAGATAGTATTTTTATGAAATATTGCGAATCGTGACTGCGGGATTTTGAAGTTCTCTCTGAAACGGAGAATAGTTCATTATAAAGTCGTTAGTTTTCTGTCATATGGAATGAAGAGAACATAAAGAGCCTGGCCTTCCTCCACATGAGAGTAATAACTCAGACAACATCGCATGTGTGCGCAAGATTATATCCCATACGTCAAAGTATCAAAAACAGGAAAAAAATGAACAGGTGTAAGTGTTCTTCATATTCCTATGTTAGATATCGCATGTAGATTTCTCATTGCCATAATCATCACAAGGTCAAGTTATAGCATAATTAAAGGGAAAAAACTTACATAAGAACTAAAGAATAAACAACAACTTACTTACTTACTCACTGGCACTATCGAACCCGTAGGTTCATGGCCGCGCGGACATAAGCTCTTCATACATCCCTATCCTGAGCTAATGCTTTCCAGTCACATTCCCTGTATAATCTACTTCCCTCAAATCATAGTTAATGTTGTTCTCCCACCTCATTCTTGTCCTACCAACTGGGCATTTTCCCTCTGGATTTCCTACAAGAAGCTTCCATGCACGTCTTTCATTCCCCATACGTGCAACATGTCCTGCCCATCGCAGTCTACGAGACTTGACTGTTCTTATTATATCTGGCTTCTTATAAAGACCATGTAGTTCATTGTTATGTAGTCTTCTCCATTCACCTGTCTGTTCATCTCTCTTTGGTCCAAAAATCTTCCTAAGAACTTTATTCTCAAATACTCGTAATCTCCTTTCCTCCCTTAAAGTAAGAGTCCATGTTTCGCACCCATATAATATAACTGGTAGAATAATAGTTTTATATATTTTCAGTTTAACGTTTTTTGAAAGGAGTTGGGACATCAAAAGTCTCTGCAATGCATAATAGCACGCATTTCCAGAATTGAGCCTATGTTTAATTTCTTTGTGCATCTCATTCCTATTTGTGATTATTGTTCCTAGGTATTTGAATTCAGCCACTTCCTCAAAATTTTCCTCATTTGTCATTAACTGTCCATTTCCATTATATACTGAATTTCTACGTGTGACCATATATTTAGTTTTACTGATATTTACTTCCAGTCCTAATTTCTTAGTGTTACTCAATAGTGTGTGCGTGTTGGCCTTTAGTATCTCCTCGCTATCGGCCAGTAGTACTACATCATCAGCATAAACTATAAACAACAAATTTACACGTTAATTAAATAAAAATAAAACTGAAAGTTTTATATGATTTTCATATTTATTAAAATGGAATCCGGTTACAGCTGTTTCAGTACTTTGTACCTTCTTCAGAAGAATTTTATCATGATTACAATTATACTATTACAGTCATTAACTTCTGAGACTTCACGCCTGGAAATTTTTACCCCACTTGAACCCATGTCCGCATTTCTTGACGGTTGTATTTTAACGGTGAAAGATCGTCACTCTTTCGACCAAGGTACTTTTTTCATCTGGCTTATCACCTTCGATCAGTCCGGCATGGGTAACCCTATCGGCAGCAATGCTACCGCCGGCATAGCTCTCAGTATCATTTAAGCACGCAAGCCACTCCACCACGACATGGTAAAGATGCCATGTTAAGTAAGTAAGTAAAGTGAATATAAAGATTAAAAATAAATAATAGTTTAAAAAAACTAAAAGAACATGCTTTATTAGAAAACTAAAAAATGAAAAATAATTTTAATATCCAATACGCTTGGGATAAAATTAAAGTGGCCAATAAAAAAATCATCTCCAACACATATAGAATAAAACTAGAGTTATCAACAAAAAGAAAATAATTTTACCATCAAAAGCGTGGGGTGCTATATCAATTAATATATTTGATAATAAACAGATATTGGTAAAAGTAAGCTCTCTAAGAAGAAAATGTAAAAATCATAAAAAGCACCCCACGCTTTTGATGGTAAAATTATTTTCTTTTTGTTGATAACTCTAGTTTTATTCTATATGTGTTGAAGATGATTTTTTTATTGGCCACTTTAATTTTATCCCAAGCGTATTGGATATTAAAATTATTTTTCATTTTTTAGTTTTCTAATAAAGCGTGTTCTTTTAGTTTTTTTAAACTATTATTTATTTTTTATTTTTTAGTTTTAATATTTTACAGAATAAGATAAAAATGTAAATATCTTTAAATTCGATACTATTGTAGTATGAGCTAAAAGTAATACTCTTCTATAAAAAAAACCCTCCCAGCCGGATTTGAACCAACGACGTATGGATTACTGAAATTACTCGTATATACCAGTAAGGGTTCACTGCTCTACCAACTGAGCTCTTACAACGATTGACTAAAAGTCGATAAGTCCGCAACCTATTATACCAGTTTTCATTTTTTTTTTTATTTTCGGATGATTCTCGCCAGGATTTTAGAAACAAAATATGAAATTATTGTATTTTCTACACGTATACAAAGTTTCAAGTCGATCCAATGTTTCTAAGTGGGTGAAAATCGCGTTGAAAGATTCCGTTACATTGATACAAAAACACTTTTTTTTGATTTTCTGATGATTATGGCCAGGATTTAAAAAAATAAATATGAAATTATTGTATTGTCACGGGTCCTCTACAAGTATACAAAGTTTCAAGTCGATCCAATGATTTTATGTGGGTGAAAATCGCGTTGAAAGATTCCGTTACATAGATAGATAGATAGATACAGGTCAAGCTAATATAAAGCGTGTAAAAACAGAATAAATCTTCCAAAATGATTGATAATTTCATGAATTGTGAGCATAAATATATCCGAAATTAATCTTATATCAAGGGCAACAAAACCACTGTTGACCAGTGTAAGTTATGACAAATATATACACGCGGTTCCTCCTTTTTGTCATATGATAAACGTGGAAATGCATCGGGCAGACCATGACCTACATGAGGTCCACATTTGTTTTTATGGACCTAAGACATTATGTGCACACCCGAGTTCATACAGTATATACTATCTCAGCTGTGCTTTGCTGCATATAAAGGAAGGTTAGTATACATTAGCGACTTTACGACACACGATATTTTATTACAGTTGCAGAACAAGTTCGCCTCGTCTTCCCCTGACCCAAGTGCTATATCATGTTCTGAAAAGAAAGTAACCGCAATATTATATCCCTTACTTTGTTTTCGTGTGACTTACATACATCTTGGCAACAAACTACTTTAGGTTCTTATTGTTGTAATTTTACTTACTTACTCACTGGCACTATCGAACCCGTAGGATCATGGCCGCACGGACATAAGCTCTCCATACACTATCCTGAGCTAATGCTTTCCAATCATTCCCTATATAATCTACTTCCCTCAAATCATAGTTAATGTTATTCTCCCACTTCATTTTTGGTCTACCAACTGGGCGTTTTCCCTCTGGCTTTCCTACAAGAAGCTTCCATGCAAGTCTTTCATTCCCCATACGTGCAACATGTCCTGCCCATCGCAATCTACGAGACTTAACTGTTCTCATTATATCTGGCTTCCTATAAAGACCATGTAATTCACTGTTATGCAGTCTTCTCCATTTACCTGTCCATCTCTCTTTGGTCCAAACATTTTCAATTAATGGATTTAAATAATTATTTTTTAATAAAAGTTTTTTCGTCCATTTGTCCATTGAGCGATGAGCACGGGGAACATTTTCATCAGGATATTTCAGCTATGGAAAAAATATATCAAGGCAAATGGAATCCTAATATGCTGGCTGATTATTGTTGGACCATCAAGAGGGATGCTCCACAGGCGAAACATAACAGAAAATAGTCATTTCTTACTTTCTAGGCGAGTCCGAATGTCGAATATTGTGTAGTTACGATTGTATAAAATATTGAAGTGTTTGAAATTATAAATGCCTGTCTCTCGGAAACCTTGCGTGATGCTGGAAAACCGATATCATATTTGAATTCAGGAGAAAAAGTACTATCAGAATCACATATTTTTCTTACTGAGGAAAAAAAAAAGTTTATGTTTTGTTGTTCAGTGTAGCCTATATTTCGGACTAGTGTGTTGGAGTCGGTGACATTGCAGTTAGCCAATCGGTGATGAGTGCATCGATATAGGGGAATTGAGCAACTCTGTGAAGCTCAGAGATTCTCTTGTAGCATGGGGCCGAAAATGTAATTTTAAGGCATTTGTTTTGAATAACTTGAATTTTGTGTTCCTCCAAGCTTCACAACCCTACAACTAAAGGAGACATCTGGTGGACAACTAAGGTATTACTTGGATGGATGAAGCTCGGATAAATTTTGAACAGATGCTATTTAATTTAGGCTTGGATTCTTTTACGAGTTTGAAAATCTTCAGATCCACGGCTTAAAGTCTCTCTCGGAGACTTTTCCCTTAGATTTTTCCATCCTAGAAATCCATCTACCCAGCCAGCTACAAATATCTATTAAGGATAATATATTTCTTGGAAAGTGTGCTTTTATATCAGACGTCTACAGACTGCACCTTGACCTGTCTCAACTCCTCCTGGCGTTGCGCTCTTTAAAGAGAATAATACATTACATTTTATAACTCTATTTATTCCTTTAAAATTTGTGTTTAATACCAAATCACATCCTGAAGAAATACAATAAAACATGACCATTATAACTAGCCTAACATATTAGTATATGACGATGCGAGGTTAGGAAGTGTGTTTTACAGAAATGAGGAAAAGTTTCCGAGATTCTGTAAAACACTTCACAAACGTGCGTTCTAAATTATTTTTTCCGCGATGGTGTTTTCAAATAATAAATAATAGTAAAACAATATTAATTAAATAAAAATAAAACTTAGTTTTATTTCATTTTCATATTTATTAATATATAATTCAGTGACAGCTGTTTCGGTACACTGTACTTTCTTCAGACATGTTAACAAATTATGAATTGTGTTCCAACTGATCTAAGCAACAATACAACAATAATTTATTTACATTTTTTAATTTAACAAAGGTGATTCATTCAAGTCAAGTTGAAAATATAAATATAATAATATTTTTTTAAATGCCCCAGGTTTGTCTTTCGACATTCCTGGTTTCTCTCCTGGCATGGCGTACTTGTAACCCACTTCTGAGGTTGGGGCGCCTGGAAGGCGGGGTTACGTTGCCCCGATGATATGATGGGTGATGATGATAATGGTGCGCCAGGAGAGTCCCTAATCCTAAACTTAACCTAAGATGAATATGAATTATGATGATTGCAATGGCCATATGATTTCGGGGACCGTTTGGGCCTTAAAGTTTTCCTGACATTTGTCTTACAGGTGAGGAAAAACCCCGATAAAAACCTCACCCAGAAAAACTGTCCCAACCGGGGATCGAACCCGGGTCCGCTGCGTGACAAGGCAGCACGGTACCTCGAGACCACAGCGGTGGGCATAATAAAATATTTGTTGGAAATATTTGCGTTCATTATAAACAACTGACAAACGATAACAGGAATTAGAATGGGCTGGCCATGTACAAAGGCTCTCAACAGACCGAGCACCAAAAAAGGTGCTTACTGCAAGTTTTATGGGGAATAGACAAGTTGGAAGACCGAAAAAACGATGGCAGGATGGTAGCTGCAAACCTTCTTAAGTGTCGCAACTGGAGACTTGCTGCGCAAAATAGAAATGATTGGAGGCAGAAGTTAAGGGAGGCCAAAAGCTCGAATTTGAGCCAATCAGCCATTGGATTGATGGAACGTTAACAGTGTGAAATTTTATTATCTGAGACTACAGCAGGCCGTGGCACCAATCAGTCATAAAAGGGTGGCAAGTACGTATTTATTGTTTTATATTGTTTCAAATAAAGTTCAGTTCATTTAAAATGCAGTGATTTGTTTCGTATAATGTACATTAACATTAACTTTTGGATATGTTTTTGTATATACATTGCACGTAGTATACATAAAGGGGAGTGATTTTACTTTCCGCACGTGGTTTGTAATATGTAATATTAGAGTATAGTTATTTAGGTTAGCAACCTCGAAATGTAGGAAGTTGAACTTTCAATCATGGTCGTCATTGCTGGAAGTACGACAAAAAAACGCTATCGCACAAAAAAAAAAAAAATATACTATGTACTTCATTGTGTGAGGATTAGGGAGCTCGCTGGTGCAAGCGTTATAGCCATGATAATTTAGTTACATTTATTCACCCATAGATGTTATAAAAATTATTTTTTTGTGATACAAAGTTTATATGAAAAATCTCAAATTATAATAAATATAGGCACATCGAAGACCGAACCAATTTTAATAAATAGAGGTGTAAGACAAGGGTGTAGTTTATCGCCTACTCTTTTTAATTTATATATTAATGACATCATCCAAAATTGGAAAAGTAATGTTATTGTAGGTTAATATTAAACGTTTTAATGTATGCTGACGATGTGGTTATTATTCAAGAAAATGAAAATAATTTGCAGTACTCTTTACATCAATTAAATCGGTTATGCCAAGAATATAACTTCAAAATATCAAAGGAAAAAACGTAAATAATGGCATATAATCATAATAAGACAAACCTCTGGAATAAGTAACACATTTTATTTACGAGTATTTGGGTTGTAATTTTACTATAAACACAAAAACTGAAAGAGACGTAGGCCTAAATGTGAAACTGTCAAGATTTCAAATGATATGTGGAACTATACATAAAACATTAAAGAACAAAACGAGAAGAGATACTAGATTTAAGTTTTATAAACATTGGCAGTTCCTGCATTACTTTATGGTATTGACCAAAAATTACAAAGTAGAATACAAAGTGTAGAAATGAACTTCCTTAGAAGAACAAAAGGCTGCACAAGAATGGATCGGATAAAGAATGAAGATATAAGAACAGAGTTAAATATATATCCATTAAATGATAAAATCAAATGATACTTACTTACTTACTCACTCACTGGCACTATCAAACCCGTAGGTTCATGGTCGCACGGACATAAGCTCTCCATACATCCCTATCCTGAGCTAATGCTTTCCAATCATTCCCTGTATAATCTACTTCCCTCAAATCATAGTTAATGTTATTCTCCCACCTCATTCTTGGTCTACCAACTGGGCGTTTTCCCTCTGGCTTTCCTACAAGAAGCCTCCATGGTATTTTTACCTTGTCGTGGGAGTGGCTTGCGTGCTTAAATGATCCTGAGAGCTATGCCGGCGGTAGCATTGCTGCCGATAGGGTTACCCATGCCGGACTGGTCGTAGGTGATAAGCCAGGCGAAAAAAGTACCTTGGTCGAAAGAGTGACGATCTTTCACCGTAAAAATACAACCGTCAAGAAATGCGGACATGGGTTCAACTGGGGTAAAATTTTCCGGAGGTCAAATAGTCCCCCATTCGGTTCTCCGGGCGGGGACTACTTCAGGGAACCCATGCCAAAGGCTCAAACATAAGGACATGTTCCTAGGAACATGGAATGTAAGGACTATACAAAATCAAATGATATAGAGAAAAATGGTTTAGACATGTAGAAAGAATGAACGTAACAAGATTACCAAAAGCAGCATTAAACTACAAGCCAAGAGGTTCAAGGAATGTAGGAAGGCCAGTGAAAAGATGGACAGAACAACTGTGAGGCGGAACAGTCATTTTGCCTAGCCCGTGAAGTGAAGAAGAAGAAAGTTAATGAGTGATATAGAGTCGGCATATCGCCTCAGTGAGACACCTAGTGGGCAACTAACATATTACTTGGATGGATAACGGTCGGTAAATTTTGAACAGATGCCCCTCAATATAAAAATTATAATATACAATATGTATATAATGGCTGGTATTGTGGCCATAAGACCATCATCCTACAAACAAAATAACATAATAACAAATATCACCTAGAAACACATTTGTTATTTATAGACTTAGATAAAGCATTTGATCGAGTAAACAGGG
Source organism: Diploptera punctata (assembly GCA_030220185.1). Lineage (NCBI taxonomy): Eukaryota > Metazoa > Arthropoda > Insecta > Blattodea > Blaberidae > Diploptera > Diploptera punctata. The sequence continues at coordinate 500,191 of JASPKZ010007338.1, read as the reverse complement.
AAATATTGTAGAATATCCTAAAAGAAAAAGGCCTCCCTATTCATATTATAGAAACTGTTAAGAGCTTGTACTATGGAACAAATATTTGTATTGACCCTCAGTTGACAAAAAATAAGACATTTTTTTCAAATAAACCAAGGAGTACGACAAGGATGTTCACTCTCACCTACATTATTTAATATTTATATGGACGATATCCTAAAAGAATGGAAGAAGGTTTTAACTAATGAAGGAATATTAATTGATAATAAAAATAAAATAAATGCTTTATTATTCGCTGACGATGTACTTTTAGCAGAATCTGAAAATGAGCTCCAAATGTTAGCATATAAATTTAAATTAATAGCCAATAGATATAATTGTAAAATATCAATAAATAAGTCAAAAGTAGTGGCATTTATTGGTAAATATGGAATTAGATCAAAAATTGTACTGGATAACAAAATAATAGAACAAGTATCACATTTCCAATAATTAGGATGTGATATAACTTATAGAGAAAATAAAGATATAGAAAATAAAGTAAATAAATTTCAGGCTATTTGTGGAACCATAAAAAGAACCTTAGGTCGGAAAACAAGGAAAGATACGAAACTTAAATTATATAAAACAATGGCTGTTCCTTTGTTGTTGTATGGAAGTGAAAATTGGATAATGAAATCAAGGGATAAAAGCAGGATACAGACTGCGGAAATGCTATTTTTACGTAATGTGAAAGGATGCACAAGAGCGGATAGAATAAGGAATGAAACTATACGAGAAGAATTAAATATATATAAAATTGAAGATAAAATCAGCGAAAATAATAAGAAATGGACAGAACACTTAATGAGAATGAACAACGAAAGAATACCAAAAAGAACCTTTCTGTATAATCCCAGAGGAACAAGAGATGTTGGCCGACCACGTAGAAGATGGACTCCGCTTTTAACTTCGCCGGAACAGGCTGCATAGCCTAAACCTTGTTGTAGTAGAAGAAGAAGACAAACAGTTGACATAATATCGATTATAGTGCAAGTTTGATATCTTCCTCCTAGCCTCCGAGTAGCGTTCTACTTCTGTGTGTGACTGCAAGCCAGGGCATGTTGTAAGGTGATGTCGCTCCATATCTATGTTGTTACATAGTACACAGGATGGTGTCTGCATTATCCCAAGACGATAAAGGTGTTTTGCCAGCCAGTCGTGCCCTGTTGCTAGGCGGAACAATGCAACTGCGGTTCTTCTAGGGTAGTCTGGTGTTTCTAGAATTGTTTTCCTCCAGGGTTTATTAGCTGTTCTAGAAGCTACTTCATTTAGGTGATGAGCATTATACAGTTCTTTTATTGTAACTTTGCAGTCTGGAATGTGTTTGAAATGACTATTTAACTCATGCCACAAATGGGAGTCAATGACCAATCACATTTCAATGATTTCTGTTTTACAACCAATCACAGTCGTGTTTCACCAAATATGTATCAATATTAAATTTAGCATATTAAAGAAAGCTCCTCCTTTTTAATATTCTGAACAGGTCTGACCATTATTTTGCAGTGACTGACTCTGTAAGAAACATAGAGAACGAAGAAATAAGGCTACTAGATTGTATATATAGTGCATGGATGTCAACACATAGCGCTTGCAGGAGTTAATATAAAAACATTTGTAGGAATTGATTATACCACCAAAAAAAGAAACCACTGTTTGCACTTTCTTAAATGTATTTTTTCCCAGGTAATAATCCAGAAAAATATAATTGTCATATTTACATCATACGACATCATTAATGAATTAATATACAGTTTGATGTGTTTCATTTTTTCTCCACTAGAGAGTGTTCTTACAATATTGCATTCCTTTGGCAATAAATAGTATGATCTGGTTGCAGTGATAAACAAAAGAAGCAGATGAAGCGTACCAATCGTTTCTCATTTGTTTTCAAACATCGCCGTTTACATTAAATATATAAATATTTTAAAATAACTATAGTTAAATAATGATTTGTGAGTAAACAGCTTAATTTTATTCGTTAAATAGTCCTAACAAATGCCACTCTTGATTTCCAAATTCTCTAGATAAATTCACTCCTCACTTCGTGAGTCGTGAATTTATCGATAATTTGGACATCACTTGTGGCATTACTTATGATAAATTCCTCTCTCTTGGAAACCTTGGGTGATGGAGAAAAACCGATATTTGAATTCAGGAGAAAAAATACTATCAGAATCACATATTTTCCTTTCTGAGACAAAAAAAGTTTATTTTTTGTTCCTCAGTGTAATTAATTGTAGATTATGAGCTACTCAGTTCACCCACAATCCCCAGTGGGTGTAGGAAGGTTATGCAAGGAAAGGATATTTGGTTGAGGACAGCGGTTTGTTGCTCCTATTAGTCGCCTTTTACGACAGGAGGAGGTCACATGGTGTTATTCTACAACCCGGCACCACACGCGGGTCTGTATAATATACTTCTCTCAAATAATGTTTAATGCTATTCGCCCAAACTTACTTACTTACTCACTGGCACAATCGAACCCGTAGGTTCTTGGCCGCGCGGACATAAGCTCTCCATACATCCCTATCCTGAGCTAATGCTTTCCAATCATTCCCTGTATAATCTACTTCCCTCAAATCATAGTTAATGTTATTCTCCCACCTCATTCTTGGTCTACCAACTGGGCGTTTTCCCTTTGGCTTTCCTACAAGAAGCTTCCATGCAAGTCTTTCATTCCCCATACGTGCCACATGTCCTGCCCATCGCAGTCTACGAGACTTAACTGTTCTTATTATATCTGGCTTCCTATAAAGACCATGTTGTTCATTGTTATGTAGTCTTCTCCATTCACATGTCTGTTCACCTCTCTTTGGTCCAAAAATTTTCCTAAATACTTTATTCTCAAATAGGCCTACTTGTAATCTCCCTTCCTCCCTTAAAGTAAGAGTCCATGTTTCGCACCCATATAATATAACTGGTAAAATAATAGTTTTATGTATTTTCAGTTTAACGTTTTTTGAAAGGAGTTGGGACATCAAGAGTCTCTGCAATGCATAATAGCACGCATTTCCAGAATTGAGCCTATGTTTTATTTCTTTGTGCATCTCATTCCTATTTGTGATTATTGTTCCTAGGTATTTGAATTCAGCCACTTCCTCAAAATCTCCCCTCATTTGTCATTAGCTGTCCATTACCATTACATAATGTATTTCTACGTGTGACGATACATTTAGTTTTATTGATATTTACCTAGCAACAATATTTAAATGTACCAAAACTGGACATGGTTCACTGTTTTACTAAGAAGTCGCATAACAAATGAATGTAAAAAAATCTATTCTTTATTTTAAATTGGGAAATTAAAATTTCCACATAGCATAGCTCCTGTATGTAAGGGAATAGAGAGTGTATTTCACATGGATGGATACACAATACGGAGGGAAAGTCCACACGCAATCTGATAGGTGCGCTGTATCCTGTAATAACATGTCACGCACATACACTACTCATCCAGCTTACATGTAACAATAACAATTACATTGTACTCATAAAATATATTCATATTATAAAATTACTATCACTATCTGTACAAATTAGTCTTATCTTCACTACTGATATTACATTTAAACCTTCCGTGCAAAATCTCGATGTACATTTCCAGCAAAATATTAGTTGGCAGGATCATTTAATAAGCATTTTTAACATTTATTTATGTACCAAGGGTATTACTAAGTTACTACTGCAGAAGTTCACGATATGCGAATATGTCCAATGTGCGGGAGCTTTGAAGGCGAGATACATATATTAGGAAAATGTAACGATTTAGAATATTGTATGCATCAGTTATTAAGTAAAGTAAAGTAAAGTAAAGTGATCCCACAACAGACCCGGAGGCCCTTGGGGTAGTAGGAGGTTAAGGCTCCCACTTTTTCTTGACAATCGGCACTTTTTATGTCAGCCGGGTTGTCAGCCCTGCGTGACGGCCGCCTTTACCCCAGAACAAGCGTCTGGTACTCATTTCCGTTAGAGGCTGAGTCGACCCCAGGGCCATAGTGCCGCCAGAGGGTTTGGGTCAGTTTAAAAATCCTGACCCCAACGGGACTTGAACCCTCGACCCTCCGGCTTACCGGAAAGATTTCTAAATTCAAATCGTGAAAGATTGGCATGCTACGAGTTACTGGTAAACCCAGAAAATTGGATAAACGTGGGTAGATTTCTGGACAAAACGCGGAAAATAAGAACAACACTTATTCATGAATACATAAATATGTTAACAAATTGCAATACCATTAATTCTTAATAATTCTACATAGCTAAGTTAATGTATAATGTAATTGTATTGTTATCTAATTGTAATATTATTGTGTTTTCTTTTTTCTTCATCTTCTTCTTCTTCCTTTCATGTGATAGACCTAGTGGTCTGTTACGGTCTCAATCCAACGTTTGAAGGGTCTGCCCAAAGATCTCTTGCCTGGAGGCTGGTAATTTAGGATCTGACGTGGTATTCTTCTTCTGCTCATTTTTTTTTTAACATCAAGTTATTGTAACGGACTGTCAACAGCACGTACGGCTTACTGCCCGTGCGATCCATATTTGTAAATAACATTGTATGTATCTTACTTTTAGTTTAATAATGAAGTCCTTACGTATATACTAAGTTACTATGCTCTGAGGCGACAGGTTACCAGGCCGAGGGCTTTTGTCCTGAGGTTTGGTAAGTCGCACGAGGGTGCAATGACTATTACCCGACAACGTAAACTTTCATCATCAACAACAACAACAAGGATTAAGCCCAATGGCCTGTTCCGATCTCATTATAGGTCGAATTGGTCCTTCCATCTCTTCAATGATCTTCCCAACATTCTTCTCCCTTTTGGTTTATAATTATACATTCTTGGGTTGTAAGGGGTAGTGACGTATGTATAACCTTTCCTACCTAATTCTCATCCTCACCTTCTCGTGGTACAACCTGTTTTCACAAACGAGGCTCTGAGGACCGAGTCACGGCGGTATAACCGTTCCATCAGGTACTGAGTAAATGCGGTATCCTAATGTCTGTCCAAAGACTAAAAGGCAGCAGCCCTACCACTGGACTACTTAGCGTCAGGCCAGTAACCTGTCCTAAGGAACTTCAAAACTACTTTCAAGTCTCAACACGAAAAAAAGCCAAATGGCCTAAATTAGTGAATGTACTATGATGATGATGATGAATTATACATTCTTCTTGGTATGCGCTGTTCATTCATTCGTAATACGTGCTGAAGGTAAGCATTTTGATAGTATTTTATTCTTTCACAGAGATTAAATATATTAAGTTCTGTTCTTATATCTTCGTTTTTCTTTTTATCGGTCCTTTGGTATCCTGCTATTGCTCTCAACATCTTCATATCTGCAGCCTCTATTTGTTTACTATCTGCCTTTGTTAATGTCCAGGTTTCACATCCATAGATAAGAGATGGAACTGCCAATACTTTGTAAAATTTTAAAATAGATTCGTTTCTAGTTTTATTCAATAAAATACGTTTAATTGTGCCACATAGATAATTGAATCGTTGTATTTTAGTGTGTTTATCTAAATTTCTGTCATAACGTTAACTTTCAATGCGTTAAAACTGCGAACTAAAAGAATGTGGTAAGAGAGAATAGGGGTTGGAAGTAGTAGACCCTTGTCTTACGTTGCAATGACAGTGTTTATTTTCTGTTAGTCGTGTACACCCAGTTGTTAGCGACAATGTCAAGTGCGAAAGTTAAACCCTATATTCACAGTATATAAACATTTAAATCTGACAGAGAGTGGTTGGAAATCAGTGCTGATTTAATTTCTCTGTGTCACATTATCCAGAAACCCGTAGGCATACAAACTCCGAAAATCTTTCATTAACTACATCTCCTATTTCAAGTAGGTCTACCACTATATTTTGCCACTGATTATACCATTTGCCTAGTTATTCGCTTGTACCAACGGTGGAAGGAGATACTTTCCCCATCTTCACCACTAGAGCCATTGCTTCCCCTCACCAGCAAAAAACTTAACGCGGTCGAGCAAATAATAGGCTTCATGGTTTTGTCACAAAACCGGATTCTGAATTTATCGAGAAGTTTGCCTGGTTCGGGGGGGGGGGATTTCAAATATCTGGCGTCGCTCAGTAGTTAAGAAATTAGCAACTGATCCAGATTCAATGGTCATATATATTGAACTGAATCACAAAAAACCCACTTTCATAGTAGAGTGCATGTCAAATCATGACGAATATAGGAAGTCTTCTGACACTCCTTTAAATTGCGACTCTGTTGGCTAATTTGCAGTGGAGCCAACAAGACGCTGATCAATTTGGCTTTAATTTAACTTTATTAAATTCAAGCCACTCTGCCAAGGTTTTAGGTGGTTTCCCTTGACGCTAAGACAAATGTCGGAGTGGTTCCCTAGAATCCACCAGTAAAATATAATTATCCAACTTTTCCAAATTCTAAATTATTCTAACAGATCAGCTAAATCCTAAGGAAGCCGTTTCTGATTGGAATGGCGATCTACCCTCACGTTCTTGCCCCTTTGGGGCTTGGCGGCTTCTGCGGCTGTTGCGGTCTTCCTCCTGGCGACTTGAAGGATCAGCGAACAACTAGATCATCAGCTTCGACCAGCGTCTTCAAGGTCCGATCGCTGGATCTTTGTCTCCTGATCTACGGCTAGTTGCGACCGGCAGGGTATAATCGCTAAACCATCGATAGATCTAATACCAAAGGGCTGAAGAGGGCATATTATGACCCTGCAGCAGACGGGAGTTGCTAGGAACCACTGGCAAACCGTCGGCTGCTAGGCGAGCGCGCGGGAAACCGGGTGCTTGCTTGGCTGGCTGATAGGGGAGCATTACAGTTGGTCCTGCACTTCCTACTTATTGTGATTGTGTGTGAAAAGGGGCGGTAGTACAGTGAATGTAAATAGTGGAGCATATAATCCATAATTAATTACCAAACTGCAATTAAGTTTTAAAGATTTCATAATTATCAACTGCAGTAAGATATAGCTGGGTGCTTGTACCTTTGACGTCATTAATGTACCACGGAGAGGTACACGATCCAATTCCAGTGACAAAACCGCGAAGCTTAATAATAATTAGGGCAAGGCATATAATGACCTATAAATTGGTAAAAAACGCAAAATAAAAAATGTATTTATGACCTAAAAAATGCAAAAAAATGACCAATAAAATAAAAAATGACAAAAAGTTAAGTATTACCAATAAAAATACTATTTATTAGATTAAGTACGCACTTGATTACTGAATTACATAAAATTTAACATCAAAATATTAAAAGAAAAGTATTAAAAAATACATATTACAGTACCTTTTATTGCAGAACATCCATTTCAATTACACAGTGCACTTTTACAGCATTTTTGAATTGCAGTTAACAATCAGAATAAGGGTAAAAGCTAGCAAAAGCTCTAAGAAATTGAATAAAATTCCTAGAAGTGGGCACATACCTTGAAAAATAGGAGTAGTAGTTAGCAAAACAACTACTTAATTTCAAGAAATTGTATTGACAAGGAAAAATACTGAATTATAATAAAAATCTTAAATCAAATACAAATAATGTCACAGCCTTCCGGAAAAGTGTAAAAATGCTCAAAATGACCTATCCCTAGAAAAGTTAAGAAAATGAAAAAAAGGCCCTAACAAATTGCTTTTATTTAATCCATTTTTTAATGTCGTACATTTTTATAAATGCAAGCACTGTTTCAACCTTCATAAGAAAAAGATGCAAAATCATTAATTGTCTTGCCTTAATAATAACTATTAATAACCGTGGTGCATACATAATTGTATGTCTTAGTGCATTATAATACAAACGAAAGAAACGGTTATTAAAATATGTAATTCACATAAGCAAATCATTTGATCATCGCTTTCTATATCCAACAAATAACTTTGTTGCTAAAGGAGTGAAATAAAATAAGTTAAAATATACGTTCTTAGATAAGATCCGTCGTCCTCAACTTATAAAATATGTATTCTTTATGCCTGTAGGCCTTTCAGAACATCCGTTCCACCTTCAGCACGTCCTTCTTCACTACAATATCTAATATCAAACCATAATTCAGAGCATTTTATCATATGGTGCTGAAGTCTGGCAAATTCCTACCAGGGAAATGAAAAGAATTTTAAGTACAGAAATGGATGTTTTAAAAAGATCAGCTGAAAAATCTAGAATGGATAGAATACGAAATAAAGAAATAAGGGAAATTATGGGTGTACAAGAGGAGCCGGACATCACAGACATTATAGAAAAGAAAAAATTACAGTGGTATGGCCATATCAAAAGAATGCCAGAGCAAAGATTGCCTAAAATTGTTATGGAATGGATCCCAATAGAAAGGAGAAAGAGAGGAAAACCGAAGAAAACTTGGATAGAAGGGGTACAAGCAGCTATGAATATCAGAGGATTGGAGGAAGATCAATGGATGTACAGAGAGGAATGGCGTTTGGTTTCCGGAAGACGGCGGCAGCCGCCATGATACCGGATTATTATTATTATTATGATTATTATGATGATTATTATTATTATGATTATTATTATTATTATTATTATTATTATTATTATTATTATTATTATTATTATTATTATTATTATTATTATTATTATTATTATTATTATTATTATTATTATTATTATTATTATTATTATTATTATTATTATTATTATTATTATTATTATTGCTGTTGTCGACCTTTAATGGAATAGAATTTATTAACAGGATGCATCTGCTGTAATTAAATTTGCATACAGTTAATTTAACTAACTCCACATGCGTTCTATCTCCTTCGTTCTATACTAGTCTCCCACCACAACGTAAAATTTGCAATACACAATTCCATCCTGACCTACCCCAATACATATTCTACAAGAATAGCTCTATGATGGTATTTGTGTGAAGGAAACATTTAAATTCTTATCGATTTGTTGGTTGCAAAGTTTTAAAGACGCATCACCGACGGGAAGAGTGATGATATTGACATAATGGCCTCGCCCTTGCAACTGGATTCCTTTGCCTGGTGCACTCCCGCGCATATTGATCGGCTGGAGAGCTCTCCCCGCTATCAACACATTTCACCTTGACCGAGATCAGCTACAACCTGCACAAAGCTAATCTAGGCACCAAGACAATTGCGTTGCATTTTACCCCGTATTTTCTTCTTGTCCTCGTATTTCGAATGTTACTATTGAAAGATCCTCAAACCATAACTTAAACACAAGATCACAACATAGTCTCCTACTTAATATACCGCAACATAGGACATCACATCACTCCATGTCATATACTATCTTCACTTCTCGCAACTGGAATTCCCAGAAATAAGGGGCTGCCGGACATTGGCATCTTTTAAAAGAAATCTAAATTTATATTTGCTCTAACCTCGACTTCATCATTACCCAGTGTACGGTATATATATATAATGAGTTTGTCGTTCTTAAAAGAACGATTTGATGTATGTTCTTGTGAACTCATGTCTGCTATGTGATAAGACTACTTGGCCGAAATAATTTTCGTTTCCAGGATACACCACGCGGAGGTGAGTCTATCTTTGTACAGAAGTCCTCATTGCCCACTGTGTTCCACATGGACAGAAACCACCTGCTACAGTGTCAGGCACTTCACTCTGCTACGCTGAAGGATAGATACTGGGAAGCAAGAGCCAAACTTTCTGTTTTGCTATCATGTTCTGTTGTTTTAATTTATCGTATATATTTTTGTTTTTTCATAGTTATGGACAATGACTTCTGTTAAGTCCCCTGCATTTGTATAAATAAATAAATAAATATATATATATATATATATATATTAATTGGTGTTTCTCGGATAATTTATCATATTTATACTATTATTATTATTATTATTATTATTATTATTATTATTATTATTATTATTATTATTAATATATTATCCTTATTATTATATTATTATGGTAAGTATTATTATTGTTATTATCGTATAAAATGTTGTTTGTACATGAAATTTACATTGCTACATTTAATGTATCTTTAACTGTTTATAATTTGAATAGTGTATATCTATATTTGTCAAATATTTATTTGTATTTGTGCTGGTTGAGTGGATGAGAAGGTCTTATGGCCTTAACTCTGCCAGAATAAATAAAACATTATTATTATTATTATTATTATTATTATTATTATTATTATTATTATTATTATTATGATTATTGCTATTATTATTGTTATTGTTGTTATTGTTATTTTTTTAATTGCGGATGAGCCCATGTAGGACTATGCAAAGTACTTAGAGGCGTTTCCTTTGAGCCCAAATATTATTATTATTATTATTATTATTATTATTATTATTATTATTATTATTACAGCGAGGAGATACTATAAAGGGGCCAACCGACGAACCAGTATCCTTTGAGAAGACCCCGCTCGGTGCTAAATTTAATTAACTACAAGATATAAGCATACAAAAGTGGGGAAACGAGTGGAACAGAACAACAAACGCAGCTGTGACTAAGTTATTCTTCCCTAGTATCAAAGATAGGCTAAAAATAAATATTTCATTATCGGGAAATATAACATTTTTTACCGGACATGGAAAGCTAAACACATATTTCTATAGATTTAAAATCAAGGACTCCCCCATGTGTACGTGTGGAGTAGCAGATCAGACAGTCTTCCATATTTTATTTGAATGCTCTAAAGTACAAAGTGAAAGAAACAATTTCAAAAGCAAAACGTTAAAAAAATACGGAAAATGGACATATCATTAACACAAATCAGTAAGCGAATACACAAGTGAATTTATAGAGTTTATAAAGTCCATAAATTTAGATACTACACAGACTCTCAAAGGCAAATAATGACCAATAAGCCATAGTGTAAAAGATTAAAATGTCAGATATATTACCTATGTATATATTATAAGTGGAGTCCGGATATTAGGCACTAAACAAATTCAAAATAGGCAGGCAAAAAGGCACTAAAATCATTAATATAGGCACTAAAAAATCAAAATAGGCTCTTACAAAAATCATCATCATCATCATAGTACATTCACGAATTTAGGCCATTTGTTGACCTGTTTCGGCCTCAAGAGAAACACCATCCAGAAGTCTTTTGAGTGGACGTCCTGGTCTTCTTCTTCCTGCAGGTTGATATCTTAACATTTGTTTGGGTAATCTGTGATCTTCCATTCGATGAACATGTTGCATCCATCTTGACTTATAATCAGAAATTTTGTTTTCTAAAGGTTCCATGTGTAATTCTTCTAAGATGTCTTCATTTTTTTTGTGATCTAGTAGTGTGTATCCTGCAGTCCTCCGAAGATATCTCATTTCAGCAGATCTAAGTCTCTGTATATCCTTCTGTTTCAACGTCCATACTTCGCTACCATACAAAAGAGTTGGAAGAGCCAGTGTTTTATACACTTTCAGTCTTGAATGCTTTTGGACTAACTCTGGCTTGAAGATAGAATTTATTAACCCTAAAATTCTTAAAAATTTAGATATTTTTGCATTTACATCCTTTTCTTCTTCATATGAGATATTGCATCCTAGATATGTAAAATTATTCACCTGCTCCAAAATTTTATTGTCCAGTACAATTTTACTTCTTACAAAAATGCACAACATAACTTTTTACAGTCTTACGTTACGAATATAAACATATGTTATCTACAGCAAGCGAGGATATCAGATATGCTTTTGGAATTTGTTTTGCCTTTTTACAAAGAGCAAAACCATCACTTGAGAATTTAGAATATTTCCGCACCAAACTCCAGTTGAATTTTGGTAGACTCTATCAAATGCCTCTTCTCCGCGTATACCGAAAACATGATCGAAGTCGGCGTAATATAGCGCGACGCAGACGTCGTCGTATACGGTATTATTTGCGGGACGCAAGCGTAAATGCGTTCCTCTAGCAGACGAAAATAACGGAAGTGGTTTTATCGCTGAGAATTCTGGGTAATTTCTTGCCAATATTACGAAAAAAACTACTTTCATGCATGACCAATCGGCCACTCGCTAATTCGAACTTTGCATGTTTTCACGGAGAACTCAACCCACCAGAGACTAATGTATTTGCCTGCGGCCCTTAGGGCCGGAGCATAATACAATGGGACATATCATAGGGCTATTTCGCATAACGGGAATGCATGAGGTGAAAAAATATAATATTTACCTAACGGGAGTGCATTGAGGGGGAAACCATCTACCTGCTAGATTATTGGGTTATTGCCACCCTCATCCTAAAATATTCTAAGGGAATTTATAAAAATAACACTTGAAAACTTCTATCAAATGATTTGTGCAATGAAATTTGTCCATTTCAATTGATTTCATTGAAATACTTAGTTAATTTTCAGAAAAATTGCAAATAGGCATTTATAGGCATTATAAGCTCAAATAGGCATTTATAGGCAAAATGAACTTCATGGAAAACAACTTTAGGGTCGTTATATGAAATCACTTTTACAATATCTATAATAAATAACTATAGGCATTTTCCCTAACATCCGGTGCATGTAGTATTGCACCCATTGTAATGGAACATGCTGTAATAAATGAATAACTTAAAAAAAAAACATTCTATTGAATAACACTAAGAAATTGTTCACACACATTTTTTTTTTCCCAATGCCCCAGATTGTCATTTCGACATTGTGTTCTCTCCTGGCATTGGCGTAATTGTAACCCACTTCTGAAGTTGGGGCACGTGGAAGGTGGAGTTACGTTACCACGATGATATGATGGATGGTAATGAAGCTGCAGGTGAACGATGGATTGTTTAGGATGGAAACATCCAAGGAACAAGTCCTCCGGGAGGGACTTTAAAGAATCGGTCCCGAGTCTGAAAATTTTCAGGCTCGTAAAAAGAACCTTAATTCAAAAAAGAGACCTCTACGGAAAATTAACCGATCTTCATCATCCAATAGTACCTTAGCTATCTACTATATGCCCCGCTGGGTCGCTATGTTGACCATATGCCACTCATGACATCTATAAGAAAATAAGCGTAACTAAATTAGCTAGGCCTAGAAATTCCTAACAAAGGAGAGGCTATGGCTAAACTGAAAGGGCCAACAAGTATGGAGTAAATAATTTGTTTGTGACTATTTAACTCATGCCCCAAATGGGAGTCAGTGACCAATCACATTTCAATGAATTTTGATTTACAACCAATCACCGTCGTTTTTCACCTCGATTTTATCAATTTAATTTTATCACTTTAAAATTAAACTCCTCCTTTTTAAATTCTGAATAGATCAGAGCATTATTTTGCAGTGACTGACTCTCTAAGAAATACGTTAAATATAGCAATTTATATAGTAGGTTGGGAGGAGAACAGAATGCAAGTAGCTGCCAGATGGTATATATATAGTGCACGAATACTGCTTGCGGGATATAATAGAAAAACATTCGTAGTAATTGATTATACCACAATAAAAATAAACCACTGTTTGCACTTTCTTAAACGTATTATTTCCCAGGTATTTACGTTCCAGAAACATAAATAATTAACATATTTACATCATAGGACATCAGAAATTAATTAATAACCTATAATGTTGGTTATAAATAGTTTGATGTGTTTCATTTTTTCTCCACTAGGATGCATTCTTATAAGTATTGCGATTCTATTTGGCAATGAATAATATGATCTGGTTGCAGTGATGAACAAATGAATCATAACAAACGTTTCTCGTTTGTTTTCAAACATCGCCGTTTACATTAAATATATAAATATTTTAAAATAACTATAGTTAAACAATGATTTGTGAGTAAACAGCTTAATTTAATTTAATTCGTTAAATAGTCCTAACAAATGCCACTCTTGATTTCCAAATGCTCTAGATAAATTCACTCCTCACTTGGTGAATTTATCGATAATTTGGAAATCACTCGTGGCATTACTTATGAGAATTTGGAAATCAAGAGTGGCATTTGTTTGGACTATTTAACGAATAAAATTAAGCTGTTTATTCACCAATCATTATTTAAATATAGTTATTTAAAATATTTATATATTTAATGTAAACGGCGATGTTTGAAAACAAATCAGAAATGTGAGATTATGTTCATTCACTGCTACTTGATCATATTATTTGTTGCCAAATAAGATCGCAATATTGTAAGAGTGCACCCAAGTGGAGAAATAATGAAACACATCAAACTATATATCATAATCAACATTACGGGTTATTCATTTATTTTTTTAGTAAACAACTCAGTAAAATCAAGGAATCTTTTCATTATTTGCTATATTCATTGTATTTGTTGGAGAAAAATAATGCTTTGACCTGTTCAGAACATTAAAAAAGGAGGAGCTTTCTTTATCACAAAAGCAGGAGCTGATAAAGGGAAATCGATAAAGAGCGAGGTGAAACACGACTGTCATTGGTTGTAAAACAACATTCATTGAAACGTGATTGGTCACTGACTAGCATTTGTGGCATGAGTTAAATAGTCTAGATAAATTCCCTCATCACTTCGTGAGTTTATCGATAATTTGGAAATCACTCGTGGCATTACTTATGACTATTTAACTCATGCCCCAAATGGGAGTCAATGACCAATCACGTTTCAATGATTTCTGTTTTACAACCAATCAGAATCGTGTTTCACCAAATATTTATCAGTGTTATGATTACCATATTAAAGAAAGCTCCTCCTTACAATATTGCGTTCCTTTGGCAATAAATAGTATGATCTGGTTGCAGTGATAAACAAATGAAGCAGTAGAAGCGTACCTATCGTTTCTCATTTGTTTTCAAACATCGCCGTTTACATTAAATATAGGCTATAAATATTTTAAAATAACTATAGTTAAATAATGATTTGTGAGTAAACAGCTTAATTTTATTCGTTAAATAGTCCTAACAAATGCCACTCTTGATTTCCAAATTCTCTAGATAAATTCACTCCTCACTTCGTGAGTCGTGAATTTATCGATAATTGGGAAATCACTCGTGGCATTACTTATGATAATTTCGCGTGAGAATTGAAGAGATAGTAGTGGTGGTGTGCTACCAGACAACTCAAGTAAAAAATTGATATTCTTAACACGACTGCCCTAGAAAAATAATATACTTTTTGCATTAATTGCTCTTTGTTCAGACAGTTAATGGCCACTTTAAATAAATTATATTTCCGTGTGTAAGATCGTAAAAACATTAAAAATCAATCTAGTTCTTTGAAAGCTGTTGCTGACACGCAGCGAGTGCTTGTTTTATGTAGGTCTAGAAAAAACGGCATCTTCAGAACAAGTGTAATAAACCAAGCGATGTTAATCATTTATTTTTTAAACGCCTCTATATCCAAAGGTTATTAAAGGTCATGGCAAGTGCTAGATAAAAAATTAGTTTATGACGATACTAAAATATAAATTTAATATTTTTTACTTTGAAAAATAAGTCGACCGTGCTGGCTCAGGTGGTTCCTGACTAGCGGCCTCGGGTTCGATACCCGGTAAGGTTGAATACTTTAATTTAATTTCCATCCATCCATAGTAATTCTGCCCGAAGGCAGGTCCTTCACGCAATCATAGCATTTTCATGCTATGCTTGCAGTTTTACTAGGGGATTGTAGATGTGGTAGCTTCCCGTTGCTTTCCACACCGGTGAAGGATGATGATGATGATGATGATAAGGATGATAATGGTGATGATGGCCATATGATTTCGGGGTCCGTTTGGGCCTTAAAAGTTTTCCTGACATTTGTCTTATAGGTGAGGAAAAACCCCGATAAATACCTCACCCAGAAAAGTTGCCCCGACCGGGGATCGAACCCGGGCCCGCTGCGTGACAAGGCAG
Organism: Diploptera punctata; assembly: GCA_030220185.1. Lineage (NCBI taxonomy): Eukaryota > Metazoa > Arthropoda > Insecta > Blattodea > Blaberidae > Diploptera > Diploptera punctata. The sequence continues at coordinate 484,401 of JASPKZ010007338.1, read as the reverse complement.
CACGCTACCTCGAGACCACAGCGGTGTTAATTTAATTAATATAATCGCAGAATTTTCAATCTTTGGGCCCAGGAGAGTTAGTGCTATACATTTTTTTAATCGCTAGTTTGTGCACCAGATTCCTGCATTAAATTGGAAGCCTCTCCACAGTACATATGTTGAGAAGGCATGTGGTGCTGTTGATAGTGATTCGTCCGTCGGATGGAGGCGTTAAAGCCTGACGGCCCCCTTGGTACTTTTCGTTAGGAGTACGCTACATGCCGGCACCGGATTTGTCCGTCTCAGTTCTCTTCATCATCATCATCCCTCACACAATACATTTTACACTACACAAAAAGATAAACATACATTCATCGCTGTGGTCTCGAGGTAGCGTGCTGCCTTGTCACGCAGCGGGCCCGGATTCGATCCCCGGTCGGGACAGTTTTTTTGGGTGAGGTTTTTATCGGGGCTTTTCCTCGCCTGTAAGACAAATGTCAGGAAAACGTTAAGGCCCAAAGGGTCCCTGAAATCATATGGCCATCGCAATCATCATCATTCATATTCATCTTAGGTTAAGCTTAGAATTAGGGACTCTCCTGGCGCACCATTATCATCATCATCACCCATCGTATCATCGGGGCAACGTAACCCCGCCTTCCAGGCGCCCCAACCTCAGAAGTGGGTTACAAGTACGTCATGCCAGGAGAGAAACCAGGAATGTCGAAAAACAAACCTGGGGCATTAAAAAAAACATTCATCCTAAGTTCCTCTCTGTACACAATACATCATCTATGTGAAATGGTCTGCCAAAGTGGTGAGTAAATTGAAAATAGATCACATTAACGCCATCTACCCGCCGAGCGCGAACCCGAAGCACGTAAAATGCAGTGGACAGCATTAGAACACACACACAGTCTAAGAGCCTTAATTGTTCTTCTTATATCTGTTTTCCCATAAAGATCATGGGGCATTGGGGGAAACGTTTCCAGAGTTGAGCTTATGTTTGATTTCTTTCTGCATCTCATATTATACTACCCGACACAGAGGAACACTGGCCTGCTTCGATTGTATATGATTTGCGAACTAATGCCCTGTCATCCCGCGTACATTCGCTTCACGTCAGTTTGTAAATATGGATGTGGAGTAGCTATTACCCTAAGTAAGCTGGGTAAAGTTCTTAATTTGTTATTTGTTCGTGACTATACATGGTTAGCATCTACGTCCGTGCGACGCAGCTACAGTGCTGCTATGACTGGAGGTAAACGTTCCGCTGTGTCGTATAATATAAATACTTTGATTATTTTCCCCCAATGCCCCAGGTTGTCGTTTCGACATATCTGGTGTTCTGTCCTGGCACTTCTGAGGTTGGGGCTCCTAGAAGGCCGGTTACGCTGCCCGATGATATGAGAGTTGATGAAGATGGTAATGATGCGCCAGGAGTGGCATTAAACTAAACTTAATCTAATTAGGTGAATACGAGTATGATATTGATGATAATGATTGCCAGATGGTGTTTGGGAACAGTTTGGGCCTTAATCTTTCCTGACATTTATCTTACAGGTGAGGAAAGAACCGAAAAAAAAAATCTCACCCAGGAAACTTGTCCCGACCGGGGATCCAACCCGGGTCCGCTACGTGACAAGGCAGAACGCTACCTCGAGACCACAGCGGTGGACAATTTGATGGCATATTGTTCCCCGCATTCAATTATATATTTCCAGTTTTCACTATCAATGTCTAACTTTTTGTCCACCGCTGTGGTCTCGGGGTAGCCTGCTGCCTTGTCACGCAGCGGGCCCGGGTTCGATCCCCGGTCGGGACAGCTTTTCTGGGTGAGGTTTTATCGGGGTTTTTCCTCACCTGTAAGACAAATGTCAGGAAAACTTTAAGGCCCAAACGGTCCCTGAAATCATATGGCCATCGCAATCATCATCATTCATATCCATCTTAGGTTAAACTTAGGATTAGGGACTCTCCTGGCGCACCATTATCATCATCACCCATCATATCATCGGGGCAACGTAACCCCGCATTCCAGGCGCCCCAACCTCAGAAGTGGGTTACAAGTACGCCATGCCAGGAGAGAAACCAGGAATATCGAAAGACAAACCTGGGGAATTTGAAAAAAAAGTCTAAATTTTAATAAAAATCATAATTTTGTAACAATTGCGATGTATTTGGGGGAAAACTAGTTGAAGAAACAAGTCTTAACAATTATCTCAAATTATTTTATGGTCACTCAACCTAGTTCGTATTTTAATATTGAAAAGGATTCCTCGTGTTGAGCAATTCAATCACTGACTTTTTAAACAAAAACATAAAAACAGCAGAGTACTGCGCAAAGAGTAAACATTCAAATGCCGTGATAATTTTTGTTTTAAAATCAACCTATGTCGTCATAATTTTTAATTTTAAAATCAACCTTAGGAACGTCAAACATGAAAACATTTTTAAAAATTGCGGACGGCACAGACACAAAGCAGAAAAATAACAATTTATAAAATACTATTTTCTATATTACCTGAAGATTGTAGTTGTTGCGACATCAGTTCCGACATTCATATGTTAGTCAAGAAAGGAATCATGGTTGGTTGTTCTCTTCAATGGAGAGATGAAATATTTTATCGTAATAAAATTCCAGTATTGTTTCCAAAATTAGCCTACATCAAAAAGAAACTCAAATTTAAGAAAATTCACTTCCACACGACGCGTCACCATAAAATGTTCCGCTAATTGAATCGATTATCGATTGTCAACAATGATCGATATGTCATTGTTTTGTATTTCTCGAAAACAAATAGCGGCAAAATTTACCCACTGAATCTAACGAAATAAATTATATATTATATTTCAGTCATCTGGTGTACAATAACTTGTACTAATCTAAACTTAACTAAATAAGCCACACTCCTGTGAACTAATCTCACGTACACCAGCCTGCCTTTGTGAAAACCTAACCAAACAAATCACACACTTAGTAATATAATCTCATGTTTACCAACTTCCCGTCATCTAAATCTAGCTAAATAAATCAAATATTCCTGTAAACTAATCTAATGTACACTAACGTACCCTCATCTAGCAAATCTGAGTCACACACTTTCGTAAATGAATCTGATGTACTGTACATTGTAAGTTATAACTTTGCCGGTCGCTTTCTATTAAACATTATGTTTTAAAGCAAAGAAAAAAGAACATCGCTCAGCGTTGCATTCTAGCTACCAATTCGATGTAATATGTAGTATACTAAAGAGGCGGAATGTGGAATAGTTCTTTATAAATTACACTGCGTAACAAAAAAGAAACTTGTTTTTGTTTCAGATAGAAAAATATGTGATTCTGATAATATTTTTTCTCCTGAATTCAAATATGATATCGGGTTTTCTCCAGCACACAAGGTTTCCGAGAGACAGGCATTTATAATTTCAAACACTTTAATATTTTCTACATTCGTTACTATACAATATTCGAACATTCGGGCTCACCTAGAAAGTAAGAAATGACGATTTTCTGCTATATTTCGCCTGTGGAGCATCCCTCTTGATGGTCCAACAATAATTGGCCAGCATATTAGGATTCCATTTGCCTTGATATCTCTTTTCCATAGCTGAAATCTCCTGATGAAAGTGCCCCCCGTGCTCATCGCTCACTGCGCCAAATGGACAAATGGACGAAAAAAAGCTTATTAAAAAATAATTATTTAAATCCATTAATTGAAATAAAAAAAACTGTGGGTGATGGAGAAATTCCGAATACATATTTGAAAACACGATAAAAAGCTACATTAAGTACAACTATTGGTACTCATGAGACAAAACTCATGTTGACCAGAGTTACTAGCTAATACCCGGCGTGGCTGCTACTCCTAAATAAATGTTAATATGTTTTTACATTTAGTTGAATAAGTAAAAGGAAAAATAATCTTAAATTTGTTCCCCGTGCTCTGCTATGCTTGCCCGGGAATCTATTTATCCCCATCTTCTTGGCATCAATGAAAGACAAAAATGGTTATTGTGAGTTATCCGTAAAAGATAAACATATGCTGTCGCGAACTTTTTTGTAGAGTTTATTGAGATATTCAAGTCTGTGTACATTAATTTGGTGTAATCGTTATGGTTTAGGCAGTGTAAGCCATTTAAGCGTCAAAACAGGGACCATATTTCACGTTTGCACTTCAAAGGGTGATTTTTAGGGGTGAAGGGGTTGAGTATTACAACTCTCTTATAGCCTATGTTAATCCCGGGAATCTTCTGAACATTTTGCTAAAGGCTCCATCACAATCGATTGAACGGTATGGTAGCGCACTTATTATTAATTATTATACATAACTTTCGTCATTAGAGGATTGCCTCAAGGACAAAGTGATACAGACCATTTTTGAAATTGATGAAATACATTTTGTAAAACATGTCAAATTGTAATTGGAGTATACATGCTAGAACGTAGAAACTTTGTAAATATGGTCTCTTAAAATTGAAATTGATGCTCTAATGGCAGCGATGGCAATTTTAGAAAGATACACCCTCTCAAAATTTAAGGAATTCCAAAATTTAGCTAAGAATCCTGGTATAGTACCTCTTGCCCAGATCATCAATCCTGTGACAGTTACACTATCTAATTGGTATTTATCATAAGTAATGCCACGAGTGATTTCCAAATTACTCGTGGCATTTGTTAGGACTATTTAACGAATCAAATTAAGCTGTTTACTCACAAATCATTATTTAACTATAGTTATTTTAAAATATTTATATATTTAATGTAAACGGCGATGTTTGAAAACAAATGAGAAGCGATAGGTACGCTTCATCTGCTTCTTTTGTTTATCACTGCAACCAGATCAAACTATTTATTGCCAAAGGAACGCAATATTATAAGAATGCTCTCTAGTGGAGAAAAAATGAAACACATCAAACTGTATATTAATTCATTTCCGATGTCGTATGATGTAAATATGACAATTATATTTTTCTGGATTGTTACCTGGGAAAAAATACATTTAAGAAAGTGCAAACAGTGGTTTCTTTTTTTGGTGGTATAATCAATTGCTACAAATGTTTTTATATTAACTCCCACATGCGGCATATGTTGACATTCATGCACTATATATACAATCTGGTAGCCGTATTTCTTACAGGCTCAGTCACTGCAAAAATAATGGTCAGACCTGTTCAAAATATTAAAAAGGAGAAGCTTTCTTTAATATGGTAAATTTAACACTGATAAATATTTCGTGAAGCACGACTCTGATTGGTTGTAAAACAGAAATCATTGAAACGTGATTGGCCATTAAGTCCCATTTGGGGCATGAGTTAAATAGTCTTTGTACTCGTAATATCAATTGTTGGCTCATAGACGGCTTTCTTTTCACAGTCAACTTCCTCAGGTTGGTCACTATGAGTCTCAAAACGGATTGTGGGATCTAATATCATACCAATTTTAGAAGATGGCCTAAATGCAATAATATCTATTCGTCAACAAATAAACATTTTTCATATATTAAATTTTTTTCAGGTTTGTTTGTGTTTGTTTCTGGATGGTCCGCAATTTTTTAAGTTTTAATGTTGGACATATCTAAACTTCATTTTAAATAAATCTCGAAGTTCGGATGTCCACTTTTTACGTGAACAAAATAATTCACATTCTAACAAATTCACTGGCACTATCGAAACCGTAGGTTCATGGCAATGCAGACATAATCTCTCCACACATCCTTATCCTGAGCTAATGTTTTACAATCAACCCGTGTATAATCTACTTCCGTAAAACCACGGTTGATGTAATTTTCCCACCTCATTATTGGTGGAACAACTGGGCTTTTTCCTCTGGTTTTCCTACAAGAAGCTTCCATGCTTCTCTTCCATAATCAATTCGTCCCACATGTTCTACCCATCGCAGTCTACGTGACTTAACTCTTCTTATTACATCTGGTTTCCTGCAAAAATTATTCTCCATTCGTCTGTCTGTTCATCTCTCTTTGATCGAAAAATGTTCCTAAGAAGTTTATTCTCAAATACTCGTAAATGTTCTCCTTTTTTTAGTGTAAGAGTCCATGTTTCGCATCCAGTGATATAACTGGGAGAATAACAGTTTTATATATTTTCAGTTTAACGGTTTTTTTTTTTGAGAGTAGATGGGACGACAAGAGTTCCTGCAATGCATAACAGCATGGATTTTCAGAATTTACTCTATGTTTAATTTCTTTCTGCACCTTGTTGCTTTTCGTAATGATTGTCTTTGGGTATTTGACTTCAGTCATTTTTTTTTCAAAATTTCCCTCATTTGTCATTTCCATTGTATAATGTATTTCTATGTGTGAACATATACGAGTATTAAACTTTTATTGATGTTCCCAATATCTTAGTGTTACTCAATATAGTGTGCGTGTTGGCCCTTAGCATCACCTCACTATCGCCTAATAATATTACATTCTCAGCATAAATTAACAGCTTATTAATACCACTGAGTTGTAGGCCTTCTTCATCTTCTATATGCCGGCACGGTGGAAGCAATGCTGCCGAAAGCTTATCCATACAGGACAGATGATATGCCAGACGGAAAAAAAGTACCTTGATCGGAAGAATGACGATGTTTAACCGTTAAAATATAACCGTCAAGAAACGCGGACATGGATTCCACTGGGATAAAATTTTCCGGAGGTGTATCAATAAAACTAAATATATGGTCACACATAGAAATATATTATATAATGGAAATGGACAGCTAATGACAAATGAGGGAAATTTTGAGGAATTGGCAGAATTCAAAACCTAGGAACAATAAACACAAACAGGAATGCACAAAGAAATTAAACATAGGCTCAATTCTGGAAATGCGTGCTATTATGCATTACAGGGATTCTTGACGTCCCAACTCCTTTAAAAAAAACGTTAAACTGAAAATATATAAAACTATTATTCTACCAGTTATATTATATGGGTGCAAAACATGGACTCTTACTTTAAGGGGGGAAAGGACATTACGAGTATTTCAGAATAAAGTTCTTAGGAAAATTTTTGGACCAAAGAGAGATGAACAGACAGGTGAATGGAGAAGACTACATAACAATGAACTACATGGTCTTTATAGGAAGCCAGATATAATAAGAACAGTTAAGTCTCGTAGACTGCGATGGGCAGGACATGTGGCACAAATGGGGAATGAAAGACGTACATGGAAGCTTCTTGCATGAAAACCAGAGGGAAAATACTCAGTTGGTAGACCAAGAATGAGGTGGGAGATTAACATTAACTATGATTTGAGGGAAGTAGATTATACAGAGTATGATTGGAAAATATTATCTGAGGATAGGGATGTATGGAGAGATTATGTCCGCGCAGCCATGAACGTACGGGTTCAATAGTGCCAGTGAGTTAGTTATTTAATTAAAATAGCCCCCCATTCGGTTCTGCGAGCTTGGATTACTTCAGAGAATCCATGGCAAAGGCTGAAACACGCGGGACGTGTTTCTAGAAGCATGTAATGTTAGGTCTAATAATATAAGAAAAATAATAAAATTCGCGCTATTAAAGATTAGACATGACATAATAACTGGTTTCGCTTCATTACTATATGAACAATTTATTACAAAGTGTGATTAGAATTATTTTAATAGAATAGTAATCAAGTTGCATTCCATGTGCAGGTTATATAACGCCTGCAGGCAAGTGTTCAACACAACTCTGAAGAAACCGGTACTGGATAATTGTTACTCATTCTTAAATTGGAGGACAACGCAAAAAATACGAAGTAATTAAGGCAAATTTGTAAATATTACTTCACAGAAAGTGAAAAGAAACAAGTTACTTCTTAAAATTAACTGGTCGTCACGATGTTCGCGTGGTTAGCGCGCGCGGCTGCCGACTGGTATCCCAGGTTCTAATACTGGAGTTTCCAGAGAGATAATGGTGGTGGGCCATATCGTGATTTGTCAGGTTTTTTCTCGGGGTTCTACTATTTCCCGAAATTCATCCCAGCAACGCTCTGCATTCTCCATTTCCTCCTCTCCGTGTAATTTTATTTCTCATTCACTCATTTCATATCGCCTATCATCTCGTGTTAGGAAAAATAGTTTGGTTGGCGTCCACAGACGTTGCGGGGATCTATCGGGAGGAATTTTCTAAAACATTCCTTCGGAATATCGTCTTCTGCTTCTTCCTTCCAAATATTAGGCCAAGGCCTGTTACGATCCTATAGAAAATGTTCCCTCCAGCGTTTCATAGGACGGCCCAGTGATCTTCGTCCTCTTGGTATATTATAATTATTATAAACAGCTTTGGTGATCCGATTTGAGCTCATTCTTTCAAGATGGTGTTTCCAATTTAGTTGGTACTGTTTAATATATTCCAAAATTGGCTTAGTCTTCAATTCTTTTAAGATATTGGTGTTCCTTTTCCGATCTCGGAATATCGTCACCATGGTAATAAACATATCATCTCCAATTTTTTCCACATTTAATTCCATAATGGTTGTTTGTTGCTTTGGACAAAGAACTATTTCCACTAGAAGATTCTAAAAGATCTTGACCCAATTTAATACTAGCTGTGATTCCAAATTTTTCCATTTATTCTACAGCCAGGTGGTGCCTCACGATTCCAAGCAGAGCAATAAAAAACGGGCAAAAAGGGTCGACGGGAAGATTGTAGTCCGCCTTTGCGGCCATGGACGCAATCCAAAAATGACAGCATGAATTAGGGAAATTATGAGGAAGTGGTTGAATTCAAATACCTAGGAACAATAATTACAAACAGGAATTAGGTGTTTAAAAAATTAAACATAGGCTCAATTTTGGAATTGCGTGCTTTATGCACTACAAGGAATCTTGTCATCCCAACTTCACAAAAAAAAATTTAAATATATAAAACTATTATTCTACCAGTTATATTATATTGATGCAAAACATGGACTTTAAGCGAGGAGAAAAGATTACGAGTATTTGATAATAAAGTTCTTAAGAAAAAATTTAGACCAAAGTGAATGGAAAATGGAGAAGACTACATAACAGTGAGCTACATGATCTTTATTGGAAACCAGATAAGAACAATTATGGGTAATAGACTAAGATGTACAGGACATGTGGCACGAAATGGGAATGAATATAAAAGGGCATGGAAACTTCTTGTAGGAATACCAGAGGGAAAGCCACCAGTATGTAGTCCAAGAATCAGGTGGGAGAATAACATTAACCAGGATTTGAGGGAAACTGATTATACAGAAGATTATTGCAAACATTAGCTCAGGATAGGGATGTATGGACAGCTTATGTGTCCGTATGGCCATGGTCCTATGGGTTCGATAGTGCCAGTGAGTTAGTTAGGAGTCATGGGAGTACAACCTAGAACAGGTACAATTCTAGTCTCAAGGGTCGTAGGTTTATATCCGGCCGGGTTCGATGGCTTTTAGAATGGAAAAAAAAAAAAAAATGCAAGGGAAAAGTTCTCCCGGTGACACTTTAAGCCGTGGTTCTGGAGTCTAAATATTTTCAGTCTCGTAAAAGAACCACAAGACTGAATAAAAATGCCTCTGTGTAAAAATTAATCAAACTTCCATCCATCTAACTAATATTTAGTTGACTACTGGATGTCTCATTGAGGCGATGTGCTAACCACATGTCATTCGTTGACATCTGTACATAAATAAGTATAACTAAATTAGCATGGTTAAGAACTCCGGCTAGGGAGTACCCATGTCCCTACGCGGCACGTATGGGATACATACAACTAACTAACTAATTTACTGGAACTATGGAACCCGCAGGACATTAGCTCTCCATACATCCCTATCTTGACCTAATGTTTTCAAATCATCCCCTGTATAATCTACTTCCTTCAAATCACAGTAAATGTTACCTCAACTCATTCTTGGTCTACCAACTGGGCGTTTTCCCTCTAGTTTTCCTACAAGAAGCCTCCATATGCAAGTCTTTCATTCCCCATTCGTATCACATGTCCTGCCCATCGCAGTCTACGAGACTTAACTGTTCTTATTATATCTGGCTTCCTATAAAGACCATGTAATTCATTGTTATGTAGTCTTCTCCATTCATCTGTCTGTTCATCTCTCTTTGGTCCAAAAACTTTCCTAAGAACTTTATTCTTAAATACTCGCAATTTCTTTTCCTCCCTTAAAGTAAGAGTCGTCCATGTTTCGCATCCATATAATATAACTGGTAGAATAATAGTTTTATATATTTTCAGTTTAACGTTTTTTGAAAGGAGTTGGGACATCAAGAGTCTCTGCAATGCATAATAGCACGCATTTCCAGAATTGAGCCTATGTTTAATTTCTTTGTGCATCTCATTCCTATTTGTGATTATTGTTCCTAGGTATTTGAATTCAGCCACTTCCTCAAAATTTACCTCATTTGTCATTAGCTGTCCATTTACATTACATAAAGTATTTCTACGTGTGACCATATATTTAGTATGCTGTTGTGTTATTATTTAATTGTAATATTAATGTGTTTTCTTTATGTAATTGTAATGTTAATGTTTTTTTAGTGTATAATGCTATTGTGTTATTATCTAATTGTAATATTATTGTGTTTTCTTTATGTAATTGTAAGGTTAATGTTTTTAGTGTATAATGCTATTGTGTTATTATTTAATTGTAATACTATTATTGTGTTTTCTTTATGTAATTGTAATGTTATTGCTATTGTGTTATTACTTAATTGTAATATTATTGTGTTTTCTTTATGTAATTGTAATGTTATTGCTGTTTTTGTTTATTTTTCTTTACACTAGTACCAATTATTACTTTATTGTAACGGACTGTCAACAGCACGTACGGCTTACTGCCCGTGCGACCCATATTTGTAAATAATATTGTAAATATCTTACTTTTTGTCTAATAAAGTCCTACTACTACTAGTTTTATCTTTCCGCGGCTCAATCCCAAAATTAAAATTTAATATCCAATCATTTTAATATACAAAATAATGCATTAATTTATGTGAGCTTGTCGAATAATATTTTTTGTGATATGATAGAAATGTACGATATTGAAATGAGGGACTTGAATTTATTACAACTATATTAATAAACTTGAACTTGAAAAAGTTGTATCCATTAACTCTCATTGCTAACATGTCTGACAGAAATAATATGATTTCCCACTAGCTTATAGTGCATGGATATTTCTAGAAACTAGCTCTACGATATTAAAATAATTACTGGAGAGCGTACTTTCAGAACTTGCAGCAATTTCCCTTCCAAATGCAATACTTGGAATCTCTACTGTCTTCATGCTTCAAAGCATATAGCAGTACACTCCCAGCACGATGAACATAGAGCTTCAACTAAACACAAATTACAAACATAGCTACCGTAACGTATTATTCATTTTATCTCTATCTATCTTCGGGTTTTTACAGCTGCTGCCGTCTTCCCGTGCCAAACCTCCAAAGCCTACGGTCTTGGGCATCTTCGATGCTTAGCCCTCTAGCTTGCATTACTGTCTTCATGTTTTCCTTCCATGTTAACCTTGGTCTTCCTCTTTTCTTCTTTCTGTTAGGATGCCATTCATATAGTTGCTTCGGCCATCGCTCATCTTCCATTCTTAAAACATGTCCTAACCACTTTAATTCCTTTTCCTCAATTCTTTCAATTATGCTTTCTTCTGCTTCCATTATGTTTCTAATTTCCTTATTTGTGACCCATTCTAATTTAGACTTTCTGGCACTTCTTCGTAAATAATCCATTTCTAGAGCTATTAGTCTATTCATTATTCATTTTATGATAAAATATAATTATAACCTTGCTTCTAGTCTCGAAGGTCGCGGGTTCAAACCCTTCCGGAGCCGATTTTTTTTTTTAGGATGGAAATATCCAAGGAGAAAGTCCTCCGGGAGAGACTTTAAGCCGTGAATTTCGAGTCTAAATATTTTCAGGCTCGTAGAAGATCCTTAAGCCTGAATAAAAGGCCTCAAAGCAATAACTGGGAGAATAAAAGTTTTATTATTTTCAGTTTACTTTTTTATATATTTTTTTATATTTTTTTAGAGAAGTTAGGACGACAAGAGTCCCTGTAATGCATAATATAATCGGCTCACTATGAGGGTTATCCAGAGGCTCGCTTTGTTTCTACGCAGCTATTATATATCCATCCATAGTAATTCTGCCCGAGGGCAGGTCTTTCACTGCAATCATAGCATTTTCATTACAGAGAACATTCAAAAATAAAATTAGAAAAGAAACCAAGATAAAAATGTATAATGTTATGGCGGTTCCCACAATATTGTATGGATGTGAAACTTGGGCTCCAGTGAAAAGACAGAGGGATAGAATACAGACGGCAGAGATGCGGTTCCTAAGACAAGTAAAAGGATATACAAGACTTGATAGAAAAAGAAATGAGGATATAAGAGAAGAATTGAAAGTACAGCCTTTATTGGATAAAGTCACGAATTACAGACAGAAATGGATTGATCATATGGATGGAATGAGTAAGGAGAGATATCCATTGTTAGCCAGAAATTATCAAGCAAGAGGAAGGCGTGATGTTGGAAGACCTAGAAGACGTTGGGCTGATGCAATATGAAGTCGGAACGGGCAATTGTCTAATCCCTGGAGTGATGATGATGATGATGATGATTTGCAGCTTTACTATGGAATTATAGGTGTGGTAGCTTCCCGTTGCTTTCCACACCGGTGAAGGATGATGACGATAATGATAAGGGTGATGATGATGATGGCCGGATGATTTTCGGGGAACGTTGGGCCCTAAGCTTCCTGACATTTGTCTTACAGGTGTGAAAAAAAACCAAAAAAACTCACCCAGGAGCTTGTCCCGACCGGGAATCAAACCCGGGTCCGCTGCGTGACAAAGCAGCACGCTACCTCGAGACTACAGCGGTGGACCTATTATACGAGTACATAAGTAAATACAAAGATGCCAACTACCGCCACTATAATAATTCATCATCATCATCGAACATTCACGAATTTAGGCCATTTGTTGACCTGTTTCGGCCTCAAGAGAAACACCATCCAAAAATCTTTTGAGTGGACGTCCTGGTCTTCTTCTTCCTGCAGGTTGATATCTTAACATTTGTTTGGGTATGTCGTCATATTTCAATTCCTTCTGGATTTTTTCATGTTGAGACTTGAAAGTAGTGTTGAAGTTCCTTAGGAGGGTTACTGGCCCCAGTGGTAGGGCTGCTACCTTTTAGTCTCTGGACAGACATTAGGATACCGCATTTACTCAGTACCCGATGGAACGATTATACCGCCGTGACTCGGTCCTCAGAGCCTCGTTTGTGAAAACGGGTTGTACCACGAGAAGGTGAGGATGAGAATTGGATAGGAGAGGTTATACACGTCACTACCCCTTACAACCCAATTCCGCATGTTAATCATTGTCAAGCATTGTTGCGCGTCACCCGCTTTTATATAAACGGACAACCATCATAGTGAGGCGATATCATGCATTTCCAGAATTAAGCTACGTTTAATTTCTGTGTGCACCTTGTTCCTGTGAGGTAGTTATCAATACCAATTTAGAGGTTAAAAAATGTGCACCAGATGCCAGTGTTATAGCTATTTTCATCATTTTAGGACATTCTTTGTCTTCCTCTACAGTCTTCATATAATCTGCGGACTTTGAACCCTGTATGATTTATCAGATGTTTGTTTTATAAATATGTATGCTAGACATTTGTCTGAGCTCTTCCTAAAAACTTCAACAGAGAGAAAAAAAAAAGGTTGATTAATTTTCCGGTCGCATGGGTAAACACTGTGCTCAAGAGAGCAGAAAGGAACAGTGCATTATGTGTGTTCCCACAATGAGTTTATACCGTTGCTGTAAAAATGTAGCACCTAGCTTTAGTGTGAAGTCCCAACACTCGGATATGGTATAATCTCACCTGTCAGATCCCATTCCACGTGAAGCCGCACAACGGATGTCACATCGTGTTTCATGCACACTGACATCTATCCGCGTGAGAAGTGTGCAAACTCCCTCACACATAAACACAATTACAGTGGCTATTTAACTCATGCCCCAAATGGCAGTCAACGACCAATCACGTTTCGATTAATTTTGTTTTACAACTATAGCAGGATTTTAATATCATAATAAATATGAAAGTTTAAGTTAATAATTTTATATTTTAAAATTCTTTTAATATTTAAATATAACTTAAATAAAGAAAAAACATCTAAATAATTAATTGTTGTTCATTGTTGAATAAAAATGTCTCAGTAACAATTAAAAAAATTGAATTATATAACAGTCTTTCTAAATAATGCTTTTAAAATTGTGTTTTAAGTCATTGTTGTCTGAAATATAAAGCTTTCTGTTATAACTGTAATAAGAACACCTGCTTAACTTAATATTTTTAAATAAAAGTATACTAAATTCTGATTGGATGTTAAAACAATTAAGTTTTTGATTTAACAAATCAAATTTAAACATTATATTAACCAATAGAATTTAAAATATAACATCATGTGATGTATTAATGTTCTTTAAAATTATAACAGAATTACACTAGTCATTCAGCATACAACTTTCATCAAGGATAGAAGCAATAACAGTTCTCCTGATAAAATGTGATATTTAATACAAGAAGGATAGTGATTCAAGAAAAGAAAATAATTTATATTAATTGACAGTGAAGAATAATACCACTTAAATTTACTTAATCTGCTGGGAACCTACAAAATTAATAAATTTATGACTATTTCTACAAGAATCAGTTATTAGTGATTTTTAAAGTATTTTCCTATCCTATGTACCAATTTCCGACCTTGAGAAGAGATTCCAGCTCTACCGAAAATCAAACCCAACTTGAACCAGTAATTCTTTTTGGGACACTAATCCTTCAAAATGTTACTACAACATCGGGCATGAAGAGAGTTAGCTGCTTCAAAACATCGCCACAATATGGGAAAAGAATTACTTCTTCACAACCAAGGTTTTCTTAGGGCTTAAAGGGACCTTTGGGACTGGATTTTTTGGTAGCGTGAAGACTAGCCGAGCGTTAGTATGTGGATGTATTAGTTATAAAGGTATACCATATTTTCGAACATAAATAAATGGATTCTTTAATTTAACTATTTTATTTCTGTAACTCTAATGATTACAATAACCCTAAGTATTCTAACCCTAAATAACTAATCTAAGCTTAAATTAAGAAAACCTACATTCTAACTTTCTTGAGTTTCAAGAGGGGGAGATGTGGGTTTATAAATTTACCCTAATTTACACTCTAATAATTATCTGATAACTCTTACAGTTGAATAAGTAAAATGAAAAATAATTATACATGTATATCGTAATTATTTTAAGATTCCCCGTGCTGAATACCCGGTGTTGTCCGGGAATCTACTTATCTCGATCTTCTTGGCATCAATGAAAGACAAAAATGGTTATTGTGAGTTATCCGTAAGAGATAAACATATGCTGTCGGGGGACTTTTTTGTAGAGCTTCTTGAGATGTTCAATTCTGTGTACATTAATCTTGTGTATTTGTTATGGCTTAGGCAGCGTAAGCCATTTAAGCGTCCAAAGAGCTACTTTTTCACGTTTTCCACTACAAATAGCGATTTTTAAGGGTGTAGGTGTTGAGTATTACAACTCTCTTATAGTCTATGTTCATCCCAGGAATCTCCTGAACATTTTGCAAAAAGCCCCATCACAATCGGATCAACGCTATGGCCGCACATAAAGTACAAACAAACAAACAAACAAACATTTTTATGTATTAGACTAGCTAAAGACCTACCCGGCGTGCGCTGCTACTCCTAAATAAATGGTAATGTGTTTTACCACCAGCCTTGAGCTGCTATGATTGCCCGGAATTAGCTTATCCCGATCTTCTTGGCATCAATGAAATAAAAAAATGGTCATTGTGAGTCATCCGTAGAAGATAAACATATGCTGTCGCGGAATATTTTGTAGATTTTTTTTTTTTTGAGATACTCAATTCCGTGTACAATAATTTGGTGTATTTGTTATGGTTTAGGCAGCGTAAGCCATTTAAGCGTCAAAATAGTGACTACTTTTTAACGTTTTTCACTACAAAGAGTGATTTTTAGGGGTGAAAGGGTTGAGTATTACAACTCTCTTATAGCCTATGTCCATCCTCGGAATCTCCTGAATATTATTTTTCAAAAAGCCCCATCACAATCGGTTGAACGGTATGGCAGAGCACGCTTGCCCGGGAATCTACTTGTCCCGATCTTCTTGGTATCAATGAAAGACAAAAATGGTTATTGTGAGTTATCCGTAAAAGATAAACATATGCTGTCGCGGACATTTTTGTAGAGTTTTTTGAGATATTCAATTCTATGTACATTAATTTGGTGTATTTGTTATGGTTTAGGCAGCGTAAGCCACTTAAGCGTCAAAATAGGGACTTTATTTCACGTTTTTCGCTACAAAGGGTGATTTTTAGGGGTGAAGGGGTTGAGTATTACAACTCTCTTATAGCCTATGTTCATTCCTGGAATATCCTGAACATTTTGAAAAAGCCCCATCATAATCGAATCAACGGTATGGCCGCGCATAAAGTACGAACAAACAAACAAACAAACATTTTTTTATTAATTAAATAAAAATAAAACTTAGTTTTATTTGATTTTCATATTTATTAAGATATAATTCAGTGACAGCTGTTTCGGTACACTGTACCTTCTTCAGACATGTTATAACATGTTCCAACTGATCTAAGCAACAATACAACAATAATTTATTAAAAATTTTAAATTTAACAAAGGCGATTCATTCAAATCAAGTTGAGAATTTAACAGTTTATTACTACTATTCAATTTATTTATTTCTACAGCCTCCAAAAGGTCAAATTTCTTACCCTTATCACAAACATGTAAAATTTCAAAATTTGGATCGAAACAATGATTAAATTGGAATAGGTGATTAGCATATTTTCAATATTCTAAATTTCTGTTATATGCTCTCATGTGTTCCTTTATCCGAGAGATAAAGATCTACCAGTTTGTCCTATACAGACATTGTCACATGTGCCACACTTCAATTTATATACACCTGATAATTTTTCTTTTTTTTCTTTTATTTTTATTTTTACATATATAATATAGTAGCAAATACGGAAGACGAACTTCAATGGAATATTTTTAAACTACATAATATATATGTGAACAAGATAATCTCAAAATATCCATAGAAAAAACTAAGGTAATGGCATTCCAAGGGAAAAATCAAATCAGATCCAAAATAGTAATAGGAAACAAAATCATAGAACAGGTGAACCATCTCAATTATCTACGATGTGACATTTCATTTAATTATGATAATGATATAACTAATAAAATAGCAAAATTCCAGGGAATATGTGGTACGATAAAACGATCACTAAATAACAAAACAACAAGAGAGACCCAATTGAAATTTTACAAAACGTTGGCAGTACCGGTACTGCTCTATATAAGAAACAAGATCTAAGTAGGATAACGGCGGCAGAAATGCAATTTTTGAGATCTGTTAAGGGTGCACTAAGAAAGACAGAATCAAGAACATAGAAATAAGACAGGAACTTGAAATATTTGCAATAACTGATAAAATAGATACATATAGACAAAAATGGAAGCAACACATAGACAGAATGAATGAAGATAGATATCCAAAACAAATAACAAAATACAAACCTAAAGGCACCCGAGATGTGGGCAGACCTAGAAAGAGATGGGCTGAAGTCGGAACGGGTCAACAGACCTAATCCATGAATGCAGATGATGATGATGATGATTAACTGTCCATTTCCATTGTATAGTGTATTTCTATAACTTAATATTTGCATCAAACTAAGATTCATTTTTTGATTCCACTAGTAGCAGTATACAGAATTTATTATTCGCTAATGCATTTTACAGCTTCATTTTACATACACGTACTTTTCAAGACTTCTCGGCGTTCGTGTTAAATCCTAAACCATTGACTTTTATAACCCCTAATAGGAAAGTTAATTTCCATTTGTATATATTGTAGTGCAGGTCGTGAGTGTAACATTTTATCGTCTGAGCGCCTGTTTAATAACTTTTGAAGGTACATGTACGTACCCCATGTACGTGGCAATCAGGTTGCAAGTGCTGGGAAACACTGTTGCACTGTCCTTGGACATCGAGGTTCATGGTTTCGCACACAGAGGAGGCACGAAGATCTCATAACTTAAGCTTTTCTTATGAACTAAGACAATCTAAGCATACAGCTTCAAGTTTCTAATCTATTTAACGACTTCAAGAATAGATTCAATGTGAATTGAGATTATCGGGCTGATACATGATTATATAAATTACCAACAGACACCAATAAATTAACGAAAAGTAAAAAATTATAACGTCCCAACTAACAACTTCAGAAAATTAAATTTTCTTTCGATAACTACACTTCGCTCGATAATTACAAAGGCATTTTATCGTTCATCGTACAAACTATACTATTTTGTCTGTTTTTCAGTTTTTTTTAACTGAAAACTTTATTTTCTATTTTTTTAGTACCTCATCATCATAGTACATTCACGAATTTAGGCCATTTGTTGACGTGTTTCGGCCTCAAGAGAAACACCATCCAAAAGTCTTTTGAGTGGACGTCCTGGTCTTCTTCTTCCTGCAGGTTGATATCTTAACATTTGTTTGGGTATTCTGTGATCTTCCATTCGATGAACATGTTGTATCCATCTTGACTTATAATCAGAAATTTAGTTTTCTAAAGGTTCCATGTGTGATTCTTCTAAGATGTCTTCATTTTTTTTTGTGATCTAGTAGTGTGTATCCTGCAGTCCTCCGAAGGTATCTCATTTCAGCAAATCTAAGTCTCTGTATATCCTTCTGTTTCAACGTCCATACTTCGCTACCATACAAAAGAGTTGGAAGAGCCAGTGTTTTATACACTTTTAATCTTGAATGGTTTTGGACTAACTGTGGCTTGAAGATAGAATTTATTAACCCTAAAATTCTTAAAAATATAGATATTTTTGCATTTACATCCTTTTCTTCTTCATATGAGATATTACATCCTAGATATGTAAAATTATTCACCTGCTCCAAAATTTTATTGTCCAGTACAATTTTACTTCTGACAGGATCTACACCTTGAAATGGCATAATTTTTGTTTTTTCTGTAGATATCTTCAAACCATATTCTTCTGTAATTTTGTTAAGTTCATACAGACCTTTCTGTAGATTATCTTCGGAATTTGCTATTATTATTTGGTCATCTGCAAACAGTATGGTGTTTAATTTTCTATTTTCTGATATTCTTATTCCAAATTCATATTTTTTGTTCCAGCAACATATTACTTCATTGATATAAATTGCAAAGAGTGTTGGCGATAGGGGGCAGCCTTGTCTCACACCACGATTTATAATTCCTTCTTCAGAAAATCTGTTATTTAATTTAATCTTTATGGTGTTGTCTTTGTAAATATTTTGTATGTTCTGCCGAAGTAAATTTAGTACCTGTGTTCTGTTAATATATGTATATTTTTGCAGGTATGAATATTGGTCCGTCGCCGTGGCGTAGTCGGTAGAGTTCATACCTTCCACTCCGGCGACCCGGGTTCGATTCCCGGTGGGGTAGGGGATTTTAAATCTCCACCTTGGGTCTTGGTGTGTGTCCTGTCATTGTGTCTATATGTGAGAATAAAATAAAGTTAACAATAAGGTAAAAGAACAAGGGAAAAAAATAGTGTAAACGAAAAAGGGGGAAAAAAAAGAAGAATGCAAATAAACATAAACAAAAAAAATACGATATCAAAAAACAAGTCCGTCGCCGTGGCGTAGTCGGTAAAGTTCCTACCTCCACTCCGGCGACCCGGGTTCGATTCCCGGTGGGGTAGGGGATTTTAAATCTCCACCTTGGGTCTGGGAGTGTGTCCTGTCTTGTGTTTGTATGTGTGAATAAGATAAAAAGGTTAACAAAGTTAAACAAAAAGGAAAAACAGTGTAAACAAAACAAAACGACAAAGAAGTAAATGTAAAAATAATATCAGCTGAGGTTTATTGATTTGTTACAAGCCCTAACATTTGTGTAATGGTATATTGTTGCAAGGTAAATCTTTGATGCTTCTTCCAAGATTATCTACTGTTAGACTCTGGAACTCCTTACCACAAGAAAACAGGGACTTCGTTTAAAACAATATAAAACTCTTTCTTTTGTAATTGGTCTTTCAGTGGATTAATTCATGGTTTCTAATGTTTTGCTTCTCTAATAGTATCGAGTTGATTTGTCACAATTTTAGTTTAATTTATGTAAATATTTATTTATAATTGTATATGTTATGATCTTGTGTATATATTTTCTGAATTTAATATTTTTCGCTGATTGAGTGGAATAGAAGACTTTATGGCCTTAACTCAGGCAGTTTAAATAAATGATTATTATTATATATACCAAGTAACAAATTTTAATTATTTGGGTTGTAATTTTACTATAAACACAAAAACTGAAAGAGACATACGTATGAAACTGTCAAAATTTCAAATGATATGCGGAACTATACATAAAACATTAAAGATTAAAACAAGAAGAGATACTAGATTGAAGTTTTATAAAACATTGACAGTTCCTGCATTACTTTATGGCAGCGAAACTTGGGTAATGACCAAAAAATTGCAAAGTAGAATACAAAGCGCTTAAATGAACTTCCTTAGAAGAACAAAAGGCTGCACAAGATTGGATCGGATAAGGAATGAAGATATAAGAACAGAGTTAAATATATATATCCATTGGATGAGAAAATCAGGGAATATAGAGAGATAAATGGTTTACACACGTGGAAAGAATGAATGTAACAAGATTACCAAGAGCAGCATTCATCTACAAGCCAAGAGGTTCAAGGAATGTAGGAAGGCCAGTGAAAAAGATGGACAGAACAACTGTGAGGCGGAACAGGCAATCTTTGCCTAGCCCGTGAAGTGAAGAAGAAGAAGATTATCATAAGTAATGCCACGAGTGATTTCCAAATTATCGATAAATTCACGACTCATTTATCTAGAGAATTTGGAAATCAAGAGTGGCATTTGTTAGGACTATTTAACGAATAAAATTAAGCTGTTTACTCACAAATCATTATTTAACTATAGTTATTTTAAAATATTTATATATTTAATGTAAACGGCGATGTTTGAAAACAAATGAGAAACGATAGGTACGCTTCTACTGCTTCTTTTGTTTATCACTGCAACCAGATCATACTATTTATTGCCAAAGGAACGCAATATTGTAAGGAGGAGCTTTCTTTAATATGGTAATTATAACACTGATAAATATTTCGTGAAACACGACTCTGATTGGTTGTAAAACAGAAATCATTGAAATGTGATTGGTCATTGACTCCCATTTGGGGCATGAGTTAAATAGTCATCATTATTATTATTACTATTATTATTATTATCATTATTATTATTGTTGTTATTATTATAATTCATTTTTGAGAATTTTCCTCATCAATGAGTGTTTTCTCCAACCAATCTTAGTAATTAACATGATTTTTTTAAAAATACATAAATGACTACGGACTTATAGACTATCAGTTTGCAACAAACATTCACAAATTTCCCTTAATTGTATTATTATTATTATTATTATTATTATTATTATTATTATTATTATTATTATCATCATCATCATCATCATTAATACATTCACGAATTTAGGCCATTTGTTGACCTGTTTCGGCCTCAAGAGAAACACCATCCAGAAGTCTTTTGAGTGGACGTCCTGGTCTTCTTCTTCCTGCAGGTTGATATCTTAACATTTGTTTGGGTATTCTGTGATCTTCCATTCGATGAACATGTTGTATCCATCTTGACTTATAATCAGAAATTTTGTTTTCTAAAGATTCCATGTGTAATTCTTCTAAGATGTCTTCATTTTTTTGTGATCTAGTAGTGTGTATCCTGCAGTCCTCCGAAGATATCTCATTTCAGCAGATCTAAGTCTCTGTATATCCTTCTGTTTCAACGTCCATACTTCGCTACCATACAAAAGAGTTGGAAGAGCCAGTGTTTTATACACTTTCAGTCTTGAATGCTTTTGGACTAACTGTGGCTTGAAGATAGAATTTATTAACCCTAAAATTCTTAAAAATTTAGATATTTTTGCATTTACATCCTTTTCTTCTTCATATGAGATATTGCATCCTAGATATGTAAAATTATTCACCTGCTCCAAAATTTATTGTCCAGTACAATTTTACTTCTGACAGGATCTACACCTTGAAATGCCATAATTTTTGTTTTTTCTGTAGATATCTTTAATCCATATTCTTCTGTAATTTTGTTAAGTTCATACAGACCTTTCTGTAGATTATCTTCGGAATTTGCTATTATTATTTGGTCATCTGCAAACAATAGGGTGTTTAATTATTATTATTATTATTATTATTATTATATTATTATTATTATTATTATTATTATTATTATTATTATTATTATTATTATTATTATTCATTTTTGAGAATTTTCCTCATCATTGAGGGTTTTCTCCAACCAATCTTAGTAATTAACATGAATTTTAAAATATATATCAATTAACACGGACTTATAGACTATCAATTGCAACAAACATCAAATTTCACTTAATTTTATGATTATTATTATTATCATCTTCATCATTATCAGTATTATTATTATTATTATTATTATTATTATTATTATTATTATTATTATTATTATTATTATTATTATTATTATTATTATTATTATTATTATTATTATTATAAAGCTATGGATCTTATGTCATGCAAAATAAGTCAAAGACGGGAAAATTCAGTAAATTTTGATTAGAAGTATTTTTATTCAGGCTTAAGGATATAAAAATAGATAGAAAATAAAAATAAATGGAAAAGAAAAGAATACAAATATAGAGATACTAATGATGGGCGTTGTTACATTGTAACAAACAAATTTTGTCAAGTTACTCGTCGATGTGTAAGAAATCATATGTGTATAAAATATAAAAGCTTATATTATATTATGGACATGACTAGTTGCAGAGAAAAAGAAACAACAAGCACAAGAACAGGTCTTCATAAACCGAAGGATCCTGTTTTAAACTAACCCTGACCTAGCCCAACAAGTGGTAAGAAACAATCACTTTCCTTTTCTACTAGAATACATAAAATGAGACACTAGAAAAAAATGAACTGGGTGTAGTCCTATAACTTCTTTGCTAAAGACAATTGCTAAGATTTAAACGAAGAATCTGACACCATGTAATTTCAAAGACCGCAATATCGAGAATTATTATTTATGGAAGGACTCTTGGAACGCCTAATTCATAAATAAAACACAACAAGAAATGCATTCAATATGACCTTCAATTTTATTTACACTCGTTATTACAAGTTACATACTTTCTAAGCTACATAACATTTTTCCTGCAACTTATTAACTTCTGCGCTAATGAAAAACTGGATAATAAATTAATATTTCATCCTTGGCCTAAGTAAGGTTTTTTAATAACATTTATTACAAAGTTGAATCTATAAGAAATCAACGACAAATCCTATACAAATAATTTTAATTTGCAACACGCTTGGGATAAAATTAAAGTGGTCGACAAAAAAATCCACAAAATCATTGATAACATTTTCTGTATTAGAGAGTTACAAGAGAAAATCCTAGCAAAAAATAAATTGATTGATTTAGAGATAGCATATGATAGTGTACATTGACAATTGTTATGGACGGCAATGAGAAATATGAATATCTGTGACTATTTAACTCATGCCCCAAATGGGAGTCAATGACCAATCACGTTTCAATGATTTCTGTCTTACAATCAATCAGAGTCGTGTTTCACGAAATATTTATCAGTGTTATATTTACCATACTAAAGAAAGCTCCTCCTTTTTAATATTCTGAACAGGTCTGACCATTATTTTGCAGTGACTGAGCCAGTAAAGAAATACGGGCTACCAGATTGTATATATAGTGCATAGATGTCAACACATAGCGCTTGCAGGAGTTAATATAAAAACATTTGTAGCAATTTATTATACCACCAAAAAAAGAAACCACTGTTTGCATTTTCTTAAATGTATTTTTTCCCAGTTAATAATCCAGAAAAATATAATTCTCATATTTACATCATACGACATCAGAAATGAATTAATATACAGTTTGATGTGTTTCATTTTTTCTCCACTAAAGAGCATTCTTACAATATTGCGTTCTTTTGGCAATAAATAGTATGATCTGGTTGCAGTGATAAACAAAAGAAGCAGATGAAGCGTACCTATCGCTTCTCATTTGTTTTCAAACATCGCCGTTTATATTAAATATATAAATATTTTAAAATAACTACAGTTAAATAATGATTTGTGAGTAAACAGCTTAATTTTATTCGTTAAATAGTGCTAACAAATGCCACTCTTGATTTCCAAAGTCTCTAGATAAATTGGAAATCACTCGTGGCATTACTTATGATAAATGGATTAATATTGTTAGGAGGATCTATAGTAATACAAAAGCTAAAGTAAAAATACAGAATAATTTAACAGAGGAATTTACAGTGAATAAAGGCCTTAAGCAGGGATGCAGTTTGTCACCAATTCTTTTTAACATTTATTTAGACCAGGCTCTTAACTTGTGGTATAAAAACTGTTCTGAAATGGGTATTCCTATAGGAGGTAAAGTACTGCATTCATTGTTGTTTGCAGATGATCAAATTATTTTTGCAGGGGTTGAAGATGATATGAAATATATGATAAATAAAACTAATGGAAGAATATAAAAAATGGGGACTGAATATAAATTTACAGAAAACAGAATATATGTGTTTGGGAAAGGATGTGGATGACCTCATACTTGAAACAGGGAAAATAAAAAAAATGTGAATTTTTTAATATCTTGGGTCAATAATTACAAGTTTAGGTACCTGTGAGAGAGACGTACGGACTAAATTTGTCATGGCAAAAAAATGCAACTGAGACATTACATGGAATAATTTGGAACAAAAATATTACAAAGGAAACTAAAATGAAAATTTATAAGAGCATAATACATAATATTTTGTCATATGGAAGTGAAACTTGGTCTTTGACGGAAGTACAAAAGAGTTAAATTAGAACAGTTGAATTTGATTATATTACATAAAAAGACAACATTTATCCAAGATCCATCCCGAGGGCAGGTCTTTCATTGCAATCATAGCATTTTTGTGCTATGCTTTGCAGCTTTATTAGGGAATTATAGGTGTGGTATTATCGTCTCACTATGATGCTTAACAAGCGGCTCGCTTTGTTTCCCCGCAGCTGTTATATGTTATTAAAATACAAAGATCCCGACTGACACGACTACCACGATGTTGCCACATTGCTATTCTTCCCTCAGTTTCAATTACCCTCGGAACGACGTGGAGCTTTCGATCCAGTTATAAAATTGTATACCGTAATTAGTGATATAATTATTATCAGTGATATATTGCGATATGTAGCTCGAATATCTATATATTATATTAGTTTAGTCCACCGCTATGGTCTCGAGGTAACGTGCTGCCTTGTCACGCAGCGGGCCCGGGTTCGATCCCCGGTCGGGGCAGTTTTTCTGGGTGAGGTTTTTATCGGGGTTTTTCCTCGCCTGTAATACAAATGTCAGAAAAACGTTAAGGCCCAAAGCGTACCCGAAATCATATGGCCATCATCTTCATCATCATTATTATCATCACCATCATCATTATTATCATCACCATCATCCTTCACCGGTGTGGAAAGCAACGGGAAGCTACCACACCTACACAATTCCCTAGTAAAGCTGGAAACATAGTATGAAAATGCTATGATTGCAGTGAAGGACCTGCCTTCGGGCAGAATTACTATGGATGGATATTAGTTTAACATATAAGAGATTTCAACATGTGGCGGCCATGGGAAAATGTTTCACACCGAATGGTTAATAATAATAATAATATAATAATAATAATAATAATAATAATAATAATATGTCAATTTCAGCATGATGTATGAATATTAAATTTATGTAGACCTACAAGCTATAACTTATAATGTTGGAATTAAATTATTTAATAAATAAATACATATACAATTTAATTTTATTGTAAAAGTTAAACAATACCAAATAATAACATAAATAATCATTGTCTTCTGCCCTTGTATAATAAATGCCCATAGCGCTATGAGAAACGTGACAACACCGCATGTCAAGCATTGCCGCGCGGCACCCGCTTTTATATAAACTGTTAACCATCAGAGTGAGGCGGTAATAGCTTCTCACACCGGTTAAGGATGATGATGATAATGATGATGGTAATGGCCGGATGATCTTTGGGGTCCGTTGGGCCCTAAGCTTCCTGACCTTTGTCTTAAAGGTGAGGAAAAAACCGAAAAAAACCTCACCCAGGAGTCTGTTCCGACCGGGAATCGAACCTGGGCCCGCTGCGTGACAAGGCAGCACGCTACCTTTTTTTTATTTAACTCTTTGTTTGTTAACGTTATTGGCTTCTGAAAACAATGTTATGACGGGTTTTAAAGATTTGTAGTTAACCATTAGATACTTTAAGACTTCCGTTTCCTAAAGGTTTTTTAACTTCTAATGCCTGTTCCTGAATGATCGGGCCTGAAATGGGCATTCCCTTCACACGGATACCAACAGACCACTCATATAGGCCTACAGCACTGTTTATCGCTTGATTTTCAGAATATTTTTCCTAATCGTTTCACACCATCCGATTTTCCATCTTATTAAGGTAAAAATTAACTATTGGTACTTTAAAAACTATTCCGTTTCCGCGTTATGAAGGTTACCGGCTTATATAGGACGATTTTACATATAAAATCGTACCGTTCTGGAGATTTTTTCCGTCTCCACAGGTTTCTTTCTTATGAAGGTTCCGGCTAATACAAGTTTTACTATATATATATATATATATATATATGTGTGTGTGTGTGTGTGTGTGTGTGTGTGTGTGTGTGTGTGTGTGTGTGTGTGTGTGTCTGTGTATGTTTTATATATATAGAAGTCCCGGCCACGCGTTGCTGCGGCTAAGGTATAAGTTAAAAATTGAAATTAAGTTGCTGTCTTTCAGCCAGATTACTTAAAACTAATACTTACACACGAAATTAATAATATTGAAAATAAAATAAACACTGAATACACTTAAATTATGAAATAATCAATATTTGTAATTCAATTGAAATTCGGGGTTGCAACAAAAAGCACAGCCATCTGGATCTCTCTTTGTTAAATAATAAACCAATTACCTTACCAAATTATAGCTCGGACCCAGCTCTGTGTCTGAAAGGAATTTTCTGACTCAGCTGTTAGTACTATGCGAAGCAGAGAAGTGTACCTCCTCCACTCCCCACACTTCTCCCCGCAAACACACAGAGCTTGGACCCGAGCTGTACCTTACACCTCCATCTGTTAGAATCGTATGGAACTCACAGATAATTATAACTCTTTGTTAAATAATAAACAAATAATTTGCAATAAAAAATTATGCGACTATACATTTAGTTATAAACTACCCTATGTCTCAAGTTGGATCAAACTGCACACAGTGTGCAAAATTTTATTAAAATCGCTTCAGTAGTTTAGGATTCCATCGCGGACAAACAACGTGACACGAAATTTTTATATATTAAGATATTATTATTTATGTATAAATTGTAAATTAGACAAGTCCAAAAGCATCTATGATGCGCCGGTGGATGGATAACAATAAATAACAGTTCGCTCAAATGGCGATTAAAAGTAGTAACACAGTTCCGCTAATATACGGAGACGGCGGAGTAATATTTTATGCAAGTTTGTTTACAGTAAATTGGAACTTGCTCGGAATTGGTATAGTAAGATTTGACTTGTCCATTTTGTAACAATGCTGATAATGCTATAACATTGACACGAGAAGAATATTGTGGAATGGTTGAATTAAACGAATACAGAAATAGCGGTCAGTAAATAGAAACACGAATGGCATCCACATAACTTCCGAGCCAATCAAAACCAGGAATGCATTCCCCACGTATAAATGGATACCGTAGCGTGTAACAAAGCATTCGTCTATACAAAAGAATAGAATAGAATACATGGTGGAGTTAAGGCCATGTGGCCTTCTCTTCCACTCACCAGGACAAACGTATGTTACATATCAATACAAAAAAAAATACAATAATAGTACATACTAAACAATTAATTATCTGTTAAACTGAACAATAATGAAAATACTGTCTAATAATACAATAAAATTAAATACAATTAAAATTAAACTAATGGAAAAATGTGTACACAAAGGAATAACAGTTCGAATCTACTGTATATAATGGAAATGGACAGCTAATGACAAATGAGGGAAATTTTGAGGAAGTGGCTGAATTCAAATACCTAGGAACAATAATCACAAATAGGAATGAGATGCACAAAGAAATTAAACATAGGCTCAATTCTGGAAATGCATGCTATTATGCATTGCAGAGACTCTTGATGTCCCAACTCCTTTCAAAAAACGTTAAACTGAAAATATATAAAACTATTATTCTACCAGTTATATTATATGGGTGCGAAACATGGACTCTTACTTTAAGGGAGGAAAGGAGATTACGAGTATTTGAGAATAAAGTTCTTAGGAAAATTTTTGGACCAAAGAGAGATGAACAGACAGGTGAATGGAGAAGACTACATAACAATGAACTACATGGTCTTTATAGGAAGCCAGATATAATAAGAACAATTAAGTCTCGTAGACTGCGATGGGCAGGACATGTTGCGCGTATGGGGAATGAAAGACGTGCATGGAAGCTTCTTGTAGGAAAGCCAGAGGGAAAACGCCCAGTTGGTAGACCAAGAATGAGGTGGGAGAACAGCATTAACTATGATTTGAGGGAAGTAGATTATACAGGGAATGATTGGAAAGCATTAGCTCAGGATAGGGATGTATGGAGAGCTTATGTCCGCGCGGCCATGAACCTTCGGGTTCGATAGTGCCAGTGACTAGGTAAGTCAGTAAGTATCTACTGTACAAAAAAGAAATTTAAAAAAATATAAATAAAGTAATAAACTATAATGAATTAATCTATCGCTTACATATAAGACATTAGGTAAATATATTGACAAATCTTAACACGATTTTATTAAATAATGAAAAAAATATGAATTGTTAATAAAGTAATATTACTAAGTTGTTTCTGTTAATAATTTTATTTTCAATTTATTTCTGAAATATGTTTGGCAGTCTCTGATATAGGTGGAAGAGAATCCCATGTTCTAGCAAGAGAAACTGTAAAAGAGGGCCCGGTATTAAAAATAAGTAATTTCTCGGCGTGCGGTAAAGTTTAAAATGCAATATATCATATAGGTAAAATAATTTTTTTGCCCGATAGTGCGTTTTGTCGCACATGCAGCTGATGACCATGATTGAAAGTTCAACTTCCTACATTTCGGGGTTGCCAACCTAAATAACTATACTGTAATAAAAATAACTATACTGTTATTACATATTACAAACCACGTGTGGAAGTAAAACCCCTAACCTTTATGTATACTACGTACAATGTATATACAAAAAATATCCAAAAGGTAGTGTTAATATACGTTATACGAAACAAATCACTGTATTTTAAATGAACTAAACTTTATTTGAAACAATATAAAACAATAAATACGTACTTGCCGCCATTCTATGACTAGATTGATTTCACGGCCTCCTATAATTTCAACTAATGAACATTGCCCACACTGTTAACGTTAGTCAATTGTTTATCGTGAACGCAAATATTTCCAACAAAGATATTATTTTATTATTATTTTGAAATATCCCGCAAAAAATAATGTACAACGCACATTTGTGAAGCGTTTTACAGAATCTCGGATTATTAAAAACCGATCTATTGCTCGGTTTTTTTTAATTTTCCTCGATTCTGTAAAAATCACTTCCCAACCTAGCATCGTAATATACTATTTAATAATAGGGATTTATTTATAGATTCTACAATTAATATAATAATATTCATATATCTAAAAAACGTTAAGCTGAAAATATATAAAACTACTATTTTTCCAGTTATATTATATGGATGCGAAACATGGACTCTTACTTTAAGGGAGGAAAGGAGATTACAAGTATTTGAGAATAAAGTTCTTAGGAAAATTTTTGGACCAAAGAGAGATGAACAGACAGGTGAATGGAGAAGACTACATAACAATGAACTACATGGTCTTTATATGAAGCCAGATATAATGGGAACAGTTAAGTCTCGTAGACTGCGATGGGCAGGACATGTTGCGCGTATGGGGAATGAAAGACGTGCATGGAAGCTTCTTGTAGGAAAGCCAGAGGGAAAACGTCCAATTGGTAGACCAAGAATGAGGTGGGAGAACAACATTAACTATGATTTGAGGGAAGTAGATTATACAGGGAATGATTGGAAAGCATTAGCTCAGGATAGGGATGTATGGAGAGCTTATGTCCGTGCGGCCATGAACCTTCGGGTTCGATAGTGCCAGTGAGTTAGTTAGTTAGTATATCTATATGAATTATTAATAAATTTATTAATTATTAATCCATATTCATTTGCATATATATATATATATATATATATATATATATATATATATTGATACCATAGATCGTAGGGCATATAAAACAAGGTCTCTCACATCTATTTGATTCGATTTCCATGGTGCGACAGATCTACACGGTCTGCTGCTGGTCTATCATCTACATGTCTAATCACAGAGGTAAATGATCGTCCAGTCATTAGAGAGATGACCTATGGTCCGAATGTAGGATCCCCCAGTCGTTTGGTTTTCTCAACCTGAAATCGCTACTTATTGTAGCTACCCACATTCCTCACGATGCTGTGTGAGTATCGGTCTCATACTGACCGAAATTCCTTTTTTCTAATCATTCATTGAATAATTTACTCCCCTAAAATCATAGTTGTTCTTCCACCGCATTTTTGGTCTACCTACTTGGCGATTACCCTCTGGATTCCTACAAGGAATTTTCATGTCCCTCTTTCATTTCCCATTCGTGTTACATGTCCTGCCCATCTCATTCTGTTCTAATTAGCCTACATGTGGTTTCCCATAAAGATCGTGCGCCTCACTGTAAAATAGTCTTCTATATTCGCCTGTCTGTCCATCTCTCTCTGGTCAAAAAGCTTCCCAAGAAGTTTAATCTTAAACACTCGTAATGTTTCCTCCTAGCTTTATGTTAATAAACATAAATTACTATTGAGTAACACTAAGAAATAGGGGTTAGAAATAAACATCAATAAAACTAAATATATGCTCACCCATAGATATACACTGCATAAAGCAAATGGACATTTAATGACAAATGAAGGAAATTTTGAGGAGGTGGCAAAATTTAAATACCTAACTATCTAACTAATTAACTCATCTGCACTTTCGAAGCCATAGGTTCATGGCCACGCGGACATAAGCTCTTCATACATCCCTAACCTGGGCTAATGTTTTCCAATCATCCTCTACTTTCCTCAAATCACGGTTAATATAATTCTCCCACTTCATTCTTGGTCTACCAACTGGGCGTTTTCCCTCTGGTTTTCCTACAAGAAGTTTCATGTGCCTCTTTCATTTTCTGTCCGTGCTAATGTCCTGTCCATCGCAGTCTACGAGACTTAACTAATAGGAACAAGACCATAAAAATTTAACATGGGCTCATTTATGGAAATGAGTGCTATTATGCATTACAGGGACTCTTGTTGTCCCAAGTTCTCTTAAAAAACGTTAAACTGCAAACATATAAAACTGTTATCCTCCTAGTTATAGATCCATCCATAGTAATTCTGCCCGAGGGCAGGTCTTTCACTGCAATCATAACATTTTCATGCTATGTTTTGCAGCTTTACTAGGGAATTGTAGGTGTGGTAGCTTCCCGCTTCTTTCCACACCGGTGAAGGATGATCATGATGATGATAAGGATGATGATGGCCATATGATTTCGGGGACCGTTTGGGCCTTAAAGTTTTCCTGACATTTGTCTTACAGGTGAGAAAAAAAACCGATAAAAACTTACCCAGAAAAACTATCCCAACCGGGGATCGAACCCAGGCCCGCTGCGTGACAAGGCAGCACGCTACCTCGAGAACACAGCGGTGGACTTAGATGTGGATGCAAAATATGGACTCTTATTTTAAGGAAGGAAAAAAGATTGCGTATTTGAGAATAAAATCTCTAGGAAAATTTGGACCAAAGAGAGATGAACGCACAGGCTAATGGAGAAGACTGCATAACAGTGAGCTACATGATATTTATAGGAAACCAGATACAATAATAAAAGTTAAATCTCATAGATTGAAATGGGCAGGACATGTGGCACGAACGAGGAATAAAAGAGGTGCATGGAAATGTCTTATAGGAAAACCAGAGGATAGACCAAGGATGAGGTGGAAGAATAAAATTAACCATGATTTGAGGGAAGTATGTTTTACAGCGGAATTATTGTAAAACAGTAGCTCGGGATATGAATGTATGATAGATAGCTTATGTCCACGCGGCCATAATCCTACGGGTTTGATAGAATTTGCATATTGAATATGCATCTGCATATTTATACCTCTTCACCTGTCATTGCATATTTTAACTAAAAACTAGTTATAACGCATATTTTCGTGTTATATTTACAATATTTTAAAAATCTGTATTTTTTTAAATTGTTAAGTAGTCTTCCCTATACGCCTGTCTGTTCTCTCTTTGGTACAAAAATTTTCTTAAGTACTTTATTCTCAAATATCGTAATCTCCTTTTCTCCCTTAAAAATAAGAGTCCATGTTTCGCATCCATATAATATAACTGGTAGAATAATAGTTTTATATATTTTCAGTTTAACGTTTTTTGAAAGGAGTTGGGACATCAAGAGTCTCTGCAATGCATAATAGCACACATTTCCAGAATTGAGCCTATGTTTAATTTCTTTGTGCATCTCATTCCTATTTGTGATTATTGTTCCTAGGTATTTGAATTCAGCCACTTCTTCAAAATTTCCCTCATTTGTCGGAACAGTTAAGTCTCTTATACTGCGATAGGCAGGACATGTTGCGTGTATGGTGAATGAAAGACGTGCATGGAAGCTTCTTGTAGGAAAACCAGAGGAAAAACGCCCAGTTGGTAGACCAAGAATGATGTAGAGAATAACATTAACTATGATTTGAGGGAAGTAGATTATACAGGGAGTGATTGGAAAGCATTAGCTCAGGATATGGATATATGTAGAGCTTATGTCCGCGCGGCCATGAACCTATAGGTTCGATAGTGCCAGTGAGTAAGTAAGCAAGTGTTTTTAACAATGAACATTTCAAGGCCATGAAAAGTGTAGTAAACGATTTCGATAATGCAGAGGCTTTGACAGTTTGTCAGTGCAAGGAAGGACTTAACGATTCCAGTATTTAAAAAAAATGCTGTGATTACCACTCATTTTTCCCATAGACCTGCAACTATTGGAAAGCTTGAAACTCAAGGTTTGGCGTTGATTGAATCTTATTCAGTTAATGGATAAAATCCGTCAACTGAATTCCTTATTGCCGGAGGTATTCCCAAGCATACTTAAGGAAAAGTTTGAAAACATTTTGAACGATAACCCAGGCTTTGAACTTTTGTGACAATTAATAGTTTTTATAAATGGGACGGGTGAACTTTTGCCAGAAATAATAAGCGCCAAAATAGCACCCAAATTCAAATACTGCCCAGTAACTTCAATTAATGTAGAACGGTCTTTTTGTGTTGTAGTGATGAACAAATGAAGCATAACCATTTTTCTGATTTGTTTTCAAATATCGCCGTTTAATTAAATATATAAATATTTTAAAATAACTATATTTAAATAATGATTTTATTCGTTAAATAGTCCCAACGAATGCCACTCTTGATTTGCAAACCCTCTAGATAAATTTGAAAACACTTGTGGCATTACTTATGACTTATGAGAAATATATATAGATATATATTGATTTTTCCTCCCAAAAATTTGAGAAATGCTTTAAAATGATGTGAAATTGAGCTGAAAGTAAACTAAAATCAACATATTTAAAATGCAAAATATGTTTTAGTCATTGCTCAGACAGTGTAGCCAACAGTGTTTATAAACATATTTTGAGCGATCAAAGACACAACCTTACTACCGAACATTTGGAACAGTACCTGATCGTTTCTATTTACAATAGTAGCAAAATGTAGAATATTTTAATTTGTGAACAATACATCTGAAGATTTTCAGGCCCGTAAAAGATCCTTAAGCCTGAAAGAAAGGCCTCTAAGCAAAATTTACCGAATTTTGCCGACCTAGTACTACCTTGGTTTCCTAGATGTCAGTATGAGGCGGAACGGTGACCACGGACACTCAAGTGACATACATACGAAAACAAGTGTAACTAAATTAGTATGGTTCAAATTCTTCCCTGTAGGGGGAGAGCGCCTAAATCTCTGTTAAGGGAAACATGGACTTACAAGAAGAAGAAGTGAACAGTACTTTTGCCTGATACTGATTGATATAATTTATCATTTATCAGTGACTATTTAACTCATGCCACAAATGCTAGTCAATGACCAATCACGTTTAAATGAATGTTGTTTTACAACCAATGACAGTCTGTTTATCGATTTCTCTTTATCAGCTCCTGCTTTTGTGATAAAGAAAGCTCCTCCTTTTTAATGTCCTGAACAGGTCAAAGAATTATTTTTCTCCAACAAATTCATGGAATATAGCAATTAATGAAAAGATTCCTTGATTTTACTGAGTTGTTTACTAAAAAAATAAATGAATAACCCGTAATGTTGATTATAATATATAGTTTGATGTGTTTCATTATTTCTCCACTTGGGTGCACTCTTACAATATTGCGATCTTATTAGGCAATAAATAATATGATCAAGCAGCAGTGAATGAACATAACCTCACATTTCTGATTTGTTTTCAAACATCGCCGTTTACATTAAATATATACATATTTTAAAATAACTACAGTTAAACAATGATTCGTGAGTAAACAGCATCATTTTATTCGTTAAATAGTCCTAACAAATGCCACTCTTGATTTCCAAATTATCGATAAATTCACGAAGTGAGTCGTGAATTTATCGATAATTTGGAAATCACTCGTGGCATTACTTATGATAAATGATAATATTAATAAATAGATAACATAAATGCTAATTATTATGTTAATTTAGAAATAAAATATCTAAACAAGTAATAATTATTATGTTTTTAATCCTTGGTATTGCATATATCGACATTTTTCATGCATATTTTAAGCATTTTCATGCGTATTTGCATGCATATTTCGAGCTTATGTTGCATATAATCCGGTCTCTAGTTAACACTGTGAAAAAAGTGCAGAAAACTCAATTTTATGTTTATTTACTTGAAGCCTACACGCAATATAAAACCGACCAAGAAATAAAGAACCCTCGCCTCAACTGCTGAGTATCCACCCACATCATTTAACAACCTACGCCGTCTCTATATTGGGAAGCAAAATTACCAGACCTAATAAAATTTTAGGGATTCTATGTCAATACGTAACCTACATAAATTCAAATAAAAAAAAGGGGAAAAAACGCACAATTTATTGTTGCATATGTGAATAATTAGCTGGGTCTATTTAATTCATGTCCCAAATGGGAGTCAATGACCAATCACGTTTCAATGAATTTTGTTTTACAACCAATCACAGTCGAGTTTCACCTCGATATTTATCGAATTGTATTTACCAAAATGAAAAAGCTCCTCCTTTTTAATATTCTGAATAGGTAAGAGCATTATTTTGCAGTGACTGACTCTCCAACAAATACGTTGAATACAGAAAATAATGAACAGATTCCTTCGAACTACACATTTGATAATTGTGTTTTCAATAATTGTGTTGTTAAATAATGATTTTACTGAGTTGTTTCCTAAAAAAATTAATTAATAACCTATAATGTTAGTTATAATATACAGTTTCATGTGTTTCATTTTTTTTCTCCACTAGGCGCATTCTTACAATATTGAGATCCTATTTGGAAGTAATATGATCAAGTTGCAGTGATGAACAAATGAAGCATAACCAAACATTTTTCTGATTTGTTTTCAAATATCGCCGTTTAATTAAATATATAAATATTTTAAAATAACTATATTTAAATAATGATTTTATTCGTTAAATAGTCCCAACGAATGCCACTCTTGATTTGCAAACCCTCTAGATAAATTGGAAAACACTTGTGGCTTTACTTATGACTTATGAGAAATATATATACATATATATTGATTTTTTCCCCCCAAAAAATTTGAGAAATGCTTTAAAATGATGTGAAATTGAGCTGAAAGTAAACTAAAATCAACATATTTAAAATGCAAAATATGTTTTAGTCATTGCTCAGACAGTGTAGCCAACTTATCACAAAATCCCGTTAACAAACAATTGAACTCTAAATTAATCTTGTGTACATTAACTCTACCAGCAATGAGGTGGGAGAATAATATTAACTATGATTTAAGGGAAGTAGATTATACAGGGGATGATTGGAAAACATTGGCTCAGGATAGGGATGTATGGAGAGCTTATGTCCGCGTGACATGAACCTACGGGTTCGATTGTGCCAGTGAGTTAGTTAGTTAGTACATTAACTCATTCAGCCAGGTGAATGGAGAAAACTATATAACAGTGAACTACATGGTCTTTATAGGAAACCAGATATAATAAGAACAGTTAAGTCTCGTAGACTGCGGTGGGCACGACATGTGGCAGGAATGGGGAAATGAAAGATGTGCATGCAAGCTTCATGTGGGAAAACGCCCAGTTGGTAGATCAAGAATGAGGTGGGAGAATAACATTAACTATGATTTGAGGGAAGTAGATTATACAGGAATGATTGGAAAACATCAGCTCAGGATAGGGATGTATGGAGAGCTTATGTCCGCGCGGCTATGAACCTTCGGGGTCGAGTGAATGAGTGATTACATTAACTCACCCTAATTTGCAAGCTAACACAAATTTCCCCATTTTTGTAAACCTAATTTGCTCACTAATATAGGTAGTCTCCTACGATAGAGTCCCCTTATGTGTGAGTAAACAATTGGCTCTAGCAGGAACGTGTGTTATCACATTGTCCAACATGACGCTAGTAGTCACTTGTTCTTCCATCGAATATTCACAACAGGTGGCACAGAATAGCCACATTTTTCTTCAATGGAAAATTATTTCACTTAAATATACAGTCGTGGTTGCAAAGAGAAGTTTGAAGGTGCAAAATACAGATTCGCCGGTTGGTTTAGCAAATGCAGGTCAAATCCATTACTCCAGGACAATTTGGAACCAACCCAAATGCAATGAGAATCAAAACATGCGATTTAAATTACGTAATAGTTGCAGTTTAAAAAAATGGGACACTGCAGTTTGTCTCGACGTTGTTTCACGAACCAGACAGAC
The DNA here is from genome assembly GCA_030220185.1 of Diploptera punctata. NCBI lineage: Eukaryota > Metazoa > Arthropoda > Insecta > Blattodea > Blaberidae > Diploptera > Diploptera punctata. Next base: position 447,044 of record JASPKZ010007338.1, on the reverse strand, counting down.
AAGCTAACCTTGACCTACCGCACGATATATGCTTAATAGTATAAAAGCAGTAGTTTCATATATTTAATTAAATTCTCTTCTCATTACACAGACGACTGTGATGTTGCTGTCGCAGTTAAACACATAACCAGGGTTACCAACACCAACACCCAAAAAGTGGCTAAAACTGACTCCTAAAAATGGCTAGAAACAATCTAAAACGCAAGTTGTTTCCGTGGTAAAGGTAAAGGTATCCCATTACAGGCCTCAGGAGGCCCTTGATGTCAGCCGGGTTGTCAGCCCTGCGTGACCGTTGTTTCCGTGGAGGAAGCTATATTTTAAAACTTAGAAAATGGAAGAATATAAGAAATGGGGACTGAATATAAATTTACAGAATACAGAATATATGTGTTTGGGAAAGGATGTGGATGACCTCATACTCGAAACAGGGAAAATAAAAAAAAAGTGAATTTTTTTTAATATCTTGGGTCAATAATTACAAGTTTAGGTACCTGTGAGAGAGATGTACAGACTAAAATTGCAATGGCAAAAAAATGCAACTAAAACATTACATGGAATAATTTGGAACAAAAATATTACAAAGGAAACTAAAATGAACATTTTATGGAAGTGAAACGTGGTCTTTGACGGAAGTGCAAAAAAATATAATTAGAACAGTTGAATTTGATTATTTTAGAAGAAGCCTCCAAAAAACAAGACAGGATAAAATAGAAATGAATTCCTTTCAAGAGAAATGAATGTCACCACATCTGTTAAGAGGATTGAAAATCAAATTCTTAAATGGTATGGCCATGTATAAAGAATGGAAAATGAAAGATGGCCAAAAAATATATACCAATGGTCACCCCCTGGAAGAAATAAACGTGGCAGACCAAGATGGAAATGGAAAACCTACGTCAGAACTATACTGGATGATAGGAATTTGGAAGAGGGAGATTGGAACGATAGAGATAAATGGAAACTGAATACGGCAAACCCTATAAATGGGGGAAAGCCGAAGAAGAAGAAGAAGAAAATGGAATCAATCAAGTAGAAATTTATCAATACTTTTTCTTTCAGTCTATTGGAATTGCTCTATTGGAAATCCATCTAAAATACACTAGCTAACTTATGCATCTAATGTCTATAGTATCCTCCTAGAGTTCGGAATCCGTAAAAAGTTAGTTAGACTTATACGAATGTGTCTAAATGGCACAAAGAGTAGGTTGTGTGTAGGCAAACAGTTTTCGGATACTTTTGAAATCCAGAATGGGTTGAAGCAAGGAAATGCACTATCTCCTCTACTATTTAATTTTGTATTGGAGCATGCCATCAAATCTCTAGAGGATGAAGAAGGCCTACAACTCAATGGTATTAATAAGCTGTTAGTTTATGCTGATGATGTAGTACTATTGGATGATGGCGAGGAGATAGCTGAAATCTCCTGAGTTAGCCCATTTGGTTTTATTTTACAATGGACAAATGGATGAAAAAACGTTTATTAAAAAATAATTATTTAAAACCATTAAGTGAAATTGGAATAAAAAACTGTGCGTGATGGAGAAATTCCGAATACAAATTTGAAAACACGATAAAAAAACTGCATTAAGTACAACTATTGGTACTCATGAGACAAAAATCATGTTGACCAGTGTAATTAAATAAAAATAAAAATAGGTAGAAATGGCTAAAGAAATGCGACAAGTGGCCAAAAAAGCTATTAGTGGCTTTTAAAAGAGAATATAGCTACTTCCACCCATAGTAATTCTGTCCGAGGCAAGTCTTTCACTGCAATCATAGCACTTTCATGCTATACTTTGCAGCTTTACTAGAGAACTATAGGTGTGGTAGTTTCCCTTTGCTTTCCACACCGGTGAAGGATGATGATGATGATGGCCGGATCATTTTCGGGGACCTTTGGACCCTAAGCTTCCTGACATTTGTCTTACAGTTGAGGAAAAACCCCGAAAATTACCTAACTCAGGAGCCTGTCCCGACCGGGAATCGCACCCAGGCCCGCTGCGTGACAAGGCAACACGCTACCTCGAGACCACAGCGGTGGATTTATAGCTACTTATGTTTTCAAAATGGCCAGATCTAACCACAAAGTGCCTAAATTGGCAACCCTTCACATATCATCTATCAGCTGCATAATTTTATCAAACTTAGAGTGCTGCCAACTACCGCTAGAGAACAGAAGCGAGCGCTCTGCAATATAGGTCAAGTGGGAGTTTCTGAAAGTGAAACACTTGCAGATCGATAAGCCAAACCAGGAACAAGGTCGCACGGTTCTATTTTAAGCAATTTATTTATTCTAAATTGCGCTAGCTTAGCAATTTCTTTTTGCATTTCCGAGACGAAGAATGCTAATTTACAGTGGCCTTCTAACGTGCCTGACCCTCACCACTAGAGAAGAGTTTGAGTCTAGACAAGGTTGCAGGAGGGATTCTAGAGCTACTGGGAGGAGGAGGGGAAATTCGCAAGGACGACGAGCTGGGAGAGGAACTGAATCGCAGCAAAGGAATGCAAACAGGAAACAAGTATCACAAAATTGTCCCCCCCCCTCCCTAACTCCGTCATGCTACATTCTCCCTAACTTGTGGCTACTATAATATCACGAATGTTATCTTCCCGGAAACTTCAATTCGTGGAACATTTCTTGTGGCTTTTTTCTTTCTTTTTTTTGTCCGTTAATTTTAAGCAGATGTGTGCAACACATGACATGTTATATAGTATATTCGCTGAACACGACTTTTTTATACAGTTCAAGTTTTCACCTGAAACCGGCTTTCAGTTTATGTTACTAAACAGATAAGGACATGCACCATCTCCGTTACTATTCAATTTTGTACTAGAGCATGTTATCAAATTTCTAGGGGATGAAGAAGGCCTACAACTCAATGGTATTAATAAATTGTTAGTTTATGCAGACTATGAAATATTATTAGGTGATAGCGAGGAGATACTAAGAACCAACAAGCACTAAGAAATTGGGGCTGGAAGTAAATATCAATAAAACTATATATATTATAATTATAAAATAACTATATATATATACGCCGTAGCGTAGTGGTTAAGGCACTGAGCTACAAGCCGGAGGGTCGAGGGTTCAAGTCCCGTTGGGGTCAGGATTTTTAAACTGACCCAAACCCTCTGGCGGCACTATGGCCCTGGGGTCGACTCAGCCTCTAACGGAAATGAGTACCAGTCTCTTGTTCTGGGGGTAAAGGCGGCCGTCACGCAGGGCTCACAACCCGGCTGACATAAAGTGCCGATTGTCTAGAAAAGGTGGGAGCCTTAACCTCCTACTACCCCAAGGGCCTCCGGGTCTGTTGTGGGATCACTTTACTTTTATATATATATATATATATTATAATTATAAAATAACTATATATATATATATCATCATCATCATCATCATAGTACATTCACGAATTTAGGCCATTTGTTGACCTGTTTCGGCCTCAAGAGAAACACCATCCAGAAGTCTTTTGAGTGGACGTCCTGGTCTTCTTCTTCCTGCAGGTTGATATCTTAACATTAGTTTGGGTATTCTGTGATCTTCCATTCGATGAACATGTTGTATCCATCTTGACTTATAATCAGAAATTTTGTTTTCTAAAGATTCCATGTGTAATTCTTCTAAGATGTCTTCATTTTTTTTGTGATCTAGTAGTGTGTATCCTGCAGTCCTCCGAAGATATCTCATTTCAGCAGATCTAAGTCTCTGTATATCCTTCTGTTTCAACGTCCATACTTCGCTACCATACAAAAGAGTTGGAAGAGCCAGTGTTTTATACACTTTCAGTCTTGAATGCTTTTGGACTAACTGTGGCTTGAAGATAGAATTTATTAACCCTAAAATTCTTAAAAATTTAGATATTTTTGCATTTACATCCTTTTTTTCTTCATATGAGATATTGCATCCTAGATATGTAAAATTATTCACCTGCTCCAAAATTTTATTGTCCAGTACAATTTTACTTCTGACAGGATCTACACCTTGAAATGCCATAATTTTTGTTTTTTCTGTAGATATCTTTAATCCATATTCTTCTGTAATTTTGTTAAGTTCATACAGACCTTTCTGTAGATTATCTTCGGAATTTGCTATTATTATTTGGTCATCTGCAAACAGTAGGGTGTTTAATTTTCTATTTTCTGATATTCTTATTCCAAATTTATATGTTTTGTTCCAGCAACATATTACTTCATTGATATAAATTGCAAACAGTGTTGGGGATAGGGGGCAGCCTTGTCTCACACCACGATTTATAATTCCTTCTTCAGAAAATCTGTTATTTAATTTAATCTTTATGGTGTTGTCTTTGTAAATATTTTGTATGTTCTGGCCGAAGTAAATTTGGTATATTTCTGTCTTCCAATATATTTAAGAGGTTTGATCTCTTGACTGTGTCGAATGCTTTTTCAAAATCTATGAAAGCAAAATGTGTTTCTAAGTTGAATTCTCTTCTTTTTTCAAGCAATAGTTTAACAGAAAATGCTGAATCAATACAAGATCGTCCTTTCCTAAATCCATTTTGACATTCCATAAGGAATGTTTCACTGAAACTTTTCAATTTTCCATTTAAAATGTCTGCATAAATTTTGTAGCATGTGTTTAACAAACTGATTCCCCTATAGTTGTCCATTTTTCTCTTGTCTCCCTTCTTGAACAGGGGTATAACAATGCTTGTCTTCCATTCTTGTGGTATATCTGCATTTTTGAATACATTATTAAAGAAGGACAACAGTCTTTCATGGAACTGTTTGCCTGCATATTTGTACAATTCAGAATTCAAGCCATCTGTGCCAGTTGCCTTCCCATTTTTTAATTTCTTTAAACTATTGTTCAATTCTTCCAATGATATTATGGAATCTGTCTCATTATTATTTCGGAAAATTGTATCTTCATAGCTATTGTCAGTCCAAAGACTTTTATAATAATTGAAAAAGTCTTCTTTTGTTACTCCGCAATTAATTTTGGTAGATTCTTTAATATCTTTATTCAAATGTTTTAATATTTTGAAGGCATTAGGTTGGAGCTTATGCAAATCTGATTCTAAATGTGTAACAAAATTTAACCATGTTTTCCTATGTCTCTTTCTTATTTCCCTCTTAACAATAGCTCTACAGCGTTTGAATTCTATTTCATTTTCTACTTTCTTTGTGTTCAAATATTTTTTATAAGCTGCATTTTTTTCTTCAATCAATTGTTTTATTTGATCATCCCAGATTTTTAGAGTTCTATTTCTTCTTTGTTGTATATTTACTTTTCCTAAAGTTTCATTAGCTGCATTTTGAATTATCATTTTAATGTTTTTCCATTCTTCTTCGACATCATTACTTTCTGGAGTTGTAGCCATATATTGCTGAATTCTTCTCGAATATAACCATTTAATGCTGTCATCATAAAATAATTTTACCTTGTACTTTTGTTCTATGCTCTGTTGTTGTTTCTTCTTTTTTAACCATCTTGGTGGAAATCTTATTCTTGCTTCTACTAGGTAGTGATCTGAACCAATATCATATCCTCTGTAGGCTCTGACATCGAGAAACAATTTAAAAATCTTATTATTTGCAATGAAATAATCAATGATTGATTTTGAGTCCTGACGATGCCAGGTATACTTATGTATGTTTCTATGATTATAAAAGGTATTCGTTATTTTCAGTTCATTGTAGATAGCAAAATCTGTTAATCTTGTCCCATTCCTATTGCTGGTTGGTTCGCCAAATGTTCCAATATTATTGTTGACTTGAGCATTGCCCACTCTGGCATTTAAATCTCCTATTATGAGAATGTAATCGTTTCTATTAATTTTGCTATAAATTTCTTGTAATATTTTATAAAATTCTTCATTGTCTTCTTCACGGCCTTCCTCTGGTGCATATACTCCAAGAACTGTCAAATTACCTCTATTTATTTTCAGTCGAAGCTCTAATATTCTTTCATTCCAGTAAGTGTAGTGTTGAATTTTATTTCTTATGGTTTTATTAATCCAAATCATTACTCCAGCTTGTCCATGGGTTTTCCTGTCGACACCGCTATATATTTGTACATAATTTTGTGTTTCTTTCGTTCCTTTAAGTTTCTTCTTAGTTTCTGTAGTTACTGCAATATCAATGTTTCTATTTTTAAATATACTGTCTAGTTCCTCTTCTTTTTCATGGATGCTTCGGACATTCCAGGTTGCATATCTTACAATATCATTGTGCCGTTTTCTTTTAACCATATTTCTTTGCTGTGGGTCGTCATATTTCAATTCCTTCTGGCTTTTTTCGTGTTGAGACTTGAAAGTAGTTTTGAAGTTCCTTAGGACAGGTTACTGGCCCGACGCTAAGTAGTCCAGTGGTAGGGCTGCTACCTTTTAGTCTCTGGACAGACATTAGGATACCGCATTTACTCAGTACCTGATGGAACGGTTATACCGCCGTGTCTCGGTCCTCAGAGCCTCGTTTGTGAAAACAGGTTGTACCACGAGAAGGTGAGGATGAGAATTGGGTAGGAGAGGTTATACACACGTCACTACCCCTTACAACCCATATATATATCATCTTCAAGGTAAGGGCCTGTTGGCCCGTTCCGCTCCCCGGTGCACTATATGCTGCAGGCGCAAGTCGTCTTTCCAACGACGTTTTGGTCTTCCTACATTTCTTCGGCCTAGAGGCCTATAATGAAGCAGCTGTTTTGATAAACGATTATTTGGCATTCTTTGTATATGTTCAAACCAATTATGTTTATTTCTGTGTATTCTCTCGTTGTAATTCATCTCTGATATCTTTACTTCTCTTTTGATCTCTTAGAGATACACCTGGAACTGATCTGAGAAATCTCATTTCTATTGTCTCAATTTTATTTTTATCAGAGATGGTTAAAGGCTATATATATATATATATATCCAAAATTATTGCTAAATTATAAACCACGCGGAAGGAGAAATGTTGGACGCCCATACAGAAGGTGGTCTGGGCAATTTTAACAATTCTAGCTTTCATGAAATCGGAACCAGCCAACAGGCTTAATCCTTGGATGATGAAGAAGAAGAAAAATAACTGTATATATCCCGGTTCACATATTAATTTTTCTTTCATGATACACACACACACACGAGAGCTATATATATATATATATATATATATATATATACATATATCATCATCGGTTGATTAATGTCTTTGACACCGTCTGATTCCTAATATCCAATTTTGTCGGTCCATCCAATCTCCTGGTTGTAGATGTTTTTCCTCCATGAATAAACATTCCCTGACTCCAGAAGGTTTTAGGTCTTCCTCTGCTTCGTCTTCCCTCAGGTTTCCATTCCAAAACAGATTTTGGTAGTCGATCCTCTTCCATTCGCTGGACATGTCCGTACATCTTAATTGCTGAGTTTTAATATAATCTAAAATAGTGTCTTCAATCTTCATTTTCTCCCTTATAACTGAGTTCCTATTTTTTTCTCTTCTTGACATGCTTGCTGCCCTTCGTATAAAATCCATTTCCTTTGCCAAAAGATACTTATTTGTTTTTGTTGTTAATGGCCAAAGTTCTGCTCCATAAGTAATGATGCTTTTAACAATTGTATGATATATATTCATTTTATTTGTATTACTTATATTTTTATCTCACAATATTCCATTGAGGCAAGAAATTGCAAATTTTCCTTTATTATTTCTATTTCTTATTTTCTCTTCATAACTCCCAGTTATATATATATATATAAAGTAAAGTAAAGTATTCCCACTACAGGCCTCAGGAGGCCCTTGGGGTAGAGGGAGGTTAAGGCTCCCACTTTTTCTTGACAATCGGCACTTGATGTCAGCCGGGTTGTCAGCCCTGCGTGACGGCCGCCTTTACCCCCAGAACAAGCGTCTGGTACTCATTTCCGTTAGAGGCTGAGTCGACCCCAGGGCCATAGTGCCGCCAGAAGGTTTGGGTCAGTTTAAAAATCCTGACCCCACCGGGACTTGAACCCTCGACCTTCCGGCTTGTAGCGCAGTGCCTTAACCACTACGCTACATATATATATATATATATATATATACATGTGTGTGTGAATTTATTTAAGTTATTTATTTATGTTTATACAATCACACATATCATTATATAATGAAAATGAACACTTAATGACAAATGACGTAAATTTTGAAGAAGTGGTTGAATTAAAATGCCTAATTAACTAAATCGCTTTCAGTATAAACCCATAGGTTCACGGCCGCGCGAAAATAAGTTCTCCATACACCCCTATCCTGAACTGTTTTCCAATCATCTCCTGTATAATCTATTTTCCTCAAATCATGGTTAATGTTATTCCCCTAACTCATCCTTGGCCTGCCTACTGGGCGCTTTCTCTCTGATTTTCCTACAAGGAGCTTCCATGCCCCTTTTTCATTCCCCATTCATGCCACATGTCCTGCCCATCGCAGTCTACGAGACTAACTGTTCTTATTACATTAGTTTTCTTACAAAGAACACGTAGCTCGCTGTTAATAGTCTTCTCCATTCGTCTATCTGTTTATCTCTCTTTTGTCCAAATATTTTCCCCGAGAGCTATGCCAGCGGTGGTCTGGTATTAGTCGTTCAAAATATATCTGCAGGCGGACGCATCGCGAAGCACTTCTTGTTGCTACACTTGACGTAATAAGGCAGTGTACAGTGGAGAAAGAATTACAGTTGCCTTTTAATAGCACTTGTAACCACATCGTTCGCTCTTGAACAGTGATTTCGTGTCGATACAACAATTTGTATTATAGACCTATGTTTGTATTGTGTAAGTATGGAGATGCCTAAAAGTCTCCAAGAAAAATGATTAATTCACAACTCAGAAAGATAATTTACATATTGCAATGTGCACCGCTAACAAACTTTCTACTATACCTGCACTGTCAGCGTCCCACGTCCCATTCCCTCTGCACTTCATAGTTAGCAGTGTCACGTGTTATATACCTGCATAAACACGACTGCAGGGCCCTCCGTCAACAACTGCGCTTACTCCTTAAACGGGTAACAGTTATGATCCTTGCCTCTAGTCCCGATGGTAGCGGTTTTAAACCCGGCCGGGATCGATATATTTTTTAGGATGGAAAAATCCAAGGAACAAGTCCTCCGGGAGGGAATTTAAGCCGTGGGTCTGAAGACTTTCTGGCTCGTTAAAGAACCACAAGCCTGAATAAAAATGCAGCTGTTAAAATTTAACCGACCTTCATCCATCCAAGTAATATATTACTTGACGATTTTATTATTAATTTAACACTTCTCGTTGAAGGATAAATTATATTTGAAGAGAAAAATTTTCGCCTAGACCGGGACTCGAACCCGGAAAGCCAAGGGTCCCGGGTTCGAGTCCCGGTCTAGGCGAAAATTTTTCTCTTCAAATATAATATATTACTTGCTACTAGATGTCTCATAGACATGATATCCACATGTCACTCGTTGACACCTTTAGGCAAATGAGCTTAACTAAATTAGCATGGTTAAAAATCCACTGGGAATCACCCCTGTCCCCAAGCGGAAGTATGGGATATACGTGTATATAATGAGTTTATTAACAAGCATGCTTCAATACAAAACTGTAATACTATATGCTAAATATTTACATATATTTACATTAATTTCCTTTTATACTAAATATAATACTAGGTCGTTCAATAAATAATGCAAAAAAAAAAGTAAAGTGATCCCACAACAGGCCCGGAGGCCCTTGGGGTAATAGGAGGTTAAGGCTCCCACTTTTTCTAGACAATCGCCACTTTGTCAGCCGGGTTGTCAGCCCTGCGTGACCGCCGCCTTTACCCCCAGAGCAAGCGTCTGGTACTCATTTCCGTTAGAGGCTGAGTCGACCCCAGGGCCATAGTGCCGCCAGAGGGTTTGGGTCAGTTTAAAAATCCTGACCCCAACGGGACTTGAACCCTCGACCATCTGGCTTGTAGCTCAGTGCCTTAACCACTACGCTACGGCGTGCCCCTCAATAAATAATGCATATAATTTTATTTATCGATTGCCTTTCATTGGAAATAAACGAAACTTCACAGAACGTATTACTCGACCATCTTAACTTTTTAGCCGGTGAGGGGAAGTAATGGCGCTAGTGTTGAAGAGGAGAAAAGTGTATCCTTCCACCGTTGGTACAAGCGAATGACTGGGCAAGTGGTATAATCAGTGGCAAAATATAGTGGTAGACCTACTTGAAATAGGAGATGAAATTAATGAAAGATCATCGGAGGTTGTATGCCTGCGGGTTTCTGGAAAATGTGACGTACAGAGAAATTAAATCAGTACTGACGTCCAACAACTGTCTGGCGGACTTAAATGTGTATATACTGTGAATATAGGATCTAACTTTAGCACTTTAGATTGTCACAAACAACTGATTACACACGACTCACGATAATAAATACTGTCACTGCGACCTGAGACAAGGGTCTACTACCTCCAACCCCTACTCGCACTTACCACATTTTTTTTAGTTCCCAGTTTTTCCGCATTGAAAGTTAACGTTGTCGAGTAATATCTTCAAACCTTCCTTTATAACGTCACGAAGTTTGATTATTTTCCAACAGATGGCTGTGATGTACTTTAGTTTTAAAATGGCAACTGCTCGAGAAACTCATACAAAGCAGAGAGCTGTGATTGTATTTATTTCTGCGGAGCGGAAGATCATTTCAAACATTCACAGACGCTTACAAAATGTCTATGTGCATCAAGTAGTGGATAGGAGTACTGTCAATCGTTGGGTCAGCAGAATGTCAGCGGCTGAACGAGGTAAAGCAAGACTGTCAGATCCCCCTGATCTTCAATCACAGCTCTCTACTCTGTACATGCTTCACGAGCAGCCGCCATTTTAAAACTAAAGTACATCACAGCCATCTGTCGGAAAGCAATGAAAATTCGTGACATTGTAAAGGAAGAACTGAAGATACATTCTGTTAAGTTTCGTTTATTTGCAATGAAAATCAATCGAAAACTAAAATTATGTATATTATTTATTGGAATCCTACTATATTGGTTTCTATATTCTATTTACAAAGTATAAAATTCATACTTTTAATGAAATTAATAAAATGTCTTGTGTTACTCTGCATTACTTGAGATATTTATTTATTTATATGAGTGTAAGAAAGAGAGAGAGAGAAAATGCAATTTTAGAACGAAATTCGGCATATAGGCCTAGCAATCAATTAAGTATATAAATTAAGATAGAGTTCATAACTAGCAAAATCGAACCACTGGGTGTGGAAGTTAATCTGATGAAAATAACAAAAAAATGCTCCAGCGGCTGGAATTTTCGATTTTTCACAACTAAACTCGGTATATGCCACTAAAATAGAGCAAGGAGTTCGACCAATAGGAGTGGGAGTTTACTTTCAAATCGTATTTTAAAAATCCTCTAGCATACGCCATATTTGTTTTCTCGCAACGTAACCGGATACGTTTAATTAAAGTGATGCATGTGTATTCCGTAAATCAGCAACATCGGACCATGTATTCTACTTGATGGGGATTTCGCTGAGCTTGCGGTGTCTTGCGTCTATGTAGTCATGCAGATAGATTGTAAGGTTTATCGGAAGCTAACATATTCCCACAATAATATTCATAAGTGATGCCACGAGTGATTTCCAATTTATCTAGAGAATTTGGAAATCAAGAGTGGCATTTGTTAGGACTATTTAACGAATAAAATTAAGCTGTTTACTCACAAATAATTATTTAAATATAGTTATTTTAAAATATTTATATATTTAATGTAAACGGCGATGTTTGAACACAAATGAGAAATGTTTGTTTATGTTTCGTTTGTTCATCACTGCAACTTCACCATTCTATTTATTGCCAAATAGGATCGCAATATTGTAAGAATGCACCCTAGTGGAGAAAAAATGAAACACATCAAACTGTATACTATAATCAACATTATAGGTTATTAATTTACTTTTTTCGGAAACAACTCAGTGAAATCAGTATTTAAAAACACAATTATTGATCACACAATTATCAAATATATAGGTCGAAGGAATCTGTTCATTATTTGCTATATTCAAGGTATTTGTTAGAGAGTCAGTCTGATCTGTTCAGAATATTAAAAAGGAGGAGCTTTCTTTATTTTGGTAATCAAAATTCGATAATTATTGAAGTGAAACACGACTGTGATTGGTTGTAAAATAAAATTCATTGAAACGTGACTGGTCACTGATTCCTATTTGGGGCAGGAGTTAAAAGGTCACCATTATCAGAGTCAGAGTTCTGTTATACCTGACTCCTTGCTGGACTACCAACAGCGGCAAGGCTCGTCCCCGGGTGGCGAATAGGAGAACGATCGGTGAAAAAGTCTGTCCTCACGGCTAAGTCAAGGTCGACTCGCGGATCATTTGTGGAGTCGTTAGGAGGTGAACGATCTGGCGCAATTAGAACTCAACTTATTGTGGAGTATTACTCCGCGCTAAGGATGCAAACGATACATCGATGTTTTCATGTATCGTTCATGAACATCGATGTTAAAACTCCTAACATCGATGATACATTGGTATTTTATGAACGATGTTTTATGAACGATATTTTGTCACGCCTAGCGCCAACTATTGTATTATTTTCGCTGCTAGTTCGCTTCCTCAGCCAAAAAGCAGATGCTTTAGAAATGTCGGATGACATGAAAGCTTTATCTCCTGGGTTGTATAAACTGGCGATGATATATTTGCCTATCATAGCAACGTCCGTGTCCTGTGAACGGCTGTTTTCAAAGGCTGGGGTTATGATTACCCAAGAATGAAAACGCTTACTGGGCACAAGATTATCAAAATTGTTGTTTTTAAATTCTGTTTTGCGAAATAAATAATTAATAAACATGTTCAACATTATTTTGTGTTTTTTTTTAATTGTATTCCCAAAACATCGAAAAAACATCGATATATCGTTCACAAACATCGATGTTTCGGACATCGATATTTTAATTTTGAAAACATCGATGTTCTAACATCGATGATTTTTTTGAGCGATGTTGCATCCCTACTCCGCGCTGCACCTACATCAGGGTCATCTGGGCCCATGCCTCCACCCCTTGGGATACCTCGGTCAAAGATCATATTCCCAGTATCTTGTCCTCCCTATCTATTCGCGTCCACGTTCAAGATTTCTCGGCCTTAAACCAACACCTCAGGGAGAAGGTGTTGGAGTCGCAACTTCAGGGAAATTGCTGAACTACATAGTACGTCAGGTCGCTCATTTCTGACGACCCCACAGTTGGTCCACGGGCTTCTCGAGCCTAGCCGGGAGGACTGCTGTCGCAGATCCACCGACCGTTCCCCTGTTCTACCTCCAGGGACGCATCCTGCAGCCGTTGTGAGACCGGCTAGGGCTTGAATCCTCAAGCCCCGCAATGTGAGACTTTAGTACATCCAGGTGCTCATCTCCTGGTGACCCCACAGTTTCCTACATCAGGGTCAGAAGACATCGAGTGGCGAACAGGGACTTCGGGACAAATCTTAAGATATTTTCTTCCAAGCTGTCATAAATCTATCTGCCCAAGCCGCCACTAATGTAGAGATCATTGAACAAAAGCTACATGCCGACAAAACCCTCTTTATCGTCACTGAAATGTTTTGAAGTTATCACAGTTTCTCTTTTAAGTATGTTTCCACAGTTTTTGTCAGTATTTATTCACATACTGGGAAAGACGGCAAATCTGTCAACAATATTTTCGTCACATGCTTACAAGGGTGTGAATTGAAAGGGAGCGCTGGAAAGAGAGTAGACCTATTTTAAAACTTGTCTTTCACAATATGATCGGTGCATCTGCTCGTCAGTCCTCAGGGCTAAGTCCGATGGACATGTGTACCATTTGTGTGGTCGGCATGAGATGAGCGCCCTGATGCACAATGTTGCTTATTGTTGGAGTTTGATGCCACTCTGTGCTGGTCAGAATGCGTCCCGGAATAAGTCAGTGGAACTGGGAGGCATTTTAATGTTAGCAGTCCTCCCGACTAAGTGTGATTGACACGTGGATCAACTGTGGGGTCGTCAGGGGGAGTATTCTGGTGTACTATTAGCTCAACCAACTCACCGAAATGTGTTATAAAGCCTCAGAACTTGGAGTGGTGTTGCCTGAAAGTGGAGAAAGGAAACGCCAACAGCTGTCATGGCTGTTATTACACGTTTAAGGAGTAAGGTGTTTGTTTAACTATATAAGAACTAAACCTTAGGTGGGTGTACGTCTTCGGAAACGGACCACAGCGAAAACTCTGTTTAATTATATAAGAACTAAACATGTGATTCGAACTTATCATTCCTTGATAATGACATGTGGGATCATGCCGAAACGTCGGAATCAGTGGCCAGAGGCCGAACTTGAATCCAAAACGCGGAAAACCCAAGAAAAGGTTCTTATATATATATATATATATATTCCTGTGGTTCCCCATGGTCTGGTATTTAGGCTACGTTTAGGCTAAGAGCTCTCCTGGCGCTTCATTATCATTTATCACCCATCATATCATCGGGGTAACGTAACTCCGCCTTCTAGGCGCCCCAACTTCAGAAGTGGGTTACAATTAAGCCAATGTCAGAAGAGAACACCAGAAATGTCGAAATGACAACCTGGAACATTGAACAAATAAAAAAGAATAACAGTTGAATTTTGGTGAAGTTTTAATATCAATACGATACCATGTGTCCCGCGCCGTAGCCGAGCGGTTAAGGTAGGAAGCCTTGGCGGGACTTGCGCTGGTTCGAGTCTCCATGGGGGAAGAAATTTTCTCATGGTATTTCGGCCAGTATGGGACCGGTGCCCACCCAGCATCGTGAGGCAATTGGGTAGCTACAATAAGTAGCGGCTCCAGGTTGAGGAACCAGCTGGGGGACTCGACATGTTAACCACATGTCACCCCTACACTGGCTGTTGATCATCTACCTCTGTGATTGACACATGTGGATGTGAAGGGCCAGCAGCCGGCTGGTAAAAGGGCAACCGCTGAAAAGTGGAAAGACCCTCAATCGGAATCGGAATCGGACGATACCATGCCGTGATTTTAACAATATTTCACAGAAAAGTGCAAATCGTTCAACAGATTATCAAAACACTAATTAAAACATGTATACATTTATTAATATTTACATTGAAACAGAATAATCGTCGGATTAATCTTCTCCGTTCTGGTAAAAGTTTATTTTATAACGTTGGAGTACGGTTTACTGTTTGAACTTCTGTTTACATCAACACAGATGAAATAGTAATAAAATTTTATAACATGTTTGCGTTTAATATACAACGGATGCAGAAAATGACGTCAGTACACGTTTCCACAGACCGTCCCACTATCATCTCATTGCACTTGTTGCCCCCTCCCATCCTCAAACTCATCTACAAAGTCAGGGTTACCTAGCTTCATCTTTGCCTAGATCTAACAGGTGCACAATTAATAATGTGTCAAGAAACAAACTTGCTTCGTGCGTTTTATAGCGTGCAACAGAAAGTAAAACTAAAATATCTCGAAAAAAATGTGATGAAATGTGATATAATTGCAAGTATTTATCAATTATTTTATTAACTAACTCGTTGACACTAAGAAATTAGGACTGGAAGTAAACATCAATAAAACTAAATATATGGGCACACGTAGAAATACATTATATAATGGAAATGGACAGCTAATGACAAATGAGGGAAATTTTGAGGAAGTGTCTAAATTCAAATACCTAGGAATAATAATCACAAATAGGAATGAGATGCACAAAGAAATTAAACATAGGCTCAATTCTGGAAATGCGTGCTATTATGCATTGCAGAGACTCTTGATGTCCCAACTCCTTTCAAAAAACGTTACACTGAAAATATATAAAACTATTATTCTACCAGTTATATTATATGGGTGCGAAACATGGACTCTTACTTTAAGGGAGGAAAGGAGATTACAAGTATTCGAGAATAAAGTACTTAGGAAAATGTTTGGACCAAAGAGAGATGAACAGACAGGTGAATGGAGAAGACTACCTAACAATGAATTACATGGTCTTTATAGGAAGCCAGATATAATAAGAACAGTTGTCTCATAGACTGCGATGGACAGGACATGTTGCACGTATGAAGAATGAAATACTTGTATGGAAGCTTCTTGTAGGAAAGCCAGAGGGAAAACGCCCAGTTGGTAGACCAAGAATGAGGTGGGAGAATAACATTAACTATGATTTGAGGGGAAGTAGATTATACAGGGAATGATTGGAAAGCATTAGCTCAGGATAGTGATGTATGGAGAGCTTATGTCCGCGCGGCCATGAACTTACGGGTTTGATAGTGCACGTGAGTAAGTAAGTAACTCGTCACTAGGTTCGTGGCTGCGAGGACCTAAACTCCCCGTAAATCCCTATCCTAAACCAATGCTTTCCGATCATTCCCTGTATAATCCAGTTCCCTCAAAACATGGTTAATATTATTCTCTCAACTCATTCTTGGCCTACCTACTCAGCGCTTTTCTTCTGGTATCCTACAAGAAATTTCCATGTTTTTCTTTTAACAAACTAAATATATAATATTATATTATAAAGGGGGGCAGAGGGTAATTGTGGTTTCCGGATCTTTGATCTGGTAAAAAACCCCTGATGGAACTGATATTTAACCTCTGGGGTGAATTTCGGTGAAGTCCGGAGGGTCTAACTTAGCCATATCCACTCTCCTCGCCTCCAATTTAGGGCCCCTCGGGACCTTCTTAAGATCTTTTACGAATTTAAGATGCAAAAGAGAGAGTGGGGTGTGGAAAGAAACGGGAAGCTACCACACCTATATATCCCTAGTAAAGCTGCAAACATGGCTGGTGAGTATTTCCACGGTAGTTAAGGAAAGGGTGGAGAATGCTGAGTTTGCAGAGAAAGACCTGCTCTTGAGCAGAACACTATGAATGAATATTATAAAGAGAAAAGACAGGCGAATGGAGAACACTAATTAACAGTGATATAGGCTATATCATCTGTATGTGAATCCAGATATAATAATAATAATAATAATAATAATAATAATAATAATAATAGTTAAGTCGAGTAGACTGCGATGGGCAGAACACGAACGAATGGGGAATGAAAGAGAGGTATGGAACTTATAGCAGTTTTAAGTAGAAATAAAAATACCCATAATAATAAATTCCACTTCTTAAATTTTTTAAACGTATTCCTCATTCACCCCTTCCTAACCGCGGCCGGCCTTAAATTCTGTCCAGTAATGGCTATTACTCACCCAAGTCAAACCTGCATGCGGAAAATATGCTAGGAATGTGCTGTCGACACTCTTTCTTCTCTTACTATACTAGGATGAAGAATGTCGGTAAATTTTACTTAGAGGCCTCTTTATTCAGACTTAAGGTTCTTTTACAAGCCTGGAAATCTTCAGACTCGGGACCCACGGCTTAAAGTCCCTCCCGGAGGACTTGCTACTTGGATGTTTTCCATCCTAAAAAAATCTATCGACCCCGGCCGGGTTGAACCTGCGACCTTCATATCAGAGGCAACTTACTAGAAGATAATTAATTTACGATAATCTTAATCTAGGCGACTCCGTGGCGCAAGCGGTTAGACGCTCGCCTCTCACCTCTGGGGTCCCGAGAGCGAGTCTCTGTCACTCCATGTGGGTTTCGTGGTGGACGAAACGGAGCTTGAACAGGGTTTTCTCGGGGTTTCTCCCGTTTTATCCTGCCACAAATTTCATTCCACCATTTCTCCATACTCATCACATCCATTTCGGATGGCCTTAACTTTGCCAGCTAAAATAAAGCATTATTATTATTATTATTATTATTATTATTATTATTATTATTACTACTATTATTATCATCATCATTATTATTTCGTTTCATTTCGCTCATCCGCCCCTGTGACAGTGCGTCAGGCGTGGTCGGCCGGCACCCGTGTAGTTCACAGACCTCATCTCATCTCATCCCTCGAACTGATCCAGAGTTGGACACGAGTTGAGAATAATCTTAACCTCTGTCTCCCATTTGACCATTCTAATGACTTACAGCAGTTTTAACTAGAAATAAGGGTTTTAATTTCCGAGATTCTGTAAAACACTTCACAAACGTGCGTTGTACATTATTTTTTGCGCGATGGTGTTTTCAAAATAATAAATAATAGTAAAATAATAACATCTTGGACATATTTTCGTTCATTATAAACAATTGACCAACGTTAACATGTGGGCGATGTTTATTAATTGAAACAACAGGAGGCCGTGAGACCAATTTAGTGATAAAATGGCGGCAAGTACGTATTTATTGTTTTATATTGTTTAAAATAGTCCACCGCTGTGGGCTCGAGGTAGCGTGCTGACTTGTCACGCAGCGGGCCCGGGTTCGATCTCTGGTCGGGACAAATTTCCCGGGTGAGTTTTTTTTTCGGTGTTTACCCTCACCTGTAAGATAAATGTCAGGAAACTTTAGGCCCAAACGGTCCCTGAACACCATCTGGCCATCAACATCATATTCGTCTAATTAGATTACGTTTAGTTTAAGGCCACTGCTGGACCACTATCATCAACTCACATATCATCGGGGCAGCGTAACCCCGCATTCCAGGCTCAAACCTCAGAAGTGGGTTACAAGTACGTCATGCCAGGAGAAATATGGAAATGACAACCTGGGGCATTTGAAAAAAAAATATAGGGGCCTATATTGTTTCAAATAAAGTCCAGTTCATTTAAAATGCAGTGGTTTGTTCCGTATAATGTATATTAACACTACCTTTTGGATACTTTTTATATATAGGCCTACATTGTACGTAGTATACATAGAGGGCAGTGGTTTTACTTCCCGCACGCGTGTTTGTAATATGTGATATTAAAGTACAGTTATTTTATTACAGTATAGTTATTTAGGTTGGCAACACAGAAATATAGGAAGTTGAATTTTCAATCAGGTCGCCATTGCTGTAAGTACGACAGAACGCACTATCGCGCAAAAATACTTCTTCTTCTTAAACTTAATTTGTAGGATTTTCATCCTGTTTATTTCCAAAATCACTCCTCGGAGGAAGACGTATTGGATGTGCATGCACTGTTTATCCATCTCTTGGCTGGTCTTCCTCTTGTTCTTCTCCCGTCCATTGGTCTATCTTCTTTAGCTCTTTTTGCAAGTCGGTTGTCTTCCATTCTTTCTATATGACCCTTCCAATATTTTCGCCTGTCTATAATAAATTTGATTATGTGTTAAATATAACATTTGTCCCTAATTTCTGTGTTATGTATTTTATCAAATAATGTTTTCCCCTGAATAGTTCTTAAGATTTTCATTTCACATGTGCTTATTATTTGTTTAGTTTTTGTTGTATCAGCCCTAGTTTCTGCTCCATATATCGATAACTATATGCGAACTATCGTTTTGTATATGAGGGTTCTGCTTGTTGCGTCAAATTCAATCCTTCGTATATCCTGATATTTGTGCTGCTTTATCAGTTTGTTTCTCTTACTTATTTTATTAAATGTTTAGTGTTTGTTATTAATGCACCTAAATAAATAAATTCCGATACTTGTTCTATAATTTTTCTTTCCACTTCTAATTTGCATCTTACTGGTTCTTTTCACATTGTTAAGCATTTTGTCTTACTTGTATTAATTTCCCTATTGTATTTTCTGGCATTTATATTAAATTGATGTAAAAATCTTTGTAAATTATCTTCAGATTCTGAAAGGAGAACATCACTTGCGTAACATATTAAGTGAAATCTAGTGTTTCCCATTTTAAACCCAAACGTGGTGGTATGTTTTCAATAATTTTATCCATTATAACATTAAATAAGAATGGACTTAAAGAGTCACCTGCCTGATGCCCTTTGTGAGCGTTATTTTTTCAGTTTGCTGTTCTTTTACTTTGATTACTGTTTTGCAGTCTGTGTTAATTGATATTATTGCTCTAATCAGTTTATTAGGAATTTCGTTCTCTCTCAAGATATGTACAAGTGAAGAAGTAGATACTCGTATCTTTGCCCCACGTTGTGGTGACAATATGAAGAAGTAATTCTCTTCATGCCCGATGTTGTAGTAACATTTTGAAGAAGGATTGGTGTCCCAAAAAAAAAAAAAAAAAAAAAAAATTACTTGTTCAGGTTGGGTTTAATTTTCGGTAGAGCCGGATTCTCTTCTTAGGGTCGGAAATTGGTACACTGGAAAGGAAAACGCTTTAAAATCACTAAAAACTGTTTCTTGTAGAAATAATTGAAAATTTATTCATTTCTTAATTTTCCAGCAGATTAAGTAAATGTAGGTGGTATTATTATTCACCGTCAATTAAAAAATAAATTATTTTCCTTTCTTAAATCAATTATTCTTCTTGTATTAAATATTACATTTTATCAGGAGAGCTCTTCTTTTTACTTCTATCTTTGATGAAAATTGTATGCAGAATGACTAATGTAATTCTTTTATAATTTTTCTTCTTCCTTCCAAGTATTAGGCCAAGGCCTGTTACCATCCTATAGAAAATTTTCCCTCCAGCGTTTGAGGGAAATTCTCGTATAAGACTTGAAAGCATAATAATAGTCCCTTCGATTGGTTGCTGGCCAAAGGAAGGCAAGACCAGTGATGGGGCTGCCATCTTATAGCCTCTGGTCAGGCTTTTCTGGAGAAGAAAAGAAAATAAAGGAAAGAAGAAATGGAAGAAAGGAAAGACTCCCTAGCCCTCGGATGCCCTAACAGCGTCGGCGTCAAAAAAACAAGAGTTAACCAAGAGAGGTTAGATAGTAAAGTTAAAAGAGTGCAAAACACAAGTAAGTGGAAGAAATGTTTTGCACAGCTTGGGCACCTTGTGGTCGCAATCCACATATCCCCTAGATGAGGACCCCTGAGGGGTTTTATAATTTTTAAAGAACATTATTACATCACATGATGTTATATTTAAATTCTATTGGTTAATAGTTCTTTAAATATAAGGTTTACATCGATTTGTTAAATACGAAAGTTAATTGATTTAACACCCAATCAGAGTTTAGTTTACTTTCATTTAAGAATATGAAGTTAAGCAGGTGTTCTTATTACAGTTATAACAGAAGGATTTATAATTTTGACAACAATGACTTAAAACAATTTTAAAAGCATTATTTACAAAACTGTTATGTAGTACAATTTCTTTAATTGTTACTGAAACATTTTTATTCAACAATAACCAACAATGAATTATTTAGATGTTTTTCTTTATTTAAGTTATATTTAAATATTAAAAGAATTTTAAAATACAAAATTATTAACTTTAACTTTCATATTTATTATAATATTAAAATTCTGCTTTACAACATACCCATAATAATAAATTCCACTGCTTCAATTTGTTCAAACGTATTCTTCATCCCCCTTTCCTAACCGCGGTCGACCTTAAATTCTGTCAAGCGATGGCTAACAATGATATGATAAAGTATGGCATTCTGCTGGTGACTGTACGCAGACATTGGAAAGAGAAAGATTCATGCTGCAGGCAAAAGATGAATTTACATTTTTGCGGGCATCGTTATTGTGTCTTAACATCGGCAATTAACCCTTTCAGTTCCAACGTCCCCTATCAAGGACACCACTTTGTTTAATTACTGCTATTAGATGACAAAGTTGTTCCTCCCAAAATGTTTATACTATTCTCTGATGATGTAGTACTATTGGCCGATAGCGAGGAGATACTAAAGAACAACACGCACACACTATTGAGTAACACTAAGAAATTGAGACTGGAAGTAAATATATGGCCACACGTAGAAATACATTATATAATGGAAATGGACAGCTAATGACAAATGAGGGAAATTTTGAGGAAGTGGCTGAATTCAAATACCTAGGAATAATAATCACAAATAGGAATGAGATGCACGAAGAAATTAAACAGAGGCTCAATTCTGGAAATGCGTGCTATCATGCATTGCAGAGACTCTTGATGTCCCAACTCCTTTAAAAAAAACGTTAAACTGAAAATATATAAAACTATTATTCTACCAGTTATATTATATGGGTGCGAAACATGGATTCTTACTTTAAGGGAGGGAAGGAGATTACAAGTATTTGAGAATAAAGTACTCAGAAAAATTTTTGGACCAAAGAGAGATGAACAGACAGGTGAATGGAGAAGACTACATAACAAAGACCTACATGGTCTTTATAAGAAGCCAGATATAATAAGAACAGTTAAGTCTCGTAGACTGCGATGGGCAGGACATGTTGCACGTATGGGGAATGAAAGACGTGCATGGAAGCTTCTTGTAGGAAAGCCAGAGGGAAAACGCCCAGTTGGTAGACCAAGAATGAGGTGGGAGAATAACATTAACTATGATTTGAGGGAAGTAGATAATACAGAGAATGATTGGTAAGCATTAGCTCAGGATAGGGATGTATGGAGAGCTTATGTCCGCGCGAGGCCATGAACCTACGGGTTCGATAGTGCCAGTGAGTAAGTAAGTAAGTAATCAAGTGTCCCCATGAAATATACAAGGCGGTCGCGGTGGACTAGTGGTTATGCTCCTTGCCTCTGGTCCTGAGGGTCGCGGATCCAAACCCGGCCGAAGTCGATGTATTTTTATGATGGGAAAATCCAAGAAGCAAGTCTTTCGGGCGGGGCTTTAAGCCATGGGTTCCGAATCTGGATTTTCAGACACGTTAGAGAACCTTAGGCCTGAATAAAGAGGCCTCTAAGTGAAATTTACCGGCCTTCATCATCCTAATAATACCTTAGTTGCTTACTAGATGTCTCATTGTGTCGGTATGTTTACTGCATACTATTCTTGACATCTGTAGGGAAATAAGCATAACTAAATTAACTTGGTATAGAAACTCCTGACAAAGAAGAGGTTAATTGGAAATGTACCAAGCCGTTATTCTGCTTTCATGTTATCTTTTTAGTGTCCATGCTTCACTACCATAGGTCAACACTGGTCTAGCCAAAGTGTTATATAAACGTAATCTGGTGTTTTTTTTGTACAGCATAACTTGATTAATAATTCCCAAACTTTTATTATAACTAGTAATTTTTTCAGGGATATCCTTTTCATCCCAGATAGAGAGAGAGATTATATCCAAGATATTTAAACTGACTATTTAACTCATGCCCCAAATGGGAGTCAAAGACCAATCACGTTTCAATGATTTCTCTTTTACAACCAATCACAGTCGCGTTTCAAGAAATATTTATCAATATTAAATTTACCATATTAAAGAAAGCTCCTCCTTTTTAATATTCTGAACAGGTCGGACCATTATTTTGCAGTGACTCAGCCTGTAAGAAATACGGCTACCAGGTTGTATGTATAGTGCATAGATGTCAACACATAGCGCTTGTAGGAGTTAATATAAAACATTTGTAGCAATTTATTATACCACCAAAAGAAGAGACCACTGTTTGCACTTTCTTAAATGTATTTTTCCCCAGGTAATAATCCAGAAAAATATAATTGTCATATTTACATCATACGACATCAGAAATGAATTAATATACAGTTTGATGTGTTTCATTTTTTCTCCACTAGAGAGCATTCTTACAATATTGCGTTCCTTTGGCAATAAATAGTATGATCTGGTTGCAGTGATAAACAAAAGAAGCAGATGAAGCGTACCTATCGTTTCTCATTTGTTTTCAAACATCGCCGTTTACATTAAATATATAAATATTTAAAAATAACTATAGTTAAATAATGATTTGTGAGTAAACAGCTTAATTTTATTCGTTAAATAGTCCTAACAAATGCCACTCTTAATTTCCAAATTCTCTACATAAATTCACTCCTCACTTCGTGAGTCGTGAATTTATCGATAATTTGGAAATCACTCGTGGCATTACTTATGATTAGATCTCTCTAAAAGTTTATTCTGGAGACAGATTTTACTTTGTATGGGGTTCTTCCCATGAAATGCCATAATTTTAGTTTTGTTAATTGATATTTCCATATTAAATTTGGCAGCTATTTTTTGTAAATTAAAATGTATCGTTGCAATCATTTTCGGAAAGTGCCAGAAGAGCTAAATCGTCTGCAAAAAGAATAGCAAAATGTTTCCATGCCCCTCTTTCATTACCCATTCGTACCAAGATGAAAAGTTATAAAAATTAATTCAAGAAAATGATAATAAAGATGGAAATAATAATATCTCAACAAGAGAATTCCGGTTTCATGTAAGAAAAATGAGAGAGAAAGAAAAAATTACAAAAGTCAATGAGCCATACAGTATTGCGGACCTGAAAATAGGTAATCATGATGCAGACGATTATGGGTTCGACTCAAGCTGGAGGCGGATGATTTGTATACTTCGTGAATTATTTTTATAAAGATACACTTTCTCGTGCAAATCTTAGGATAATATATTTACCTCCCTCTCATGTACAATAAATATTTTACTTTCTTAAGTTTCTTTTAAATTTAAATGTGATGTCATCTGTATAAATATCGTTAGAACAAAACTTAAAAAAAAAAGCTCGTTTAAGTAACGTGATGCTAAGAATTTCTATATACAAAATCTAATGTATAAAAATCAATGTTTGTTTGTTTGTTCGTATTATCTCGTGCTGATTATCCGGCGTTGCCCGGGAATCTACGCACCCTGATGTACTTGACATAAATGAGCTGAAAGAAAAAAATCGTTATTTTGAGTCATCCATAAAAGAATACCCGCCGTGCGCTGCTATGCTTGCCCGGGAATCTACTTATCCCGATTTTCTTGGCATCAATAAAAGACAAAAATGGTTATTGTGAGTTATCCTTAAAAGATAAACATATGCTGTCGCGGACTTTTCTGTAGAGTTATTTGAGATATTCAATTCTATGTACAATAATTTTGTGTATTTGTTATGGTTTAGTCAGCATAAGTCATTTAAGCTTACAAAAAGCTACTTTTTTCACGTTTTTTCACTACAGAAGGAGATTTTTAACGGTGAAGGGCTTGAGCATTAAAATTCTCTTATAACCTATAACCTTCCAAGGAAAAGATCCGATTTTGATGGTTTTTTTTTTGCAAAATGTTCGGAGACTGTTTGGGCCATAAAGTTTTCGTGACATTTGTCTTACAGATGAGGAAAAAAACTCATATTATATATATTATATATATATATATATATATATATATATGTCCACCGCTATGGTCCAGAGGTAGCGTGCTGCCTTGTCACACAGCGGGCCCGGGTTCGATCCCCGGTCGGGGCAGTTTTTCTGGGTGAGGTTTTTATCGGGGTTTTTCCCCACCTGTAAGACAAATGTCAGGAAAACTTTAAGGCCCAAACGGTCCCCGAAATCATATGGTCATCATCATCATCATCCTTCAGCGGTGTGGAAAGCAACGGGAAGCTACCACACCTACAATTCCCTAGTAAAGCTGCAAGCATAGCACGCAAATGCTATGATTGCAGTGAAGGACCTGCCCTCGGGCAGAATTACTGTGGATGGATATATATATATAATCATAGCACATTCGCGAATTTAGGCCATTTGTTGACCTGCTTCGGTCTCAAGAGGAACACCATCCACAAGTCTTTTGAGTGGACGTCCTGGTCTTCTTCTTCCTGCAGGTTGATATCTTAACATTTTGTTGGGTGTCATGTGATCTTCCATTCGATGAACATGTTGCATCCATGTTGACTTATAATGAGAAATTTTGTTTTCTAAAGGTTCCATGTGTAATTCTTCTAAGATGTCTTAATTTTTTTTTTGTGATCTAGTAGTGTGTATCCTGCAGTCCTCCGAAGGTATCTCATGTATTTAATTAGTATTAAGACATTTTTATTCAACAATGAATTATTTAGATGTTATTTATTTAAGTTATACTTAAATATTAAAACGAATTTTAAAATACAAAGTTATTAACTTCAACTTTCATATTTATTATAATATTAAAATCCTGCTTTACTCAAAAGCTTCATCCCTTCGGAATTCGCTAATAAAAAAATCGAATCAGTATTAAAAATTGATCCATTTATAAGAAAAAACTTCTTCTTCTTCTTCTTTACGGTTTAGGATTATTTACTAGCCTGTTCCGGCTCCCAATTGCTGCTCTTTCCATCTTTTCTTTGGTCTTCCCAAACTTCTTCTTCCTCGTGGTGAATAGCTGTATGCTGCTTTTGGTATTCTATTCTCAGTCATCCTTGCCAAGTGTTCTTTCCAGTTTGTTCTGTATTTCACTATTGTTGTGTTTAATTCCTCTACTTGTAGTTGTTGTCTTATTTCTGTGTTATGTTTTTTGTCTGTTCTTTGATATCCTGCTATTGGTCTGAGGAATCTCATTTCAGCAGCTTGTATTCTGGCAGATTGTTGTGTTGTCACTGTCCATGTTTCAGATCCATAAGTAATAATAGGCACTGCATTACACTAATTTATCTATTTCACGTATATGAAGCATTCAATTTACAAGATTCCTTTTAGCACTATATCTTTGTGATTGTAATATTAATTTAGGAATGAGGGGCATAAACCCCCTGTGAAGTGGAGAATACTAGTTACACTATATTATAATACAACAATATTATACTCTGCAGGGGTTTGTTGTGTAATTTAGCTGGTGTTATGCTTGGGTTCACGATATTCTTATAGCTGGTGAAGTAATACTCGTTATCCAAGGACAGCAGCTACAAAGTAAGATATCAGGAGATCAAATACCTCTCTGCTTCATCATCTTACTTGTTTCATATATATGAACTGCAGCTTGCAAAATAATGTGCACATTTCTACAACACAAAATTAGTTGCAAGTCTCCCGCGGCAACACCTTCATATGTAATACAAATTAATACAGTAAAAGCTACTTGTTCGTGGTTCCTTTAATCGCGGGTTAAAAAATTGCGACACGGTTCCTTTATTCGCGGCTAAAATGTATTTATTCGCGAATTCAGTCGCTATATTAGAAGGATTATTAATTAACCATTAGCAGGTTTTTTTTTCTGCAGGCAGGTGTCAAGACGGATTTTACTTACTTACTTACTTACTCACTGGCACTATCGAACCCGTAGGTTCATGGCCGCACGGACATAAGCTCTCCATACATCCCTATCCTGAGCTAATGCTTTCCAATCATTCCCTGTATAATCTACTTCCCTCAAATCATAGCTAATGTTGTTCTCCCACCTCATTATTGGTCTACCAACTGGGCGTTTTCCTTCTGGCTTTCCTACAAGAAGTTTCCATGCACGTCTTTCATTCCCCATACGCGCAACATGTCCTGCCCATCGCAGTCTACGGGACTTAACTGTTCTTATTATATCTGGCTTCCTATAAAGACCATGTAGTTCATTGTTATGCAGTCTTCTCCATTCACCTGTCTGTTCATCTCTCTTTGGTCCAAAAATTTTCCTAAGAACTTTATTCTCAAATACTCGTAATCTCCTTTCCTCCCTTAAAGTAAGAGTCCATGTTTCGCACCCATATAATATAACTGGTAGAATAATAGTTTTATATATTTTCAGCTTAACGTTTTTTGAAAGGAGTTGGGACATCAAAAGTCTCTGCAATGCATAATAGCATGCATTTCCAGAATTGAGCCTCATTCCTATTTGTGATTATTGTTCCTAGGTATTTGAATTCAGCCAATTCCTCAAAATTACCCTCATTTGTCATTAGCTGTCCATTTCCATTATATAATGTATTTCTATGTGAGACCATATATTTACTTTTACTGATATTTACTTCCAGTCCTAATTTCTTAGTGTTACTCAATAGTGTGTGCGTGTTGGCATTTAGTAATCAAGACGGATTTTACAAATAGTAAATCAAATCAAATGGACACAAATAAATATCAAAACAAAACAAACCTTATTGTAATTAACCCTAAAGTTCATTGATAAAAAGTGTATTTTACGTGCCGATATTAGGGTGGACCGAAAAAAACTATTTTTTTTTATTTCGAAGTTGTAATAGGCGGAAAAGTTGCGAATTATATAGACAAAAGAAAAGAAAAGAAATATCAAAATCGGTTGACATCTTCCGGTCGCGCAAAGGCTCTAAAGTTTGACAAAACATGAAAAAAAAAAATCATTTTTTAGATCATTTCTTTAATTTTTAATTAGATGTTTTCGCAATGTAATAGTTTGTAACGTCTTCAAATAGAGCCTAAAAACATTGTGTTTTAATTTGGTTTAGATCAGTTCGGTCGAGCATAAGCTCCAAAATTTGCCAGAATAATGAACAAGTTATATTTTTAGGCATTTTTGGTATTTGATAAATAACTTCCAGAATATTGATTGTCAGATCCCACAGATAGACATAAACGTGCTTAGCAAAGATCAGCAATACCTACTTGATACAAAATATAAAACAAATTGCAAAAATGAAGTTTTTTTTTTTATTTTGCCAAACGTCAGAGCCTTTGCGCGACCGGAAGATGTCAACCGATTTTGATTTTTTGATTTTTCTAACTATATAATTCGCAACTTTTCCGCGCTATTACAACTTCGAAATAAAAAAAAATCAGTTTTTTCGGCCCATCTTAGCCGATATGTACTTTGAAAAATGCCACAACCGGCATATTATTGTTTCAACTTGTCATCCGTTGCAATAATTTTGATTGAATAACACGTGTCTCTTGTGCTTCGTTCCCAGTTTATAATGTCGAGTAAAAGGGAAGAAAAATTAGTGCCGAAGAGAAAAAAAATTAGTGTTGCCGCTTAAAGTAAAAATAAAGTGTTTGACAGTTTATACGCATTGGCGAGTCGTTTGCGTCTGTATCACGCTGTTTCAATGTTAATGAATCAAGAAATCCGAAGACAAAATAAGGAATTCTATCGCAGAATTCACAGCTGAATATTAATCTTAACTGAAAGACCTTTTAAAAGCGGCAAAATAGGAAAAAATCACTAAATTATTTAAGTCCTTGCCTAAACCTGACAGTAAAAAGACTCATAGTGGCCAACCTGAGGAAGTTGACTGTGGAAAGAAAGCCATGTATGAGCCAACAATTGACTATTACAAAGACTATTTAACTCATGCCCCAAATGGGAGTCAATGACCAATCACGTTACAATGATTTTTGATTTACAACCAATCACAGTCGTGTTTTGCCTAGAATTTACCAACTAAAGTTTATCATAATACAGAAAGCACCTCCTTTTTAACATTCTGAATAGGTCATAGCATTATTTTGCAGTGACTGACTCCCTAAAAAATACGGCTACCAGATTGTATATATAGTGCATGAATGTCAACACATAGCGCATACGAGAGATAATATAAAAACATTTGTAACAATTGATTATACCACAAAAAAAAACATTGTTTGCACTTTCTTAAACGAATTATTTTCCAGGAAATGACGCAAAAAAATATAATTGACATATTTACATCATAGGACATCAGAAATTAATTAATACCTATAAAGTTGGTTATAAATTTCTCCACTAGAGTGCATTCTAACAACATTGCGATCTTTTGGCAATAAATAATATTATGATCTGGTTGCAGTAATCGAACAAAAGAAGCAAATGAAGCGTACCAATCGTTTCTCATTTGTTTTCAAACATCGCCGTTTACATTAAATATATAAATATTTTAAAATAACTATAGTTAAATAATGATTTGTGAGTATACAGAACATTTCATGGTATGTTCTAGTACAAAATTGAATAGTAGTGGAATTAGTCTGTCTCCTTGTTTTAATCCACTGTGAATTTCAAAAGTATCTGGAAATTGTTAACCTAAACGCATCCTACTCGTTGTGTCATTTAGACACATTCGAATAAGTCTATTTTTTTAAGAATTCCAAACTCCAACAGGATGTTATATAGATTTTCCCTCTTAATTGAATCGTATGCATTTAAGCCTATATATAGTTGATGCATATTATCATTAAATTCCCATTTATTTTCTAAAATCTGTCTCATACTAAAAATCTGATCTGTTGTAGACCTGTTCCTTCTAAATCCACATTGATGAACAACTGTTAAGTCATCAATAAAGGGAGTAAATTTATGTTTAAAATATTATGTTATGAGACTAATAAAAGAAGTTAAAGTCCGCTAGACACGTCTGGATCAAAAATAAACGTGAGTTTGGAAGTAATGTAAATGAAACAATGTGTTGTTAAGGGAGGAGAATAAATATTCCGAGAATAGGCAGACCCCACCTTAAAATGATTCCTGGAAGCAGAATTGTTGCTGTCAACTTACTCATGCTCGATCAAAGGTGGAGATCAGCATATTATTCTCGTACTCCTTGTTCTAGGCTAGCAATTACAGGTTTCCTCCAGACATGATCGTAGTCATGGGAAACCGGTATCCAATGCAGGCAAGATTGGTTACACGACATGCAACACTCACCCAGTCTATGATATACAATTACTCAGTATGCTATGTCATAACATAAAACTATTTCATTTGAGAGAAAAAAGATTAACAACTGGGCCTGTCGCACGTTACAATAGTGTAAAAGTAACCTAAATCTAATATATAAAAATGTTTGTTTGTTTGTACTTTATTTACTTACTTAATACAGGCTTTCCACTTTACAGCAGTTTGCCCTTGATTCCTGCTTTCCAGAGATTCCTATCTTCCCATTGTCCATCTTCCATACCCTTCTTCATCATGACATCATATATTCCCTCATACCATGCTCTTCTACTTCTCCCCCTCTTCCTTCTGCCTGGTACCATCCAATCCAACACCTGTTTAGGCCACTGGTCTTCCGGCATCCGTTGTACATGTCCATACCACTGTAGAGCTCTCTTTGTTATCCTATCGATAACAGTTTCTCGTGCATCAATTTCTTGTCTGATATATGTATTTCGAATATGTTGTAGCCTAGATAGTCTCGTACTTCTCCGTAATCCATCCATTTCTGTCTTTTCTGCATCCTTTCATTTTTTGTCCAGTTTTCTGATCCATATGTAAGTATACTTTCTATTATTGTCTGTATAATCTCTTTTTTTTGTTTTTCTGGTCACATTTATATTCCATAAAAGACCATTCAGGGATTTAATCGCCTTCCTTGCACAATTTACTCTGTTAATAATATCTTATTCACAAGTACCAGATTTATCTATTATAGATCCAAGATATTTAAATTCTTCAATACATTTAATTATAATATTATTTATTTGTAGATCTTCTGAATTTCCTCCGATTACCATATATTCTGTTTTAATATAATTTATCTTCAGTCCACTTACCTCAAATGCATCGACCAACTTAGTGATCATATATTCTATATCTTCTTTATCTTGTCCTATTATAATCTGGTCATCAGCGAATAATAAATTGTGCAGTAAATGGTCATTAATGTTGATTCCCATTCCCCTACATGACTTATTCCATTTCATTAATACATCTTCTAAATATATCTTGAACAATGTTGGTTACATCCCGCATCCTTGTCTTAATCCTTTTGTTATATCAAATTCTGAGGATACTCTATTTCCAACCTCAATACTTGCTTTACAATCATACGACTACATTCTTTTTATAAAATGTAGAAGAGATTTAGATATTCCAAACTTCTCCATTGCCACCCAAAGCTTGTTGTTTGTACTTTATGCGCGGCTATACTGTTAATCCGATTGAGATGAGGCTTTTTGCAAAATGTTCAGGAGATTCCCGGGATGAACATAGGCTATAAGAGAGTTGTGATACTCAACTCCTACACCCTTAAAAATTGCCCTTTGTGGTGGAAAACGTGAAAAAAGTAGCTCTTTCAACGCTTAAATGGCTTACGCTGCCTAAATCATAACAAATACACAAAATTAATGTACACAGAATTGAATATCTCAAAAAGCTCTACAAAAAAGTCCGCGACAGCATATGTTTATCTCTTACGGATAACTCACAATAACCATTTTTGTCTTTCATTGATGCCAAGAAGATCCAGACAAGTACGTAGATTCCTGTGCAAGCATAGCAGCACATGGCGGGTATTCTATTACGCATAACTCACAATAACGAATTTTGTCTTTTAGCTCATTTATGTCAAGAAGATCAGTAGATTCCTGGGCAACACCGGATAATCAGCACGGGGAAAATAATAACGATATACATTTATAATTATTTTTCATTTTACTTAATCAACTAATCATAAGAAGTACATTAATTTTTGTCTTTCCGCTCATTTATTCCAAGAAGATCGGGATGAGTAGATTCCCGGACAACGCCGGGTAAACAGCATGGGGTATCTAAAAATAATTACGATATAAATTTTTCCTTTCACCTATTTAACTAAACAGAAATCACATTAATTTTCGTATTTCAGCTCAATTATGTCAAGAAGATTGGGATAAGTAGATTCCCAGGCAACGCCGGGTAATCAGCACGGGGTATCTAGAAAAATATAAATTTATAATTATTTGATGTTTTTATTATTAATTTAACATTTCTCAATGAAAGATAAATTAAATTTGAAGAGAAAAATTTTCGCCTAGACCGGGACTCGAACCCGGGACCCTTGGCTTTCCGGGCCAAGTGCTCTACCAACTGAGCTACCGAGGCGAGTTACGATCTAGACGCAAATTTTTCTCTTATATACGTTGTAATTCCCTATCGCCAAATGCTTTTGAAACCATTGTTTCTATCTTTGCAAATGGCGGCTTCTTAGTTAAGAAGACATTTATTGGAAATTTAACATTACTTTAAAAGCCAGTAAGGCCTCTAATGATGTTTTTATTATTAATTTATCTTTCATTGAGAAATGTTAAATTAATAATAAAAACATCATTAGAGGCCTTACTAGCTTTATAAAGTAATGTTAAATTTCCAATAAATGTCTTCTTAACTAAGAAGCCGCCATTTGCAAAGATAGAAACAATGGTTTCAAAAGCATTTGGCGATAGGGAATTACAACGTATATAAGAGAAAAATTTGCGTCTAGATCGTAACTCGCCTCGGTAGCTCAGTTGGTAGAGCACTTGGCCCGGAAAGCCAAGGGTCCCGGGTTCGAGTCCCGGTCTAGGCGAAAAAAATTTTCTCTTCAAATTTATAATTATTTTCCTTTCATTTATTTAACTAAATATAAAAACACATTAGTTTTCATTTATTTAGGCGTAGCAGCGCACGCCGGGTATTAGCTAGTATATTTCCTATAATTTTGGTTTGAATAATACTCTTACCCCAAAAAGAGACGAACAGACAGGCGAATGGAGAAAACTACATAAGAGTGAGCTATGTGATATCTTTATAGGTAAAGACAAAACAGTTAAGTGCCTTTTTTTCCCCTCTGTTTCTCAACCATTTTTAATAGCTACTGACGAGTTTAGTGATCAATAAAAAAAATATGGAAACGGTTTTTTTTCTTACCTTCCACGTAGAGTCGAAACCTTTATTTAGAAGGCTCTATTCGTCATACTTCCTTACATCTACAATCTACAATATTTGTACAATACTCAATACAGATCGGTTACATATAATTGATATATTATTATTATTATCTTCTTCCTTCCAAGTATTAGGTCAAGGCCTGTTACGATCCTATAGAAAATGTTCCCTCCAGCGTTTCATAGGACGGCCCAGTGATCTTCGTCCTCTTGGTATATAATTATAAACAGCTTTGGGGATCCGATTTAAACTCATTCTTTCAAGATGATGTTTCCAATTTAGTTGGTACTGTTTAATATATTCCAAAATTGGGTAGTCTTCAATTCTTTTAAGATATCAGTGTTCCTTTTCCGATCCCATCTGGTGTAACCCACTGTTCTGCGCATGAATCTCATTTCACAAGCCGTTATTCTGCTTTCATGTTGTTTTTTTAGTGTCCATGCTTCACTACCATAGGTCAACACTGGTCTAGCCAAAGTGTTAAATAAACGTAATCTGGCGTTTTTTTGTACAAGGGATGGTTTCATAACTTGATTAATAATTCCTAAACTTTTATTATAACTAGTAACTTTTTGAGGGATATTCTTTTCATCCCAGATAGAGAGATAATATCCAAGATATTTAAATTGATTAGATCTCTCTAAAATTTTATTCTGGAGACAGATTTTACTTTGTATGGGGTCCTTCCCAAGAAATGCCATAATTTTAGTTTTGTTAATTGATATTTCCGTATTAAATTTGGCACCAAATATACTAGCTAATACCCGGCGTGAATTTCCGGGATGAACATAGGCTATAAGAGAGTTGTGATACTCAACTCCTACACCCTTAAAAATTGCCCTTTGTGGTGGAAAACGTGAAAAAAGTAGCTCTTTCAACGCTTAAATGGCTTACGCTGCCTAAATCATAACAAATACACAAAATTAATGTACACAGAATTGAATATCTCAAAAAGCTCTACAAAAAAGTCCGCGACAGCATATGTTTATCTCTTACGGATAACTCACAATAACCATTTTTGTCTTTCATTGATGCCAAGAAGATCCAGACAAGTACGTAGATTCCTGTGCAAGCATAGCAGCACATGGCGGGTATTCTATTACGGATAACTCACAATAACGAATTTTGTCTTTTAGCTCATTTATGTCAAGAAGATCAGTAGATTCCTGGGCAACACCGGATAATCAGCACGGGGAAAATAATAACGATATACATTTATAATTATTTTATAAATTATAAATTGATCGCTGCAAATCATTTTCGGAGAGTGCCAGAAGAGCTAAATCGTCTGCAAAAAGAATAGCATCCAGTTTGAGGTTCCTATTGATTATTATTATTATTATTATTATTATTATTATTATCATCATTATTATTATTATTATTATTTATTATTATTATTATTATTATCATTATTATTATTATAATATAAGCAAGAACAAAAGAAACGGAAAGAAGAAAAATGTCAAGAACAAAATAAAAGAGTAAATGTAATCTATCAAAAGAATGTCAAAGCAAAATAATACTAAACTCAAGGTTTCAGTCAAACAATTTCCAATATATATATATATATACACACACACACACACACACAAACATCTATTTTTTTAATTGTACTTTATTTTATTAGACATTGTATTGGATGTTTTATTGCCATTCATATACTCGTATATATATATATATATATATATATATATATATATATATATATATATATATACTGTATAATATTCACCGCTGTGGTCTCGAAGTAGCGTGCTGCCTTGTTACGCAGCGGGCCCGGGTTCGATTCCCGGTGGGGACAGGGTCCAGCTTAAGTTTTTTTCGGGGTTTTTCCTCACCTGTAAGACAAATGTCAGGAAGCTTATTATCCGTACCATCGTCATCATCCTTCACCGGTGTGGAAAGTAACGGGAAGCTACCACTATGGATGGATGGTTGGATATATATATATATGAAAAGAAATATAAACGCCTGAACCGGGATTTGAACCCAGGACCTCTGAATTGATACTTCAGAATAGAATAGTTAAGTCCTGTAGACTACAATGGGCAGGACATGTGACGCGAAAGAGGAATGAAAGAGGGGCATGGTAGATTTTTGTAAGAAAACCAGAGGGAAAACGCTAGTTAGTAGACCACGAATGAGGTGGGAGAATAACATTAAACACGATTTGAGGGGGTACTAGATTCGATTATACAGGGGATGATTGAAAGACATTAGCCCGGATAGGGATGTGTGGAGAGTTTGTGTCCGCGCGGCCATGAACCTACGGGTCCGATAATACCAGTGAGTCAGTTATAATACCCACTCCACTCCATTTTATTCACCCAGTTTAACCTCTCGCCTCTTAGGTACTTTTATGTGCCCACGCCTTACAGGGACATGAACTGTCGTGAGATGGATTTTTTAACTAAGGAGACACAAGGACATGGAGGGTCTCTCCGAATAAGAGATCAGCTCAATATTAAGGCCACCTCCGAGACAACACAAGATTAAGATGAAACACACAATTCACATACACACATTCTTACAAACATGGCGAATATGATGATGATGGCCAGATGATGTTTGGGGAGAGTTTGGGCCTTAAATTTCCTGACATTTGTCTTACTGGTGAGGAGAAACCCCGAAAGAAACCATCATCAAGGAAACTTGAACCGACCAGGAATCGAATCCGAGCCCACTGCGATGCGAGGTAGCGACGCTAGTCCGTGGCCACAACCGTGGACTGGTTTTGAATAATACCACCAGACTTAATGTGCATGTTTTAATTAGTTGTCGAAATTTATTATTATTATTATTATTATTATTATTATTATTATTATTATTATTATTATTATTATTATTATTCCATCCATCCATAGTAATTCTGCCCGAGGGCAGGTCTTTCACTGCAATCCATGCTATGCTTTGCAGCTTAACTAGGGAATTATAGGTGTGGTAGCTTCCTGTTGCTTTCCACACCGGTGAAGGATGATGATGATGATGGCCATATGATTTCGGGGACCGTTTGGGCCTTAAAGTTTTCCTGACATTTGTCTTACATGTGAGGAAAAATCCCGATAAAAACCTCACCCAGAAAAACTGTCCCGAACGGGATCGAACCCGGGCCCGCTGCGTTACAAGGCAGCACGCTACCTCCAGACCACAGCGGCGGACATTATTATTATTATTATTATTATTATTATTATTATGTTTAGTCTTAAATACATATATATATATATATATGTTATATTGAAGATTTTCGCGGATATAAATATGAATATGAAAGTTTTCTTGGGTTTTCCGCGTCCTGGATTCAAGTTCGGCCTCTGGCCACTGATTCCGACGTTTCGGCATGATCCCACATGTCATTATCAAGGAATGATAAGTTCGAGTCACAGTATTAGGTCTTATATAATAAAATACATAGAGTTTTCGCTGTGGTCCGTTTCCGAAGACGTACACCCATTCAACCTTGAACGGACCACAGCGAAAACTCTATGTATTTTATTATATAAGACCTAATACTGTGACTCGAACTTATCATTCCTTGATAATGACATGTGGGATCATGCCGAAACGTCGGAATCAGTGGCCAGAGGCCGAACTTGAATCCAAGACGCGGAAAATCCTAGAAAACTTTCATATTCATATATATATGGCTATTCAAAAAGAAGGAACAGACTTCAAACATTTATTTCTTCCAAACTACAAAGAGTAGAAACACGATTCCAACGTTCCAGGAAAGAGTAAAGTTTGAAGTTCTGATCACGGCCGTATTGGCGCTGTTACTTGTCATGTTGATTGTGTGTATTAAAATGGCGACACAACAGGACGTTAGATTGGAAGAGGAGGAACAGAATATTAACCTCATTGCCCGTGGTCTCTCAGGTCACCCGACCTAACCCCGTGTGATTAAAAGGCCGCGTTTTTATCCCCCTATGCCAGACACACTTGTAATTCGATTTGTTAAAGCTGTGAATTCGATAACTAGAGATCAGCTGATTCGTGTGTGGCAAGATGTGAGCCACCGTTTTGATATTTGTCATGTAACACATGGTGCTCATATTGAATGCTTAAAATAGTGAAAATGAACTTTTCTCTTTCCAGGAACGTTGGAATTGTGTTTATATTTTTGTAGTTTGGAAGAAATAAATGTTTGAAGTCTGTTCCTTCTTTTTGAATAGCCCTGTATATATATATATATATATATATATATATATATATATATACAGGGCTTCCAATATAAAACCGGACCGGCCTCACGGAGTTTCACCCGGCACGCAGTGCTGTCTCTTCCTCCCGCAATTCACCCTGCCTGCCCCCCGTCCTTGAACTGTTTCTTACCTTATAGAAAATGCTGGAAATGTTGTCCTCCCGCAGTTAAACAGGCATTATACCGAGTAAACACATTTAGATTGACACGCTGTAGTTCGGGCACTGTCAAGTTTCTGATTTCATTTCTTATGTTGTTCTTCAGTTCTTCCAATGTGTGCGGATTTGTTTTGTACACTTTGTCTTTCAGGCTACCCCACAAATTTTCGCCAATTTCGTCTAATTTTTCTTCGGTGAGAACCGTACGCCTTCGCGTGTGTTTCTTATTTTGTACTGAACCAGTGGTCTCAAATTTAGT
This sequence comes from Diploptera punctata, assembly GCA_030220185.1. Taxonomy (NCBI): domain Eukaryota; kingdom Metazoa; phylum Arthropoda; class Insecta; order Blattodea; family Blaberidae; genus Diploptera; species Diploptera punctata. The sequence continues at coordinate 409,253 of JASPKZ010007338.1, read as the reverse complement.
CACAAGATCGTGGATTGTCGATCTGGAAGGAGGTAATTGTCCAGGGAAGTTCCGAATAAATTCCTCGCGAACGCGACGAGCTGATTCGTATTTATAATAACATTTACACACATAAATGCGCTGCTCTAATGTCAGCTGACGTCTCATCTTGTCGAACGATAGTAAACTGACTAGTTCAAGGACGAGCGGCTGGCAGAGTGAAATGCGGACGAGGAGAGAGCGCTGCCTGACGGGTGAAACCCCGTGAGGCCGGTCCGGGTTTATATTGGAAGCCCGTTTTATATATATATATATATATATATATATATATGTACGCAATTCGTGAAGTGAGTACATTACTAGTGTCGAACTTATTTTCTAGACCTCGCCAAAACTCGGGCTCAAACACGTCCTCAACTAGTAATATACTATTTACTTCCCTTGTTGCTTACATAACTATTTATCGCTTGAAATTGTAATTATATATTTTATTACTCTTCTATAAATAATAAACTGGTGGATACAATATTATTTGCCGATGACCAGTTCAGAATATGATCTACAAAGAACTATTTTTAATTTGAAAAAAGGTAAGTTCCAATTACAATTTAAAAATTAAAAAAAATAAAACTAAAATTTTAGCATTTAAAGGACATGATACCTTAAGAGCAAAAATAGTAATTAATAATAACATTTTAGAGCAGGTGAACAGTTTTAAATATCTACGTTTCAATTTATCATATGTTAAAATTGAAGATATTAATGGCAAATTTAATCTAATGTGTGGCACTATTAAAATATCCCTTAAAAACACAAGAAAAGAAACAAAAAATAAATGTTATAAGGTAATGGCTGTACCTATATTGATGTATGGATCAGAATGATGGGCGATCACTAAAAGACAAGAACAAAGATTGGAAGCAGCTGAGATGCGATTCTTAAGAAATACAGCTGGATATACTCTGCTGGATAAGAAAATGAATGAAGATATAAGAAAGGAACTAAATATTTTCAAACTTACAGACCGAATAATGAAATATAGGAACGACTGGAAAGAACATATTGATAGAATGCCAGAAGGAAGATTTCCAAAATGATTGCTAAATTATAAACCGCACGGAAGGAGAATGTTGGACGCCCACACAGAAAATGGTCTGAACAATTTTAACAATTCTAGCTTTCATGAAACCGGAACGAGCCAACAGGCTTAATCCCTGGATGATGATGATGATTACTCTTATATATAACTTGTATAGACAGGTGATAAATAATACATATGTTTTGTTATTTTCTTTATTTTGAGTGTTAAAAATTTTCTTACACGCTTAAAGGTAAAATCTTTATTCGACTAATGAAAATGCAGTCATACATCTGGTTCGTTTAGATTACAACTGGAACTTCGGAATTACTATACTAAGGTAATTGGCATGTGTTTTTAATCTTCATAATTAGAAATTTGAATTGTTCATTTTAGAGTTAAGCTGAATAGATAGTATATTTACGTAACACCTTCCCTGGGATTGAAAATGCTGAGTCAATACAATTATTTGCATGCCCTCTTGTTGGCAAGGTTATAACTGTCCATGCATGCACTCGGAACAATGGCTTCGTCGTTGAATGCATTGAATATCAAGGCAAAGATGTAGTACTGCATTACTTTTAAGCTATAATCTAATGATAAATACGCTACAACGTTCGCTATTTAAATATAACTAGTGATCGCCCAGCGGTCGAAATTCGAACACAATTCATTAAATTTTTAAGTTTGCCACAAATACGTCATTATGCATTAATGTTCGATTTATTATTAAAATATTCCATAATTTTATACTTTAATTATTTTCAATCACATATGGAGCTGAAGTTTGGAAATTCAACAAAAACTTATGTCGATGGATATGGATTTCTTGAGGAGAGCAGCAAGATGTTCAAAATTAGACAAAATAAGAAATACTGTCATAAGAGAAAAATGAATATTGGTTATTCAATAGTAGATTATGTACGGTATAAGCAATTAAATTGGTATGGGCACGTACGACGAATGCAAGAAGAAAGATTACCCAGGAATACATTGGAATTGTGTCCACCTGGAAGAAGGAGGAGAGGAAGATCTCGAAACTCGTGGATGCAGGATATAAGAACTGGAATGAGAGCAAGAGGACTGGAGGACATGGATTGGATGGAGAGAGACAAGTGGATAAGAAAAATAAAACTTTAGGTACAGAAATTTGTGTCAACATTAAAATTCTGTATATAAATAAATAAAATGATTTTTCAAAATATGAACGATAGGAAATATGTGGTATAGCTTGGCTAAGCCATATTTAAAAATAATAACGCATCATTTGACATTTGTATGCTATTTAAATTTGCATTTGGTCTATTATTATGTGTTCGGGAATATATCCCTTCTTTTTTGCCTCTCACTCCGACCCGTCAATGTTCTATTTCGCAGTATAATGGAAATAAGCGCGGATATCTAAATAAAAAAACATAATGAAGTCACTAAAACCAAGATTAGACAGGGTTTAATTTAAATTTAAATAATAAAATGTACTCATTTTTTTTTAAACCACTAATAATAAACCTGTCCACCGCTGTGGTCTCGAGGTAGCGTGCTGCCTTGTCACGCAGCGGGCCCGGGTTCGATCACCGGTCGGGGCAGTTTTTGTGGGTGAGGTTTTCATCGTGGTTTTTCCTCACCTATAAGACAAATGTCAGGAAAACTTTAAGGCCCAAACGGTTACCCAAAATCATATGGCCATCATCATCATTCACTGGTGTGGAAAGCATGCTATGCTTTCAGATTTACTAGGGAATTGTAGGTGTGGTAGCTTCCCGTTGCTTTCCACACCGGTGAAGGATGATGTTGATGATGCTAATGATAAGGATGATGACAGTGATGATGGCCATATGATTTCGGGGGCCGTTTGGGCCTTCAAGTTTTCCTGACATTTGTCTTAGCGCCAGTTTCACCAAGACAGGTAACTGTATTACGCCATGGTAATAAAGGATTCCGGGCTATGTGGCCGTGGTCTATAACTGGCGTTTCTTCCAGACGTTTCTCCCTCAACTGCGGAGGGCATCTTCAGTGGCGAGCGCTTCCAGCTGTTGCTTCCCTGTTGTAGACTCGACTGTCTACAACAGGGAAGCAACAGCTGGAAGCGCTCGCCACTGAAGATGCCCTCCGCAGTTGAGGGAGAAACGTCTGGAACAAACGCCAGTTATAGACCACGGCCACATAGCCCGGAATCTTTTATTACCATGATTACCGGCCGTGAAAGCCTGCATTCCACTGTATTACGCCAGTTTAAGCTATGCATTATACACGGGGAAAACTGGCGTAATACAGTTACCTCTGTTGGTGAAACTCACCCTTACAGGTGAGGAAAAAACCCCGATAAAAGTCTCACACAGAAAAATTGTCCTGACCGGGGATTGAACCCGGGCCCGCTGCGTGACAAGGCAGCACGCTATGTCGAGACCACAGCGGTGGACTATATATATATATATATATACACACACTGCTCAAAACAATTAGAGGAACACTTGTAATAAATTGAATAAGTAATTGTTTTTTAAAGCTATGATGCTGAAAGTTGGACAATATGTAAATTGAATTATTAATTTTATCATTGGATACAAATTTTAAAGATCCATGGCCTAAATACAGAGAAATTACCTCAAATAACAAATATAGAGATTTTTTTTATTTTGGAAGGCACTGGCCACTTCTAATTGGTAAGCTTCCTGATGTCGCTATAGTGACGAATGTTGATTATTGCCTTGTTTATTGAAGTCTCTGACAAAATGAGGCATTTAAATGAGTTTGAAGTGTATCATGCTCTACAACTTTTACGACAAGGTCAATCTCTGCGACAAGTGGCTAGAGAGCTTGGGGTTTCTCCTTCCGTGGTGTCCAGGTTACGCAACAGGCACAGAGAGACAGGTCAGTATTGTAGAAGACGTGGCCAGGGCCGTAAATTTAAAACAAGCCCCCAGGATGACAGATACGTTGTTCTTTCTGCTCTTCGACAGCGTACAAAAACTGCAAAAGACCTGCAGAATGACCTTCATATGGCTTCCGGAATCCAGGTTTCAGACCAATCCATAAGGAACAGATTAAGGAAAGACAATATTCGTCCAAAAAGGCCCGTTAAAAACCACGCTTAACAAATGGGCATAAGGCTGCAAGACGTACGTATGCTGAAAACCATGGTGATTGGAACCTGAACCAGTGGGAGTCTGTGCTCTTCTCGGACGAATCCAGGTATCGTCTTACACGTTGTGATGGTCGATTGAGGGTGTGGGGACGGCCAGGAGAAAGGTTTTCTGCAGAAGTTGTACAGGAAATTGATAGATTCGGAGGAGGTTCCATAACGGTGTGGGCCGGAGTTATGTACAACAATCGTACGGACCTTGTACTTGTTCCCCAGCGACTGAATGCTGTCCGATATATCGAGCACGTTCTGGAAGAGCATGTAGTACCTGCTGCCATTGGAGTAGGCCCTGGATTTCTGTTTATGCAGGATAATGCCAGGGCACATTCTGCGGCTGTCAACAGGGATTTCCTGAGGAGGAATGAAATTGAGGTAATGGAGTGGCCAGCGATCAGCCCAGACCTCAACCCTATTGAACACTTGTGGGATCTTCTAGACAGGAAGGTCAGGAACCGACATCAAGCTCCACAAACTCTGCAGCAACTTGGAGATGCTCTGAAGGAGGAATGGGAGAATATCCCGCAAGAGGAAATCCAAAATCTTATTGGGAGCATTCCACGAAGGTGCCAAAGTGTCATCGAATGTCGTGGAGGCCATACACGGTACTAACTCTATATAACGAGTGTTTAACTTTGAAAAATAAGCACAAGATTCAATTGCTTACATAGCGGAATTATTTGAAAAGTTAATTGTCAGCGTTATTCATTTGTTTTTACTGACATGAGCAATAAATAAATAAATAAATAACCACAAATTATGTACTTTATTAATTTCATGTTTGTACCTTTATCCAATGAAAAAATATTTGCATATTTCATAGTGTTCCTCTAATTGTTTTGAGCAGTGTGTGTGTGTGTGTGTGTGTGTATGTATATATATATATATATATATATATATATATATGGTATGATAAGAGAAATAGATGCCTGGGTTCGAATCCCGTCCAGGCATTTATTTTTCTTATCATACCATATTAAGCTTGCATTGCTCAATGTTAAACATTTAATTATAATATATATATATATATATATATATATATATATATATATATATATATATAAAATCAAATAAATAGAAATATAAATTACGTTTTCAATGCTTGTTCATAAGTTGAAAGTGGAATCAGTTTTTTCTCAATATTACAGTACGTGGTACTGTAATTAATCATTTTTCCGGCAACTTCACGCAGAATCGTAAATTATTCGAATGAGACACAATATGAACAAGATAGTAATGGCTACAAGAAATTGAACAGCAATTTTTCGATATTTTGTGCACATTTGATACGTAATATACAGCATTTTCTAGCTTCTATTTCTCACACGCCAGTCTATGCTCTCTGCTATCTTCGGACCGTGACGAAGTTGCATTCACGTCTTATTTGCAGTGATCTAACATTAACTACCATCTCTGTCGGCCAGCAGTCTGTAAAACGCTACGTTTCTTTTTTAATCCTCTGGCATTTCCTCTGATATTTTAAGCTTACTTCCAGAGCTCAAGCACATTGACCTCTAACAGTATTTTGAATGTTATATTTAAGTTGGTTTATTAAGGACCTAGGGACGAAATATTTCCAGTTAGCAGACTTCCCAGATTTAACTGTTTCTTCGGATATTTGTAACACGAAAGGCGTAATTCAACAATACACTCACGCCGTAGCTACAAGCCGGAAGATCGAGGGTTAGAGTCCATGTGGGGTCAGGATTTTTAAACTGACCCAAACCCTCTGGCGGCACCATGGCCCTGGGGTCGACTCAGCCTCTAACTGAAGAGTACCAGACGCTTGTTCTGGGGGTAAAGGCGGCCGTTACGCAGAGCTGACATCAATTGCGGATTGTCCGGAAAAAGTGGGAGCCTTAACCTCCCACTACCCCAAGGGCCTCTCGAGGCGTGTCGTGGGATCACTTTACTTACTCGTAATTCAAAGATGCTATGTTTCGCCACTCCCTTGCGTCTAGTCCCGTGGGTCGCGGGTTCACACCCGGCCAGTGTCGATGGAATTTTAGGAAGGAAAAATCCAAGGGACACGTCCTCCGGGAGGAATTTTAAACCATGGGTCCTAAGTCTGAAGATTTTCAGGCTCGTAAAAGTACAGCAAGTCTGAATGAAAAGACCACTGTGCAAAATTTAATGCACCTTCCTCCATTTAAGTAATACGTTTGTTGCCTACTAGATGTTTCATTGAGTCAATGTATTAATCACATATCACTCATCGACATATGTAGGTAAATGAGCGTACTAATTACTCCTATTAGGGAGCACCCATGTCCGCATGCAGGACGTATGGGGTATATACAAACAAACAAACAAACAAACATGTTTCGCCACAATATGAAGCTATTTGCAAATTTAAAAATGATAGCAAATGTTAAATCACTAAGAACAAAAAAAATCATGCAGATAACATTTTTGGTGACTGTATACCAAGAGTTTGTCTACAGCACATGTACTAACTATGTATTTTTACCTTAACATTTAATCTAGATTCTAATATCTAAATAATTCATAAAATAAAATAAAGTTAAAATGTACCTTCTTAGGTCAGAGCCGTCGTCCTCAACTTATAAAATATGTATGTTTATTTGTCTGGAGGCCTTTCAGAATCTCTATTCCATCTTCAGCAGGCCTTTGTTCGCTACATTACTTTATGTTCTCGGTGCTGGTCCTAAACGCAGTGTTGTACATGACTAAAGCTTCATCACGTACAACACTACATTAGCACCAGCACCGAGACCATCAAGTAATGTAGCGAAGAAAGACCTGCTGAAGATGGAATAGATTCTGGAAGGCCTTCAGACAAAAAAAAAAGCATAGATATTTCATAAGTTGAGGATGACGGCTCTGACCTAAGAAGGTACATTTTAACTGTATTTTATTTTATAACTATCCACCTCAACGGTTTTAAACAATGAATTTTACTAGTATTGATTAAATAATTCGTATTACTACATTTTTTAATATCCATTTCATTCCACTATCTCAGGCTTGAAAGAGGTAGGTGGGGGGAGGAAATCTTGTGGAATACATGTAAGAAAAGCAAGGCCTAGTTAGTCTGGGCTCTACAAAGTATAAGATATACACAGTTCTTCATTATTTTCCACGTTGTGGGCGCAATTTTGAAGAAGTAATTCTTTTCCCATGTTATGACGATGTTTTGAAGCAGCTAACTCTCTTCATTGCCCGATGTTGTAGTAACATTTTGAAGGAATAGTGTCCCAAAATAATAAATAAGAATTACTGGTTCAGGTTGGGTTTGATTTTCGGTAGAGCTGGATTCTCTTCTCAAGGTCGAAGTTGGTACACAAGATAGGAAAACACTTTAAAAATCACTAATAACTGATTCTTGTAGAAATAGTTGTAAATTTATTTACTATTTAATTTCCCAGCAGATCAAGTAAATATAGGTGGTATTATTCTTCACCGTCAATTAAAATTAAATTATTTTCTTCTCTTGGATCCACTATTTTTCTGGTATTAAATATCACATTTTATCAGGAGAGCTGTTAATGCTTCTATCCTTGATGAAAATTATATGCTGACTAACTAGTGTAATTCTATTATAATTTTTAAAGAACATTATTACATCACATGATTTTATATTTAAATTCTGTTGGTTAATGGTCCATTAAATACCAGGTTTAAATTTGATTGGTTAAATCAAAAAGTTAATTGTTTTAACATCCAATCAGAATTTAGTATACTTTTATTTAAAAATATTAAGTTAAGCAGGTGTTCTTATTAGTTATAACAGAAAGCTTTATATTTCAGACAACAACGACTTAAGACACAATTTTAAAAGCATTATTTAGAAAGACTTATATAATACAATTTCTTTAATTGTTGCCGAGACATTTTTATTCAACAATGAACAACAATTAATTATTTAGATGTTTTTCTTTATTTAAGTTATATTTAAATATTAAAAGAATTTTAAAATATAAAATTATTAAAAAAAACTTTCATATTTACTATGATACTAAAATCCTGCTATAACACCTGAAAAATTACAGAGGCCTTTAAACTCCATTACCAGTACTTATCTAAGACCACACAAGACGGTATATAAAATCAAAGAACACACACATTGTATTTGTTTGAAGAAAGTTTCAAACTTGTGAATATTAAGAATACACTATGCAAATATAAAATGTGCAACTACTTCGCTTGCATTTATTATGTACACATTCAAAGTTTGCCTACACAATTCTGATTCACAATATTTTAAAATTGTTATAGTAAAAAAAATATAAAACTCCATACTTATGTCTCGTACAAACATAAGCATAATAATTAAATTAATGTTTTTATTACCTCACCTCATATCTTTTTTTTTTTTTTCTATACTGCAATTTCGGAGCTTATCTCCATCGTCAGTAGCCTCTGGTCGACCGGTGTTATGTTGTTTCTTGGCAGTTTCCTTCTTACTTCTGTCGGTGGACCGATGAACCTCTGGATTAGGTCAAAATTTGCGGGAGTTTCAAAATTCATGAGTTTTTCTTTTTTGTTTTTTTGGATGTGGATTTTTTCCCAGACTGTGAGTTCCTTTAGTTTATCTGTTTGTTTGATTATCAGAAGTAAGAAGGAAACCGCCAAGAAACGACATAACACCGGTCGACCAGAGGCTACTGACGATGGAGATAAGCTCCGAAACTGCAGTATAGAAGAGAAAAAAAAAAAAAAAATATGAGGTGAGGTAATAAAAACATTAATTTAATTATTAAATTAAACCTCATAGTGTTCTTTCCCTGTGAAAGTTAAATAAACATAAGCATATTTAAATAGTTACTTATTTTAGGAATTCACACTATGAGGTATATTCATTTAGGTGAAATTTTATCACAAATTTGAGATCAAAATTGGCATTTTTTGTACTAAAAAATAACCTGTACTCTAATGTATATGTTGGCAAAGTTTCAGAGGCCTATGGCACTTCTAAGTGCCCTAAATTACATCAAGAGTTAAAAGGCTGCACCAGTTAAATACCACCTGCATGCAAATCCTTAAACTTGTTTTCCCGCACTTTTATTTCCACTGCATTTTTGTACATTCAAAATTGAATGGAATTCAGAAATTTTGTCCTAGAAGGTTCAAATTTTTACTGCATGTCCTAAAAACAATGGGTAACAAAGTAGTGCATGGGTTTCATGGTTGAAGTAGTATTTTAAGAAATAAAATGTATACAATTATTAATTTTTTTTTTGCAATTCCATGCATGAGGTACATTTTTTCTCCCTTTGTATTCACATTATAAGAATTCTAGCATGATTAGGGGTCTTGTAAAAAAAAAGAAATGAGACATTTTACTAAAAAATTGTGGAACCCATTTAATTGTAATATATGCAATATTTTTAAATATAATTTTTTTTGCATATACCCCAGGCTGTCTTTCGACATTCCTGGTGTTCTCTCCTGGCATGGTGTACTTGTAACCCACTTCTGAGGTTGGGGCATCTGTAAGGCAGGGTTAAGTTGCCCAGATGATAAGCTTAATCTAAGATGAATATGAATGATGATTGCGATTGCCATATGATTTCGGGGACCGTTTGGGCCTTAAAATTTTGCTGACATTTGTCTTACAGGTGAGGAAAAACCCAGAAAAACTGTCCCAACCGGGATCAAACCCGGGCCCGCTGCGTGACAAGGCAGCACGCTACCTCGAGACCACAGCGGCAGACTAATTAAATATAATATTTAATAACTCATCTACTGCACAAGATAGGACGAAGTGGCGTAAACTGGTTGAGAAGGCCAAGACATTCCACTGGAAGTCGTAGAGCCTGACGAAGAAGAAGATTTAATAACTCATAAAATAAATGTCTCACAAGAATGAAACTTAAACACATCATTATGTATTAAATTAATATTGAGAAGCTAAAGCTATTACTATGATAGAAATAAGTAAATTAATGAACACAATTAAATAAATGGTAAAGAGAAAAATAGCTTTAGCTTCTTAATATTAATTTAATAAATAATGCTATAGCTGTGTGGAGTCCCTTCATGTCTTCTTCGGGTAGAAGCCATTCATTGTGTATTTGTGAATGATGGTTCATTGCAATTGAATGTGGGACCAGTAGAGTAAGGTAAAGGAAGGATTTCTGCTTGGATGGGAATGAAGCCTGGATTAGCTCAGTGGCAGAGCATTAGCACAGAAAGCTAAAGGTTTGGGGTTCGATTCCCGGTTCAGGCAGAAATTTTTCTCTTTACCATTGATTTAGGGCCGCATGCAAATGCATTAGTCTCTACTCAAATTACTTCCAATCACTGGTGAACTGACTCACCGTGAGCAAGTGCAAAGATCGAATTAACTACCCACTAACTGGTCATGCATGAAAGCCATTTTTGTAATATTGGCAAGAAATTACCCAGAATTCTCAGCAATAAAACCACTTCCGTTATTTTCGTCTGCTAGAGGAACGCATTTATGCTTGCATCCCGCAAATAATACCGCATACGACGTCTGCATCGCGCAATATTATGCCAATTCTACTGTTCTTCCAGTTGAATTCTCTGGTAGACTCTATCAAATTCTTCTTCTTCACGTATACCGAAAACAAGATCGAAGTCTTCAAGGTCCGACATCTTGGATAAAGCAGCAAGGTTTCAAAGTACATCGTTACTATCAGGATTCTCACGATTCGTTTCTCTCCTAAGTCACCTCGGCAGGTAGCTTAGGAATTTCAACAATTATCGCATGAACAGATTTTTGAGTATGCAAAAACGTATTTGGATACAATTTTCTCAGCAGAGAACGACTTTCGGTCTAATGCATTCATAGATTCGAGCCTTACACATCATTATGTATCATGCAGTGAATATTTGTACAAAAAAATCAAGTCTCTAGCCCAAAAAATGTAGAAAATAGAAATTTCACCCATCACCCCCCTTAATGCAGAATGTTTGCAAGCAATAAAGGAAAGAAAAGACGTCTGTAGGATTGTTGTGCTGTTTTTGACTAAGAAGAGAATTGTCAACCATTGCATGCCAAAACCTACCTTGAAATCTCTCCCAGAGAAGCCGTGTCATGTACCAAGTCCACAAATTATCTGCTGTTTTAAAAAGTGCAAGGCATAGAAATTGAAGCCAGAATCCATAATGGCAGCCCATTGTACGGAGCAGATGTGCATCCCTGCACGAGTTAAGCAGAATGGAGTGAGGCAGGATGCGGTGCGGACGGTGGGTAGAGGGTTAGTCAGTCTGCCAATACAGGAATTGTATTACTTCCTTAGATATTCATAGTTAAATATGGGAAATAACATTTACAAAATCTTTTACATCACATCCAAAAATTTACAATAGTTGTAATTTTATGTGACTCCAAAGCAGCCATTCTCGCTATAACACGAGACACAACACCTAAAAGCATTAAAATTATCAAATGTCACAAAATGATAAAACAGTTATCCCGTCTACATAAAAAAGTTGTACTTCAATGGATTCCGGCACATTGTGGAGTGACATGCAATGAAATAGCCGATTTTCTGCCCAAGAAAGGTAGCAAAATTGTTTCAAACCCAACTTCTACTCCAGTTTCCTATTGAAAACTGCTTCTTTGTGAGCTATGTGATTGAAACCTAAAGCTTTTATGTAGTTATCTATATGTGTCTTCTTTCTGTAAATTCCAAATTCTATCTTATTTTCTTCATTCCTTTTTAAGTTGAGATCTAAAAATGGTATTTCTCCATTGAAATCATTACTTAGATTTTATTTTACTCTAATTTGTAAGTAAATTCAAGCTTGTTTACGTTTTTAATGTGAATCTATTTTCAAAGATAACCTACTAGAAGTGATAAAATTCTAAGATTTGTTAGGTGATGATAGTATACAGCTATTTCTAATAAACATTTTAAAAATGCGGCTTTATAATGGATTTCAGATGTATGACATGGCTAAGGTTCTTTAATAAGTATTGTATAAAATATGTGAGAATAAGGGGGATAGGTCAATTTATGTAAATATTTATTAAAAGAGCTCATAATGTACATTTCTAAATTTTAATAAACGAAAATAAATTAACATGTTCTATTTATTTCCATTCTTCCCTTCTGTTAAAATTAAAAAAAAAAAAAAGATCTTTAGGTCTGAGAGGCTGGGTACAAATAATTCCATAATTTAAGATTAAATAAAGTGTTATTTTTAAATTAATATTGGGAAGTAAACATGAGGTTATATTAATCTTACCTCATATTTCATGTTTTTCAAACACGGTAACTATAGTTTTCAAATGATCTTGTCATTCATTTTCAACTGCCATTATGACTACCGGATATTCGTTGGAATCTCCCTCTATAACATTGCCATCTGGTGTTGATTTGACGAACTTCAAGATATCTTTGCCATCTGGTGTTGATTCGATGAACTTCGAGATGAGGTCACGTTCATCCGGAATGTCGAAATTCATAGATTTAAATTTGTTCTTCTGTATAAATATTTTCTCCCAAACTGTCAAATCCAAAGGTTTTTCCAAATGTTTTAGAAGTTTAGCTTCTTTTTCAATTCTATGACCTTCCAACAAACTATGTGCTGCAATAGCTGATTTTTCAATTTCACCATTTTTAATATTTCTAAAGTGTTCCTTTGTGCGAGTGTCCAAATTTCTTTTTGTTTTTCCTATGTATACTTTATTGCAATCTCGACAATCAATTTGATAAATTCCAGATTTTTTACTATCTGGGGTGTTCATTTTCTTATTGGTTATTAATAAGTTACCAAGGCTAAATTTATTTATCGGTGCCAATGTAATGTTGAATTTCTTGAAAATTTTTTGAAATTTGTTATGTATTCCAGGATGATAAGTGATTTTCTTAAATTGTTTTCCTTTCTTTGAATCAGATTGCAGGGTAGTGTATTCTTTTAATCTTTTTTGTTGTCTGAATTTCTTCAATTTAGTTATAATTATTTCCTTTCCAAAACCATTTAAATTAGCTATGTCCAAAATGTGATTGTATTCTTTCTTAAAATCCTCTTCATTTAGTGGAACATTCAATAATCTATATATCAAACTGTTGAAAATTGCATGCTTATGCGCAATATGATTGAAACCTGAAGACTTTATGTAATTGTCAATATGAGTATCTTTTCTGTATATATTGAATTCAATTCTTTGTTGTTGTTCATTCCTTCTTAAGTAGAGGTCCAAAAATGGGATTTGGTAATTATTTTATAATTCCATAGTAAATTTCACAGATGTTAAAATGACTCATTAATTTATTAATTAAGAACCTCATAATGTGTTTCCCAACTTTAACTTTGAAATTCAAGCTTGTTTACGTTTTTAATGTGAATCTATTTTCAAAGATAACCTACTAGAAGTGATAAAATTCTAAGATTTGTTAGGTTAGGAAGAGTGATGATAGTATACAGCCATTTCTAATAAACATTTTAAAAATGCGGCTTTATAATGGATTTCAGATGTATGACATGGCTAAGGTTCTTTAATAAGTATTGTATAAAATATGTGAGAATAAGGGGGTAGGTCAATTGATGTACATATTTATTAAAAGAGCTCATAATGCATGTTTCTAAATTTTAATAAACGAAAATAAATTAACATGTTCTATTTATTTCCATTCTTCCCCTCTGTTAAAATTAAAAAAAAAAAGATCTTTAGGTCTGAGAGGCTGGGTACAAATAATTCCATAATTTAAGATTAAATAAAGTGTTATTTTTAAATTAATATTGGGAAGTAAACATGAGGTTATATTTGAAGAGAAAAATTTTCGCCTAGACCGGGACTCGAACCCGGGACCCTTGGCTTTCCGGGCCAAGTGCTCTACCAACTGAGCTACCGAGGCGAGTCACGATCTAGATGCAAATTTTTCTCTTATGTACGTTGTAATTCCCTCGCGCCAAATGCTTGAAACCTATAGCTTCTATCTTTGCAAATGGCGGCTTCTTAGTTAAGAAGACATTTATTGGGAATTTAACACTACTTTATAGCCAGTAGGGCTTCTATTGACGATTTTATTATTAATTTAACACTTCTCATTGAAGGATAAATTATATTTGAAGAGAACATACATAAGAGAAAAATTTGCGTCTAGATCGTGACTCGCCTCGGTAGCTCAGTTGGTAGAGCACTTGGCCCGGAAAGCCAAGGGTCCCGGGTTCGAGTCCCAGTCTAGGCGAAAATTGTTCTCTTCAAATATAATTTATCATTCAATGAGAAGTGTTAAATTAATAATAAAATCGTCAATAGAAGCCCTACTGGCTATAAAGTAGTGTTAAATTCCCAATAAATGTCTTCTTAACTAAGAAGCCGCCATTTGCAAAGATAGAAGCTATAGGTTTCAAGCATTTGGCGCGAGGGAATTACAACGTACATAAGAGAAAAATTTGCGTCTAGATCGTGACTCGCCTCGGTAGCTCAGTTGGTAGAGCACTTGGCCCGGAAAGCCAAGGGTCCCGGGTTCGAGTCCCGGTCTGAAAATTTTTCTCTTCAAATATAATTTATCCTTCAATGAGAAGTGTTAAATTAATAATAAAATCGTCATGAGGTTATATCATTAATAGTGAGTGGAGAACATATTTTAATCGACTCACCTCATACATTTTCAAACTTCTTTGATACCGACGGTTTCAGACAATATCGTGTCTTTGATTAAAATATGTTCTCCACTCACTATTAATTAAAGTGTTATTTATTCCTACAAAAGTTCAATTCCATGATTATTCACCAGATGGCGTTATATAACTATAATTTTATTACCAGATGGTGCTGAATTTCATATTAGTACCAGAAAAAAAATCAAAATAATTTAGATGTCGTTAGTTCTCCTACACTAGCGCCGCTTATGGCATGTGCGTGAAATGTCCACTTTCTTCTCTGGTACTCTGTGAGCAGTCACTACTTATATAGGATTTAGGATATTGGCTTTGTGGAAAGAGATACACAGTATATAAAAATTCTATGACAAATACTATATTTATGAGGTTAGATTTCATGACACACTATTTGTTAGTTATTGATTTGAAAGCCTCATAATGTTATTTTTGAAAAATTGCTCATTTTTTACCAAAAAATAACATCCTCTCCCCTTAGATCAACATGGCTCCTGCCAAAACTAATTTGACTGTGAATCAAATTATTTTATTGGCTGAAATCGGGGCGTAAATTCGATCAGTGATTTGACCATAAAAAGAGGTGACTTGTGCTGGTGAATTGAAAATTTGATTTTTGTAGGTTCAAAATGAGTTTGACCATTATCTTTTGGCTTGACCAAGGCAGTTGAAACTGGCCATATGTAATATGATACCAAAATTTCATGTAACTTATTAAGGGAATTAACATTGTGAGGCTTTCAAATTAATGTAATTAATTATGACTCATTTAATTAATTAATAATTTAACTTTGATAGGAATTAATCACTATGAGGTTTAATTTATGGTGAAATTGAATGTTTCTTACCTCTCCTCATATAAATCTTCTATGTAGATCGCAATTTCAAGACCATAACGGTCTCATCTTTAGTACTTTTTTGGTGACTGATGTTATGTTGATCGGAAGAAACTCTTCTTCTTCCCTCTGTTGTTGGACATAACATCAGTAGATGAAGATGAGACAGACCTGATCCAGAGGTTTATCGGTCCACCAACAGAGGTAAGAAGAAGAGTTTCTTCCGATCGACATAACATCAGTCGCCAAAAAAGTACTGAAGATGAGACAGACCTGATCCAGAGGTTCATCGGTCCACGAACAGAGGGAAGAAGAAGAGTTTCTTCCGATCGACATAACATCAGTCGCCAAAAAAGTACCGAAGAAGAGACCGTTATGGTCTCAAAATCGCAATCTACTTAGAAGAGTTATATGAGGAGAGGTAAGAAACATTTAATTTCACCATTAATTAATAATTATTCAGATTCAAAATGTAAAAGTGAATAATAATTACCATAGAGGGCGAAAATTTTCCATTCAAAGTAAGATGGCTGAGTAACTGTGGTTTATTGCAATGGTATGGAGAACCAGAGACGTTGGGTTTAAATATCAGTTTAGGCAATTTTTTTTCTCTTCAAATATTAATAATTACCATTGCTGATAGATGCATATATTACAAATTGGACGTTTGATAAAGAAATATTTATTCTACTGAATTAAAATCATGTTCTTATGATATCCCATCTGTAAAAAAATGAACAAATATAATGAAGACAATTCTTGTAACTTGTACACACCACAGACGTTTGGAAAAAAAAAAATTGACAGAAAAACAAATATCAGCCAAATGTCTTACAGTTCACTATCAAACACACTTCCTCTTCATGTTATCTTCTTCCACTTAGTATGGACGAGGTGGTCCTGAAACAAAGTAATATTAAACATTAATAAAATTATGTTTTTATTATTGATTTAACATTTCTCACTGAAAGATAAATTATATTTGAAGAGAAAAATGTTTGCCTAGACCGAGACTCGAACCCGGGACCTTTGGCTTGCCGGACCAAATGCTCTACAAACTGAGCTACCGAGGCGAGTTACGATATAGATGCAAATTTTTCCGCCATTTGCAAAGATAGAAGCAATGGTTTCAAAAGCATTTGGCGATAGGGAATTACAACGTATTTAAGAGAAAAATTTGCATCTATCGTAACTCACCTCGGTAGCTCAGTTGGTAGAGCATTTGGCCCGGCAAGCCAAAGGTCCCGGGTTCGAGTCTCAGTGAAAATTTTTTTCTTCAAATATTAATAAAATTCATGATAAAATTCCGTTGAGGTATTGGTCACAAAATTGAAATTATAAAATTGTTACCTAGTAAGCCCGTATTCCTCAATTTTGTAAAATATAAATTTTCTGTAGGCCTTTCAGGACTATAGTTTTTTCACAATGTGTACGGAACACATGTAAACAGTTGCCTAGCTTGATGTCATTGCATTCGGGTCTTTCATTGGTTAAACGCGCCAGCGTATGAAACACACACTGGTGTATTTAACCAATGAAAGGCCCAAATGCAATGACATCAAGCTAGGCGACTGTTTACATGTGCTCCGTACACGTGGAAGAACTATAGTCCCATCATCAGCAGGAGATAGTTCTGTATCTACCGACCCTGAAAGCGAGTATTGCTTTCAATAAAAGAATTAAATTAATGTTTTTATAACAGTGTTCAAACAGAGGCTACTGATGATGGAGATAAGCTCCAAAACTGCAGTAACAGAAACTCACTAATATTACTTTTTAAGAATTAATAATGTGTTTTTTTCATTATTTAATAAAAACAGACTTAAGATTTGTTAATAAATTTACCTAATGCCTTGTATAAAAACAGATTAATTCATTGTAGTTAATTACTTTCTTTGTATTTTTTTCTTTTCTTTTTATGTGTAGTAGATTCAAGCTGTTATTCCTTTTTGTATTCATTTTATCATTAACTTAATTTTAATTGTATTTAATTTCATTGTATTATTAGACATTAGTCCACCGCTGTGGTCTCAAGGTAGCGTGCTGCCTTGTCACGCAGCGGGCCCGGGTTCGATCCCTGGTCGGGGCAGTTTTTCTGGGTGAGGTTTTTATCGGGGGTTTTCCTCACCTGTAAGACAAATGTCAGGAAAACTTTACAGCCCAAACGGTCCCCAAAATCATATAGCCATCATCATCATCCTTATCATTATCATCATCCTAACTACATAACTTAATCATCACCATGATCCTTCACCGGTGTGGAAAGCAACGGGAAGCTACCACACCTACAATTCCCTAGTAAAGCTGCAAGCATAGCATGAAAATGCTATGATTGCAGTGAAGGACCGGCCTTCGGGCAGAATTACTATGGATGGATTAGACATTATTTTCATTACTATTCAATTTGACAGATAATTGTTTAATTTTTTTGTATTCATATGTAACATATGTTTGTCCTGGTGAGTGGAAGAGAAGGCCTTAACTCCACCAGGGTAAATAAATCTATTCTATTCTATAGAAGAAAAAGAGATATGAGGTGAGATAATAAAAACATTAATTTAATTCTTAAATTAAACCTCATAGTGTTCTTTCCCTGTGAAAGTTACATAAATTGCTTTCAATACTAGAGTATTGCTTTTAGGGTTAGTAGATACATACCTATCTCCTGCTAATGATGGAACGAGTCCCGAAAGGTCTACAGAGAATAACCAGTTTACAAAGTTGAGACAGGCCTAATTTCAATTTTGAAAGTAATAATTTTACAAATATCATTAAAACACGATCTAATAAATACAAGAGACAGGAGGAAAATTTTAATTAAATTTATGTATTTTATTCTTGCTTCTTAAATTAATTTTTGCATTTAAACCATAATTTCTGTAATTGTTCACAATTACCAACCATTGCACTTTACGTTTTTAATTTGTCAGAGTAAAAAAAATGTACAAAAAATCATCTTTTTTTAAAAAGAGGATATTTGCTACAACAAACTGGTAAGTTCAACGTGTTCCATTCCATTATCACAGTTTATTTAATCTCTCAGCTTACAGATACTTTTACGTGTCACACGCCACCTAGGGCAACCTAGAGCAGCTCAAACACACACATAAATTATATTAAATTAATGTTGGGAAGTAAACATTATGAGGTATAATCATTAAAATTCATCGGAGAACATTTTGTTATAGGATTCATGCTTCCATGATACCGCAGTTTCAAACACAGTCGTGTTCATCCTCAACCATAACTCCAACCCCGATTCATTTAATTCTTATGAATTGAACGTATTAATGTTAAAAATTCCCAAATCTAATATATAAATTTGAAATGATCATCCAACAAAACAAACATATGATGTAAGAATGTTAAAAAACGAACTCAATTACTAAAACAATATTTTTTTTTTGCAATTTTATACATATTTTCCATGTTTAATTACATAAAAAATACTACTTTTCTTATTTTTAGCACATAAAAATCTGTTTCCAATTATTAGGAACTCCCAAAATTGATGAAGTGAATGACCAGTAGTAATGAATGAATAAATTATTTACAAGTCCATTTTCTTGCAACCCACAAGAATAGTGTAGGATCTATACATGATTCTATAGAGAATCAAGTGTTATATTTACCTCCTCTCATCATGCCGGGTGGTGGTCCTCTCATTCCTGGTGGACCCATTGGGCCACCTCTACCCATTGGCATACCTGGAGGCATACCTGTTAACAAAATTAATAACAATTAACCATATTGAACATGAACATGCAATATTTAACAGTTTAATATATAGATTAACAAACATTCCATTAAGTGAAGAAAATTTTAAGAAAGAATAGAATCACATTTTAAACATTGTCATGTTAAATGGTTTTGGAAAGGTTAACATAAGTTAAAGAAATTTAAACAACAAAAAAGGCTTAAAGAATACACCACCCTATAATCTGATTCTAAGGGAAATAATTCAACAAATACTTACCAATTAATAAATTAATGAGTCTTTTAACATCTTACCTCATATTTCATGTTTTTCAAACACGGTAACTATAGTTTTCAAATGATCTTGTCATTCATTTTCAACCGCCATTATGACTACCGGATATTCGTTGGAATCTCCCTCTATAACGTTGCCATCTGATGTTGATTTGACGAACTTCGAGATATCGTTGCCATCTGGTGTTGATTCGATGAACTTTGAGATGAGGTCACGTTCATCCGGAATGTCGAAATTCATAGATTTAAATTTGTTCTTCTGTATAAATATTTTCTCCCAAACTGTCAAATCTAAAGATTTTTCCAAATGTTTTAGAAGTTTAGCTTCTTTTTCAATTCTATGACCTTCCAACAAACTATGTGCTGCAATAGCTGATTTTTCAATATCACCATTTTTAATATTTCTAAAGTGTTCCTTTGTGCGAGTGTCCAAATGAACGTGACCTCATCTCGAAGTTCATCGAATCAACACCAGATGGCAACGATATCTCGAAGTTCGTCAAATCAACATCAGATGGCAACGTTATAGAGGGAGATTCCAACGAATATCCGGTAGTCATAATGGCGGTTGAAAATGAATGACAAGATCATTTGAAAACTATAGTTACCGTGTTTGAAAAACATGAAATATGAGGTAAGATGTTAAAATGACTCATTAATTTATTAATTAAGAACCTCATAATGTGTTTCCCAATTTTAACTTTGAAATACTTACCATCCTGGAGCACACAGGAAATTTAAAAAATATTAAATTCAATTATATTTAAAGAGAAAAATGTTTGCCTAGACCGAGACTCAAACCCGGGACCTTTGGCTTTCCAGGCCAAATGCTCTACCAACTGAGGTACCAAGGCGAGTTGCGATCTAGATGCAAATTTTTCTCTTATATACGTTGTAATTCCCTTACACCAAATGCTTTGAAACCTTTGTTTCCATCTTTGCAAATGGTGGCTTCTTAGTTAAGAAGACATTTATTGGGAATTTAACACTACTTTATAAAGCCAGTAGGGCTTCTATTGATGTTTTTATTATTAATTTAACACTTCTCACTGAAGGATAAATTATATTTGAAGAGAACAAATTTTAATTTTATTTATCCTTCAGTGAGAAGTGTTAAATTAATAATAATAATTACATTATTTTTGGTCTGGACATCTTACCTCAATATTAATGTCATTAATACATTAATATTGAGGTAAGATGTCCAGACCAAAAATAATATAATTAAAATAACCTCAAAATATAACTTCCTAAAATTATATATTAATAATAATATCATTAAATTCAATATTAGATTGGCACTGATTAACAAATTTAGTCCAATCTACTAACAACTAAATGTTAATGTCCCAGAACAGAAAGAAATCTGGAATTTATCAAATTAGTTGCAATGACTGCAAGAAAGTATATATAGGGAAGAGAGAAAAAAAAAAAGGCTTGTACAAAAGAACTCTTTGGAAATATTAAAAATGGTTAAATTGAAAAATCATCAATTACAGCTCATAGTTTGCTACAAAATCACTTAATTGGAAGAGAAATTAAACTTTTGAAACATTTAGAGAAGGGTTTGGAATTAACAGTTTGGTAAAAATATACATTCAGAAGAACAAATCTAGATCTATGAATTCTGAAGTTCCCGATGAGCAAAATTTAATCTCACAGTTCATAAAATTGGCACCAAGATGGCAGTTTGGAAGATGGTGGGAAAAACTCAGCAGTTAGAGTTTGACTGATGATGAAGGCAAATGCCTCT
The DNA here is from genome assembly GCA_030220185.1 of Diploptera punctata. Taxonomy (NCBI): domain Eukaryota; kingdom Metazoa; phylum Arthropoda; class Insecta; order Blattodea; family Blaberidae; genus Diploptera; species Diploptera punctata. The sequence continues at coordinate 387,915 of JASPKZ010007338.1, read as the reverse complement.
GAAACCGGCATTATGAAAACATATAACTTTATGAGGCGAGATGTAAAAATATTGTATCCAATTCAATTTATAAATCTTGATACTCACCCATCATACCAGGTGGTGGCCCCATCATGCCAGGTGGTGGTCCTCCAACAGGCATGCGAGGTGGTCCTGGTTGTTGTGGTCTCATCTGAGGAGGAGCAGAGACCTGTGGTCCTCCTCGGCCGCCTGGAGTCATTACTTGTTGTGATGGACCTCCTACACCTCTAACTGGTCCTTGCAAACCTGTATTCAAAAACATAACAAAAATTATCTTTAAACCAATAAAAATGTTGTTTATTTTTTATTATTTCACTCACCTCATATTTCATAATTCATAGCAGACCCTGGGTTTCTTCACATCTTTTGTGACATTCTCAATGCAGCATTGAGAATGTCACAAAAGATGTGAAGAAACCCAGGGTCTGCTATGAATTATGAAGTGAGTGAAATAATAAAAAATAAACAATATTAAAAAACCTCATAGTGTTATTTCCTATCTACATAACTCAATAAAAATGTATTTTATTTTTGAACAATTTACAATATTTTACTCTATTATTATTCCTATACTTTTTTTCATGGTTCTTACTGTATATCCCCTTAAACAACTGAATTATATTTGAAGAAAAAAATTATACGCTCAGATTGGGGTATGAACCCAGGACCTTTGGCTTTCTAGACCAATGCTCTGCTGCTGAGCTATCTGGGCACTCCAATCTAAACACACATTTTTCTCTTATACATTGTTAATTCCCGATTGCCGAATGCTACCAGCCTTTGCTTCGATTATGCTAATGGCAGCTTCTATTTTAAGAAGACATTTAATTGGGAATTTAAACATTACTTATAAAGCCAGCAGGGCTTCCTTAAACATATTTTTATTGATTTAACACTTCTTACTGTTTGTGAGGCTCTGAAGATGTCACCTACAAGAACTCTGGCAGGACTCTATTGGGAAGCAAGAAAGCAAATGGAACACATCCAAGCTACACTACTACTACACTTCTTACTGTAGGATAAATTATATTTGAAGAGAAGAATTATATGCTCAAATTGGGGTTAGAACCCAGGACCTTTGGCTTTCTAGGACAATGCTCTACCGCTGAGCTATTTGGAAACTCCAATCTTAATATTTGTTAATTGAATTAGTGCCCTTATATCACTTCCAACCTGTATAAACTTAGAGGATGGATAATAACACTAATGTTATGGTAAAATCAAACGTTTTCTAGCTCTCCTTATATAAATCTTCTAAGTAGATTGCGATTTTGAGACATCTTCGGCACCTTGTGGTTGCCATCCACATATCCCCTAGATGATGACCATCCCTTGTACAAAAAACACCACATTATGTTTATATAACACTTTGGCTAGACCAGTGTTGACCTATGGTAGTGAATCATGGACACTAAAAAGACAACATGAAAGCAGAATAACGGCTTGTGAAATGAGATCCATGCGCAGAACAGCGGGTTACACCAGATAGGATCGGAAAAGGAACACCGATATCTTAAAAGAATTGAAGACTACACCAATTTTGTAATATATTAAACAGTACCAACTAAATTGGAAACACCATCTTGAAAGAATGAGTTCAAATCGGATCCCCAAAGCTGTTTATAATTATATACCAAGAGGATGAAGATCTCTGGGCCGTCCTATGAAACGCTGGAGGGAAAATTTTCTATGGATCGTAATAGGCCTTGGCCTAATACTTGGAAGGAAGAAGAAGAAATTGTACATAAATTAAAAAAAGTGTACATACCCTGTTCTCACAGTCAAAATAACTGCTATAGCACAACTAACCACACTTAGAAAGCAGTACTAGAATTATGAAACATCAGAGAATCGACAAAGCAATATAAATCAATAATGTCACTGGTGATAAGATAACTGTTAAAGGAGTGGGACATTTCCCACTATTCCTGACATTCATAAAAATATACAGCAGAGATCAGTAACAGATTAACCTAATCTAAGATAATACAAGTGTATTCATGCACATGAGACCATGAATCATCGCCATACTTCTACAGGGTGATTCTGTAAGAGCGTGCAAAAATAAAACAGGGCATGGAGGATGCTCCACTGAACAATTTGAGATAGGTAATTGTATGTTTTGCAACAAACGGCTATGAAACCAGATGCTCATAAATGCAGTAACATGCAGCTAATCGCCAAATGTTCCCGCTCGTAAGATTGTTGATGCATAACTGTCAAACAAGGAAAATAACTTGAAATACCCAGTATTTGTAGTTTGGTGCTACTATAAATAGTGAAGATTTACATAGCCAGTTGATGAATAACGCCGTCCAATTATAGAGAGAAAATATCAGCTCAAGATAGGGATGCATCGAGAGTTTATGTATGCGCTACCATGAATTTTCGGGTCCCCTCATGTGTCCTCATCTAGGGGATATGTGGATGGCGACCACAAGGTGCCCAAGCTGTGCAAAACATTTCTTCCACTTACTTGTGTTTTGCACTCTTTTAACTTTACTATCTAACCTCTCTTGGTTAACTCTTGTTTTTTCGACTCCGACGCTATTAGGGCATCCGAGGGCTAGGGAGTCTTTCCTTTCTTCCATTTCCTCTTTCCTTTATTTTCTTTTCTTCTCCAGAAAAGCCTAACCAGAGGCTATAAGATGGCAGCCCCATCACTGGTCTTGCCTTCCTGTGGCCAGCAACCAATCGAAGGGACTATTATTATGCTTTCAAGTCTTATATGAGAATTTCCCTCAAACGCTGGAGGGAAAATTTTCTATAGGATCGTAACAGACCTTGGCCTAATACTTGGAAGGAAGAAGAACCTAGGATCCGAGAAGCCACCTTTAGGAGATATGGGAGTAAACTTGTCTTTTACATTACTGTCTAGACTTTTTTTATTTACATTATTTATCAGTTAACTGCAAATACCATCCTCGGCACAATAAATATATAAGAATTAAATGAATCGTGATTTCTTCTTACCTCATACTTCTATGGTTTTTTAAACACAGCACTGTAGTATCAGTAACCCATTGTCATCATCCTCAGCTGGCACGACTGTCAATTTTTTCTTTTGCCGGTAATTATCCAAACTGCCATCTGGTGTTCTTTTGAAGGAATTATTTTCTAGACTGCCATCTGGTGTTCTTTTGAACGAATCATTTTCTAAACTGCCATCTGTTGTATTTTTTAAGAACTTTGTAATCAAGCTCGGTTCGTCTGGAATCTCGAAGTTCATGGTTCTAGTATGGGTTTTTTGAATATATATTTTTCCCCAAACTGTTAAATCCAAAGGTTTGGATAGATGTTTCAAAAGTTTTGCTTCTTTTTTCAATTCTATGATGCTCTAATAAACTATGTGCTGCTATAGCTGATTTTTCAATTTCTCCATTCTTTATGTTTCTGAAGTGTTCTTCAAAAATACAACAGATGGCAGTTTAGAAAATGATTCATTCAAAAGAACACCAGATGGCAGTTTTTAGAAAATAATTCCTTCAAAAGAACACCAGATGGCAGTTTGGATAATTACCGGCAAAAGAAAAAATTGACAGTCGTAAAAACAACTGAGGATGGTAACAATGGTCACTGAAACTGCAGTGCTGTGTTAAAAAAAAAAACATAGAAGTATGAGGTAAGAAGAAATCGAGATTCATTTAATTCTTATGTAGAAAAATAAGTTTAAAGATTTGCATGCAGGTAGTATTTAACTGGCACAGCCTTTTAACTGACGTAATTTAAGGCACTTAAAAGCGTCATAGGCCTCTGAAACTTTGCCAACATATACATAAGAGAACAGGCTATTTTTTAGTACAAAAAACAAAAAAAATTCCAATTTTGAACTCAAATGGTCAATTTTTCACCCATCACCCCCCTTATTGTTGATTTGTTCTTGAACATGTTTTGATTATATCCTAATCAAAACATGTCTAGAACAAAAAAACTAAAAACCTCAAAATAATTTTTTTTTAAATCCCACTACAGGCCTCAGGAGGCCCTTGGGATAGTAGGAAGTTAAGGCTCCCACTTTTTCTTGACAATCGGCACTTGATGTCAGCTGGGTTGTCAGCCCTGCGTGACGGCCGCCTTTACCCCAGAACAAGCGTCTGGTACTCATTTGAGTTAGAGGCTGAGTCGACCCCAGGGCCATAGTGCCGCCAGAAGGTTTGGGTCAGTTTAAAAATCCTGACCCCACCGGGACTTGAACCCTCGACCTTCCGGCTTGTAGTGCAGTGCCTTAACCATTACACTACGGCGTGATACTTCCTAAAATAAAACATTAAGTAAGAATAAGATAGGAACAAAATAAGTTTCATTATACACATATGCATGAGACATTAATCATTTAACACTAACCTGCAGGTACGCCGGTAGCACCGGTTGGTACTCCTCTTCCAGCAGCTCGTCCCATGCCAGGGCCTGGCGCAGCTCCTGGAATGGGCACACGGGGAAGACCTTCTTCTGGGGGTGGTGGTCCCTCAACTGTCAGAGATACTATATTCTCTCCTCGTAATAAAACAAAGCCAAGAACTCTTTTCTCTTCTCTTTCTGGTTGTTTTGTATTTTTAGGTTTTATCTTCCTAAATTCTTCACAGTCTCCCAAAATGAGATTCATATGTTTATCAAATGCTAAAAAATAATTTTATTATGATTAAATTAATTTTTTTTAAATTACTAAAATTACAGAGCATATTTATTCGTCATAAAACCATTTCATCCAAAAAGCTTAAGATTAGATAGAGATAGCATTACCTTACTCTTTCTCTCAAAGAATTATCAGAACTTTATTCTCAAAATTGATAACACGTAACTATGAGGTAATTAATATTTCAATGGAAGTTAACATTATGAGATTAAAATTAAAGTATAAAATTATGAAATATTTACCTACAAGGTCTGTCTTCTTCAACTTTATTAGTTATTTAATCAATTGAGTTGGTGTTTACTTGATGAAAATCAATTACTTATTCATTTAAATGAAAATAAAACAGTTTTATTTGATTTTCATATTTATTAAAATATAATTTAGTTACAGTGTACGAAAACAGCTGTAACTAAATTATATCTTAACAAATATGAAAATCAAATAAAACTGTAGGTTGTATTTATATCTAATTAAATAAATAATTAGTTATTTATCTGTAGCGCTTTCGGGACTAGTCCCATCATCAGCAGGATATATATATGGTTTTTGAATCCTGCTGATGATGGGACTAGTCCCAAAAGCACTACAGGTAAATAACTAATAAAGTTGAGGAGACGGACCTTGTAGGTAAATATTTCATAATTTTTTACTTTAATTTTGAATAATACCTCAACGGAATATATCACGAATCTTATAAAAGTTGCTTATGAGATTAATTTTAACAAATTTAATTGAACTTTTATAGGAAAAATCACTATGAGGTTTAATTTAAGATTTAAATTAAAATTCTTTATACCTCACCTCATATCCAGTCTTCTAATTATACTGGTTTCAAAACCTATGTGGTTTCATCTTCAGTAATATCTCCTGAACGACACAACATTAATCGAGATATTACTGAAGATGAAACCACATAGGTTTGGAAACCGGTATAATTAGAAAACTGGATATGAGGCGAGGTATAAATAATTTTAATTTAAATCTTAAATTGAATTGAGCGAGACCAAAAAGAGAAATTGATAAGAAATGCAGAAAATGTATATATCATCCTTGGGCATACAATAATTTTTTTTAAAAATTCAACAAATCTTGGGCATACAATAATTTTTTTTAAAAATTCAACAAATCTTGGGCATACAATAATTTTTTTAAAAAATTCAACAAATCTTGGGCATACAATAATTTTTTTTAAAAAATTCAACAAATCTTGGGCTTATTATTCAACAAATCTTGGGCTTATTATTCAACAAATCTTGGGCTTATTATTCAACAAATCTTGGGCTTACAATAATTTTTTTAATAAATTCAACAAATCTTGGGCATACAATATTTTTTTAAAAAAATTCAACAAATCTTGGGCATACAATATTTTTTTTTAAAAATTCAACAAATCTTGGACATACAATATTTTTTTTTAAATTCAATATCAAGTTGACAGCAAAAAATTTTTATAGCCTAAGTAAACTAATAAAAATTTAAAAAAATTAAAAGATTGACAAAGGCAAAAAAAATCAGGAATTTACCACATAAAACATGCAGATTGTGAAAAAAATATACACAAGTAAAACATAAAGGAATTTGAGCGTAAGAATGAAAAACACCTTAGATATGTGAAAAATGAGGAAGTAGATAAATCTGCAGTGGCTGGAAATTTCAAAATTCATAATCCTATTTTTGTTCTTCTGGATGTAGATCTCCGCCCAAACAGTGAGTTCTTTTGTATTTTCCAACTGTTTTAATAATTTTGTATTTACATTATTGTTATGCTTTTCCGACCAAACATGAGCAGTCACTGCCTTTTCTACTTCTTCATTGTTAATAAGATTATGAATTTTGAAATTCCTGGGAAAAAAATTTGATTTGTAAGTATAGCATCCAGCGCCCAAGAGCTGGATTGAGGGGCATCCTATTGTACCATGACAAAGCTCTGCCCACACCACCATTTGGATTTTCTGAGGGGAACTCATGTGCAGCTGTTGACCCAGCCTCCTTAAAGTCCAGACCTGGCACCCTCTTGACTTCTTTTTGTTCCTACGGTGAAGGCCCGACTACGTGAGAAGCAGTTTTAAACACGTGAAGATGTGGAACTTGTGCCAGTGCTTCCAGTCGTGGTTCAGGAGGATGCAACGATGCTCAGGGAGAGTACTTTGAGAAAATGTAATGGTAAGATTTCAATTATAGTACTTAACTCATGTATATCTAAACATTTTCTGAGTGACCCTTATATAAATTGGATTTTTAGTAATTTATATGTGGTGAAAACATAAACCCAACAATATCTCTAACCTATTTATTCTTCTGTTGTTCCAATATTAGATTATTAATTGAATTTCGATGTTATATATATTATATTACTTTCATAGATTTTGAAAAAGCATTCGACACAGTCAAGAGATCAAAACTCTTAAATATATTGGAAGACAGAAATATACCAAATTTACTTCGGCAGAACATACAAAATATTTACAAAGACAACACCATAAAGATTAAATTAAATAACAGATTTTCTGAAGAAGGAATTATAAATCGTGGTGTGAGACAAGGCTGCCCCCTATCCCCAACACTTTTTGCAATTTATATCAATGAAGTAATATGTTGCCGGAACAAAACATATAAATTGGAATAAGAATATCGGAAATAGAAAATTAAACACCCTATTGTTTGCAGATGACCAAATAATAATAGCAAATTCCGAAGATAATCTACAGAAAGGTCTGTATGAAGTTAACAAAATTACCAGAAGAATATGGATTAAAGATATCTACAGAAAAAACAAAAATTATGGCATTTCAAGGTGTAGATCCTGTCAGAAGTAAAATTGTACTGGACAATAAAATTTTGGAGCAGGTGAATAATTTTACATATCTAGGATGCAATATCTCATATGAAGAAGAAAAGGATGTAAATGCAAAAATATCTAAATTTTTAAGAATTTTAGGGTTAATAAATTCTATCTTCAAGCCACAGTTAGTCCAAAAGCATTCAAGACTGAAAGTGTATAAAACACTGGCTCTTCCAACTCTTTGTATGGTAGCGAAGTATGGACGTTGAAACAGAAGGATATACAGAGACTTAGATCTGCTGAAATGAGATATCTTCAGAGGACTGCAGGATACACACTACTAGATCACAAAAAAATGAAGATCTTAGAAGAATTACATATGGAACCTTTAGAAAACAAAATATCTGATTATAAGTCAAGATGGATGCAACATGTACATCGAATGGAAGATCACAGAATACCCAAACAAATGTTAAGATATCAACCTGCAGGAAGAAGAAGACCAGGACGTCCACTCAAAAGACTTCTGGATGGTGTTTCTCTTGAGGCCAAAACAGGTCAACAAATGGCCTAAATTCGTGAATGTACTATGATGATGATGATGATGATATATTATTTTTAGTCTGATCATCTTACCAATATTAATAATATTGAGGTAAGATGATCAGACTAAAAATAATATAATTAAAATAACCTCAAAATATCACTCCCTAAAATTAAATATTAATTACAACTTCTTAAGTTACAAGGAAGAAACAAAACCAGAAATTGTGTTTGTGTTATAAATTACGAAAAACAAGATGGCGCCCTCCAAACTCAACTTTAATAACTATTTTTTGGAAACTAAATATGAAATCAAAAAGTTTTTAAAATTAAGAGAGAAGAAATTTAGAAGCTTAGCAAACATTAAATTCATGAACCAATATTTAAAATTAGAATTGGTTCCCATGTTCATCAGAAAACCCATCAGGGATAACAATAACAAACAAAAAAAAAAATATATTGAGATAAGATGATCAGACTAAAAATAATATAATTAAAATAACCTCAATAAAATTAAATAATATATTTATATATTTATACATTACAATACTGAACAGTATTATTTTTTAAAAGAAAAATTAATGCTTGAACCTGGGACCACTGGTTCTATGCATCAGTATGTAATCCTACATCATTCAAGACATGATACAAGCATCCTTATATACAATTCTATTAATTAAAATGTATTTTTTATTAGTACAAGTGGGAAGTTACCTTTGAATGTCCCAATGAAGGTCCTGGAATCCTGTAAAATTATTCGGACCCTATAGTTGATATGTTGCAGCATTTTATTATTTTTGCTGATCGTCTGCAAACAAACAAAAAAAAAATAGAAACAATTTATATTTTAGGTGTTTATTCACTACAAAGTCATTAAAAACTGACTGCACTTTTTTATTTATATGTCTAAATTAAATCATTGTACTGCTACACCTTGTAACAAGTTTCAATCTTTCTATTCTATAGTGTTATGCCAAGGGCAGGTCCTTCACTGCAATCACACCATTTTCATGCTATGCTTAGCAGCTTTACTAGGGAATTGTAGGTGTGGTAGCTTCCCATTGCTTTCCACACTGGTGAAGGATGATGATGATGATGGCCATATGATTTCGGGGACCATTTGCACCTTAAAGTTTTCCTGACATTTGTCTTACAGGTGAGGAAAAACCCCGATAAAAACCTCACCCAGAAAAACTGCCTCGACCAGGGACAAACCTGGGCCCGCTGCGTGACTAGCTAGCATGCTACCTCGAGACCACAGCGGTGGACATGATGATTATGATCCATCCATAGTAATTCTGCCCGAAGGCATGTCCTTCACTGCAATCATAGCATTTTCATGCTATGCTTGCAGCTTTACTAGGGAATTTTAGGTGTGGTAGCTTCTCATTGCTTTCCACACCGGTGAATGATGATGGCCATATGATTTCGGGGTCCGTTTGGGCCTTTAAGTTTTCTTGACATTTGTCTTACAGGTGAGGAAAAACCCCGATAAAAACCTCACCCACAAAAACTGCCTCGACTGGGGATCGAACCTGGGCCTGCTGCATGACTAGGCAGCACGCTACCCTGAGGCCACAGCGGTGGACATGATGATGATGATGATCCATCCATAGTAATTCTGCCCGAATGCAGGTCCTTCACTGCAATCATAGCATTTTCTCGCTATGCTTGCAGCTTTACTAGGGAATTTGAAGGATGATGATGATGATGGCCATATGATTTCGGGGACTGTTTGGGCCTTAAAGTTTTCCTGACATTTGTCTTACAGGTGAGGAAAAAACCCAATAAAAACCTCACCCAGAAAAACTGCCTCAACTGGGGATTGAACCTGGGCCCGCTGTGTGACTAGGCAACATGCTACCTTGAGACCACAGCGGTGGACATGATGATGATGATGATGATAAATAAGTAAAAGTATTCTAAGCTTGAGATTGAGGATCAATATTTTTACAATGGAAATGTAATGTTATGCAGTGGAAGGTATTAATTATTAATGCAATTTATAATTAGTTATTTTCTTGAATATTGATCATTATTTTATAATTTCATTGCAGCACAAAAGAAATAATGTTTTGTGTTGACTCAAAATTATTTATTATAAATTAATATTCTGCACTTAAAAACTCACCCAATTTGGTTAAATATTTTAATATACATATATTATATACAATCAGTAGAACACACAACAATGAAAGAATCACACTATAGATCAGAGCAGCCAACATTGTAAGTTACATTTTTACTACTATCAGTAATGTTACTAACACACAATTCAAATACTGTATGTGAATAAACTGTATAATATAAGAGTTACAGAATTCCTTTATGGTTCTCCTACTTTAATTAAATAAATTTAAATAACTTGGAACCATTTTATTTTTGGTATTGAGGTTTTTTTTTACTTAGTTGCTGTTTTAAAATTCTATAGCCCATTACACCTTTAGCCCATTCCCATTTAATTTTTTTATTATATATAACTTTCCTCATTAGAGGACTGTCTCAAGGACAAAGTGATACAGACAATTAATTTTCGAAATTGATGAAATACATTTTATAAATACACTAAAAAATTATAAATACAATACACATAAAAATGTTAAATTGTTTTCCTACTTAAATACATAACAGTAATTTGTTTTCTAAATTCAAAATAAAGATGAAAGGTTCACTGAATGGGTATTCCAAACTCAAAATGTTTTGCTATGTTTCATTCTTTTAATTTATTGTTATCAGTTGTTTACTCATAATTATGGTCAATGACTTCTGTCAAGTCCCATGCATTTGTATAAATAAATTCAAAATCAACAATACCCCTATTGTTGAATGATATGCAAGGAAAATTTTTTTTATATTTGAATAAAGTAATAAAACATCAATATTTTTTTATTCAACGCCCCAGGTTGTCATTTTGACATTTCTGGTTTCTCTCCTGGCATTGGTGTAATTGTAACCCACTTCTGAAGTTGGGGCACCTAGAAAGCGGAGTTACGTTACCCCAATATGATAGGTTATGTGCAAGCAATATAATAATTGAAATATGAGTGCAGGAAGTTTTCTACGCTGTAATAATTGACCAGACTCATGACTAGCCTGACTACAGTTCATGAGGTCCTGGGTTCAATTTCAAGTCAGACCATAGGAATATTTTCTTAAAGGGAATTATTCTTGTGGTTGCCCATGGTCTGGAATTTACATTTAGGACTCTCCTGGTGCTTCATTATATTTTATCACCAATCATTACCCCACATTGGGATAATGTAACTGTCTTCCAGATTCCCCAACCTAAGAAATGGGTTACACAAGAGAGATAAATACCACAATTTGCATACATAGATGAATATTTAATAATTGTAAAACATATTTTAAGAATCATTGCAAAATGTTTCAAATACAATAGAATGTAGAAGAAATTAATAAAAATGTAAGAAAGTAAATAAAAAAAAAATAAAACCTCAATGTTAAAAATTCCCAAATTTATTATATTTAAAAAAATGGAAGAAAGTACATAGTGCAACAGTGTCATAAGAATGTTGAGCTCTACTATGAGTTCCACTTGATTTTATATACTATATTCTTATAATTCTTCTATTCTACGTGCTTCTTCCATCTTTACTAACATTTCATACCATTTTAAATGTTTTACGATACTTATAATATTTTTTGATAATTATTAAATATTTATGTATGCAAATGATTTCTTCAAAATTCTGCAGAACCACAGTGCACATGTGCAAGATATGCGAATGCTTAATGTAATGTCCACAAGATGTCGGTAAAATTAGAGTTACCAACAATCACATTTAATTCCACACCATATTTCAATAAATTAACTTCATTTTCTTAGATTAGTGTTAGTGTACACTTCAGTAAATAATATGTACGTAATTTATTTTATTAGGCTAGAAGGGAGAATTTAGTGTACATCCATTTCTAATAAACATTTGGGAATTTATAACACAGATTGGTCATATCGATTTTACAGCTATGTGGTTCCATCTAGCATCAACTCTATAATGTGTACTATTCTGTAGGACTTATAAAATTTACAGTGGAAATCAAACTATAATTTTTCCGAATGTTGTATGGAAGAGGACAGAGTAAGTTATTTGAATGTTGAGTCTGAGCATACAACCATTTGAACCACAAAACTGTCTCAATAAAAAAAATAAAATCCAAGCACAACAGGCCTAGAAGGCCCTTGGCCTACCAGCCAGCCTTACATCCATATGTGTTAATCACAGAGGTAGACGATTATCTAGCCAGTGTACAGTTGACATGTGGTCAGCATGTTGGGTCCCCCAGCCGTTATAGCTGGTCTTCTCAACCTGGAGTCGCTACTTATTGTAGCTACCCAAATGCCTAACGATGCTGGGTTGGTATCGGTCCCATACTGGCCAAAATTACATGAGAAAATGTCTTCCTCCATGGAGACCCAAACATACAATAATAAAAAAATAATTCTTAAGAAGTAGTAGAGAGTCATAAGTAGATAAAGAAGTTGGATTCTATGCATTGTATCAATTTATGTACTGAATAATTTTCGGATATGCTACACTTAGCATCGCAAGAAAATTCGGCTGTGCTTTCCTTCAGGTCCGAAAAATTTTTCAATTTTACATCTTATTCCACTGATGCACTAAACACTCTTAAACACTTTCAAAACATTTTGCAACACTTTTTAACATCTTCCAATGTTGCAACGAGTTTTTTCATATTTATATATTTGCGTAAAACACGGTCGTGCTACATTGCTTACTTCCTTCTCTTTGTTATTTTCCCTCCACTTCCTATGTTGTTCCAGCGTTGCCACCATCAACAACCCGAACTTGCTTTTTAAATGTGATTCCACGTTCCCTGGATTTCACCTACGTTAGAGTAATTGATTTGTGTTACAGTAATTGATTTAGGTTTGGTTAGCTTTTAGGTTCCTTGCTTTTTAAAAGTGATTTGATACGTAAAATAAATTATACATTTTTAGACAAGTTCTGGGAATTTTGTGTCAATGTTGGTCATACTGATTTCACATATATATACCGCCAACTGCTGGAGGTTGCATTTATCTACCTGGGATAATTGGAGCACTAGCGCATGCGCACTGCGATTCTATAGAACTTAGAAAAATTTTCTACCGACCTAAAGGAAAGCATATCCGAAATTCCCCTTCTAAGTCGATTTAGTAAGCGAAGTGCGCCTGCGCTAGTGCTCTATGTAAGCCCAGAAAGATACATGCAACTCCACAGTTGGCGGTATGGTTTTTCGGGTATATGTATGTGAAAATCAGTATGACCAACATTGACACAAAATTCCCAGAACTTGTCTAAAAATGTATAATTAACATCAAATGAACTAGTGGAAATATGATTTTACGTGGTAACCATCCGATATTTTGAATTTTTCATAGAATAACAGATATGAAGAGGTAATTTATTTTACGTATCAAATCACATTTAAAAAGCAAGGAACCTAAAAGCTAACCAAACCTAAATCAATTACTGTAACACAAATCAATTACTCTAACATAGGTGAAATCCAGGGAACGTGGAAGTGATGTTGGCAACATCTAGAGTATTTTGGGTTGTTGATGGTGGCAACATTGGAACAACATAGGAAGAGGAGGGAAAATAGGAGAAAGTAGCAAGGAAGAATGTAGAACGATCATGTTTAACGTAAATATATAAATATAAAAAAAAGATTGTTGCAACATTGGAAGATGTTTAAAAGTGTTGCAAAATGTTTTAAATGTGTTTAGTGCATCAGCGGCATAAGGAATTAAAATTAAAATTTTTTGCGACGTTTAATATACAACACCCAAGAAATTAACTTCATTTTGTTAAATTCTGATGGGACAAGTTAGTATACATACAATTAGGGATATGCTACACTTAGCGTCGCAAGAAAATTCTTCTAAGTTCTATAGAATCGCAGTGCGCATGCGCTAGTGCTCCATGTAATCCCAGAAAGATAAATGCAACCTCCAGCAGTTGGCGGTATATGTATGTGAAATCAGTATGACCAACATTGACACAAAATTCCCAGAACTTGTCTAAAAATGTATAACACGAAATGAACTAGTGGAAATATGATTTTACGTGGTAACCGTCCAATATTTTGAATTTTTCATAGAATAACAGATATGAAGAGGTAATTTATTTTATGTATCAAATCACATTTAAAAAGCAAGGAACCTAAAAGCTAACCAAACCTAAATCAATTACTCTAACATAGGTGAAATCCAGGGCACGTGGAAATGGTTGGCAACATCTGAAGTATTTTGGGTTGTTGATGGTGGCAACGCTGGAACAACATAGAAAGAGGAGGGAAAATAGCAGAGAGTAGCAAGTAAGCAATGTAGCACGAACATGTTTTACGTAAATATATAAATAAAAAAAGTTCGTTGCAACATTGGAAGATGTTTAAAATGTGTTTAAAAGTGTTGCAAAATGTTTTAAACATGTTTAAAAGTGTTTAGTGCATCAGTGGAATAAGATATTAAATTGAAAATTTTTTGCGACCTGAACCCTACAACAGCCAAAATTAGTTTATTAAATAATACGTATGTAATTTGTTTTGTTATGCTACGAAACGGGAAATTAGTTTACATCCATTTTTTTAGCATTTGGGAATTTATTCCAAAAGTTGGTTATGCCGACTTCAGTCATCTACCGGAAGCTACATTAACCATTACAGCAACTCGCGCATGCACACTGCAATTAATGTGAGACAAAGAGTACACTTTATCCCTTACTTCCACCACACGGCAGCACAGATCTGTGAAATCAGAATTATCAACCATCACAATAAATTCTCAAACATGTTTATAAGAAATGGATGTACACCAACTTCATTTCCTAACCTAACAAAATAAATCATATACATACTAAATAAACTAATCTGGTAGGCATCCCACCCAAACCTATTAAAAGGAAGCGAATTTCTTAAAACCTATTTTGGAATTAATTGCAAATGGTCACACCGATTTCACAGATACGTCCTACCAACTGGTGAACGTTACATTAGGCGTTCGGACAAGCGCAATGATATTATGTAGAAAGAAAATTATAGAACATCACATTCTAATGTTGAGCACAATTATTTACTGAAAATATCATTTAGACAGATTAAATCCACATTTTTGATTGGGTTTTAACTTACAGGTTATCTTAAAATTTGAAAATCTGCTCATTATGGTGAACAGTAATTCTGGTAACTTCCAGAACACAATTCCAAAATGCTTAATAGACAAATTGTAGAACTCAGTCGTAATTCCTATTTAAATAAATGAAGCATTTACAATTAATAAGAAGTTTATACTCAACTAAAAACTCACAACAAATGATTTATATTTAAAGTGACAAAAGTTCAACTTACCATCTTTCCAAATTAGTTTTATTTGTAAGCTGTATAATGAAAAACAAACTATGTCGCCTTTAAAACAGTTTCGATAGACAATGGCGTATGCCGGCATGCATAATAACCATAGAGAAACTTCGAACTCTGTGGCATAATACAACCAAGGCAATATAAAACCGGATATCCTATTTGCACTTACGATTGGCCAACATACCGAACACATAAATAGCCCGATTTAAAAACAAATAATGCATAAAGTGAAATAAACTGAGATTTATTGCAGATTTAAAAACCGATTATAGTAATTAAAGTTCTTTATTAGTTTAAATAAATAAAAAATTTGATACAATAATTAAAAAATATTGGCAAACCTGTTCCTACTAAACGAAACCAGAAACACAAACTATTGAAACAGCAATACAATTAAAAGTACGTAGTTATTTATTTTTATCAAAGGATAACAATCAGTGTTTTTATCCTTCAAAATTTTAAATAATATTCCATTTTCTTTTAAAACAAAAATGCAACATATTCAAAATAATAAATTTGTAATTGACATGACATAAAGATAGCGAAAATCTTGTTATAGCGGGAAAAACGATTTTTTTTTTAATTTGATGAAAGCGCGCTTTAGCGAAAATGGCTGCCGATGCAGCGGACATTTGCGTATATTTTGCAACGGAAGCGCCAAATTCAATTCGTTCATACGCTATTGAAATGAAGCATACAACTAAAAGGATATACAAAATTATTTACTATTTATTTTAATGGATTAAATTTATTAAATGAAATAATAGATCGTTTAAAATACAATTATAGAACATTTTTTTTATTATTGTACTGTTAAATAACTCACTGGCCCTATCGAACCTTTAGGTTCTTGGCCGCACGGATATAAACTCTCCATACACCCCTATCTTGAGCTAATGTTTTTCAATCATCCCCAGTATAATCTATTTTCCTTAAATCATGTTAATTTCCCACCTCATTCTTGTTATACAAACTGGGCATTTTCCCTCTGGTTTTCCTACAAGTTCCCCTCTTTAATTCCCCATTTTTGAAATATTACTCCTGTAAATTCATGATGTATGTCTTGCTCTCTTGTCTTCATGTAACATATTGTCAGCCAGCTATCAAAACCTCTTGGCTTCATGATTGAGAGAATTTCAGGAGAAAGAAGATACCTTATTTGATTTTTAAGATTTATAAGTAAAAATCTATTATATTTATCCGATCCGATTGAGGGTCTTTCCAGTTTTCAGCGGTTGCCCTTTTACCAGCCGGCTGCTGGCCCTTCACATCCACATGTGTCAATCGCAGAGGTAGATGATCAACAGCCAGTGTAGGGGTGACATGTGGTTAGCATGTCAAGTCCCCCAGCCCGTTATAGCTGGTTCCTCAACCTGGAGCCACTACTTATTGTAGCTACCCAATTGCCTCACGATGCTGGGTGTGCACCGGTCCCATACTGGCCGAAATACCATGAGAAAATTTCTTCCCCCATGGAGACTCGAACCAGCGCAAGACCCGTAGCTCTGCGCCAAGGCTTCCTACCTTAACTGCTCGGCTACGGCGCGGGACTCTATTATATTTATAACTAGCTAATATCTAGCGTGCACTACTACTCCTAAATAAATAAAAATTAAAGTGTTTTTATGTTTAGTTGAACAAGTAAAAGGAAAAAAATTATAAATTTATATTTTATAGATACCCCATGCAGAATACCAGGTGTTGCCTGGGAATCTACTTATCCCTATCTTCTTGACATAAATGAGCTGAAATATGAAAATTAATGTGTTTTATGATTAGTTAAATAAATATAAGGAAAAATTTATATCGTAATTATTTTAGATACCCCGTGCTGTTTACCCGACGTCCGGGAATCTACTCATCCTGCTCTTCTTCGCATAAATGAGCTGAAAGACAAAAATTAATGTACTTCTTATGATTAGTTGAGTAAGTAAAATGCAAAATAATTATAAATGTATATTGTAATTATTTTAAGATTCCCCGTGCTGATTACCCGGTGTTACTCGGGAATCTACTTATCTCGATCTTCTTGGCTAAATGAGCTAAAAGACAAAATTTGTTAATATTTAATTTTAGGAAGTTATATTTTGAGGTTATTTTAATTATATTATTTTTGGTCTGGACATCTTACCTCAATATTAATGTTGATTTGTTCTTGGACATGTTTCAAAACAATTCTCTGTTTTATCTTCAGCTTTCCCAGACTCTGGGAAAGCTGAAGATAAAACAGAGAATTGTTTTGAAACATGTCCAAGAACAAATCAACATTAATATTGAGGTAAGATGTCCAGACCAAAAATAATATAATTATAACAAAATTTGTTATTGTGAGTTATCCGTAAAAGAATACCTGCCATGTGCTGCTATGCTTGAACAGGAATCTACGTACTTGTCTCGATCTTCATGGCATCAATGAAAACAAAAATGGTTATTGTGAGTTATCCGTAAGAGATAAGCATATGCTGTTGTGGTCTTTCTTGTAGAGCTTTTTGAGATATTCAATTTTGTGTATTTGTTATGGTTTAGGCAGCGTAAGCCATTTAAGCATTCAAAGTACTTTTTTTCACATTTTCCACCACAAAGGGCAATTTTTAAGGGTGTACGAGTTGAGTATCGCAATTCTCTTATAGCCTATGTTCATCCCCGGAATCTCTTGAACATTTTGCAAAAAA
This sequence comes from Diploptera punctata, assembly GCA_030220185.1. Lineage (NCBI taxonomy): Eukaryota > Metazoa > Arthropoda > Insecta > Blattodea > Blaberidae > Diploptera > Diploptera punctata. Next base: position 369,881 of record JASPKZ010007338.1, on the reverse strand, counting down.
CCCCATCACAAACGGATCAACGGTATGGCCGCGCATAAAGTATGAACAAACAAACAAACATTCATTTTTATGTATTCACGTAGACTTTCACGGCCGGAGTTGCTATGATGATCTTGAAGAAGATTTTCGGGCTGTAGGCCGTGGTCGTGAGGCTTGTAGTTCCCCGACGTTTCGCCAGAGACTGCGTCTGGCATCCTCAAGGGTTGTCTTGAGACTGGCAATTCCGTCCGCTGTCTGTCTTCTTTATACGTTCTCTGCGATGTGTTCATTTTTATATATATTAGATTAGTCCCTGAAAAGTTGTATGCCAGGTATGTGAGTTTTTGGGCCTGAGGTTAAAATCTGAGAAAATGCATGGTTTTTTGTGATCATGATGGCAGCAAAATCATGTTTTGAGTTAACAAGACTTTAACAGCAGCTGACAATGCCTTTGTTTATCGAATAATGCAAAAATCTAGATTTTACTCTTGAATCGATTACAAGATTTTGATCGCCATGTGATGCTATATATATTCTTACCAAGCTAAAGTATTTGTATAGTGTTGCGTAGGCTAGTTTTAAAAATTGTTCAGCCTTTTCTTATCTACGGGGATTATGTTTAGAGATAGGGAAAATAGGCTATATGTAAAATCATTGAAATTAGTGCAAACATGGCCTAAATACAGCAACCAAACATATGTATAAAGGAATACATAATTCTGCTTAACACTTGCTCACCATACTTGAAGAAACTATTAACATAGCAATGCCACTTTCTCGGTTAAAGTTAAATGTTACACTAATTTATATCAATTATAAAACATTTACACTCATATTAATGGTAGTTATCCATACTAAATCATTCATTTATTGATAAATTATATTTGAGAGAAAAATTTTCGCCTAGACAGAGACTCGAACCTGGGACCTTTGGCTTGCCAGGCCAAATGCTCTACCAACTGAGCTACCGAGGCGAGTTGCAATCTAGACGCAAATTTTTCTCTTATATACGTTGTAATTCCCTCTCGCCTAGGTGACAATTTTTCTCTTCAAATATAATTTATCTTTCAGTGAGAAATGTTAAATCAATATAAAATACATCATTAGAAGCCTTACTAGCTTTATAAAGTAATGTTTAAATTCCCAATAAATGTCTTCTTAAACTAAGAAGCTGCCATTTGCAAAGATTACAAGCAATGGTTTCAAAAGCATTTGGCGAGAGGGAATTACAACGTATATAAGAGAAAAATTTGCATCTAGATCGCAACTCACCTTGGTAGCTCAGTTGGTAGAGCATTTGGCCCAGCAAGCCAAAGGTCCCGGGTTCGAGTCTCGGTCTAGGCGAAAATTTTTCTCTTCAAATATAATTTATCTTTCAGTGAGAAGTGTTAAATCAATAATAAAAACATCATTATTTCATTGATATTTGAAAAGAAAAATATACGCCTAGACTGGGGTTTGAACCCAGGACCTTTTCTTTTCAAATATAATTTGTCCATCATTAAGATGTTTAAAAACGAATAATATTAACTATTTCATTGATGGTGAAATTAAATGTTTCTTACCTCTCCTCATCTATATTTTCTAAGTTGATTGCGATTTCGAGACCATAACTGTCTCATCATCAGAACTTTGTCGGCGACTGGTGTTATGTTGATTGGAGGAACCTCTTCTTCTTCCCTCTGTTGGTGGACTGATGAACCTCTGGATCAGGTCAAAATTTGTAGGAATTTCGAAATTCATAAGTTTTCTTTTGTTTTTCTGAATGTAGATCTTTTCCCAAACTGTGAGTTCCTTTTGTTTGTCTATTTGTTTAATTAGACTGGCTATATAAACATGACATTCTTTCACTCTAGTTTTCAAATTTCTCTTAGTTTTTCCTATGTAGAATTTCTCACATTCTTCACATTTAATCTGACAAATCCCTGAAATTCTACATAGAAAAAATTAAGAAAAATTTGAAAACTAGAGTAAAAGAACATCTCAGGAACGTCAAGAAAGGGGAAGTGGAAAAATCTGCAGTGGCTGCCCATGCATGGTCTGAAAAATATCTCATCAAGAAGAAAGCTAAATTATTAAAATAGAAAACCCACAAGAACTCACTGTCTGGAAAAAGATCTACATTCAAAGGAGTGAAAAGGAGAAATTGATGAACTTCAAAATTCCCGGGGAGAATGACCTGGTTTCAAGGTTTTTCAGTCTGCCAATGGAAGGATCGAAGGACGTCTCTTCAAGACGACAGAACAACAGTCGTGATGATACTGAAGTATGGAATGGGAAAAAGTCGGTTATATGTCTCAGACAAATTTTTCTAAGTTCCACAGAATCGCAGTGCGCATGCGCGAGTTGTGGGAATTGCCATAATGGTTAATATAGCCTCCGGTAGATGGCTCTGCAGTCGGTGTTACCAACTTTGGGAATAAATTTCTAAATGCAAAAAAAAATGGATGTTAACTAACTTGCAATTTTCTAACTAAAGAAAACAATTTACATGCATATTATTTATTCCCAAATGCTTAAAAAAATGGACATAAACCAACTTCCCATTTCCTAACGTAACAAAGCAATTTACATACATACAATTTAATGAACTATAAACTAATTTTACGTACACTAACACTAAATATGGTTTCAAATTATTTTCAAATGGTGGCAACGTTGGAACAACATGGGAAAGTAGCAAGCAAGTAATTTATCCACGATCATGTTTTACGTAAATATAAAATATTGTAAAGAAAGCTTGAAGATCATTGGAAAATGTTTAAAACAGTACAAAACGTGTTTACAAGTGTTTAGTGCATCAGTGGCATAAGAGTGTAAGTGTAGAATTGTGAGAGACATAAAACCTACCACATCCGATGGAATGGAAACTAAGTTCCTTCTTCTTCTTCCTTCCAAGGCCTGTTACGATCCTATAGAAAATTTTCCCTCCAGAGTTTCATAGGACAGCCCAGTGATCTTCGTCCTCTTGGTATATAATTATAAACAGCTTTGGGGATCTGATTTGAACTCATTCTCATATAAGACTTGAAAGCATAATAATAGTCCGTTCGATTGGTTGCTGGCCAAAGGAAGGCAAGACCAGTGATGGGGCTGCCATCTTAGAGCCTCTGGTCAGGCTTTTCTGGAGAAGAAAAGAAAATAAAGGAAAGAAAAAATGGAAGAAAGGAAAGACTCCCTAGCCCTCAGATGCCCTAATAGCGTCGGGGTAAAAAAAACAAGAGTTAACCAAGAGAGGTTAGATAGTAAAGTTAAAAGAGTGCAAAACACAAGTAAGTGGAAGAAATGTTCCAAAACTGGGTGATAGTAAAATAGGAAGAATAATATGAGGTGAGTGATCAAATTTTACCTAAATGAATATACCTCATAGTGTGAATTCCAAAAATAAGTAAAAATCATGGTTAAAATTCATCGTAGAATATATTGTTTAAACAACTCACCTCATAGGATTCATGCTTCCATGATATCGCGATTTCAAACATAGTCATGTAAATCTTCAGCCATAACTCCGATGCTGAAGATGAAACATGACTATGGTTTGAAATCGCGATATCATGGAAGCATGAACTCCTATTCGATTGTGCCGGTGAGTTGTTTAAACAATATGTTCTACGATGAATTTTAATGATTATACCTCATAATCGATGTTTTTAATATTAATTTCATACATCTCAATGATGGATAAATCATATTTGAAGAGAAAAATTATACGCTCAGACTGGGACTTGAACCCGGGACCCTTGGTTTTCTAGTCCAAGTGCTCTACCATTTGAGCTACCTGAGCAAGTACCGATCTAAATGCAAATCTTTCTCTATATCATTGAGATGTATGAAATTAATAATAAAAACATCGAAAAAAGCCGTACTGGCATTTATATGTAATGTATAATTCCCAAATATGTCTTCTTAATATAGAAGCCGCCATTTGCAAAGATAGAAACAAAGGCTTCAAAGCATTTGGTGGGCGGGAATTACAACGTATATAGAGAAAGATTTGCGTTTAGATCGGTACTTGCTCAGGTAGCTCAAATGGTAGAGCACTTGGACTAGAAAACCAAGGGTCCCGGGTTCAAGTCCTGGTCTGAGCGTATAATTTGTCTCTTCAAATATACCTCATAATGTTTACTTCCCAACATTAATTTAATATAAAAATCATGGTATTGTTTATTTTTTATTATTTCACTCACCTCATACTTCATAACTTCTTGCAGACCTAGGTTTCATCACAACATTTGTGACATTCTCAATGCTGTGTCATGTTCACAACTGACGTCCAACGGCCTTCTATCCTGCAGACTGACCTCCGCGCCATCTGATGGCTGATCGACGAATTTCCTAATCAGTCCTCTCTCCTTATAACCGGGTTTTTCAAAATTCATAGTTGTATTTTCATTCTTGCATATGTAAATTTTTTCCCAAATTGTGAGTTCCTTCAGTTTTTCCAATTGTTTAAGTAATTTTGTTTTGGTTTCTATTCTATGTTTTTCTGACCAGGCATGTGCAGCTATTGCAGATTTTTCTGTTTCTCCATTTTTAACATTTCTGAGGTGTTCTTTTAATCTTGTATTTAGATTCCTTTTTTGTTTTTCCTATTTATATCTTTTCACAATCTTTACAATTAATTTGATAAATTCCCGATCTTTTGCCGTCTTCAATCTTTTCATTTTTGTTGGTTTTTATTAAATTACCCAAGCTGTAATCATTTTTCGGTGCTAATTTAATGTTGAATTTGTGAAATAAGAAAAAATAAACAATACTAAAAAACCTCATAGTGTTATTTCCTATATACATAACTTAAAAAATCATGGTTTTTATTTTTGAGGAGCACAGGTTAATTAAATACAGAAATCCTAACATATAAATATATTTAATACCTTAATTACAATAATATTTTTAAGCTTAATCATGAAATGCTCAAATTCATTAGATCAGGCTTCTTCGCATTCACAATTTGAAATGTTCACCTGTTGTTTGTACGTATTGTAACATCCCCTGATGTCCAAACTCATTTACTTAGTAACTTCATGCATTCCATGTGCAAGGTAAGCAACATTCTTTGACGTAACTCCAGCCATTGATATTCTTCCATCTTTTGTCAAATAAATGCTGAAATCCTTAATCAGACGTTCTGCCTGTGAATGCAATAAACATAGTTTTATCAAAAAACTGAAAACAGAGTATAAAATATATCAACAACTGGCGATCAAAAACCTCATAACCCCATTCAAGAGTAAAATGGGATTTTTTCATTATTCAATAAGCACAGACATCATGTGCAAGCTGTTAAATTCTTTATACTTTTAAAATTCATGATAGAACGCCATTGAGGTTAAAATTGTCTTATAATTTTAAAATTCGTACCTGATAAAACAGTCATTCTCAACTATATTAACTTCTGTTTTATCAGGTATGAATTTTAAAATTATATTTGAAAAGAAAAATATACTTAAATTAATATTGGGAAGTAAACATTATGAGGTTATATCATTAATAGTGAGTGGAGAACATATTTTTAATGACTCACCTCATATATGTTCAAATTTCTTTGATACCGGCAGTTTCAGACAATATCTTGTCCCTCTTCAGTCATGACTTCCACTCAAGCCATGGAAGCCATGACTAAAGAGGGACAAGATATTGTCTGAAACCACCGGTATCAAAAAAATTTGAAAATACATGAGGTGAGTCGTTAAAAATACGTTCTCCACTCACTATTAAAGAAAAATATATGCCTAGACTGGGGTTTGAACCCAGGACCTTTGACTCTCTATGTCAATGCTCTTCCATCTGAGCTACCTAGGCCTCCAATCTAAACGTGTCATTTTTTTCTTAGACATAGTTAATTCCCTAACCCCAAATGCTACGAGCCGTTGCTACGATTTTTGCAAATGGCGGCTTCTTTATTAAGAAGACTTTTTATTGGGAATTTAAACATTACTTTAAAGCCAGTAGTGCTTCTTTCAATGTTAATATTATTCGTTTTTAAACATCTTAATGATGGTCCTGGGTTCAAACCCCAGTCTAGACGTATATTTTTCTTTTCAAATATAATTTGTCCATCATTAAGATGTTTAAAAACAAATAATATTAACAATGAATTTTAAAATATTGTCACTTCCTTTAAATATTAATGAAAATATATGTTGAATTAAAAATCATAAAATCAACCAGTTTTAAGGTTTCTCCTGAATATTTTTCAATTATGGAATTATGAGCTTTTTTTGATTGCCAGCCACCAATATAAATCTTTAACATACACAATTTTTAAATTCTTTTTACCATCCAGTCATCAGAATTTAAATGCCCTTAACATTTTTTAACCCATTCGCCTCAAGAGACGAGGTAGACTCGCCGACAGTTAAATGACCTTCAACTCCGAAGACGAGCTACACTTGCTTAACTCTGCTGTTATATATTTTGCAATATTTTGTACACACCTTAGCAGAGTAAGCTTTTGTTAACATTTATGAATAGTAGAGGAATGTGTTTTTGCCTTCACCCTTATTGAGATCTAAAGTGCCGTTATCTTTTGTTTGTTTCGAATGTCTGAAAATAGACAATATAATTTACAGTAACTTAAATCCGGTTTCTGGAAAAATGCATTGTGCATTTAAACCTGAAGCAAATGGGTTAAGCAGGGTTTCTAATAAAAACTTACTATTATTGATCTAAATGTGATATAAATACAAATAAAAAACAGAATTGTAACTATGATATCACTATTTAATTTTAGGAAGTTATATTTTGAGGTTATTTTAATTACATTAAAAGCTGACGATAAAACAGAATTGTTTTGAAACATGTTCAAGAACAAATCAACATTAATATTGAGGTAAGATGTTCAGACTAAAAATAATATGATATCACTGTCTGTTCTGACAATTTTTTATAGTTATACAGCTCTTAGATTAAGCTATAATCTATTCTATAGTAATTCTGCCTGAGGGCAGGTCTTTCACTGCAATCATAGCATTTTCATGCTATGCTTTGCAGCTTTACTAGGGTGTGATAGCTTTCAGTTGCTTTCCACACCGTTGAAGGATGATGATGATAATGATGATGGCCGGATGATTTTCGGGGACCGTTGGCTCCCTAAGTTTCTTGACATTTGAGGGGTCTAGTGAGAGAGGGAGCTATGCCATTTTGAGAAGAAATGGAAATAATCAGTGCTAATTATATTAACATTTATATTTTTCCTTTTGCATAGTTTACATAACAGTAAGTTAAAGAAGAAAAAAGTTATCCCTTTATGGTACGAATCATTTTGTAATCATACTGAAAATATATAAAACTATTATTCTACCAGTTATATTATATGGGTGCGAAACATGGACTCTTACTTTAAGGGAGGAAAGGAGATTACGAGTATTTGAGAATAAAGTTCTTAGGAGAATTTTTGGACCAAAGAGAGATGAACAGACAGGTGAATGGAGAAGACTACATAACAATGAACTACATGGTCTTTATAGGAAGCCAGATATAATAAGAACAGTTAAGTCCCGTAGACTGCAATGGGCAGGACATGTTGCGCGTATGGGGAGTGAAAGACGTGCATGGAAACTCCTTGTAGGAGAGCCAGAAGGAAAACGCCCAGTTGGTAGACCAAGAATGAGGTGGGAGAACAACATTAACTATGATTTGAGGGAAGTAGATTATACAGGGAATGATTGGAAAGCATTAGCTCAGGATAGGGATGTATGGAGAGCTTATGTCCGTGCGGCGATGAACCTACGGGTTCGATAGTGCCAGTGAGTAAGTAAGTAAGTACTGCTTTATGAAACCCAATTTATTTCCATTTCTTCTCAGAGTGGCATAGCTCCCTCTCTCACTAGACCCCTCATTTGTCTTGCAGGTGAGGAAAAAACCTAAAAAAAACCTCACCCAGAAGCCTGTCCCGACCGGAAACTGAACCCGTGCCCACTGCATGACAAGGCAGCACACTACCTCGAGACCACAGCGGTGGACATTAATTTTCTGTGTATTAATTAAAATAGTGTACTTAAAGACATTGTTGATTGACTGATGAACTGTGATGCTATCCTAATTCACTCTACACTAATTTATACATTTTACAGTACGTTACAGTGTTTTCCTTTGTAGGTTAAATAATTATTAAGATATAATTAAAAAATAGAAGTTAGAAGATACCTGCTGCTGATTCATTCCAGTGAAACAGAACATGCCAATTTGGTCAGTAATGTGAGACCAATCACGTTGTGATCCTTCCTTCTTTAAGTTATCGCGTAGCTGTGCCCTCACCGATATGATTCTGTCTGCCATTCCCTTCAATTCTTTCAACCTGTAGAATACAATTTTCAATATGGATAAAAAGAAGCAGTTGCAAGATCTAGATTGGATTAACAAACTCCATGGTGCGACAGGCCTAGAAGGCCCTTGGCCTACCAGCTGTTGGCTCACATCCACATCCACAAGTCTAGCCAGTGTAGGAATGACAAGTGGTTAGCATGTCAGGTCCCCCAGCCATTATAGCTGGTTTTCTCAACCTGGAGTTGCTACTTATTTCCTCATGATGCTGGGTGAGCATCTGGCCAAAATTCAATGAGAAAATGTCTTCTCCCCATGGAGACTCAAACTAGTGCAAGTTCCATAGCTCTGTGCCAAGGCATCTTGCCTTAACCACTCGGCTATCATGCAAGACACAGACTTGGATCATCATCTGAATTAGTTTAAAATACCATACAATCCAGAAGGCGCATGCTGTAGTCTAATTGGTTAAGGCAATATGCTAGAGGCTGGAATTTTGGAGTTTTGAGTCCTGGCAGGATCTGGATTTTTAAATTGACTTAAAGCTTGTGATGGCAACATGGCCCTGGGGTTGACTCAGCCTCTAACATAATTGAGTATCAGATGCGTGTTCTGAGAGTAATTGCAGCTGACATGCTGGACTGACATCTTGTGCCATTTGTCTAGGAAGATTGGAGTCATTCTCTCACTATCTGAAAAGCCTCCAAATGCCTATAGTGTGATTACTTTACCTTTTTGCAATCTAGAATACCAAATGCACATTTTTGATAAAATATTGTCTCTCAAAATTGGGTGTGGATCTTGTTCAAGTTTTTCATGTTGTGGATTCAAAAGACAGTAAAACTTGTTTAATCCGGAACGTGAATAATGCAGAAATCTGTCCAATGTGAACAAATTTATTGGTCCTGGCAAAATAAAAGTAATTTTACGTGTATTTATTTTGCATAAAACGGAATCTGCCCAATGCGGAAACGGAAGGATGTTTCTACAGAATTCATGAAAAAATACTTTATATAGTGGAAAAACAGAGAAATAAATTAGTTTCAACTTCATCGAATTCCTGTTAGGCAAAAAAAAAAGAAAAAAAGAAAAGAAAACAATGAGGACTGATTCCTGCCACCGGGGATGTAGAGATTCTACCTGTACCTGAAATTTTATATCGGCCTCACTGCACACATGTTATGCTAAACATAGATACCTGTCTTACAAATAACCATTGCACTGTAAAATCTTAAATTAGTTTAAGTTCTTAGATCAATCTTTCACAGGTAGTGCTCTGAATTTACGGAATAAAGATGGCTAAAACGTATGTATCATTGTCATTAAACGAAAAAGTGAAAGTGATTGAAGATAAATCTCCAAATTTCCGGACCGATGCTCCAAAGTCAAGCTCTAGCTGTTGCTAAATCCCTAGGGAATAACGATTTCAAGACATCTTCAGGTTGGCTGGACAGTTTTAAAAGACACAATGTAGTGTGGAATGAAATTTGCAGGGAATCAAAGGATGTGGACAAAAGTGTAGTTAGTGAGCGGAAACACCGTGACTGCATACTTTAAATTCAAGATATGCACCTAAGAGACATTTTTAATGCTGACAAAATGGGATTTTTTTCACACGTTACCGTCAAGTCGCTCATACATACTATACTTCACTTTTAAATGGCAGCGGAACTACAATTAATCGAAGATATGTAAAAAGTCACACTTGGGCAGAAATCCAAAGAAATTTGTAAGAATTAAGATATTTGGTCTGTGTATTATTACCTCTTATGGTTGTTTTTGTTAAATATCTTAATTATTAAATAAACCTCTTAATTTGATGTTTTTATTATACATCTCAAAGATGGATAATCATATTTGCTCAAAGATGGATAAATCATATTTGAAGACAAAAATTATACACCCAGACTGAGACTCAAACTCAGGACCTTTGGCTTTCCGGGCCATTGCTCTACCGACTGAGCTACTAGGGCGAGATCCAATCTAAATGCAAATTTTTCTCTTATATATGTTGTAAATTCCCGTGCAGGAAATGCTATGAAACCTTTGCTTCTAGCTTTGCAAATGACAGCTTCTTTATTAAGGTTTCATAGCATTTGGTGTGTGGGAATTTATAACGCATACAAGAGAAAAATTTGTATTTAGATTGGAACTCACACTGTAAGCTCGGTCAGTAGAGCATTGGCCTGGAAAACCAAAGGTCCTGTGTTCGAATCTCAGTCTGGGCGTATCATTTATCTCTTTAAACATGAAAAAGTCTTAATGTTACTTCATATCGTATTTTTAAAATAAATTTGTAAGACTTAATTCCATTACATAAAATATAGGTACTCACCACTGACTTTTCAACCCAGGATCAGAAAGGATTTCTGTAACAATTCGAGCTCCGTGAATGGGAGGGTTGGAATACATTGGTCTGACTAGAATTTTCAATTGAGACATTGTCCTTGCAGCCTCATCTTTACTTTCCGTAATGAGAGAGAATGCTCCAGCTCTCTCACCTGTCAATAAACAAACAACAAACAAATTATTAACAAGTATTGCAGTCAGCTGGACCTCAACTAAAGGGTGTCCGCTCTTAAAGTAATCCTCATCAAAACAAAATCATGTGACCTGCTCGCTTTTTAATGGTTATGGACACCGACGTACAATGTAGAAGCAGTTCTTGTAAGCCCATGTTTTCCCTTAACACAGATTTAGGCGCTCTCCCCCTACAGGGAAGAATTTGAACCATACTAATTTAGTTACACTTGTTTTCGTATAGATGTCATTTGAGTGGTCCGTGGTCAGCGTTCTGCCTCATACTGACATCTAGGAAACCAAGGTAGCACTAGGAAGGAAAAATTTGGTAAATTTTGCTTAGAGGCCTTTCTATTCAGGCTTAAGGATCTTTTATGAGCCTGAAAATCTTCAGACTCGGGACCCATGGCTTAAAGTCCCTCCCGGAGGACTTGCTCATTGGATTTTTCCATCCTAAAAAAAATCCATCAACCCTGGCCAGGTTTGAACCCATGACCCTCGGGACCAGAGGCAAGGAGCATAACCACTAGTCCACCACGGCTGATAAGAATGCAAAAAAGTAGTTCCCTTCATTAAATTAAAAATATGTCCTCTGAATATACTTGTTATTCTTCTTGAATGAAAATAATAATATTCAAAACATAGAAAATATTCTAAAATATACCTAATCAATAATCACGGCTTAAAATAGTAAATTAAATATGGGTGATGAATTTGAGTCATGCTTTAGTTGATTCTCATGAAACAAAATGGCTGAAAGTGTCAAGTCTTCTATTGCTGTGTCGCCATCTCCCTGCCAAAATGTGACAGTAATTGTGATGCGAATGGCAGATGGATACAAGTGACATTTGTTTATGTCACTCAAAGAGCGGATAAGGTATAAATAGTGACTATGAAAATTAAGTAATTATGGAAGATCTGATAATCATAATATAAGATACTTACCATAAAGACCCATATTCTTGGCATAAGATTGCGTCAAACAAATTTGATGTCCATCTTTTATAAAAAAGTCGCACGGCTTGGGCATCTCGTGCAGTATCACCTGGAGAAACAATCAGTTTGTTTATTTATAAGAAAGTATAATTCTACATAAATAAAACCAATATATAAATCTACGAGGGTGATTTGGAAAGTAAGTTTTGTCTCAACAGTCATGCGAACGAGTGATGCTAGAATTGCCATATTTGTTCCACTGCTTAGCTGGGTTCAGTACACTCCTGTCAGTATAATATACTCTTAGCTACCTGGCTACCAGAATTGAAATGTTATTTTTTTACCACAATATTGACACTAGCACAAGAAATTAAACATAGGCTTAATTCTGGAAATGCGTGCTATTATGCATTACAAGGACTCTTGACGTCCCAACTCCTTTCAAAAACATTATACTGAAAATATATAAAACTATTATTCTACCAATTATATTATATGGATGTGAAACATGGACTCTTATTTTAAGGGAGGTAAAAGGAGATTACAGGTCGTATCTATGAATGCATTAGACCATAAAAATCATTCTCTGCTGAGAAAGTTGCATCCAAAGACATTTTTGCATACTCAAAAGTCTGTTTATGCGATAATAATTGTCAAAATTCCTAAGCTACCTGGCAAGGTGACTTTGCAGAGAACGAATCGTGAGCAACCCAATGGGAACCGATGTACTTTGAAACCTTGCTGCTTTATCCAAGATGTCAGACCTTCAAGACTTTGATCATGTTTTTAGTATACACAGAGAAGAGGAATTTGATAGAGTCTACCAAAGAATTCAACTGGAAGAACAGGAGAATCGGCGTAATATTGCACGATGCAGACGTCGTCGTATGCGGTTTTATTTGTGGGACACAAGCGTAAATGCATTCTTCTAGCAGACAAAAGTAACGGAAGTGGTTTTATCGTTGAGAATTCTGGGTAATTTCTTGCCAATATTTCGAAAAAAACTACTTTCATGCATGACAAGTTAGTGACTCGCTAATTCGAACTTTGCACGTTCTCATGGAAAACTCAGCTCACCAGAGACTAATGTATTTGCATGCAGCCCTACGAGTAATTGAAAATAAAGTTCTTAGGAAAATTTTTGGACCAAAGAGAAATGAACAGACAGGTGAATGGAGAAGACTACATAACAGTGAACTTCATGGTCTTTATAAGAAGCCTGATAGAATAAGAACAGTTAAGTCTCATAGACTGCAATGGGTAGGACATGTGGCATGAATGAAGAATGAAAGATGTGCATGGAAGTTTCTTGTAGGAAAACCAGAGGGAAAACACCCAGTTGGTAGACCAAGAATGAGGTGGGAGAATAACATTAACTATGATTTGAGGGAAGTAGTTTATACAGGGAATTATTGGAAAACATTAGCTCAGGATAGGGTTGTATGGAGAACTTATGTCTGTGTGGCCATGAGCCTATGGGTTCAATAGTGCCAGTGAGTTAGTTAGTTCACAAGATAACAGTCTGCTAACATAGTACTTCCTTTATTCTATTTCTTTGAAAGTCGCCTCTGCCTGCTCTTGGAATTCCCTTCCTCAAGATATCGGGATTTGCCGCACACTCGACACTTTTAAGTCACACTTATAATTAATTTTTCTCGAGAATTAAATTTATTCTATGTCATTAAGAATTTTTTTTTTCTATCTTGTATATTTTATATTTTTTCGTTCAATCTAGATTAAATCAAAATATATTGTAAATAATAATTATATTGTAGATATATCATGCAATAATTTTGTGTATTGTAATTTAGATGTGACAATAATTTTCGTACTTTTTTCTAATCTGGTTGAGTGATAGACAAGTCCTTAACCCATTGGCTTACACAGATGGCTCCCAGCCGGCTGATCAAGTGAAGCCCATTCTTACACAGACGGCTGTGAGCCGGACTGAGCAGCTGTATCTTCTTCTTAGTATTTCTTTAGTTTTGTCAATAGATGGCATGACATATTATATACCGTTGGAAAGCTGATAGAACGATCTATTCAATGGTGTACAACAAAATTGATTTCTCTCAATAGATTGCGAGTTAAAAGCCATTATTTTTCATAGAAGCTAATTTTCTTAAAATTAAATGGTAAATATGGGTGCAACAATGGAGGAAAATATTAATAAGCCAATGGGTTAAGGGTCGAATCTATGAACGCATTAGACCATAAAAGGCGTTCTCTGCTGAGAAAGTTGTATCCTAATACGATTTTGCTTACTCAGAAATCTGTTCATGTGATAATAATTGTTGAAATTCGTAAGCTACCTGACAAGGTAACTTAAGAGAGAGATGAATCGTGAGAACCCCGAAGGGAACCGATGTAGTTTGAAACATTGCTGCTTTATCCAAGATGTCGGACCTTGAAGACTTCGATCATGTTTTCGGTATATGCGGAGAAGAGGAATTTGATTGAGTCTACCAAAGAATTTAACTGGAAGAACAGGAGAATCGGCGTAATATTGCATGATGCAGACGTCGTTGTATACGGCATTATTTGCGGAACACAAGCGTAAAAATGCATTCCTCTAGCAGACGAAAATAACGGAAGTGGTTTTATCGCTGAGAATTCTGGGTAATTTCTTGCCAATATTACAAAAATGACGACTTTCATGCATGACCAGTTAGTGGGTAGCTAATTCGATCTTTACACTTGCTCACGGTGAGTCAGCTCACCAGTGATTGGAAGTAATTTGAGTAGAGACTAATGTATTTGCATGTGGCCCTAAGTCCTTCACTTTGCCATGTAAAATAAAGCTATTATTATAATTGTATGAATGCATTCAACAATTTCCCTCAAAAAGACATGTCTTTAAAATATCTGCAACAATAGAAGCTCCCAGCAAGTGTGAGGTACATTGAGTAATACGGTTTCAGACATCTGTAGCATTTCATTTTGAGATAACTGCAGTATACAGGACAGGACTGATTTGTTGAAATTTCTCTGAGAATTCAGAAATTGTGAAACAGCAATTCTGTCTGACCACTTCATCCATTGTTACAACAAGTTCATCATTCGCAACAGATGCTTGGCGACTTTGTTCATCAAGGTTAGTGCATCAATCTTGAAATTCATGACACCAACATCAAACAACGATGTCACTCATAATGTCTCCATACACTGCAGTAATCTCATGAAGAATTGCTGTTGCTGTAAAAAAAAGACATAGATGTATGAAGTAAGAAGAATTCACAATTCATTTGATTCTTATTAAGAAAACCTTCTTCTTCTCTTCTTCGGCTTTCCCCCACTTATAGGTTTGCCGTCTTCAGTTTCCATTTATCTCTATCATTCCAATCTCCCTCTTCCAAATTCCTATCATCCATTATAGTTCTGACGTAGGTTTTCCATTTCCATCTTGGTCTGCCACGTTTATTTCTTCCAGGGGGTGACCACTGGTATATATTTTTTGGCCATCTTTCATTTTCCATTCTTTGTACATGGTCATACCATTTAAGCGTTTGATTTTCAATCCTCTTAACAACAGATGTGGTAACATTCATTTGTCTCCTATGGAATTCATTTCTTATTTTATCCTGTCTTGTTTTTTTGGAGGCTTCTTCTAAAATAATCAAATTCAACTGTTCTAGTTTTATTCTTTTGTAATTCCGTCAAAGACCAAGTTTCACTTCCATATGACAAAATATTATGTATTATGCTCTTATAAATTTTCATTTTAGTTTCCTTTGCAATATTTTTATTCCAAATTATTCCATGTAATGTCTTAGTTGCATTTTTTGCCATTACAATTTAGTCTGTACATCTCTCTCACATGTACCTAAACTTGTAATTATTGACTCAAGATATTTAAAAAATTCACACTTTTTTATTTTCCCTGTTTCAAGTATGAGGTCATCCACATCCTTTCCCAAACACATATATTCTGTTTTCTGTAAATTTATATTCAGTCCCCATTTTTTATATTCTTCCATAGATTTATTTATCATTATATTTTCCATATCATCTTCATTCCCTTCCCCTGCAAAAATTATTTGATCATCTATCCGCAAACAACAATGAAAATGCAGTACTTTTCCTCTTCACTTTTCCTCCTATAGGAATTACCCATATTTCAGAACATTTTTTTATACCTACAAAGTTAAGAAAGAGCCCTGGTCTAAATAAATGTTAAAAAAAATTGGTGACAAACGGCAAAATCCCTGCTTAAGGCTAAGGCCTTTATTTTATCACTGTGAATTCCTCCTGTTAAATTATTCTGTATTTTACTTTAGCTTTTGTATTAGCTAATGATCCTCCTAACAATATTAATCCATTTATCACAGATATTCAGATCTCTCATTTCCCGTCCCATAACAATTGTCGAGGTACTCTATCATATGCCATCTCTAAATCAATAAAGGTCATATGCAAAGAAAACCTCATAATGTAAAAATTCCCAAATTTATTATATTAAAGAAACTGTATTACCCCACACTTGGTGGAAGTTTCTATTGTTGCAGAAATTTTAAACACATGTCTTAATGAGAGAAACAGTCAAATGCTACCACAAAATATACTGCTGGAGGGAGCATACTGAACCCAGCTATTAACAGTGGGACAAAGATGACAATGCTACTTGCCACCTGTTGGTGTGATGGACAAGACTGTAACTTTCCTTTTCCTACCTTTCCAATCAGAGCGAATGATTTTTCATTATCAAGTGCTCGACATTAGATACCAACCAACCAACCAACTTTCCTAATCAGCCTCATATAATAGCAAAAAAATATGGCTTAAAAATCTCAAAATCACAATAAAACAAAGAAGGAAGAAACCCAATTAGAAGTAAAATAGTAATAAATAATTCTATTCTATCTTCTTAGTGTATCCAACTATTTGCTGACAACACTGCTGTCTGTAATAATAAATAATAGTACAACAGAACAGATAAATATATTTAAGTACCATATGAAAGTGAAAAGGATATCATCAACAAAACCATGAAATTTTTACAAATGATAGGAATTATAAATAGAATATTAAAACCCTCTTAAGTATAAAAACATACAAGATTAAAAATCTATAACACACTCTTGCAGTATCTACATTGTTATAGAGATGTGAATCGTGGACTATAAAGAAAAAAAATATGAATACCATATCATGGCAGCAGAGATGAAATTTGTGATGAAAACAGCAAAATACACATAGCAAGATCATAAAACAAACAAATATTAACAGAACTCATTCTTGGAAAAATACAAAATTATAGAAACATTTTGTCTATGGCCTTGGAAATAGACATAACTTTGAAGCTCTTAGAGACCATCTGTTTAACCCATTTAAATCGGATGACGAGCTGAGGTCGCATGACGTTCTTAAGCACTAAAATCGTATGACGACCTGTGGTCACGCAGTGCAGAGATCGAAAAAACGCATTTTTAATTTATTTTGCTGCTCATAGATATCTGTTACATACACTTTTTCTTCTTCTACACATTCACAAGAATGCTATTTCATCCCCTCCATGCCATTTAGAAATTTCCGGAACGAGTTTTACCCTCAGAAAAAAAAAAGTGTCAGTAGTAAGAAAAATAGCGCCAAGGAAAGTTAAGGGTATTGACAGTGATGGTATTAGGAAATTATTAGAGGTGAATTAGGCAGTGATTCAGAAGTTTCTGATATATTTAGTGATGAGAGAAGTATTCATGAATCTATAAGTGATTCGGAAGCAACTTCTGCTGAAGAAGAGAGCGGTGAGGGTGATAATGAACTTATTGTCCCGCCACCTGCAAAAAACAAAGCCATATCACGCCAAGTGATTGGAAGTGGGTGAAATCTGAGAATAACCCTGTTGTATATCAGTTTACTGGAGATAATATTAAGTTGCTGCATTACATGTAAATGCCATGCAGTAGGACTTGGGATTTAAATCAGATTTCTGGGGTAGCAGAGCTCGACTTTAAATGAGATGTGGATGGGTTAAATATGAAAATGCTCTTCCTTGCTGCACATTTTCCATTTTTGTCCATAAAGCATCACTTGCAACTTCGAAGTGCAACCCATTTTTACTTAGCCAATGTTTAGACCTAACTGATCATTCAAGTCTCAAGTAAGGTAATATTTGTACTAACCCATCTCCAATCCAGTTGTTCCATGTGATAACATACAAGACATAAGCCACTATTTCACCTCAATTTTTTTTTTTTCACATGGTACCAAAATCCGAAATTCCATGAGAAAATTTCTTCCCCCATGGGGACTCGAACCAGCGAAAGTCCCGTAGCTCTGAGCAAGACATCTAGCCTTAACCACTCAGCTATGGCACGGGACATTTATACTCTTGACTTTTTACTATAACAACATTTTAGTAATATACACTGCTGGTAGCATATATACTAATAACGGGCTTCCAATATAAAACTGGACTGGCCTCACGGAGTTTCACGCGGCTCGCAGTGCTGTCTCTTACTTACTTACTTACTCACTGGCACTATCGAACCCATAGGTTCATGGCCGCGTGGACATAAGCTCTCCATATGTCCCTATCCTGAGCTAATGCTTTCCAATCATTCCCTGTATAATCTACTTCCCTCAAATCATAGTTAATGTTGTTCTCCCACCTCATTCTTGGTCTACCAACTGGGCGTTTTCCCTCTGGCTTTCCTACAAGAAGCTTCCATGCAAGTCTCCCATTCCCCATCGTAGGAACATGTCCCTGTGTTTGAGCCTTTGGAATGGGTTCCCTGAAGTAGTCCCCGCCCGGAGAACCGAATGGGGGACTATTTGACCTCCGGAAAATTTTACCCCCGTAGAACCCATGTCCGCATTTCTTGACGGTTGTATTTTTACGGTGAAAGATCGTCACTCTTTCGACCAAGGTACTTATTTTGTCTGGCTTATCACCTTCGACCAGTCCGGCATGGGTTGTCTCTTCCTCCCGCAATTCACCCTGCCTGCCACCCGTCCTTGAACTGTTTCTTACCTTATAGAAAATGCTGGAAATGTTGTCCTCCCGCACACGTGCTATGGGATCACCTTGGTTTAGACAATGAACACGTGTACACTTGTAAGGTTTGAGTTTTAACAATTTTGTTGCTCTATGTGCAGAAGATACTGAAATCCCAACTTGTTGTGCTAATTTCGGTAATGATTTTTGTGGTGAACGTTCCAAATTTTCACCAATTTCGTCTAATTTTTCTTCGGTGAGAACCGTACGCCTTCGCGTGTGTTTCTTATTTTGTACTGAACCAGTGGTCTCAAATTTAGTCACAAGATCGTGGATTGTCGATCTGGAAGGAGGTAATTGTCCAGGGAAGTTCCGAATAAATTCCTCGCAAACGCGACGAGCTGATTCGTATTTATAATAACATTTACACACATAAATGCGCTGCTCTAATGTCAGCTGACGTCTCATCTTATCGAACGATAGTAAACTGGCTAGTTCAAGGAATAGCGGCTGGCAGAGTGAAATGCGGACGAGGAGAGAGCGCTGCCTGACGGGTGAAACCCCGTGAGGCCGGTCCGGGTTTATATTGGAAGCCCGGAATATATTAGCATATATACTATTAGACCATAAAAAAAGTATTAGACAAAAATCAGATTATGTTCTTAGGACAGCCAAAATGACGATGGAGTGGACAGTTCTAGGCTTCACTTAAGTGGATGGCCTAATTCATGTTTATGCTGATTATAGTTAACTATTAGAAAAGATAAAAAAAAAAAAAAAAGGAAAATTAATTACTGATTGATCCCTGTTCGTTCCATTGCAGGACATGGGTATTTCCCTAGTATGAAGTTTCTTAACCAGACAAATTTAGTTATATTTTAGAAAGAAAAATTACGTTCAAACTGGGAGTCGAACCCCGGACCTCTGGTTCGAATGTAATTTTTCTTTCTAAAATAAAAATATATCCAATTCAGGAACATCTTAATTTAAAATCCAACATCAAAATTTAGTTATGCTTATTTCCCTACAGATGTCAACGAGGGACATATGGTTAGTACATCACCTCAAGGAGACATCTACTAGGAAACTAAGATATAACTAAGATCTGTTTGCTCAGAGGTGTTTTATTCAGACTCGAGGTTCTTTTACGAGCCTGAAAATGTAGATTTGGGACCCACGACTTAAAGTCCCATGGATTTTTCCATCCTAAAGATCCATTGGCCCCAGTTGGGTTTGAACCTGCGACCCTAGGGACTAGAGCCAAGGAACATAACCCCCTAGGTCAATGCGGCCAAAAAAAAAATAATGGAGACCAGCATTTACTAAGGTACAGCTGCACATATTAGTAATTCTTTTGCCTCTGGTAAGTGCTGCCTCATTTATTTTAATACCAGTATTGTAATTATTTGTATAAAAAGTTAGCTCACAAAGTCTAAATGCATGCTTGGCATTATTAGTTCACATTTAAAAATGTTCTAACAATTAAAGCTATTTTCACACTAATTTTTCTATACTAATGAGGGGCTTGATTAGTTCACATTTATGAACTATATTTACATACACTTTCCGATGGTACATTTCTTCACAAATCAAACAGCTTATCAATAAGCAAGCTTCCTGTAGTGCCTATAAATAAGAAATGTATCTATTCACTAAAAATTAAGCACTATCAAGTTAAGTAAGGAAGCTGTGTATTTAACTTAAAATTAGTTTTTAAAGCAAGCATTTCTCCAATGATAGCTTCACATAATACAATGAATGTGAGTGATTTTATGGCATTACAGTTACTCAAAACATTTAAAGAGAACAATTCAGCACCAGACAAAATAATCATTTTTTGCTACATTCAACACAACTGCTGGATCTAAACATAGTAGATATCTAGGACCCAAATTATACATTGGATTAGTTACATCCAATCCAGAGCCAAGCACACTAAAACAGATAAAATTAAGAAAGCAAATAAATTAATTATTTAAATATTTTAAAATAATAAATAAGTACCAGTAGTAAACTTTCAGGTAAAATTTTATCATATTTAAATTGAACCGAAAGTGTGTTTTTCGGCTCATTATTGTAACGTCGTTCTCCTCCCCAGAAAGGAATATTTATGAACTATGCCAATATCCCTTCTCCTTGTATTTACCCCCTCTCTCTACTCTTTACCCTTCCTGCTGCGCAATGTCTACGGCGTATCTCCCCTCTACCTCGGAACCTTCATATACGTGGTGCACTAGCAGAACGTTATCATTCAATCATTCAAGCATTCATCGTTCAGTTCTTTGAGCAGATTCAAAGTTTGAATCAGCATCCAGTCCGCGATGCGATTGAAGCTCTAATGGACAAGCTCGTCTGAAGCCGAGAAGCGGCGTGGTTTAGTTGGTCCGGCAGACCAGGGAAGAAGTGGCCCCTGGTTCGGACGTTAGCATGAGTGTGGCGTGAGGTATGGTGTGGTTTTTTCTATTGTAAGAATATCGTTATTTATTTGTTTATATTTTTGTTTAATTGAATGATCCAAATGTCTTTGTTAATTTGTTTTTACTTCAGACAACTTGTTTCTATTAAAGGTCATCTTTTATACAATTTATCTGCTACTTCATTGATGTGCACGTAGTTGTTTTCAATCCTATACGGAAATTCACTCACATAGGAAATTATTTCCAGCTCCCTTGCTATTTTGCTGTTTAGCTTTCTTGAATGACAATTATTATCATTTTCACTCACTCTATGTATTTGAGAATCATTATTTATTTATGTCAATATATCTGAGAGAGAAAGATGAATCGATTGCTGCCTTCTATGGGCCCAAGTCAAGCAACTTTGTGATTGATAACCTTGCAGGAAAGCAGATCCACGTTAATAGAGGCAGCAGTAACAAAACCCGATCCCGGATAAATGGCGGTAGTCTGCGTGGTTGTATCCCGCACAAATGGTAGCAGAAGCGTGGTTTATTAGAGAGGTTGAACTAATATCCCTCACACCGCGCGCCCGCACAAAATTAATATTGGGAAGTAAACATTATGAGGTCATATTGTTAATAGTGAGCGGAGAAGATATTTTTAACGACTCACCTCATATAATTTCAAATTTCTTGATACCGGCGGTTTCAGGCAGTATCTTGTCCCTCTTTAGTCATGGCTTCCACTGATCAGTGTCAGTGGAAGCCATGACTGAAGAGGGACAAGATATTGTCTGAAACTGCCAATATCAAAGAAATTTGAAATTATATGAGGTGAGTCGTTAAAAATATGTTCTCCACTCACTATTAAAAATTTTATCACTCCAAAAAAAAAATCTCCAAGTGCGACAGACCTAGAATGCCCCTGGCCTTCCAGCCAGCCTCACATCCACATGTGTTAATCACAGAGGTAAACGATCATAAGCCAGTGTAGGGGTGACATGTGGTCAGCATGTCGGGTCCCCCCAGCTGTTATAGCTGGTTTTCTCAACCTGGAGTTGCTACTTATTGTAGCTACCCAAATGCCTCACGATGCTGGGTGGGCACTGGTCCCATAATGGCCGAAATTTCATGAGAAAATTTCTTCTTCATGGGGACTCGAACCAGCGCAAATCCCATAGCTCTGTGACAAGGCATCTTGCCTTAACCATTTGGCTAAGGCACGGGAAAAAATTTTATTACTCACCTCATATTTTTCTTCTTTTTAAATTTAAACTAGTTTTGGAACTTTACATTTCAGTTTCATCCTCGGTATCCCTGCAACCACTGTTCTGTCACCTTGAAGAGCCGTCTTTCGCTCCCTCTGTTGGCAGAATGAAAAACCTTGAAATCAGTCATTCTCCCCAGCAATTTCAATTTCAATTTTTCAGTCTGCCAACAGAGGGAATGAAAGATGGCTCTTCAAGATGACAGAACAACGGTCGCGGGAGTACTGAAGATGGAACTGAAGTGTAAAGTTCCGAAACTAGTTTAAAAAGAAGAAGAAGAAAAATATGAGGTGAGTGATGAAATTTTACCTAAATGAAAATACCTCATAGTGTGAATTC
Source organism: Diploptera punctata (assembly GCA_030220185.1). Taxonomy (NCBI): domain Eukaryota; kingdom Metazoa; phylum Arthropoda; class Insecta; order Blattodea; family Blaberidae; genus Diploptera; species Diploptera punctata. The sequence continues at coordinate 347,242 of JASPKZ010007338.1, read as the reverse complement.
CTAAAATAAGTAAAGTAGTAAACTATTTTGGTTTATATTATTATTTCCTAATGTAAATCAATGCTTGGATGGGAATGAAGCCTGGATTAGCTCAGTGGCAGAGCATTAGCACGGAAAGCTAAAGGTTCGGGGTTCAATTCCCGGTTCAGGCAAACATTTTTCTCTTTACCATTGATTTACAACAATTTAATTGTGTTCATTAATTTACTTATTTCTATGATAGTAATAGCTTTAGCTTCTCAATATTAATTTAATTTCCTAATGTATTTAATTATTTTCTTCAGTTTAGTATTAATCTATTATGTGGGTCACTAGATAGGTTTTGAGACACAGCAGCATGGCGACAGGAATGCAATAAACTAACATACCATTTGAAAGCCCAACTCTCGAACGTCAAAACCATACCAGGTAGAAATGATTCCTTTCAGTTGTCTCTGAGCAGCACCTTTGTGAAGTAGTCTGTGTGTGGTGAAATCAAACGTGTCCTATGGAGCTTGAGAGGGAGTATTTTCTTGCTATGATTTTATATGATTATAAGTGAGGTTTAAATAAGTCGCAAACACTTGAGCAACTCACACAAACATTAGGGGACCTTGCTCATTCACGTGCAACTGATTTCCTAAATTTAAGAGGAAGAGAACATCCCTTAAAGATGAAGGGAGAAGTGGGAGGCCAACAACAGTGGTGTCAGAAGAAAACATCTCTACAGTGGAGACTCTGATTAAGGAAGATCCACAACTGACCTATAAGGACATCGAGGGGGCCTAGGGATTAGTTCGCCAAGTGTTTCCACCATCCTGCACCAATACTTAAGGGTGAGGAAAATTTCTTCTCAATGGATGCCACACCACTTGTCAGAAGGGCATAAACACACTAGGGTAGATAAATGCTGGTGAGATTCAACAACAGGGACTCCTGTTGGGTGTCAAACATAATGACAGGTGATGAAACTTGGATCTACCAGTATGACCGTGAAACAAAGCACCAATCATAGGTGTGGGTCTTCCCAGATGAGCAGCCTCCGACCAAAGTCAAAAGACCTAAGAGTGTGGGGAAGAAAATAGTGGCCATTTTCTTCTCAACAAGTGGTCATCTGGCTACAGTTGTGCTAGAGGATCAGAGGACAGTTACTGCTAAATGGTATACAGAAGTCTGTCTCCCCAAAGTCTTCTCAAAGATCCAGGAGAAGCGGCCAAAGACTGGACTGCAGGGAATTCTGCTCCACCTCTTTACACACAGCCAATGCAACAATTAGGTTTCTGGAAAGACACCTGTCAAGTTAATGTCTCATTGAGCCTACAGCCTGGACCTAGCCCCGTGCGACTATTGCCTGTTCCTGAACGCGAAGAATTGCAATTTCCTAGCCCAGAAGATGCTGTTGGAGGAGCTTAGTGCAATGTCTGAGATCGAATGGCGTGGCTGCTTCCAGAAGTGGTTCCAGAGGATGCAACGGTGTATAGAATGTGCTGGAGAGTTGTTTGAAAAGATGTAATAGGTATGGAAACTCTATCATGGCCCATTTTTGCACATCTCAAAACTTATCTAGTGACCTACGTATATGTTGTTTTTGTTTTATATTGTTCATCTTTACATTAATTCTTTGAATAGTGTATTTTATATTTTGAAATTTTCTCCAAAATTTGTTTTGTTTTTACGTTATTTCTTTAATTGCCTTCTTAATTTTGGTATTAATCTATTCTATATTGTTTTGTTTATTATATTTTCCCTTGTATTATTATTATTTTTTTTTTATGTGCCAGAATTTATTTCATATCTTGAAACTGCTCAATACATTTATATATTTTTATTTTTCCTCTCCCTTTAATCAAGTTCTCTCACTCTGTAAAATATGACATCATTCTACAGTTACGTCAGTTACCAATGTAAAACCTTACATTTTAAGTACAATTTTAAAGACAGGAACTCCATATTTTCTGTTAAAGAGTTTGAAACTTATATATAAATGTTTTGAAGAGAAAAAGTAGTGTCCTCTATCTGAAGGCTAAAAAAAACTAAATTTGTTGTTTTATTTTGTTGTAATTGTTATGTCAGTTACCAGGAATTCACCTGTGGTTAATTTTCTTATTATAATCATAAGCAGTTCAAATGAATATAAACAGCCATAACAAATACTTCCTAACATATGTCTTTAATGTCATGCATGTTCCGCTATTTACAGTGTGTATAAAACACTTTCATAATTATAATAGGCTGTATACATACCAGATGCAAATCCCTGATATGCCATGTCAAAGAATGGGAAGAGCTTCTTCTGTTTGACAACTTTTGAAATTTCTGCCCATTGTTCCGGTTTTGGATCTACACCAGTGGGATTATGGGCACATGCATGGAATAAAATTATCGAGTTTTCTGGAATTTTCTGAAAATAAAAATATCTTTTAATTTAATTCCTGAAAAATACAACTTATTCAAAATAAAACAGTTATAAATATGGCCTCTCAGTACCAACACAAAATGTGAATTGGAACTTAATGTAATACAGTGAGATCAATATAGTACTGGACAGCAGATGCGGGGTTTGTGCTGTGCGATGACGAAGGCTTACACGTGCAGACACACGACTTGAAATATGTGCTGATTCAGCAGTATACAAGTACATCCCACACATTCACGGTCACAGTCAGATAGTGTACTTTGAGTAGATAAGGTGCTCGATCGCTTTTCCTTGAGAACTGAATGACGTGTGTGTATAATGTAAACTGAATTTCAATTTTAAAATTTGTCTTATAAAACAGGCGTGTGTAAGTGTAAACTTAATGACGTGTGTATAAGTGTAAACTGTATGATGGCTAATAATTTTTCTACTGAACAACGTGTATTTATTTATAATCAATATTTGTTAACTCAGTCTGCCAACCAAGCATGAAGACTTTTTGAAACATGATTCCCGGGTGTAAAAATTCCATCACGTTCAACAGACCATAATTCCAGCACCTGCTTCAATAAAGTTGGTAGTACGACAATTTGTAAAATAGTTATAAAAACGTGTGTGGTTGTATCACTGCAATCCTACACTGTCCGTTCCCTGCCACGAGTGCGTCAGCAGTGTATAGTGAAATCCCCGCGTCTGCTGTCCAGTGCTATATTGATCGAACAGTAATATTATAATTGAGGAAAAGGTATCTGAAATCGGGCAAACAGTTTTCAAATACTTTTAAAATTCACAACGGATTAAAGCAAGGAGATCTATTATCATCTCTACTATTCAAATCTTTGGAGGATGAAGAAGGCCAACAAGTCAATGATACTATAATTCGTCTGGCTTAACTTTACAAGAAATTTGTAGAAAGAGACAGCTGTGCTCACCTCTTTCACTCGCACCAGTGTTGTCGGTGTTTCTTCACCAGATGTTAATAGAGGTAAGGAGGAAGACAAAAATTGACAACCGGGTGAGTTATTTCTTTTGTAACTGCATGAAAGTGGTCAAGGATCTACCCTTATATCTCCATCTCTCTCTTTGCCAAGTTAAGCCAGATATACAATAATAAGCTGTTAATTTATGCTGAGTACATAGTAATATTAGGTGATAGCGAGAAGATACTAAGGACCAATACACTCATTCTTGTTTGTAATTATGTTGTTGTTTTCTAATGGCGAGATTTGACGCTTAAGTCATTTTCTCTCTGGCTTCCCAGTACAAGCGAACAAGGTCCTTAGAGTGTTGTGCAGTTGGATTTAAAGCTGGACAGACTAGAAGGTGGTGTTTGTCCATGATCAGGTCCGGGTCTTTGCATATGACACATCTGTCGGATTGGAAAACGTTTATTCTGTGGAGGTGATGAGCCAGGCAGTCGTGTCCTGACATCAGTCTGAATTTGTAATTATTGTTCCTAGGCATTTGAATTCAGTCGCTTCTTCAAAATTTCCCTCATTTTTCATTTCCATTATATAATGTATTCGTAGTTGTGGCTGAATATTTAGTTTTATTGATGTTTACTTAATTTCTTGGGGCTGGAAGTAAATATCAATTAAAAAGCCAGATAATTTTTTGGACACATCCTTGGTACATCATAAATCATAACACTTCTCTGGAAGATATTTGAAGATAGCTTTCAGCACGTAATGGTTAACAGTTCCCTTGTTAGAGAGAGAGAGAGAGAGAGAGAGAGAGAGAAAATAAAATAAAAAGAAAGAAAAACAGACCAGCCTCATGGGCTAGTGGACAGCGTTTCTGACTACTGTACTTGAGGTCCTGGGTTCGATTCATGGTCAAACCATAGAAATTTTTCCTTAAAGGAAATTATAACTGTGGTTGCTCATGGTCTGGAATTTAGGTTAAAGAACTCTCCTGATTCTTCGTTATCATTTATCACCCATCATATCATTGGGGTAACGTAACTATGCCTTCTAGGCACCCCAACTTCAGAAGTGGGTTGCAATTAAGCCAATGCCAGGAGAGAACACCAGAAATGTCGAAATGACAACCTGGGGCATTGAATAAAAAAAATAGAGAGAGAAAGAAAGAAAGGGAGAGAAAGTGAGAGAGAAAGAAAGGGAGGGACAGAGAGAAAGAAGAGAGATAAAAAAAGAAAAAAGAAAGAAAGATACGAGAGAAAAAGAAAAAGAGAGAAAGAAAGGAATAAAAGGAGAGAAAAAAGAGAGAAGGAAACACAAAAAAAGAGAAAGGAAAAAAGAAAGAAAGAAAGTGAGAGAATGAAAGAAAGAGACAGAAAGAATGAAAAAGAGACAAAAAATAGAGAAAGGCAGAGAGAAAAGGGAGAGATAAAGAAAGAAAAAAGAGGATAGAAAAGAGAAAAACAAAAAAAGAAGGACAGAAAGGAAGGAAGGATGGAAAACACTTAAGACCAGACTCAATCCTCATTAAGGATATAAAATACAATTAACGACTTCAAGGATAAGAGTATTGGACTTCATAGCTATACGAAGTATTGTTTAAAACAGGCAAATAAAAATGTAACAGCAACATCACTGAACTCGATAGGCATGCATATTATACATACATATAAGACACATTAAATTAATATTGGGAAGCTAAAGCTATTACTATGATAGAAATAAGTAAATTAATAAACACAATTAAATTATTGTAAATCAATGGTAAAGAGAAAAAAATTTTTTTTTTTGCCTGAACCGGGAATCGAACCCCAAACCTTTAGCTTTCCGTGCTAATGCTCAGACCACCGAGCTAATCCAGGCTTCATTCCCATCCAAGCAAGAATCCTTCCTTTACCTTTACTCTACTGGTCCCACATTCAATTGCAATGAATCATCATTCACAAATACACAATGAATGGCTTCTACCTGAAGAAGACATGAAGGGACTCCAAAAAAAAAAAAATTCTCTTTACCATTGATTTACAATAATTTAATATAAGACACATACTTAAATTTTTTGAAGACTTTCAGAAAAAGACACTCCATGGGATATTCAGTAGTGTACTTACTGCAATATCTTGCAAAGCTCCTTGAAAATCAAATCCACACGTCTTGGGATCATAATAGCGATACTGTTTCACTTCAAGTCCTGAATGTTTAAAAATTGGCGTGTGATTTCCCCAGGATGGAGTTGGTAAATAAACTTCCTTATTCCCTGGGAAGAATTTTGAAAGGAAAGCTGCGCCAATCCTGAGAGAGCCAGTGCCTGAAATGCCTTGAAGTGTAGCATTCTGCAAGTACATAAAAATTAATAAATTTATTAATTAAATTTGAAGAGAAACATATATTTTCATGTATTAATTTAAATATATATATATCCACCGCTGTGGTCTCGAGGTAGGGTGCTGCCTTGCCACGCAGCGGGCCCAGGTTCGATCCCCGGTCAGGGCAGTTTTTCTGGGTGAGGTTTTTATCGGGGTTTTTCCTCACCTGTAAGACAAATGTCAGGAAAACTTTAAGGCCCAAACAGTCCCTGAAATCATATGGCCATCATCATCATCATCATCATCCTTCACCGGGTGGAAAGCAATCGGAAGCTACCACACATACAATTCCCTAGTAAAGCTGCAAGCATAGCATGGAAATGCTATGATTGCAGTGAAGGACCTGCCTTCGGGCAGAATTACTATGGATGGATAGATATATATTAATTTAAATATTTGACTATAATCAGGATTTGAATCCAATGTCTCTGTAACAGCAGATTCAAATCCTCATTTAGGAATATATATGGAATGATAAGAAAAATAAATGCCTGGACGGGATTCGAACCCGGATCTCAGAGATCCGGGTTCGAATCCCGTCCAGGCATTTATTTTTCTTATCATTCCATATTAAGCTTGCATTGCTCAATGTTAAACATTTAATTATAACATATATATATTATATTGCAGATTTTCGCGGATATAAGTATGAATAAGAAAGTTTTCTTGGGTTTTCTGCATCTTGGATTCAAGTTCGGCCCCTGGCCACTGACTCCGACGTTTCGGCATGATCCCACATGCCATTATCAAGGACCTTGATAATGGCATGTGGGATCATGCCGAACTTGAATCCAAGATGCAGAAAACCCAAGAAAACTTTCTTATTCATATATATATATATATATATATATATATATAGAGAGAGAGAGAGAGAGAGAGAGAGAGAGAGAGAGAGAGAATTATATACACAATAGAGAATTTTATATATATGAAGAAAAATAAATGCTTGCGATAGGATGCCTGAATGGCACAGTCGGTAATGCACTAACATACAAAGTTAGAGGTGTTAGTTTCAAATCCGGATTCAGGCATTTATTTTTATTTTCATATCAGATATATATATATATATATATATATATATATATATATATATATATGTCCACCGCTGTGGTCTCGAGGTAGCGTGCTGCCATGTCACGCAGCGGGCCCGGGTTCGATCCCCGGTCAGGACAGTTTTTCTGGGTGAGGTTTTTATCGGGGTTTTTCCTCACCTGTAAGACAAATGTCAGGAAAACTTTAAGGCCCAAACGGTCCCCGAAATCATATGGCCATCATCTCCATCATCATCCTTATCATTACCATCATCATCATCATCGTTCACCGGTGTGGAAAGCAACGGGAAGCTACCACGCCTACACAATTCCCTAGTAAAGCTGCAAGCATAGCATGAAAGGACCTGCCTTCGGGCAGAATTACTATGGATGGATATATATATATATATATATATATATAAGACATTAAGTTGAAATATTGATATCTTAATGCTATTTTTATTAAACAAAAGAAAAAAATTATCATTTAAAAAAATACTATTAGTGAGATATTTGTTAGTTAATAAACTCACAGTTTGGGGTAAAATCCACATTCAAAAAAACAAGAAAGAAAAACTTATGAACTTCAAAATTCCCACGGATTCTGATTGGATCCAGAGGTTTATCGGTCCACCAACAGAGGGAAGAAGAAGTATTCAAAGTTAAAATTGGGAAACACATTATGAGGTTCTTAATTAATAAATTAATGAGTCATTTTAACATCTTACCGGGGGCACGCCGTAGTGTAGTGGTTAAGGCACTGAGCTACAAGCCGGAGGGTCGAGGGTTCAAGTCCCGTTGGGATCAGGATTTTTAAACTGACCCAAACCCTCTGGCGGCACTATGGCCCTGGGGTCGACTCAGCCTCTAACGGAAATGAGTACCAGACGCTTGTTCTGGGGGTAAAGGCGGCCGTCACGCAGGGCTGACAACCCGGCTGGCATAAAGTGCCGATTGTCTAGAAAAAGTGGGAGCCTTAACCTCCTACTACCCCAAGGGCCTCCGGGCCTGTTGTGGGATCACTTTACTTTTACTTTAACATCTTACCTCATATTTCATGTTTTATCAAACATGGTAACTATAGTTTTCAAATTATCTTGTCATTCATTTTCAACCGCCATTATGACTACCGGATATTCGTTGGAATCTCCCTCTATAACGTTGCCATCTGGTGGCAACGTTATAGAGGGAGATTCCAACGAATATCCGGTAGTCATAATGGCGGTTGAAAATGAATGACAAGATAATTTGAAAACTATAGTTACCATGTTTGATAAAACATGAAATATGAGGTAAGATGTTAAAATGACTCATTAATTTATTAAAGAAGAAGTAGTTCTTCTAATCAACTCGACAAAATATTACTGAAGATGAAGCTATCAAGGCTTTGAAACTGCAATATAATTAGAAGACTGGATATAATAATAAGAATAGGAATAAATTTTATTAGAAATAAATGTTATACACAGTATTGACACCCGAATGAGCAAATGCTTGTGCTCGGGCGCATTTCATTTACATGATTAATACAAATAGAGTACATACGTTTAAAGTTGGGGCACGCCATAGCATAGTGGTTAAGGCACTGCACTACAAGCCGGAAGGTCGAGGGTTCGAGTCCTGGTGGGATCAGGATTTTTAAACTGACCCAAACCCTCTGGTGGCACTATGGCCCTGAGGTCGACTCAGCCTCTAATGGAAATGAGTACCAGATGCTTGTTCTGGGGTAAAGACGGCCTTCATGCAGGGCTGACAACCCAGCTGATATCAAGTGCCGATTGTCCAGAAAAGTGGGAGCCTTAACCTGCCACTACCCCAAAGGGCCTTCTGAGGCCTGTAGTGGGATACCTTTACCTTTCTACGTTTAAAGTTAGGGGCAAGTTTCATTTTTGTAAGCCTATGTTTTCCCTTTACAGAGATTTAGGCGCTCTCCCCCTACATGGAAGAATTTGAACCATACTAATTTAGTTACACTTGTTTTCGTATAGATGTCATTTTGAGTGGTACGTGGCCAGCGTTCCGCCTCATACTGACATCTAGGAAACCAAGGTAGTACTAGGACAGGAAAATTAGGTAAATTTTGCTTAGAGGCCTTTTCATCAGGCTTAAGGATTTTTTTACGAGCCTGAAAATCTTCAGACTCGGGACCCACAGCTTAAAGTCCCTCCCGGAGGACTTGCTCCTTAGATTTTTCCATCCTAAAAAATCCATCGACCCTGGCCGGGTTTGAACCTGCAACCCTTGGGACCTGAGGCAAGGAGCATAACCACTAGTCCACCGTGGCCGACTAAATTGACACGTACAAATAAAAAAAATAATAATAATGTAATGGGAGTAAAACTTATTCTAACAAAAGAATTAATGCAATGGAGAATGATATACATAAAATAATATCAACCATATAATGTGATGGATTAAAACCAATAATACAGAAGAAAGTAATTAGTAATATATTAGGTTATATCAGGTGAGGTATGAAATATTTTAATTCAATCTTAATAAAAAATACTTCAGTTTATTTCTGAACAATGATATAATTTGACAGTCTCCGACATACGTATAAAGATACTAACTTACCAATCCATTCTTTGCTATCTCATTGTCGTCTCCCAAGGCCAAGTTGATAGAGAGATTGCAGAATTCTGCACTTCCAGCAATAGGTGCGTATTCATGGTCAAGTTTTTTTGCAGTTAGGCGTTCCTCTGCCTGCAATAAATTAAACAAATATGAACTTATAAAATATGCACGAGAAAAATAAAACTGACTGTACTGTAATAGTACAATAAAACCTGTCTATTAGATTCTACTAAAGACACCTCGAGTCTGCAACGTTTTAAACAACTAGTAGCGGATACTCATCCTGCTGATGATGAAAGTTAACTTCCGAAAGGCCTCCAGATAACATTTTAAATATAATATTTTAAACAGTTGAGGACAAAGGCACCTGCCAAAAGGTACATATTTTAATTTTGTTGAGTTGTTTTTTGACTCACCTCATACTTCTTAACTCCCTCGCAGATCTGGATTTCGTCACTGTATTTGTGACATTTTCAATGCTGTTCACGTTCGCAACTGACATCCAATGGTCTGCAGGAGAGGAGACCATTGGACGTCAGTTGTGAAAGTAAACAGCATTGAGAATGTTACAAATACAGTGACGAAATCCGGATCTGCGAGGGAGTTAAGAAGTATGAGGTGAGTCAAGAAACAACTCAACAAAATTAAAATAAATCTCATAGTGTTATTTCCTACCTACATAACTTATTTTAAGTTTTTATCTTATGACTTATACAAGTTCGTTTACAGTACAACTGGAACTTAGCTCAGATACAATATATGTAAAGTGGTCTGCCGAAGTGGTGCATAAATTGAAAAACCACATTAATGCCATCTGTCTGCTCAGCATGAAAACCAAAACACAAACAGTACATTGCATTATATTACAAAACACACACACACACATATATATATATATATATATATATATATATATATATGAAAGAAACACGATAAAATGTATTTAGAGTCTATATTTTCATAAAAATGAGCCCACCTTCAATACACTTGGCAGAACATATGGTTTTCCATCATCATCACGATAAGCTCCTACACCCAAGTTGATTTTTTTGGGATTGGTATCTTTTTTGAATGCTTCTGTGACTCCTAGAATTGCATCTGGTGGACCCATTTCCACGTTTGACCACCATGAGCTGAAATAATAGATTACAAAAATAATTATTTCTTACGAATGTTTAATTCAAAATCACATTAAAAAGAAAAAAGCAACATGTGATTAGAGAATCATTTACTAGAGAAACAATAATTATTAAAATTTAATTTCAGGCAGTAATGGTATTAATAAGCTGTTAGTTTATGCTGATGATGTAGTACTATTGAGCGATAGCGAGGAGATACTAAAGGCCAACACGCACACACTACTGAGTAACACTAAGAAATTGGGACTGGAAGTAAATATCAATAAAACTAGATATATATGGTCACACATAGAAACACATTATATAATGAAAATGGACAGCAAATGACAAATGAGGGAAATTTTGAGGAAGTGGCTGAATTCAAATACCTAGGAACAATAAAGAGTGACGATCTTTCACCGTAAAAATACAACCGTCAAGAAATGCGGACATGGGTTCAACTGGGATAAAATTTTATTGGAAAGCATTATCTCAGGATAGGGATGTATGGAGAGCTTATGTCCGCGCGGCCATGAACCTACTGGTTCGATAGTGCCAGTGATTAAGTAAGGAACAATAAACACAAATAGGAATGAGATGCACAAAGAAATTAAACATATGCTCAATTCTGGAAATGTGTGCTATTATGCATTACAGAGACTCTTGATGTCCCAACTCCTTTCAAAAAACGTTAAATCGAAAATATATAAAACTATTATTCTACCAGTTATATTATATGGATGCGAAACATGGACTCTTACTTTAAGTGAGGAAAGGAGATTACAAGTATTTGAGAATAAAGTACTTAGGAAAATTTTTGGACCAAAGAGGGATGAACAGACAGATGAATGGAGAAGACTTGCATAACAATGAACTACATGGTCTTTATAGGAAGCCAGATATGAGAACAGTTAAGTCTCGTAGACTGTGATGGGCAGGACATGTGGCACGAATGGGAAATGAAAGAAATGCATGGAAGCTTGTAGGAAAACCAGAGGGAAAACGCCCAGTTGGTAGACCAAGAATGAGGTGGGAGAATAACATTTGAGGGAAGTAGATTATACAGGGGATGATTGGAAAACATTGACTCAGGATAAGGATATATGGAGAGCTTATGTCTGTACGGCCATGAACCTGCAGGTTTGATAGTGCCAGAGAGTTAGTTAGTTAGTCTATATACAGTACATTAGGGTAGTCCTCATTTAGAGGGGTGGAAATAAAATTCATCTGATTTAATGCACACCCTCTTTTTTTCCCCCTTGAACCAATTTGATAGTATATAAAATTCCATTATAATAAATTAACATTAACCCATGCCACACTGGACATCAATTAATGACTATTTAAAAAAAATTACTTACAGCCAGAGTATTTTTCTATTGTTTTAAACAAGAGATATCATCATCATCATCATAGTACATTCACGAATTTAGGCCATTTGTTGACCTGTTTCGGCCTCAAGAGAAACACCATCCAGAAGTCTTTTGAGTGGACGTCCTGGTCTTTTTCTTCCTGCAGGTTGACATCTTAACATTTGTTTGGGTATTCTGTGATCTTCCATTCGATGAACATGTTGCATCCATCTTGACTTATAATCAGAAATTTTGTTTTCTAAAGATTCCATGTGTAATTCTTCTAAGATGTCTTCATTTTTTTTGTGATCTAGTAGTGTGTAACCTGCAGTCCTCCGAAGATATCTCATTTCAGCAGATCTAAGTCTCTGCATAACCTTCTGTTTCAACGTCCATACTTCGCTACCATACAAAAGAGTTGGAAGAGCCAGTGTTTTATACACTTTCAGTCTTGAATGCTTTTGGACTAACTGTGGCTTGAAGATAGAATTTATTAACCCTAAAATTCTTAAAAATTTAGATATTTTTGTATTTACATTCTTTTCTTCTTCATATGAGATATACAAGAGATATAAATCAATAAATATATTCAAATACACCTGTTTTAATAATTAATTATTAACATTGTAATCTATTGATGTTTTTATTATTAATTTAACACTTCTCACTGAAGGATAAATTATATTTGAAGAGAAAAATTTTCGCCTAGGCTGAGACTCGAACCCAATAAATGTCTTCTTAACTAAGAAGATAGAAGCAAAGATTTCAAAGCATTTGGCACGAGGGAATTACAATGTATAAAGAGAAAAATTTGCATCTGGATCGCAACTCGCCTCGGTAGCTCAGTTGGTAGAACATTTGGCCCGGCAAGCCAAAGGTCCTGGGTTCGAGTCTTGGCCTAGGCGAACATTTTTCTCTTCAAATATAATTGTAATCTATGTTGCATTGTTTTTGACTCACCTCATACTTCTTAACTCCCTAGCAGACTCGAGTTTCTTCACTGCATTTGTGACATTCTCAATGCTGACGTCAGTTGTGAATGTGAAGAAACTAGAGACTGCGAGGGAGTTAAGAAACATGAGGTGAGTCAAAACTCAACATAATGATTTTTTATTATTAATTTAACACTTCTAACTGAAGGATAAATTATATTTCAAGAGAAAGACAAGGATGCCCGCTATCTCCTGCACTCTTTAGTATATATATAGACGAGATCATTGTACAATGGCAATCAAATTTAACCACAGAGTTTAAAGTTGGCGGTACGATTCTAAATACCATAATGTTTGCAGACGATGAGACAATCCTTAGCTCTTCAGAAGACAATTTACAAATAGCAGCGTATAAATTAAACGAAATAGCAAATAAATTCAATATGACAATCTCTGAAAGTAAATCGAAAGTAATGGCATTCAACGGGAAAGACCATATGAGGTGTAAAATCAGTGTTAATAACAGTATAATACAACAGGTGAACAATTTTAATTATTTAGGATGCAACGTATCATACTGCCAGAAGGAAGATATTAATATTAAATTAAATAGATTTGACAGAATGTGTGGCGCTATAAGACGGACACTGAAAAATAAAACTTTGAGGAGCACACAACTAAAATTTTACAAAATTATGGCAGTGCCTGTCTCAACGTATGCAAGTGAAAATTGGACTCTAACCGTTCAGACAGAAGGAAAATAGAAACTGCAGAAATGAAGTTCCTACGTTCAGTAGCAGGTGTGACAATTTTGGACAAGAAAAGAAGTGAGGATATTAGGAAGGACTTAAATATTTTCAATTTAACAAATAGAATTGACAACATGAGAAACAACTGGTATGAACATGCCAAGAGAATATGCCTACAGATAGAATCCCTCAGCTGTTACTAAAGTACAAACCAATAGGACATAGAAATGTTGAACGCCCATTTACTAGATGGGAGGATTCATTAAATCCCACTTGATGTGAAAACAGGTCAAAAGGCCTAATTTCATGAAGCAGAAGAAGAAGAAGAGAAAAAAAGTTTTCACCTAGACCGAGACTCGAACCCGGGACCTTTGGCTTTCCAGGCCAAATGCTGTACTAACTGAGTTACTGAGGCGAGTTGCAATCTAGATGCAAATTTTTCTCTTTTTTTGGAATTACAACATATATAAGAACTGAGCCTGCGTTTAATTTCTTTGTGCACTTCATTCATGTTTGTAATTATTGTCCCTAGGTTAGTATCAGAATTACAGTACAGTACTTTAGTATACATAGTAATTATAGAGTTATGTAAGAATGTTTACCACATATGTTATTTAAATTACTATAATCTCGCTAATAAAATGAACCAAATGTCATTTATCTGATGTTGAAAGGTCATTCTGAGGATAACATTTGTATCTTGAAGAAAGATAATTCTTTGAGCATCGTACTAGTATAGTAGCACTAAATTCTTTAATATAATTTTTAGGTGTCAGTACTTTTATTGACATTACTGGCCACAAATAATTTAATTTGCTATGTAGAAGATAAATTTTATCTTCAACAAGCACAATAATTGATAAAATTGTAATCTCCATGCACAGGCAACATGATACAATACAATGCCTTGCTATTATTTAATGTATTCTTCTTCATAAGTCGACCTTGAAATTTTAGGCATGAAAAATGTTAGAGGTATCTAAAATAGGCAAAATAAACATAAAATTCAAATATAATTTATCCATCATTGAGATATAGTCGGACCAACGGATCTGCACCCCTGTAGCGCTGGCATCGTTCTTCGAAAATTACACGTCAGTTCTCACACCATTTCACCAGGCTCCCCTCCCACTACGTCAAATAGAAGCCACTGTAACTGACCGAGTAGGGACGTTGCCAAACCTCCCCCAGTGTCAGGCTCTTGAATATTGAATAATGTAAGGTTAATTATTACGTCTTCATATTTAATTTAAGTAGGTCTAATGACACTGATTGATTTCTACGATTAATGGATATAACTATAATAGTGGATATTTGTTGGTTAAATGGAAATTACGTGAAGGGAATTTACATATGTTGTTTTTAAAGATAAATGTTTCATCATAAATATTTCTCCTTCACCTCGTTGTCTTATTTGGTTAGATTTGGAACGTAATCTTGAAGTCCTAACAAAATTATAAAATTTTAGGTATGAATACACAATCATGTGCCCTCCTTTCTCATCCGGACTAGGGACCGGCTATGGCAAAGTTACTACATGCTACGATTTTATTTACATATTATATAACATACTGATACTATACAGGAATTCTAATTTACGCTTATGAATTAAGCTAATTATGATAATTTACAATTTACATACGATATAACATAACATACTGATACTGAGTTGACAACGCTGGACTGTGGGTGCAAATAATATCCCGCAAGAAAGCTCAAAACTTTGAGTAATGGGAGGGGTGAAAGAGAGAGAGGCAAGAATTGCAGGTAGGGAAATAATTTACCGAGGGAGAAACGGAATTAGTGTTTAGTTCGCATTTCTTACAGGGGCACAGATCCGTTGGTCCAACTATATATGAAATGAAAAAAAAAAAAAACACAAAAGAGGCCATTCTGGCTTTATAATGTAATGTAAAACTCCCAATAAAAGTTCTTCTTAATAAAGAAGCCAGTCCTGCACCATAGCCGAATGGTTAAGGCAAAAAGCCTTGGCGCAGAACTAGGGGACTTGCATTGGTTCAAGTCTCCATGGGGCAAGAAATTTTCTTATGGAATTTCGGCTAGTATGGGACTGGTGCCCACCCAACATCGTGAGGCATTTGGATAGCTACAATAAGTAGCGACTCCAGGTTGAGAAGACCAGCTATAGCAGCTGGGGGACCCAACATGTGGACGTGAGCCAGCAGCCGGCTGGTAGGCCAAGGGTCTTGTAGGCCTGTCACGCTTGGAGATTTTTCTTAATAAAGAAGCCAGCATTTGCAAGATCGAAGCAACGGTTTCGTAGCATTAGGCGCTTGTGAATTAACAGTGTATATAAGAGAAATATTTGCATTTAGATTGGAGTGCTCAGGAGAAGAGAATTGGCCTTGAAAGTCAAAGGTCCTGGGTTCAAACTCCAGTCTGAGCGTATAATTTTTCTCTTCAAATATAAAATTAGGCATGAAAAAAAACAAAAAATAGGTCATAATTGGTTCTGAAAATTACCAGAAAGAAAAACAAAAATAAAAATGAGATGCCTAAGGAGCATAGTGGTTTAATGCACTGGTACATAGAACTAGAGACCTTCGGTTCATATCCCAGTTTAGGCATAAATTTTTCTCTTCAAATATTAATTTGTCCTTCAGTCCAAGGGATAAATTTAAAATAAAAACATTGAAAGTATAAGCTTTACTGGCTATAAAAATAGCGCTAAATTCCATTAAAAAAACTCCAAGCACGACAGGCCTAGAAGGCCCTTGGCCTACCAGCTGGCCTCACGTCCACATATGTTAATCACAGTGGTAGATGATCATAAGCCAGTGTAGGGGTGGCATGTGGTCAGCATGTTGGGCTCCCCAGCCATTATAGTTGGTCTTCTCAACCTGGAGTCGCTACTTATTGTAGCTACCCAAATGCATCACGATGCTGGGTAGGCACCGGTCCCATACTGGCTGAAATTATATGAGAAAATTTCTTCCCCCATTGAGACTTGAACCAGCGCAAGTCCCTTAGCTCTGCGTCCTATAGAACAACAGTGTGCATGTGCCTGAGTTTATAGAGCCAGCGATAACCCACAATCGAACCACATATTGAATATCATCCTCGATTACTATCTGTCGCTATGAAATTTAAATGACCAATTTTTGCAATATATCTCCAAATCTATGTTAAAAAAATATATTAATAATATTAAAATTACCAAACGTTTATTAAAAATGGGTGTACACTTACTTATCACTACCTAATGCTGATCCAATCAACGATAACCCAAAACAGCAATAGAAAAATCATAGACTAAGTAACATACTCTGGAGAAAATAGCAGTTAGCATCACAATATTGTCTAACAGTGTCATAATATTGTGATTTGCATATTTAAATAAATATTTCAAAATTGTCTAATAATGTTATAAAAATTATGATGATCTTGTAGAACATTTCCGGCTGTTGGCCGTGGTCTTGAGGCTTGTAGTTCTTGTAGAACTACAAGATCATCATAGTAACTCCGGCCATGAAAGCCTAAGTCAAGTTATAAAAATTGTTAGAAAAAGTTTAAGATATTAAATAATATTAGTAAATACAAAAAAAGAGCTATAGTTTACAACAATATAACTGAAAAATCAAGTGCTAGTAGAAGTGCAGTTGAGCCTAATACATTTATTTAAAAAAATCTGGGAGTAATTTAAATATAAGAGTCCCAGCTTTACCTATAGAAGATGGCGAAGGCATGGCCTAGAGAGCTTGGTTCTTGAATATCAGCCTAAGTTGTCCATTTGAACCAACTAAATAAATTACATCAGACAGGCATGGTGAGGACTTTGAAGAAGGCCAGGGCTCTAAGGCTGTCATGCCACTGATGATGATGATGAAATAAATTACATACATATTATGTATGAGCCGTACACTTTTTGTTTAGTCAAGCCAAGCCAAGCACTCACTTTCGATGAATGGCTTTCCCACTTGGTTGTTTCTTTGGTCAGCTTGTCCCCAACAAGATAGAGCACCACCCCACTTTGCTCTGACTGAATGTGAGTACCTCAATGACATGTTTCCTAACAGGTGAATCTCCTCATATCTTGCACCACATTTACCAGACCTCACACTTCTGGATTTTTTTTCACTTAAGATTAATCAACCAACACGTGTAGAGAACCAAGGTTCCTAATCTACAAATGCTAAAAGAACGCACACGCAAAGTGAATGAATGATTACAGAGGGTATGTTGAATATTTTCCGGGTGATGGTGCATCGTTTGGGGAACGTGTTATAAGATTGATGGAGGTCATGTGGAATACTAACTTTGTATAGATACTAAATTATAATTTTTTATTTGGACTACGTTATCCCAAAAAAATGTACCGGGACTTTATGATCGAACTGTAGTACCGGTACGTAAGCCTTTTCAAACTCTATACTTCAACGTAACACGATGTTCAACACAGTCATATTAGATCATATAGAGACCCACAAATTCTAAACACAATATAACTCCTTTCGTGACCATGCACTGAATTAATGTCATATATATCCTTAAAATTGTGACCTTCAAGGTTGACCTTTCCGTAACATTTCCGATACAAAGACCGATTTTAATATAAACAAAACGCAAATTAACGCAGCTATTACTAATGTTAATTAATTACCTAATTAATATTTAAAAACTACTGATTTATAACTGTAACATACCTTGCTCTGCATCCGATGGAGTTTATGACAAATTGATTATTCTTCAATAAATTTGACGAAACAGTAGCGATTCTTGAAGATGTAGCCATTCTGAATTATCAAAAATGTCCAAAAATATTTATAGATATAATAGCGCTTTCGATTTTTAAATGTTCTGATATAGTTCTGCCAGATTATTGAAGTCAAAGGCTTAGCCTTTATTACCTTATGTAACACTTGCTAACGATGGCACCTGAATAGATCATTTTTAACTTTTTGGTCCCTGACAAACTACTGTGCTTACATTTAACCAATCATAATACCGGTAGTAGATAAGGGCGGAGCTACTAGTTGACACACAATACGACCAAAATTCATAAAGTAGTATCGGTAAAGTAACGTAAGGCATGAGTTATAAATAAATCTACATAATATCAAATCAATGCATAATTGCAAACTATAGTAAGTTATTTCTGCTGCAAACTTAAGCAGAATCAGTATTCACCATAAAATTAAATTAATTAGTAATTGCTTTTTTTTTCGTGGCGCAAGTGGTTAGATGCTCACTTCTCATCGCTGGAGTCTCGAGATCGAATTTCGGTCACTACATGTGGGTTTCGTAGTAGACGAAACGGATCTTAGGCAGGTTGTATTCAGAATTTTCCCCTGCCACACATTTTATCAAACTATTTCTCCATACTCATATCAATTTCGTTCATCCGCCCCAATGATAATGTGTCAGGCATGGTTGTCCAGACCTCTATAAATATAGGAGTTTCATCTCATCTTATCCCTCGACCCAATTCTGAGTTGGACACGAGTTGAGGATATTATTATACGTCAGAAATACGGATTTCTGTTGTAAAATATACAATGGGTGTATAGGGTACTGTGACCATAGTATTCTGACATCTACATTTAGTGAATATTAACCAAGAAACTATATTCTTTGACTTACTGTGAAGTGCGATGTTGCCTGATGATTTTGCCCGGAGCAAGAAGGCCAGATGGAACAGAAGTGCGAATGTGTTAGTAATGAATGAAATGTTTTGCAATGTTGTTTGCGAGATTGATGTACCGTGAATTTAATTGGAATTGCAGTAAAATGAAATGGGCAACTTAAAATACTCGTTAATAAATCAGAACATCTTATTGAAATGAATAAGAATGGCTAATGTGAGTGTATGTTATGCGTTTTCTTAATGTTACAGAAATTTAACACGTAGGAGGGGTTTGGTTTAATTATTTAATTAGTGCAAATTACGAGAGATTAGAGTTGATATGCATTTTGTTTTAAAAATAAGATCAGTGATAGATTTTTACAAGAGAAACCTCTCGTTGAATATACAATTGATACATGTTTATACAAGTTCCTGCTTGTTGAATCTAGCTCAAGATGGCCTCCGTACTTGATTTGTAGATTATTTTGTCATTGAAAGTGTCAAAGAAGTGTTGTCAAGTAAGAGCTTTGAAGTAATTTGTTTTGTGCGGAAATATTGAATATGTGGAATTGATAATAGTTGTTTTGCAGGTTGACTACATGAGATCCAGTTATGTAGCAAGAATTGTCACAGGAACTTGAGATACATTAATTCAAGGTGAGAAAGGTGGATACGAAGTTATATTCCTCTATTTTGTTTATTAACTATTCGAATACATTTTTTACCAGTTGTTTGCAGAACCGGCAGAGATATACGAGTTATCAGAGTAAGATAAGCTAATTTGAATATTAATGTGGATACATTATCAATTGTTTGCAGAACTAGCAGAGATTTAAAAGTTTTTAGAATAAGCTAATTTGAATATTTGGTTCAATTTTCCAACAACTACTGCACATTTTAAAATATGCTACACACATTCTAATCTCATTTTATTTTCACGGATTAATATCTTTTAATATTAACTATCACCTAAAACCTATTTTAAACATTTTCTAAATATTTTTCCATTATATTTTTATGGAATATTTAACAGTACATACTGTTTGGTGTAGCAGCCTTATTATTTTTCCAGCCATTTTATTTCTTTGTTCGAATGCAGCCAACATATACATCAGAATTTCAGAACTTACTATTTACCTATTTTTGGACGTTGCATTCTTTTACAGGTTAGAGTTTTTTAATTGCATTAGGTTCATTTTTAGGGTTTTGGGCTTGAAAATACTTATATTAAATTGTACAAATATTGTTGTGTATATTGGCAGCATTGCGTGATTAAAAATTATATCCACCTACATCTGCTGGCACATGCATGTTGTATCTGTCTCGGATTTAGAAACAAATTTTAGCGATAGTTGCTGGAAACTTTATCCAAATATTTTCTCAGGTATTATAATCCTGTTAAGATGGAGTTGAATTGTACCAGAAATTTATGTACGCAATTGAATATAATTTTAAGGTTAGTAGAAATTGATATTAATAATATTTATACACAGAAAATATTTATTGTGAAAGTATTTTAACGTAATATTAAATGAAGAGGGGCACACCGTAGCGTAGTGCTTAAGGCACTATGCTACAAGCTGGAAGGTCGAGGGTTTGAGTCTTGGTGGGGTCAGGATTTTTAAATTGACCCAAACCTTCGGGTGGCACTATGGTCCTAGGGACGGGGTGCTGTATACTAAACGTCACAAAAAATTTTCAATTTAATTTCTTATGCCACTGATGCACTAAACACGTTTAAAACATTTTGCAACACTTTTAAACACATTTTAAACATCTTCAAATGTTGCAACAATCTTTTTTTTTATATTTATTTATTTACGTAAAACATGATCGTCCTACATTCTTCCTTGCTACTTTCTGCTATTTTCCCTCCTCTTCCTATGTTGTTCCAACGTTGCCACCATCAACAACCCAAAATACTCCAGATGTTGACAACATCATTTCCACGTTCCCTGGATTTCACCTATGTTAGAGTAATTGATTTGTGTTACAGTAATTGATTTACGTTTGGTTAGCTTTTAGGTTCCTTGCTTTTTTAATGTGATTTGATATGTAAAATAAATTACCTCTTCATATCTGTTATTCTATGAAAAATTCAAAATATCGGACGGTTACCACGTAAAATCATATTTCCACTAGTTCATTTCGTGTTAATTATACATTTTTAGACAAGTTCTGGGAATTTTGTGTCAATGTTGGTCATACTGATTTCACATGCATATACCGCCAACTGCTGGAGGTTCCATTTCTCTTTCTGGGATTACATGGAGCACTAGCGCTTGCGCACTGGAATTCTATAGAACTTAGAAGAATTTATGTGCGACAGTAAGTATAGCATATCCCTTATTTCTGTTAGAGGCTGAGTTGACCCGAGGACCATAGTGCCACCAGAAGGTTTGGGCCAGTTTAAAAATCCTGACCCCCACCGGGATTCAAACCCTCGACCTTCCAGCTTGTAGCGAAGTGCCTTAACCACTACGCTATGGTGTGCCCCTCTTTAGTTAATATTACGATAAAATACTTTCACAATAAATATGTTCTATGTATAACTATTATTAATATAAATGTTATAACCTTTGGCCATTTTAAATTTTCATAGATTAACTATAATGAAGAGCTCGTTATTTATGCAATTAAACACAATTTAAATGCAACAAATTTAATATCAATTATTTATCAGTCTGAGCGTATATTATTCTCTTCAAATATAAATGTCTAAAAACCAATCTAATGTAATTTAATTACTCTAGCCTGTAAAAGTAATAGAGAGAGTAAATACTGCCATAAACACAGTAAAATATGGAAATAAATCTTTTTAAGTTATGTAGATAGGAAATAACACTATGAGGTTTTTTAATATTGTTTATTTTTTTCTTGGGGTATGCCGTAGCGTAGTGGTTAAAAGGCACTGAGCTACAAGCCGGAGGGTCGAGGGTTCAAGTCCCGTTGGGGTCAGGATTTTTAAACTGACCCAAACCCTCTGGCGGCACTATGGCCTGGGGTCGACTCAGCCTCTAACGAAAATGAGTACCAGACGCTTGTTCTAGGGGTAAAGGTGGCCGTCACGCAGGGCTGACAACCCGGCTGACATAAAGTGCCGATTGTCTAGAAAAAAGTGGGAGCCTTAACCTCCTACTACCCCAAGAGCCCCCGGGCCTGTTGTGGGATCACTTTACTTTACTTTTTTATTTTTTTCTTTCACTCACCTCATACTTCATAACTCCTCGCAGACCCGGGTTTTCGTCACTTCATTTGTGACATTCTCAATGCAGTATCACATTCACAACTGGTGTCCAACGGCCTTCTATCCTGCAGACTGACCTCCGCTCCATCTGATGGCTGACCGACGAACTTCCAAACCAATCCGCTCTCCTTATAACCGGGTATTTCAAAATTCATAGTTGTGTTTTCATTCTTAACCCTGTTATAAGGAGAGGGAATTGATTTGGAAGTTCGTCGGTCAGCCATCAGATGGTGCGGAGGTCAGTCTGCAGGATAGAAGGCCATTTGACATCAGTTGTAAACGTGATACTGCATTGAGAATGTCACAAATGAAGTGACGAAACCCGGGTCTGCGAGGAGTTATGAAGTATGAGGTGAGTGAAAGAAAAAAATAAACAAAATAAATCTTTGTTATCGACAGAGCTGTGTTGTTGAAACATGTTATTGACAGAGCTGTTGTAACCTATTTTAACCAAAGGTATTAGAGTGGTAATGACTTTCATGTTGTATAATTGCAGAGATATTATAGTGGCCATGACAAGAAATAGTCCCACTTTTTATTCATATTTACAAGTAAAATGAATTAAAGATAATTAAATTCCATGGCTAAATACATTTAATATATTATATTTGAAGAGAAAAATTACACGCTCAGACCGGGACTTGAACCCGGGACCCTTGGTTCTCTAGACCAAGTGCTCTACCAACTGAACTACCTGAGCAAGTACCGATCTAAACGCAAATCTTCCTCTATATACATTGTAATTCCCATCCACCAAATGCTGTGAAGCCATGCTTCTATCTTGCAAATTCCCAAATATGTCTTCTTAATAAAGGAGCTGCCATTTGCAAGATAGAAGCATGGCTTCACAGCATTTGGTGGATGGGAATTACAATGTATATAGAGGAAGATTTGCGTTTAGATCGGTACTTGCTCAGGTAGTTCAGTTGGTAGAGCACTTGGTCTAGAGAACCAAGGGTCCCGGGTTCAAGTCCCGGTCTGAGCGTATAATTTTTCTCTTCAAATATGATTTATCCATCATTGATATGTACGAAATCAATAATAAAAATTTAATATATTGTTTTATGAATGTTTATTGCATTAAAATAGTGTTATAAGTGTTTAAATAAATTTCTTGTTAGCTACAACCATGCCAATTCTGAGGTTGGGGCACCTGGAAGGCAGGGATATGTTGCCCCAATATGATGGGTGATGATGAGATGATGATAGTGGTGTGCCAGGAGTGTCCCTAATCCTAAGCTTAATCTAAGATGAATATGAATGATGATGATTGCGGTGGCCATATGATGTTCTGGGACCGTTTGGGCCTTAAAGTTTCCTGACATTTGTCTTACAGGTGAGGAAAAACCCCGATAAAAACCTCACCCAGGAAACTGTCCTGACTGGGGATCGAACCTGTGTGAAAAGGCAGCATTCTACCTCGAGACCACAGCGGTGGACAAATTAACTGATTGTTAAACAGAATTTTCAATGACACAATTAAATTGCATTTTGAAGCTTTAAAGAAAGATTTGGCATTGGAGATAGGTTTTAATTTATGCAGGAAAATTTAAGTAATTCTTGCACTATATTTGAAGAGAAAAATTTTCGCCTATACCGAGACTTGAACCCGGGACCTTTAGCTTGCCAGGCAAAATGCTCTACCAATGTTTTTATTATTAATTTCATACATCTCAATGATGGATAAATCATATTTGAAGAGAAAAATGATACGCTCAGACCAGGACTTGAAGCCAGGACCCTTGGTTTTCTAGTCCAAGTGCTCTACCATTTGAATTACAATGTATATAGAGAAAGATTTGCGTTTAGATCGGTACTTGCTCAGGTAGCTCAGATGGTAGAGCACTTGGTCTAGAGAACCAAGGGTCCTGGGTTCAAGTCCTGGTCTGAGCGTATAATTTTTCTCTTCAAATATGATTTATCCATCGATGAGATCTATGAAATTAATAATAAAAAAGGTAACTAAAATTAACTTGGTCTACTAACTCCTAACAAAGGAGAGGCTGTGGCTCAACAATCGGCTACGCCATTTAAAAAAATGTTGTCTTGCAGCTAATAAAGTTTTCTTTTAATTTCAGGCCTCCAAGGAATTTTAAGATGGATTTATCTGAGCCACAAATAAAGAATATTGCATACTATTCCTAAAGGGGATAGTGATGGGCCAGAGATTCAGTGAATTGAAAGGATTCTTTGGAGCAATGGAAAGTAGAGAGAGTTCTTTACCAGCAAACAGTGCTGGTAACATGACAAACCGTGACGATTTAAACGAGCAAGTTATAAGTGGAAACGAGAGAGCAGGAATATCCAATAGCAGCTCGTCACGTTTAACTGTTGACGTGGCAATGGCTCAGAATAACGTTAATGGCAATAATGCTGAAGGCGTAGATCAACATTTTGAGAGCATCTATAGTAACTGTACAGAAAGTTCAAAAAATGAAGAAAAGAATGGAAATATGATAGAACAGGCGGCTTCTATTTATTCATGCACATGTCCTAGCAAGGTAGAGGAAAAGTGTAAGAATGACAACATTGCACACTCAACATGTAGGAAAATGGAAGAACATAACACAGCGAGTGCACGCCGAGGTTCAACTAGGACTCTGTCATTTGTAAGTGGTAAGAGATCTCGAGCTAAAACAGTGAGATCACCAAAAGAAATGAGCATTTCAGGGAATAAGAAAAAACGCAACAACTGGGTATTAAAATTTAATTGTGCTCGTTTGAAAGGTGGAAGTAGTTGTGGGGGGGTTGGGACAGACACTGACATTCCAGAACCCAATGTGAGTTGCGAGTCTTGTATGTGCACAAGTTATCGAAGAACAGAAGAACATCATCTAGGAGCTGGTGTTATATTTGAAGCAGCTCCGAGACAACAAGATTCTGGCGCAGGCAGTGACACTAGCGGGAGTAGTAACGATGAAAGTGGAGTCGTTGCAGTTCCGACGCCTGCAGATCTGTTGCTAGATATGTCCAAATTTAACCCAGAAGATTATCCTATAGAAGACTGTGATGAGAGAGCAAGACAAGAACGAGCTAGAGAAATAGCAGAAGGCGTGGAGCCTCCTCCAGGATTCTGTCCAGGACAGCACATACAGCTGTTGTGCCCACCGGAATTAACAATCGATAACCTTACGGCTCTTTTCCAAACACATTTGAGTATACATTCGGCAGCTCTCACGGCATTGTCTCAATTGGACCTAAGTCTTTCTCCAGCAATTCGAAGGGTAGTTCACACTCAAGTGGACTACATACATTGCTTGGTACCAGATTTGCTTCAGATTACATCCTGTTCATTTTACTGGGGTAAAATGGATCGCTACGAAGCTGAAAGGTGGTTGGAGGGTCGTCCCGAGGGAACATTTTTACTGCGTGATTCAGCACAAGAAGAGTATTTATTTTCTGTAAGCTTTCGCAAGTATGGACGATCCCTACATGCCAGGATCGAGCAATGGAATCATCATTTTAGCTTTGATTCTCACGATCCTGGCGTATTTGCCTCTCCCACTGTTTGCGGTCTCATCGAACATTACAAAGATCCGTCGTGTTGCATGTTTTTTGAACCCATGCTCACAATTCCCCTTCATCGTAACTTTCCTTTCCCCTTGCAACATTTATGTCGTGCTGTAGTTTGCAACAAAGTTACTTACGACGGTATCAATCAGCTACATCTGCCTAAAGCACTCAAAGGTTACCTGAAGGAATATCATTATAAACAGAGAGTACGTGTCAGAAGATTTGATCTTGAACACTAGTTTCTTGTTTTTTGTAGAATTCATAAACAATCTGTAGAGTTTTCATAAATGATCAAGCAAATAATGTAGAAATTTTATCCCAGTATGTATGAAATACAGTTAATTTGATTTATAAATAAATACCATATCACAACAAGCTTTTAAATTCAAGAACCAAAGAGGGTGCTGTTAATATAAAAAAATATAATTGAATTATATCATTATATATTAATATATGTATAATATTGTAGAACTGTAAGAGACAACTTAGATACATTAAATTTGCCTCTATTTTGCATTAATGAAAATGAGAAATGGGAAAAACTGCACTTAAACTAGCGTGAAATATTTTCAAAGTCCTATAGAACAACAGTGCGCATGCGCCAGAGTTTATTGAGCCACCGATAACCCACAATTGAACCACTTATCGATTACCATCCGTCGCTATGAAATTTAAATGACCAATATTTGCAATAAATCCCCAAATCTATGTTAAAAAATATATTAACCCATTGGACTCTTATTTAAATGCCTACTAACTTTCCCCTCCACTCAGATTTAAATGGCCACAGAAGACAGGAGGTGTCATGCTCTTTACATGCAAACACAAAAATGCTCATAGAATGGAATTTAATAAATAATTTTCTTTAGAGATTTTAGTGAAGGCTTCTGAATAATTGTACTTGCCTAAAGCAATATTTTGGTGTGGTAAATCTCAAAACATTCCGGGACATGAAGTGGAACTTCACACTTTTTGCAGTGAAATCTAATTTCACTTCTTTTGTTCTATTTTGAACACATGTTTGCAGGGTTTCTTTTTATTGTCTGTGCTGGGGATATACAATGGAAAGTGAGCCCAGTTCCTTGCCTGTAACCTGACAGGGGTTGTACTTGATGGTGGGGGGGGGGCTCTCACATTTTAGGATGGCAGCTGAATTGTCTCCAATAACTGCTTGGCGACAGCTATTCTGAAGGTCGAATATGCTGTCTTACTATCTGTGAAATTATTGTAGACCACAAAAGAGCTAAACATAAATATGTCCAGCAAATAGAAAAATAATTTTCTGTATCATTTTACAGTGCAACGCATTATAGGGAAAAGGGCTGTGATCTGGTTCTTGCAAGTCAACGCCTTGCATCCTCGTACTTCAGGCAGACTCTTGGTTTTTTTATTTCTTCCCTACATCTTTGTCCTTTTTTCCTCCTCGGTTTTCCTGTCGTGTTCTGTCTAATGTTTCGAGGACAAAACTCTCTAATAAACTCAGAATCTCGTCACGATCATCACCACACACCCTCTTAGATGCCATTTCAAAGACTTAGCACTACAAATTTCTTCTATATGTTTCCAACAAACAGACAGCTTCTAATTATGCAAATTCTTACAAAAAAAAAGCGGGTCCAACATGCTTTCTCTCAGGAACCTAGCAAAGCTAACACATTAGACATCTATGGGGTAGTTTGGAAGTTATTGCAAAATATATGAGCTCATGCACTTGAAGTGAATGTCATGTCATTCGAAGACTGGGCCTCACTAGAGCGCGCGTGAACGTCACGTCATACGAGTTCAATGGGTTAATAACATTAAAATTGCCAAACGTTTATTAAAAATGGGTGTACACTTACTTATCACTCCCTAACGCTGATCCAACCAGCGATAGAAAAATCATAGATTAAGTAATATACTCTGTGGAGAAAATAGCAATTAGCATCACAATATTGTCTAACAATGTCATAATATTGTGATTTGCATATTTAAATAAATACTTCAAAATTGCCTAATAATGTTATAAAAATTGTTTGAAAAAGTTTAAAATAT
This sequence comes from Diploptera punctata, assembly GCA_030220185.1. Taxonomy (NCBI): domain Eukaryota; kingdom Metazoa; phylum Arthropoda; class Insecta; order Blattodea; family Blaberidae; genus Diploptera; species Diploptera punctata. The sequence continues at coordinate 319,424 of JASPKZ010007338.1, read as the reverse complement.
TAAATAATGTTAGTAAATACAGAAGAAGACAGTTTACAACAATATAACTGAAAAATCAAGCGCTAGTAGAAGTGCAGTTGAGCTGAGAAATGTTTAATTTGTATAGGCTCTTTTAAATGTACAATGAAATTTGATTTATTTGTTCATAATACTTAACAGATATGATGCCAGTTTCATAATTGGACTAGTCATGTCTCTACCCAATTAAACAGCTATTAGTGTTACTGCCATAATTTGCATGATTCATAGTTTGTTAAGATGCACTTGAATTTTATCTTAAATGCTTTGGTTTTATTTAGCAAAGTTATTCAATACGGTATCTGCATTTTCAAGATAGAGTTCTATAAATAAGTATTTTTTTTTATATAAAGGATGAATAGAAATTGTTTATTTTACTTTACGCTTTTATCCAAATATTCAATTTAGATCATTGCTGAGAAAGATAATTAAATTAAGTTAATAGTGAGTGGAGAACATATTTTTAACGACTCACCTCTTATAATTTCAAATTTCTTTGATACCGGCAGTTTCAGACAATATCTTGCCGGTATCAAAGAAATTTGAAATTATATGAGGTGAGTCGTTGAAAATATGTTCTCCACTCACTATTAATGATATAACCTCATAATGTTTACATCCCAATATTAATTTTAAATATATATAAATTAAGATTTTGTGAAGGATGAACTACATTGAGAATATAAAGTTTTAAAGTTAGTCTCTCTTCTCTCTTTATATATATTAAAGAATAATAAAAGCAGAAGATTTTTAATAATATTGGAGACTTTTGCCTTGGTGTTTTTTAAATGATGACTTTTTGATTATTTATTTTAAATAATACTTTTGAAATATATTTTCAAAGTTTTTTTAACAATTTAAAATAAAATTCTTTACCTCACGTTATATCCCGTCTTCTAATTAGAACCCGTCAGTTTTAATAACCTTATTGGTTACATCTTCAGTATTACCCATCCAAGTGGACTCTGTGCATTGATGGATGGGAAGAGTTTTAGCGCTAGTCAGTGGTCGCACTAGGCTCTGAATCTGGGGAAGGGATGGAAGACTGTACATCCGATCAATTCCTGAAATGCTTCCATTTTAAGTGTGGGGCGGAGAATCCCTACACACGTGTGAAAGATCTTAACATGGTTGTCATATTAGTCATTTAAGCACCGAACACTCAAGTGGTCGGATCATTTAAAATCACAGTATTTGTGGTCTCTCCGTTACCAGCTTCACAATAAATCACAAGTTGCAACATGTAATGAGAAGTGACAGCCCATTCCTACATGTAAACTCAATAGTGACAGGGTTGTCAAATTAGTAATTTTGTCAATGACCACATAGAAGGGCAGACCATTAAAATCCATAGTATTTGTCAGCTCTCTACCTGCCAGACAAACAACATATACAGAGGACAGGAAGTGGCAACATAGTAAGGGAGAGAAAGAGAAAAACAGCATGTTAGTTAACATTTTCTGCAAGCACAGACTACTTGGTGGAGTAATAGTTACATGACTGATGCTCTGTTGTCCAGGAGCATTGCTTCTTACTCTATCTGTTGGTGGTCCAATGAACTTGCCAATCAAATCAATCCGTCCACCAACAGATGGAGAAAGAAGCAGTGCTGCTGGACGACAGAACATCAGTTGTGTAACCACTAAACGTAACTAAACCAGTCAATTTAAAAGACTGGATATGAGGTGAGGTGTAAAGAAATTAATTTTAAACTGGCTAATACCCGGTGTGCACTGCTGCACCTAAATAAATGAAAATTAATGTGCTTTTATGTTTAGTTGAATAAGTGAGAGGATAAATAATTATAAATTTATATTTTTTAGATACCCCGTGCTGATTACTTGGGAATCTACTTATCCCGATCTTCTTACATAAATGAGCTGAAATACGAAAATTAATGTGTTTTATGTTTAATTAAATAAGTTATTGGAAAAATTTATATCGTAATTATTTTTAGATACCCCGTGCTGTTTACCTGGCTTTGTCTGGGAATCTACTCATCCCGATCTTCTTGGCATAAATGAGCTGAAAGACAAAAATTAATGTACTACTTATGATCAGTTAAATAAGTAAAATGAAAAATAATTATAAATGTATATCGTAATTATTTTAAGATTACCCGGTGTTGTCCAGGAATCTAATTATCTCAATCTTCTTGGCATAAATCAACTAAAAGACAAAATCCGTTGTTGTGAGTTATCCATAAAAGAATACCTGCCATGTGCTGCTACCCTTGCACAGGAATCTACGTACTTGTCTTGAACGCAATAATGGTTATTGTGAGTTATCCATAAGAGAGAAATATATGCTGTTGCGGACTTTTTTTTTTGTAGAGCTTTTTGTGATATTCAATTTTGTGTATTTGTCATGGTTTAGGCAGCATAAGCCATTTAAGCGTCCAAAGAGCTACTTTTTTTCACATTTTCCACTACAAAGGGCAATTTTTAAGGGTGTAGGAGTTAAGTATCACAACTCTCTTATAGCCTATGTTCATCCTGGAAATATCCTGAACATTTTGCAAAAAGCCCCCTCACAATAAGATCAACGGTATGGCCACGCATAAAGTATGAACGAACAAACATTCATTTTGTATATATTAGATTTATAATTAAACATCATAGTAATATTTCCTATAATAGTTCAATTAGAATAAATTCTTTATCACCTCATCTCCTGTCTTCTAATTAGACCGGTTTTGAAACCTTATCTGTTTCATTTTCAATAATTTCATGATTGTTGTTCTGTTGCTTGAAGCACTGTTTCGTACCCCATCTGTTGGTAGACCGATGAACCTCTAAATCAAATCCACCAACAGATCAAGTGAGAAGCAGAGCTTCAAAACTACAAAACAATGGTCATGAAATTAGAAGGTGGAACCGACACCATTTCGAAACTGATCTAATTGGGAGACAATATGAGGTGAGATGATAAAGAATCTATTTTAAATTTAAATTATATATCATGATGTTATTTCCTATATAATTTAATTTTTTAACTACTTTACTTTCTTACAGATGAATATTAAATACTTAAATTCATTTTTACTATTATAATTTCTATGTAAAGAATTGCAAATTATATCACTTGTAGATAAAGTTAAAACTTCTTCTTCTTCTTCCTTTCAAGTATTAGGCCAAGGCCTATAGAAAATTTTCCCTTATGGGAAATTCTCATATAAGACTTGAAAGCATAATAATAGTCCCTTCGATTGGTTGCTGGCCAAAGGAAGGCAGCTTAAAGAACAAAATGAATTCAGCATCTAAATAGATGAATGTATAGAAGAGCCTGGAAATATGCACCTGTAGGTAAGAGATCCCAAGGAAGACCAAGAAGATGGAATCAAGAATCGGAATAGGCCTATGCCGTGCAGTTAATTTCAAAACCTTCTCAGTTCTATCGTCTTGAACTGCTTTTTATTCCATCTGTTGGTAGATTGGTGAACCTCCAAATCAAATCATCTTCCCTGGGAATTTATTAATTTTTTCTTTGACATCCACTTTCACAATATTTTTAAAATTTCACGCAAAGAAATGGGCAATGAATCGAAACAGATGGTAATCTGAAGGTGCAAGAACAGGGCTATGTGCTGAGTGTGATAACAGTTTTATTCTTCCCAATTGCTGAATTTTTGTCATGGTTGTTCGTGCAGTGTGGGGTTCTGTCGCATTTGAACCCACAACTCGCAGAATCATAAAATTGAAAAAGAAGCCCAACTTTTAAAACATTTGGAAAAAACCTTTAGAATTGACAATTTGGGAGAAGATACATATTCAGAAGAACAAATTTGGATCCATGAATTTCGAGATTCCTGATGAACGTGGCCTCATCTCAAAGTTCATCAAATCAGCACCAGATGGCAACGTTATTGATGGAGATTCCAATGAAAATCCGGTAGTCATAATGTCGGTTGAAAATGAGAGAGATCCTTCTCTTGAAAACTACTTCCCGTGTTTAAAGAAACACAAACTATGAGGCAAGATGTAAAAAATTACTCATTAATTTATGAATCTTGAATTTGCTATAATTTGGACATGTAATAAAGGAAAGAAATACCTTGATAAAAAATTTTAATGCATATAAAGCTTACCATCAAAATATTTTTTTATTCAATGTCCTTAATCTAAGGCAAATATTAATGATGATTATGATGGCGATATGATGTTCAGAAAAAATTTGGGCCTTAAAGTTTCCTGACATTTGTCTTACAGGTGAGGAGAAACCCCGAAGAAGAAAAATCCTCACCCAGAAAACTTGTCCCGACTAAGACTTGAACTTGGTCTCCCCGTGACAAGGCAGCATACTACCTTGAGACTACAGCAGTGGACCCATCAAAATACTTGTTACAAGTTCTTGGTATATCTATTTTTTTTTCTTCAGATGAACTGAAATGACATGACATTGTCGAATGTCCTTGCAAGGGTCATCTCATGCAATAGAACGTCGTCATAATTTTCATGTACAATTGTCCCGATAGTGATGCTCCACTTCTTTCAAATCCTGATGAAAATCTTTTGCCTTCAGGTTATCCAAATTTGCAAAATAGTCAATATATTTCTTTTATACGTAAATGAGTCGGAATTATTTTTACGCCTCACTTCATATAACTCCGTGATTTTCATAGGACCAGTTTCTGAAGGCATCAGGTGCAGGATAAAAGAGAGCTTCCAGAAACCACCTTGTGAAAATCACGGAGTTTTATAATGTGAGATATAAACATTTTCAACTTATCTATGTAAATTACTTCATAGCGTTATTTCCCATCATAATTTCTATTGAAATTAATCTATATGTGCCAATAAAAATTCAGGCTAATTTTACAATTAAATATTTTGATCTTAAGAATTAAATTAATGTTTTTATTACCTCACCTCATATCTGTTTTCTTCTAGACTGCAGTTTCGGAGCTCATCTCCATCTTCAGTAGTCTCTGGTCGACTGGTGTTAATGTCGTTTTCTTGGCGGTATTCTTCTTATTTCTATCGGTGGATCGATGAACCTCTGGATCAGGTCAAAATTTGCGGGAGTTTTGAAATTCATGAGTTTATCTTTCTTATTTTGATCTTCTTTAACATTTAAATTAAATTTCTTTATATCTCATCTCATATCCAGTCTTCTAATTAAACTGGTTTCATCTTCAGTTAGTTCATGACATGTTCTGTCGTCTGCAAAACCTGCTTCTTACTCCATCTGTTGGTGAATTGATGAACCTCTTGAATCATATCAAATTCCCCGGGAATTAAAAGATGTATTAATTATTTCCTGAATGTGGATTTTTTTTTAAACTATGAGCTCTTTTGGGTTTTCTATTTGTTTAATTAATCTAGCCGTTCTTTCAATTTGATATTTTTTCATACCATATGAGCAGCTACTGCTGACTTTCCCACTTCACCATTTTATATGTCCCTAAGATGATCTTTCACCCTGGTTTTCAAATTTGTTTTCCCTTATTAAGTTATGTAGATAGGAAATAACACTATGAGGTTTTTTAATATTGTTTATTTTTTATTATTTCACTCACCTCATACTTCATAATTCATAGCAGACCCTGGGTTTCTTCACATCTTTTGTGACATTCTCAATGCTATGTCATGTTCACAACTGACGTCCAACGGCCAGTATGAGGTGAGTGAAATAATAAAAAATATTTGTTTTCCGTGTATAAATTTTGTCAGAATATCCGTATTTAATCTGGTAAATTCCTGATTGTTCTTCTTCAATTTTGTCATTTTTGTTGCTTTAATTATTCTATTGAGACTATATTCATTCTTTGGTGCCAATATTTTTCCTATAAAGTTCAATCTGCCTAACGTGTTCTTCGTGTCGTCAAAAAATGTCTAGAAAACTTTATTGAAAGCAATCCATGCACTTTCTTCAATTTAATTAATTTTACTGGTAAAATTCCCTCACAATCTACAATTTATGGGCTATCAAATATCCTATCCCTGACTTTGAGTTGTGACAATAAAAGAAACTTAGTGCATAATTATAGGACACAAAGATTTTTATTTAGTAACTTTTGTTTCACTATTCCTAGTTTTATATGTGATGGATGAGTAACAAAACTTAAATTTGTATCTTCCTGCATCCAATTAATCTACTGTCATTCTTCTTCACATCTCTCTGTCATTCCAATCTATTGTGTAATATTTTTCCCCCCTCATGCTGCTCAAAACACTATCAATCCACATTATTTTTGGTCGTCCTCTTCTTCTACAAAGTGGCATCTATTCTAGTTTCTTCTTGGGAATCTGTCATTCTTTTTATGTGACTACCTTGACGTCCCAACTCCTTTCAAAAAATGTTAAACTGAAAATATATGAAACTATTATTCTACCAGTTATATTATATGGATGCAAAACATGGACTCTTACTTTAAGGGAGGAAAGGAGATTACGAGTATTTGAGAATAAAGTTCTTAGGAAAATGTTTGTATCAAAGAGAGGTGAACAGACAGGTGAATGGAGAAGACTACATAACAGTGAACTACATGGTCTTTATAAGAAGCTAGATGTAATAAGTACAGTTAAGTCTCGTAGACTGTGATGGACAGGACATGTAGCATGTATGGGGAATTAAAGATGTGCATGGAAGCTTCTTGTAGGAAAACACCCAGTTGGTAGACCAAGAATGAGGTGGGAGAGTAAATTAACCATGAATTGAGGTACTATCGAACCCGTAGGTTCAAGGCCATGCAGATATAAACTCACTTCTTCACTTCCTGATTCAGGCATTAGTTGCCTGTTCTGCCATAGATCAAAGGGTTCCGTCTTCACTAATAGATCTAAGACCATCTAATCTCTATACATCCCTATCTTGAACTAATGTTTTCCAATCATCCCGTATAATCGACTCCCCCTCAAATCATTGTTAATGTTATTCTCCCACCTCATTCTTTCCCTGCATATTGGGTGCTTTTCCTGAAAGAATTTTCCATGCACCTCTTTCATTCCCCATTCGTGCCACATGTCCAACCCATTGCAGCCTGAGACTTAACTGTTCTTATTACACCTGGTTTCCTATAAAGATCACATAGCTCAGTCTTCTCCATTTGCCTGTCTGTTCATCTCTCTTTGGTCTAAAAATTTCCCTAAGAACTTTATTCCCATTGTTATTTATATTTCATGACAAGTTTTCTTATCTATTTCACAATGCAAGAATTTTTATTATTTCACCTTCCAACATTTAAAGTAAAGTTGTAAAAAATGTATCAGCAGCAATAGGATGTGTATTGCAATTCACAAGGCCAACTTTGTGAGTAATTCCACATGTATTTTGTACTTGATTGCTAATAAAATTCATGTGAGGATTTTGTGTTTGGATAAGTGGATGTCACAAAATGAGCATCAATGTAAAGAGTCAGTTTTCAAGTGCAAAAATGGGCCAAGGCCAAAATTGAACAAATATCAGAATCAAAATATCAAGAATTCTTCAGAGCAAATGAATGAAGTATTTTATTTGTTCTTTTTTCACTGTAAAGAAATTGTTAATTATTAAATATATTACCATCAACACTTCTAAAATTCATATATCGGTCTGTGTGTGTAGGTGTATCTGCACAAAGACTCTAACCACCATCCAAGACAAAAGCGAGGTGTCATTAAGACACTGTTCGACAGAGCGACTAAGTTATGCCAACCACAACACCTTAAACAAGAACAACACCATCTGTTCAATTGTTTCCAGAAAAATGGCTACACATCCAAGGAAATAAGACAAACCATACATCCACGAAGACAGCACGTCAGAATGGATAACACACCCTCAACCAGCATAGCCTACTTACCATATGTACAAAGAGTCACAGATCGTATCGGAAAACTCCTACGAAAATACAACATAAAAACAGTTTACAGACCTACAAGAAAAATAGAAGACTGCCTTCGCTCAGCTAAGGATCCTCGGCCACCTCTCTCCACTTGCGGCGTATATCGACTTCCTTGTTCGTGTGGTAAACCATACATAGGGACCACAAAAAGAAGTATAGCCACCCGTTTATCAGAACACAAAAGAAACTGCAGACAAGGAGAAATGGATAAATCGGCTGTAGCAGAACATGCCATTATGAATGGACACCAGATTCTATTCGATGATACACAAGTTTTAGCCACAACTTCCTATTATTTCCCTAGATTATATCGAGAGGCTATAGAAATACACAAGCATAAGGAAAATATTAACAGAAAAGAGGAAGGTATTAAACTGTCTAAGGCCTGGTACCGTACACTAGAAAATAAATGCATCAACACTAGGGACAACAAGGAGACGACCATTAGCCAATCAGCAAGAGCCACGCCCGCTCACCCTGCTCCCACCACTAGTATCAATACAACACCCGCAGCGTTCACTCTAAGTAGAGCTTCCGACCAGGAAACACGCCTAGAAGCACTCGCCACTGAAGATGCCCTCCGCAGTTGAGGGCGAAACGTCTGGTATCAACACCGACTATGGACCACGGCCACAGAACCCGGAATCACTCAACATTATGATTACCGGCCGTGAAAGCCTGCATTCAACTATCAAGTCCATAACATTTATAGTTTTTATTTGTAACTCATTATTTTTAATGTTAAACTAGTTATGTATGAATTGAAAATTCTTATCAAATAAAAAAAATAACACTTTATTTTTGTCAATGTACAAACAAAAACACAAATAAAACTGAGTATTTGTTATGCAATGTATTTTCATTTTTTCTTCTTCTTCCTTCCAAGTATTAGGCCAAGGCCTGTTACGATCCTGTAGAAAATTTTCCCTCCAGCGTTTCGTAGGACGGTCCAGTGATCTTCATGCTTTGGTCGTCATTAGTTTGATCCTTCCGGGAAATTCTCGTGTAAGACTTGAAAGCATAATAATAGTCCCTTTGATTGGTTGCTGGCCAAAGGAAGGCAAGACCAGTGATGGGGCTGCCTCTGGTCAGGCTTTTCTGGAGAAGAAAATAAAGGAAAGAAGAAATGGAAGAAAGGAAAGACTCCCTAGCCCTCAGATGCCCCAATAGGGTTGGGGTTGAAAAAACAAGAGTTAACCAAGAGAGGTTAGATAGTAAAGTTAAAAGAGTGCAAAACACAAGTGGAAGAAGTGTTTTGCTCAGCTTGGGCACCTTGTGGTCGCCATCCACATATCCCCAGATGAGGACCCCTGACAAAAACCAAAATCTTTTTGGATACATATTTACATGTTAATCCAAAAAGTATGCTTTTGGTAATTGACAGAACCTAATGTCATGAAGCTAAGCTAATCACTATAATAGGGTAATAGTGGTTGATAAAATATTTAATTTTTCTACATGTAATTTTTAGCTACTCCATAACAAAGTAGGTTACTTTTGGACCTTAGATTTTTAATGCTGCAATGGTGGTCAGATTATTTTAAGAAAGACCTGCCCTTGGGCAGAATTACTATGGATGGATATCAACTACAAAGAGTTTTTAGATTGATGGTTTTATTATTAATTTAATACTTCTCAATGAAGGATAAATTATATTTTGAAGAGAAGCCTAGACCGAGACTTTTCTCTTCAAAATATAGTTTTTAGATACTTCTGAAATTCACAATGTGTTAAAGAAAGCAAGGATGTGCACTATCTCCTCTACCAATAGCGGCTCATGGCTTTGAAATTAGGCGAAGAGCTATTAAGAAAAATTATTTGTACACATGCTTACCTTAATTATTATTAAACTCGTCTATTTCTTAGAGGTAAGCTCTGCCCCCAGAAGTAGAAGTAAAATTCCGTCACTTCAGCTCTGGGCTTGGGCCAGAATGACACCATGTGGTGCAGGCGCTACGTAACACAATGATGAGTCCCACTTTGTGCAATAATACATAAATTTGTTTCTATTAAAACTAACATTCATGATAATGAAAATAAAGTGAAGTGGCACTTCATCTAGCTCCCCTGAATAGTTGCCCCTGTCCTCCACTATTCTGTTAACTACAATACTATATAAACTTGCAGGTAATATTTTTTTCCAATAAATAAGTTGATAAATAAATCATATTTAGAGAGAGACTATTTAACCCATTTCATGTCCCGGTGGGGTCAGGATTTTTAAACTGACCCAAACCTTCTGGCAGTACTATGGTCCTGGGGTCAACTCAGCCTCTAACAGAAATGAGTACCAGATGCTTGCTCTGGGGGTAAAGGCGGCCGTCACGCAGGGCTGACATCAAGTGTCGATTGTCCAGAAAAAGTGCAAGCCTTAACCTCCTACTACCCTAAGGGCCTCCTGAGGCCTGTAGTGGTACTACTTTACCTTTCCCTTTTTTATTTAACCCATGCCCTAAATGGGAGTCAATGACCAAACGAATTTTAATGATTTTTTATTTACAACCAATCACAGTCGTTTTTCACATCGATTTTATCACTGTAAAATCAATTAGGATGGAAAAATCCAAGGAGGAAGTCCTCCGGGAGGGACTTTAAGCTGTGGGTCCCGAGTCTGAAGATTTTCAGGCTCGTAAAAGATCCTCAAGCCTGAATGAAAAGGCTTCTAAGCAAAATTTACCGGATTTTCCTGTCCTAGTACTACCTTAGTTTCCTAGATGTCAGTATGAGGCGGAACGCTGACCACGGACCACTCAAATGACATCTATATGAAAGCAAGTGTAACTAAATTACTGATAAACGAAAACGAACCCAATATATGCAACCCCCTCTACCAGATCTTCAGTGAAACACCAGTTTTGAATCCTGCCGATGATGGGACAAGTCCCGAAAGCGCTACAGTTAAATAATTAAGTTGAGGAGACTGACCTTTCAGGTGAATATTCCATAATTTTATATTTTAATTTTGAATAATACCTCAACGGAACACAACATGAATCTTATAAAAGCTTTATTTTTACTTGGCAGGCTTAAGGCCTTGTCTACCTCTCAACCAGGTTAGGAAAAAAATACAAAAATTATTCTTACACCTAATTTATAATAAAATTATTACATGGTATATCACCTGAGGCGAACCAAAACTAACAGCTACTGCCTCATAGTTCAGTGTTTATTCACTAAGGCTAGAGGAAGAAAACCTTGATTACAAATTACCTGGTCCTCCAGGTTGAGGGCTGTAACAAAGGGCCAGTTCCTCATTCTACTGGAAAATATACAATGCTGAAAAACCTAGAGAGAAGAATGTCGGACGGAATTATCTACAAATCCTTGAATGGAAACCAAGTGGAAGAGGCAGACCTACAGAACGTTGGATAGATGGAGTGAGGAGAAGTATGGAAGCTAGAGACTTATGGGAAGAAGATGCTTTAGACAGGAAACTCTGGTGACAAATCACTTTGGGTTGAAGTAGAAACACTGTACTGTGGAATATTCCAAATAAAAATCTACAACAGATTTTTGCTGACATTACAATTTGCTGATGATAAACTGGTTTTAGTGCAAGACAAATTGGATATGGAATTCATGATAAAAAGGTTGAAAAACACATATGAATCATGGGGTCTCAGAGTAAATTTACAAGAAACAGAATATCTGGCAGTAAATAGCAATGAAAGAGAAAATTTAATATTGGAGGAAGGAATCCAAATAAAGCAAGTGAAACAAACTAAATATTTGGGAATAATTATGGATAACATTGAAGGTATAGGTAAAGGGAATATAAAGCATAGAATTGAATTGAGTAGCAAAATAATATCGTTTTAAATTCCATATGGTGGGATAAGCATATTTGGAAAGACGCAAAAAAATATATTGGTAAAACATTGGTGGAATCTGTTGCAATGTATGGAAGTGAGGTATGGACAATCAATAAGTACTACAAGAATAGACTAATAGCTCTAGAAATGGATTATTTATGCAGAAGTGCCAAAAGTCAAAATTAGAACATGTCACAAATAAGGAAATTAGAAATATAATGGAAGCAGAAGAAAGCAAAATTGAAAGAATTGTGGAGAAGGAATTAAAATGGTTAGGACATGTTTTAAGAATGGAAGACCGAAGTTAACATGGAAGGAAAACATGAAGACAGTAATGCAAGCAAGAGGGCTAAGCATTGAAGATGCTCAAGATCGTAGGCTTTGGAGATTTGGCACGGGAAGATGGCAGCAGCTGTAAAAACCTGAAGATAGAGAGATCTACAATATATGTTGATTTACTCTATATTTTACAAATAAAATTTAGAAATAAGAAAAAAAGTATTAATGACATAGAATAAAATTAATTATTTAACAAGTATTTATATAAGTGTGACTCAAAAGTGTCAAGAGTGCAGAAACTCCTGATATCTTGAGGGATGAAATTCCAGAAGCTGGTGTGAAAGAAGTAGAATAAAGAAGAGGTATTGTAGAGATGAATTGTTAGTAGATTAAAAATTAAATTAAAATGCTTTTGCAAGGGTGAAAGAACATCTTAGAAATGTCTAAAATGGTGAAGTGGAAAAGGCAGCAGTAGCTGCTCATGCTTGGTCCAAAAAACATCTAATTGAATCAAAAGCCAGTCTAATTAAACAAAGAGAAAAACAAAAAGAACATTGGTTTGGGAAAAAATCCACATTCAAAAAAACAAGAAAGAAAAACTTATGAACTTTGAAATTCCCACGGATTCTGACTGAATCTGCAGGGATTCACCAACAGAGGGGAGAAATAGTTCTTCTGATCGACATAAGTCACTCGACAAGAAATTACTGAAGATGAAGCCGCAAGGCTTTGAAACTGCGGTCTAGTTAGAAGACTGGATATGAGGTGAGGTATGAAGCATTTTAATTTAATCTTAAATTAAACCTCACAGTGATTTTTTTCCAGTTCGGTTTCTTTATGACATTCCATGTTGCTACTTTAATACTGAAATATCATCAGAAAAATAAAAAAACTCTGGCTTTGAAGGGCACTCAACCAGTTCGGACAAAGATAATATTAGAAGATAAGCCAATAGAACAAGTGACAAAATATAACTTCCTAGATTGCAAAATATCATATACAACAGAAACAGATATAAATAACAAACTTACTTACTTACTCACTGGTACTATCGAACCCGTAGGTTCAAGGCCGTGCAGACATAAGCTCTCCATACATCCCTATCCTGAGCTAATGCTTTCCAATCATCCCTTGTATAATCTACTTCCATCTCTTTCAAGGAGCACATACTATGATGAGTGGTATATGTTAAATAAATAACAATCTAAATAAGTTTAATTATATAACAGGAACACTAACAAAAACTTTGAAAAATAAAGCCAGGAAAGACTCTATAATGAAATTATACAACACAATGGCAGTTCCTATTATTACTTATGGGTCCGAAACATGGACAGTTACAGTGACAACACAACAATCTGCCAGAATACAAGCTGCTGAAATAAAATTTCTCAAATCAATAGCAGGATATCAAAGAACAGACAAAAAACACAACACAGAAATAAGACTTCTTCTTTTTCTTCCTTCCAAGTATTAGGCCAAGGCCTGTTACGATCCTATAGAAAATTTTCCCTCCAGCGTTTCATAGGACGGCCCAGTGATCATCCTCTTGGTATATAATTATAAATAAGACAACAACTAAAAGTAAATTAATTAAACACAACAATAGTGAAATACAGAATAAACTGGAAAGAACACTTGCAAGGGTGATTGAGAACAGAATACCATAATCGGCATACAACTATTTACCAAGAGGAAGAAGTAGTTTGGGAAGACCAAAAAAAAGATGTAAAGAGCAGCAATCTGGAGCTGGAACAGGCTAGCAAAAGCCTAAACCGTGACGACAAAGAAGTGATTTTTGCCTATAAAAGTTTAATATTAGCAGATTGTTATTATAGATAAGTGATATAGTCACCAACAGCTGTTTAAAAGATGAGCATAATAAAATTGAGGCCCTAATAAAGGTCACAGTTTGCTGTCATGAATATCATGCAGTGAGCTGAAAGCTGACAGGAAGCTCAGTTGATGATGAGTGGTGGAACATGTAGGTGGAAGTAGCCTTGATACGGTTGCATGAATCTAAGTACATATAAATAGTTCACATTTTCACGCAAAGATATTTTTTATTACAAAACAAATGGACAATGCCAAGTTTCATGTATACATTTTATTGTATCACATAATACTCGTAATAGCCAACATGAAAATGACAAACAAATGTCAATTATTTTATTAATAAAAAATGCAACAGAAAATGTAGAGTCATTTTGATAATGGAATAAGGAATGTAATGATTCTTAAAAATTTATGAAATGCAAATATATTTATATAAATAATCAATTTATATAATTCATTTATTTCATAAAACACTTGCAAGTTCAAATAATTTTAACTTGCAATTAAAAATATTCTCGCAGAACTGGTGTTCACTCCACTGTGCAAACTTAATGAGGCATGACATGTGCGAATGTTGTTTTGTAGTTTAAAACTTAATATATGCTATATTAACGTGTATTTCACTACTGAAGACGTTGCGTACAGTAGAACGGCATAATTAAAATACGACAGCATGAGGAAGAGAAGTAGAAAAACGACATCTGTACACCTGTTAAGGATAGACATATTCTGTTTCTTAAATGCAGTTTACAAAGTGAATTATAATATTAATTAAATAAAAATAAAACGTAGTTTTATTTGATTTTCATATTTATTATATAATTCAGTGACAGCTGTTTCGGTACACAGTACCTTCTTCAGACATGTTGAATTATGAATTGTGTTCCAACTGATCTAAGCAACAATACAACAATATTTATTTAAATTTAACAAAGGGGATTCATTCAAATCAAGTTAAGAATTTAACAGTTTTTTACTACTTTTAAATTTATTAATTTCTACAGCCACCAAAAGATCTAACTTCTTACCCTTATCACAAATGTGTAAAATTTCAAAATTTGGATCGAAACAATGATTAAATTGGAATAGGTGGTTAGCATATTTTGAATTTTCTAAATTTCTGTTATATGCTCTCATGTGTTCCTTTATCCGAGAGATAAAAGGTCTACCAGTTTGTCCTATATAGACATTGTCACATGTGCCACACTTCAATTTATATACACCTGATAATTTTTCTTTTTTTGTTTTTTATTATATTTTGTAGAGTTTTATTAGTTTTAAATGTCACATTAATGTTCAACTTTTTAAAGTGTTTAGATATTTTATTTGAAAGTGGGCTTATGTATGACATTACGACATATTTCTTTATGTTTTCTTTGGGTAAAGGAAAAACTTTGTTAATTGCTTTTTTTGTAATGAACCTTCTTAATTATAATACAATTAAGTTAAGGTAGAATTTTTATCACTCACCTCCTATTGTTGTTCTTATTTGACTATGAACTAGTTTCGGAACATAGTTTCCGTTCCATCCTCAGTATCGTCACGACCATTGTTCTGTTGTCTTGAAGAGCTGTCCTTCGCGAAAAGAAGAAATTGATGAACTTTGAAACTCCTGGTGAGAATGACCTGGTTTCGAGGTTTTCCAGTCAGCCAATGGAAGGAGCGAAGGACAACTCTTCAAGACAACAGAACAACGGTCATGACGATACTAAGGATGGAACAGAAACTATGTTCCGAAACTAGTTTATAGTCAAATAAGAAGAACAATATGAGGTGAGTGATAAAAATTCTACCTTAATGAATATACCTCATAGTGAGAATTCCTAAAATAAGTAATTATAATACAATATCTGATACTGACAGCTACAATATAATAATTTCTATAAACCATTTATCAGTCATTACTTACCGGTATTCTTTGACACATAATGAGTTTCAAAAAAAGTTCAACAAATTCAACATCTAATTTGCAATGAAAAATTATTTTAACCTTAAACTAATGAAAAGGAACAAAAAAGGAGGATAAATCATATTTGAAGAGAAAAATTATATGCTCAGACCGGGACTTGAACCCGAGACCCTTGGTTCTCTAGACCAAGTGCTCTACCACCTGAGCTGCCTGAGCAAGTACCGATCTAAATGCAAATTTTTTCTCTATCATTGAGATGTATGAAATTAATAATATAAACATAATTAATATAAAATTATAGAATATTCACCTGAAAGGTCCGTCTCCTCAACTTAATTATCATTTAACTGTAGCGCTTTCGGGACTTGTCCCCATCATCGGCAGGATTCAAAACTGGTGTTTCACTGAAGATCTGGTAGAGGGGGTTGCATGTATTGGGTTCGTTTTCGTTTATCAGGCTGTCGTTGTGAGCTGCTTTCATGATTTCCATCTCTTTGAGTACGTTTATCTTCGCTGGATTATTTTCTCTGTGCATTACTGTTAGGGTGTTTTCAATATTTAACATGCGATGTCCTTCATGGATAACGTGTTTTGCATAGCTTGATTTACCTTCTTCATTCATGCAGAAGGTAAATCAAGCTATGCAAAACACGTTATCCATGAAGGACATCGCATGTTAAATATTGAAAACACCCTAACAGTAATGCACAGAGAAAATAATCCAGCGAAGATAAACGTACTCAAAGAGATGGAAATCATGAAAGCAGCTCACAACGACAGCCTGATAAACGAAAACGAACCCAATACATGCAACCCCCTCTACCAGATCTTCAGTGAAACACCAGTTTTGAATCCTGCCGATGATGGGACAAGTCCCGAAAGCGCTACAGTTAAATGATAATTAAGTTGAGGAGACGGACCTTTTCAGGTGAATATTCTATAATTTTATATTAATTTTGAATAAACCTCAACGGAACACATCATGAATCTTATAAAAGTTGAATATAAACATAGAAAAAAGCCGTACTGGCATTTATAATGTAATGTATAATTCCCAAATATGTCTTATAAATGAAGGCGCCGCCATTTGCAAAGATAGAAGCAAAGGCTTCATAGCATTTGGTGGGCGGGAATTACAACGTATATAGAGAAAAATTTGTGTTTAGATCGGTACTTGCTCAGGTAGCTCAGGTGGTAGAGCACTTGGTCTAGAGAACCAAGGGTCCCGGTCTGAGCATATAATTTTTCTCTTCAAATATGATTTATCCATCATTGAGATGTATGAAATTAATAATAAAAACGTCAAAAAAAGGAGGAACTAAAAAAAAATTCTTGTTTACCTCATCTCACATCCCATCTTCTAATTACACCATTTTCAAAACCTAGGCAGCTTCATCAGCAGTAATTTCACGACCGATATTCTATGGTCCAGGAGCACTGCTTCTTACTCCATCTGTTGTTGGACTGATAAACCTCTGAATCAAATCAACTTCCTCAGGAATTTCAAAATTCATTTATTTTCCTTTCTTGTTACTTTTTTAACGTGGATTTTTTCCAAACTGGAAGCTCTTTATATCCCATTGTGTTTGTTTACAGAATATTTATTTTGTTAAATTAGAAAAACTCAATGTTTGATGCCAGCTTATTTAAAAGTGTCGGACTGCAAAGAAAATAAATCTTGCATTACTCTAAGTTACTCATATTATATATTTTTGTATAATTTCAGCTTGTAAAAGAACATCAAGCTTAAATTAATGCTTCTGAGCAAAAAATTTAACTGGCCATCCCCATCAAGTAAAATGTTAGTTGCTTACTAAAGGTCTCATTGCACTGATGTGTTGACTACATGTCACTCACTGACATCTGTAGGGAAATAAGTATAACTAAACCCTTTGTAAATTAATGAGTCATATTTTTACATCTTACCTCACATCTTATGTTTCTTTAAACATGGGAACTAGTTTTCAAGAGAAAGATCTCTCTCATTTTCAACCGACATTATGACTACTGGATTTTCGTTGGAATCTCCATCAATAACGTTGCCATCTGGTGTTGATTTGATGAACTTTGAGATGAGGTCACGTTCATCAGGAATCTCGAAATTCATGGATCTAAATTTGTTCTTCTGAATATATATCTTCTCCCAAATTGTCAATTCTAAAGGTTTTTCCAAATGTTTTAAAAATTTCGCTTCTTTTTCAATTTTATGATTCTCCAATAAACTATGTGCTGCAATAGCTGATTTTTCAATTTCACCATTTTTAATATTTCTAAAGTGTTCCTTAGTGTGAGTGTCCAAATTCCTTTTTGTTTTTCCTATGTATACTTTATTGCAGTCCTTACATAAATTTGGCTTCCCGTTGCTTTCCACATCAGTGAAGGATGATGATGATGGTCATATGATTTCGGGGACCGTTTGGGCCTTAAAGTTTTCCTGACATTTGTCTTACAGATGGGGAAACACCCCGATAAAAACCTCACCCAGAAGAACTGCCCCGACCAGGGACTGAACCCAGGCCCGCTGCGTGACAAGGCAGCACGCTACCTCGAGACCACAGCGGTGGAGATTTTCACAGGTTCGAGTACTTAAATTGCATTAGGTTAGGCTTTTAGGTTCGTTGGCAATGCAAATTCAAATATCGTGTACATATATTGGCTGCATCCCATGATTCCATAGTGTAAACTGCTTCGGGTCTGTTGGCATGTGCATGGTGTATGATTGGAACTTAGAAAAATTTTTCACATCAGTAAAGTATTTCCTAAAATTAAGTTACATTAAATTCCATGGCGCGACAGGTCTGGAAGGCCCTTAGTCTACCATCCGGCTGCTGGCCTCACATCCACATGTATCAATCACAGAGGTAGACAATCATCTAGCCAGTGTAGAGGTGACATGTGGTCAGCATGTCGAGTCCTCAGCCATTATTGCTGGTTTTCTCAACCTGAAACCGCTACTTATTGTAGCTACCCAAATGCCTCACAATGCTGGGTGGGCACTGGTCCCATACTGGCCGAAATACCATGAGAAAATTTCTTCCCCCATGGAGACTCAAACCAGTGCAAATCCCGTAGCTCTGCACCAAGGCTTCCTGCCTTAATTATAATTGACAAAATCTCAATTCAAGACCCCCATAAAAGCCCCCCTAATTTTTTTAACCCCCTAAAGAAATGTTATTTGGCTCCCTAGAAAGTAATTAAGTACAAAAATGAGTTTATACAACTTGTTAAACTTTTCTTCAGGAGGTGTAATCAGGACGTGTTTAAAAAAATATCCACAAATTTTTAAAGACAAGACATTTCAAACACTGACATCTAATGAAGTGAAATTGGTTTGACACTGACATACCACAGTTACATAACTTTATCAGAAATCTCTAGAATGTCAACAAGCAAGCAAGGTTAAGAGCTCAAATATGCATTATGACAAGTTAGTAGAACAAAAATAAATAAATTTTAACTGGGTATATGGTAAAGTAATTCTGCTAAAGGCATTAGTACGCCATATATATTCATATATCCTGCATAGGACATGGGTGCTCCAAAGCAGGAGTTTCTTAATCAGGTTAATTTAGTTATTTTTCAATGTTTTTATTATAAATTAAAACTTGTCACTGAAGGACAAATTATATTTGAAGAGAAAAATTATAAGCTCAGACTCAGTTCTATTGGTAGAGCATTGGCATAGAAAGCCAAAGGTCCTGGGTTCAAACCCCAGCCTCAGCGTATAATATCTTCAAATATAATTTACAATTGAGGAAAATACGAGGATATATACCCAACAATAGGAACCTCAAACTCGATGCTATTCTTTTTTGCAGATGATTTAGCTCTTCTGGCACTTCCCGAAAATGATTTGCAACAATCAATTTATAATTTACAAAAAATAGCTGCCAAATTTAATATGGAAATATCAATTAAACAGACAGGTGAATGGAAAAGACTACATAACAATGAACTACATGGTCTTTATAGGAAGCCAGATATAATAAGAACAGTTAAGTCTCGTAGACTGTGATGGGCGGGACATGTTGCACGTATGGGGAATGAAAGACGTGCATGGAAACTTCTTGTAGGAAAGCCAGAAGGAAAACGCCCAGTTGGTAGACCAAGAATGAGGTGGGAGAACAACATTAACTATGATTTGAGGGAAGTAGATTATACAGGGAATGATTGGAAAGCATTAGCTCAGGATAGGGATGTATGGAGAGCTTATGTCCGCGCGGCCATGAACCTACGGGTTCGATAGTGCCAGTGAGTAAGTAAGTAAGTAAGTAAGTAAGTAATATCAATTAATAAAACTAAAATTATGGCATTTCATGGGAAGGACCCCATACAAAGTAAAATCTGTCTCCAGAATAAAATTTTAGAGAGATCTAATCAATTTAAATATCTTGGATATTATCTCTCTATCTGGGATGAAAAGGATATCCCTGAAAAAATTACTAGTTATAATAAAAGTTTGGGAATTATTAATCAAGTTATGAAACCATCTCTTATACAAAAAACTCCAGATTATGTTTATGTAACACTTTGGCTAGATCAGTGTTGACCTATGGTAGTGAAGCATGGACATTAAAAAGAAAACATGAAAGCAGAATAACAGCTTGTGAAATGAGATTCATGCGCAGAACAGTGGGTTACACCAGATGGGATCGGAAAAGGAACACCGACATCTTAAAAGAATTGAAGACTATGCCAATTTTGGAATATATTAAACAGTACCAACTAAATTGGAAACACCATCTTGAAAGAATTAGTTCAAATCGGATCCCCAAAGCTGTTTATAATTATATACCAAGGGGATAAAGATCACTGGGTCGTCCTATAAAACGCTGGAGGAAAAATTTTCTATAGGATCGTAACAGGCCTTGACCTAATACTTGGAAGGAAGAAGAAGCTCACTTATGTATTCTTCTCCATTCACCTGTCTGTTCATCTTTCTTCGGTCCATAAATTATCCTAAGAACTTCATCATCAACAACAAGGATTAGGCCCAATGGCCTGTTCTGATCTCATTATAGGCCGAATTGGTCCTTCCATCTCTTCAATGGTCTTCCCAACGTTCTTCTCTCTTTTGGTTTATTATTATACATTGTTCTTGGTATGTGCTGTTCATTCATTCGTAATACGTGCTGAAGGTAAGCATTTTGATATGTTATTCTTTCACAGAGATTAAATATTTTAAGTTCGTTCTTATATCTTCGTTTTTCTTTTTATCGGTCCTTTGGTATCCTGCTATTGCTCTCAACATCTTCATTTCTGCAGCCTCTATTTGTTTACTATCTGCCTTTGTTAATGTCCAGGTTTCACATCCATAGATAAGAGATGGAACTGCCAATACTTTGTAAAACTTCAAAATAGTTTCTTTTCTAGTCTTATTCAATAAAGTGTGTTTAATTGTGCCACATAGATAATTGAATCATATTTTAGTGTGTTTATCCAAATTTCTGTCATTGCCTAAATGACAACCCAAATAATTAAAATTCTGAACTTGGTCCTAAGAACTTATTCTCAAATACTCATAATATTTTCTCCTCCCTTAAAGTAAGAGTCCATGTTTCACATCCAGATAATATAACTTGGGAGAATAACAGTTTTATATATTTTCAGTTTAATGTTTTTTGAAAGAAGTTGGGGCAAGAGTCTCTGTTTTTTTGTTGAGTCAAAAACAACTCAACATAAATTAAAATAATCCTCATAGTGTTATTTCCTGTCCCGTGCCGTACCCGAGTGGTTAAGGCAGGAAGCCTTGGCGCAGAGCTACGGGACTTGCGCTGGTTCGAGTCTCCATGGGGAAAGAAATTTTCTCATGGTATTTCGGCCAGTATGGGACTGGTACCCACCCAGCATCGTGAGGCATTTGGGTAGCTACAATAATTAGCGGCTCCAGGTTGAGAAAACCAGCTATAACAGCTGGGGGACTCGACATGCTGACCACATGTCACCCCTACAGTGGCTGGATGATCATCTACCTCTGTGATTTACACATGTGGATGTGAGGCCAGCAGCCGGCTAGTAGGCTAATGGCCTTCTAGGCCTGTTGCACCAGGAGTTGTTTGTGTTATTTCCTACCTACTTAACTTAAAGAGTCTCTGTAAATACATAATAGCATCTATTATCAGAATTGAACCTATGTTTAATTTCTTTCTGTACCTCATTACAATGTGTAATTACTGTTCCATGGTATTTGAATTCAGCCACTTCTTCAACATTTCTCTCATTTGTTATTAACTGCCGATTTCCATTATATAATGGATTTCTAAGTCATTTTATAGTCATTAATATTTTTGTTCATAATTCAGTTTCACAATAGGATAATGATCTAGCTTTCATATACAGTTATGCTAATGACCCAGGTATTTTGAGAGAATTTACAGTAATTCTATATAGCAAACATCCTAATTTCTACACACTTGAGATAACTTGTCACATTGAAGTAGGTCAAGGCTGTTGCATTGAGAAAATTTTCACATTCTCTTTAAGACACTTATTGCAAAAATATTACAATGGTAGTAATGTTTCATATCGCAAGGGAATAAAACATATTTTGCTATTCTTTATTTTTTATTTCACTCACCTCATACTTCATAACTCCTAGCATACCCAGGGTTTCGTCATATAATGTCAGAAAGGATGTGACGAAACCCTGGATATGCTAGGAGTTATGAAGTATGAGGTGAGTGAAATAAAAAATAAACAATATTAAAAAACCTCATAGTGTTATTTCCTACCTACATAACTTCATATTTTGCTAATTTTGATATATTCAAAAGTAAATTAATATCAAAAAATGTTAAATTCAAATTACATACAGCAATAATAAGACCAATCATATGTTATGGAGCTGAAACCTGGGTACTAAAAGAATCAGATAAATTAATACTATTAACGTTTGAGAGGAAAATATTTAGAAGAGTGCTAGGTCCAGTAAAGGAAAATGGAATTTGGAGGTTAAGATGGAATTATACCTCAAGAATAATAAAGACAATATAGTTAGTTTCATCAAATCCAAAAGATTACAATGGTTTGGACATACACTAAGAATGCCAAAAGGAAGATTGCCGAATGATATTTTGAATTGGAAGCCACAGGGAACAAGACCAAGAGGAAGACCCAAAGATCGATGGGAAGATGATGTAATTGAAGATTTAAGAGAGATGGGGATTTTTGATTTGAAATCTACTGCACAAGATAAGAAGAAATTATGTAAACTAGTTGAGAAGGCCAAGACATTCCACTGGAAGTCGTAGAGCCTGACGAAGAAGAAGAGTAATGTTTCATGGAAACTCATGCACTATGAGGAAACTTTAAATGTGGGAATCTATGACTTTATTAACTAGTATTTTCAATCCATGTACTATTTATTATAAATCACTATACCTCTTCAGAGATAAGTTCCAGCTGTAATTTAAACAAACCAGATGTTAACTCCAAGTGTGACAGGCGTAGAAGGTCTCTGGCCTACCAGCTGGCCTCACACCCACATGTGTCAATCACAGAGGTAGATGATCATCTAGCCAGTGTAGGGATGACATGTAGTCAGCATGTCGGGTCCCCCAGTCGTTACAGCTGGTCTTCTCAACCTGGAGTTACTACTTATTGTAGCTACCCAATTGCCTCACAATGCTGGTGGATTCGAACCAGCGCAAGCCCCATAGCTCTGCGCCAAGGCTTCTTGTCTTAATCATTCGGCATAAAGTATATATAGGAAAAACAAAAATTTAGACACCCGCAAAAAAGAACACTTTAGAAATATAAAAAAATGGTGAGGAAAAACTGCACTTAAACTAGCGTGAAATATTTTCAAAGTCCTATAGAACAACAGTGCACATGCACCAGAATTTATAGAGCCAGCGATAACCCACAATCGATTACTATCCGTCGCTATGAAATTTAAATGACCAATATATGCAATAAATCCCCAAATCTATGTTAAAAAAATATATTAATAATATAAAAATTACCAAACGTTTATTAAAAATGGGTGTACACTTACTTATCACTCCCTAACGCTGATCCAACCAGCGATAACACAAAACAGCAATAGAAAAATCATAGACTAAGTAATATACTATGTGGAGAAAATAGCAGTTAGATTCATAATATTGACTAACAGTGACATAATATTGTGATTTGCACATTTAAATAAATACTTCAAAATTGCCTAATAATATTTAATTTTAGGAAGTTATATTTTGAGGTTATTTTAATTATATTATTTTTAGTCTGAACATCTTACCTCAATATTAATGTTGATTTGTTCTTGAACATTAATATTGAGGTAAGATGTTCAGACTAAAAATAATATAATTGTCTAATAATGTTATAAAAATTGTTTGAAAAAGTTTAAAATATTAAATAATGTTAGTAAATACAGAAGAAGAGCTATAGTTTACAACAATATAACTGAAAAATCAAGCGCTAGTATAAGTACAGTTGAGCCAAATGGTGAAATTGAAAAATCAGCAATAGCAGCACAGTTTATTAGAGAATCATGGAATTGAAAAAAGAAGCAAACATTTTTAAACACCTATCTAAATCTTTGGAATTAACAGTTTGGGAAAAGACGCACAATCAAAAAAGCCATACTAGAACCATGAATTTTGAGATTCTGGACAAACCAAATTTGATTACAAAGTTCTTCAAATCAACGCCAGATGGCAGTTTAGAAAATTACCGGCATAATGAAAACTTGACAGCTCTACGCAAGTAATATAATTATATTCACAACAGTAATAAAAAGCTATTTTTTCACACCTGAGAATTTTCACAGCAAGCCATATATTTCTAGAAGGCAAACAAATAACTAAATTGAAAAAAAAGTTTACATAAACTAAGCAAATTCCTCAGGAAGTCAAATTTATGGTTCCATTTTACTACTTTACGGAATATATATATATATATAAATAAGTTCTTAGGAAAATGTTTGGACCAAAGAGAGATGAACAGACAGGTGAATGGAGAAGATTGCATAACAATAAATTACATGGTCTTTATAAGAAGCCAGATATAATGAGAACAGTTAAGTCTCGGACTGCGATGGGCAGGACATGTGGCACAAATGGGGAATGAAAAGCATGCATGGAAGCTTCTTGTAGGAAAGCCAGAGGAAAAACGCCCAGTTGGTAGGCCAAGAATGAGATGGGAGAATAACATTAACTATGATTTGAGGGAAGTAGATTATACAGGGAATGATTGGAAAACATTGGCTCAGGATAGGGATGTATGGAGAGCTTATGTCCACGTGGCCATGAACCTATGGGTTAATAGTGCCAGTGAGTTAGTTAGTTAGCAATCAGTTTAGCTTTGGACAGCAGATATAGGGTTTGTGCTGTGCAATGTTGTCATGTCTGCATATTTCTTTAATTGAGAATTGTCCTGTTCTAAAAAATCATCATCATCATCCAGGGATTAAGCCTGTTGGCTCGTTTCCAGTTTCATGAAAAGCTAGAATTGTTAAAATTGTTCAGACCATCTTCTGTGTGGAGTCCAACATTTCTCCTTCCGTGCAGTTTATAATTTAGCAATAATTTTGGAAATCTTCCTTCTGGCATTCTATCAATATGTTCTTTCCAGTCGTTCCTATATTTAATTATTCGGTCTGAAAGTTTGAAAATATTTAGTTCCGTTCTTATATCTTCATTTCTTTTTTTATCCAGCAGAGTACATCCTGCTATATTTCTTAAAAATCTCATCTCAGCTGCTTCCAATCTTTGTTCTTGTCTTTTAGTGATCGTCCAACATTCTGATCAATACATCAATACTAGAACAGGTTCTAGAAAATATTCAGTTTAATATTGGAAAACTAAAATATCATGTCTATTTCAGTATTTAGTTTTGATAGAAAACCCAGTCTGCTGTTCAATGCTAAACTGATTGCACTGTATTTTTTACAATGGAGAAACTCAATTTCTTATACCAGATTATTTAAAAGTGTTGGACTGCAGAGAAAATAAATCATGCATAACCATAAGTTATTATTATCTATTTGCATACTGTTGTACAATTCGACACCAATTTAAATAATATCTATCTATACATGTTTCTATTATTAATAGTGAGTGGAGAACATATTTTTAATGACTCACCTCATATATTTTCAAATTTCTTTGATACCGGCAGTTTCAGACAATATCTTGTCCCTCTTCAGTCACAGCTTCCACTGATGAAATTCTGTGGTTGTTGATTTCTCTAATGACATCACCTCTTGTGCTGCCATCTTTCGTTGGGATTATAAACTTTGTAATCAAATTTTTATCCACCGGAATATCGAAGTTCATAGATCGATATTTATTCACAAGAGGTGATGTCATTAGAGAAATCAACAAACACAGAATTTCATCAGTGGAAGCCATGACTGATGACGGACAAGATATTGTCTGAAACTCCCGGTATCAAAGAAATTTGAAAAAATATATGAGGTGAGTCGTTAAAAATATGTTCTCCACTCACTATTAATGATATAACCCCATAATGTTTACTTCCCAATATTAATTTAAATATATGTTTCTATTATTTTATTAAAAATATTAAATAAATTAAACTATTGTATCTTATAGGGTACGTTGCCAATTTAAGGGTTAATTAAATTGTATGGTATACATTGCAATGAACAAAATATAGCAACTGCTAGTCAACTTTTTATTTTGGATTTCAGATAAATCCTCACTTCTAATGCTCAAATTTCAAAGATGTTTGGAAAATACCCTCCTCAGTTTATATTAATAGCAAAACTGGGTTCCATTGTGAAACATTAAAAACCTGTGATTGCTTGGGTGATTTTTAAATTATTGTTTCAGGTGAAGTCTTACATCTAATGGTCTGATTTTGCTAGTTAATGAATTCGATCTTACTTTTTTATTTAGTTGTTATATGCCAAGTTTGATTTCAATAAAACAAAAATTACAGCCACTAGAGCATTAATGGATGCATACATAGATTACATAACATTTGTGAGACAGGTTAGTAGCTTTAAGTTAAATAATGGTGGTATACATTGTGTGTATTGTGGCAATAATATGATAGGATATACATAAACTAAAAATAAAACTCTAATATACATAAACCTAAAACTAAAATGTTTCGAAAATATAATAAAAGTACACCATAAGATAAACATGTCTTATAATAGATCATTAGAATTAGAAAATTACAAGGATTAGGAAATCATATCAAATTGTTTATTAAAATTAAATTAGTCAATAAATAATAAAAAATATAATATATTATTAATATCACTATAAAAGACATGTGGAAAAGTAGAAATATACCCAGGTAAAATTCCACTTCATGTCTAGAATAAAGAAGTATTGTTAAAATGCTACCTGACTATGCAGGTAACAAGAGACATTCATCCCCCCTTTAGATAAGATAACAGTCTCTTGATATGACAGTTTACAAAATTGAAAGAAACTATAAACAGTTAACTATTAACAATTTCAAAAAGCAATTAACCCAGTTCTTAGAAAATCTAGTTAACACCTTTGACCAGCAATTCCAAGAAATAAGGATAACATACATAGCAGTGTTGTCATTTTTTACATTTCAGGAACTCCAAGGGCGTAACTCCCCCCCCCCCTCTAAGGAAACACATGACTAGTGAATAAGATTTATTGTAACATATGTATATTCAAATTGTAAAGAGCGAAATCGAAGAAGTAGGTGGAGCCATCTTCTTTTTAAGCGAGAACACATATCAAAATTCTCTCACTCTCGATCACTCTGTGTTCAGGTTATAACATCGTAGGTCTGCAGACTGAGATCTCCGATACAGTTTAAATTTAGAATCGTCTGAGAACTTGTTAATTTTAAAGTTAATTAAAACTTTTGAAAGATTTAGTCTTCTAAAAAAATTTTTGACTTTGAAAATATTTTGAATCAAGCATGTGGACTTCAGAATAGCTTCATCGACTCCACTCTTAGATAAACTTGTAAATGTAATAGCAATAATTGTATTTCTCCATTAATAAATAGTTTTATACTCTTTAAACTTGAATAGTAAATTTACGTTGTTTCTGCATATACAAAGTTCATAACCCTGAGATCTCTTGCCTACCATTAAGCTACCGCCGCAGTATGTAGTAGGTGAAACTAATATTCATAGAAAAAGGTAGCCACCTTGAAAATAATTAAATAAATGAATATATGGTATAGGTCTAGAAGTTCCTTGGCCTAACATCTAGCTGCTGGCTTCACATCCACATGTGTTAATCACAGAAGTAGAAAACCATTCAGCCAGTGGAGGGGTGACACGTGGTCAACATGTCAGATTTCCCCAGCTGTTATTTCAACCTGAAGTCACTACTTATCACAGCTACCCAAATTCCTCATGATGGGTGGACACCAGTCCCATGCTGGTTGAAGTTACATGAGAAAATTTTCTTCCCCATGGAGACTTGAACCAGCACAAGTCCCATAGCTCTGCACCAAGGCATTTTGCCTTAACTACTTGGCTAGGCATGGGATTTTTCTTGAAAACAACCAATGATTTTGTTCAATGTAAATCATTTGAATGAACAAACAATTCAAACTAGTAAAATTCAGGGAAAAACTGCACTTAAACTAGCGTGAAATATTTTCAAAGTCCTATAGAACAACAGTGCACATGCACCACAGTTTATAGAGCCAGCGGTAACCCACAATCAATCAAACCACATAGCGATTATCATCCTCGATTACTATCCATCGCTATGAAATTTAAATGACCAATATTTGCAATAAATCCCCAAATCTATGTTAAAAAAATAATTAATAATATTAAAATTACCAAACATTTATTAAAAATGGGTGTACACTTACTTATCACTCCCTAACGCTGATCCAACCAGCGATAACTCAAAACAGCGATAGAAAAATCATAGACTAAGTAATATACTCTGCGGAGAAAATAGCAGTTAGCATCACAATATTGTCTAACAGTGTCATAATATTGTGATTTGCATATTTAAATAAATACTTCAAAATTGTCTAATGTTATAAAAATTGTTTGAAAAAGTTTAAAATATTAAATAATGTTAGTAAATACAGATGAAGAGCTATAGTTTACAACAATATAACTGAAAAATCAAGCGCTAGTAGAAGTGCAGTTGAGCCGAAGTTTCTTTAAGCTTTCATGCATGTGCACAATGACTAACTAGAGCAACAGTATTACAAGAATATAGTATAGAAAATCAAGTAGAAGGGAATCTAAAGTTGAGCCCAATGAACTAATAGTTCACCTTTCATAGTTCTTTTGAACAAATCATTAGTTTGCAAGTAAATAATTAAGCCTACTGGATATATATGATTTCCTGAATCGTTCAGTTAGATTAAATAGTTAAAAAGAAAGTATCTTTCTACACAATTAACAGAAGTAGGTTAAAATACTGCAATTTGATTGAATGTTAAAATACTAATAATTATCAAAAAAATGCAGTAACTCATGTTTTTTGCAGATGAGAAGGTCTATATAAATTATGTGAAACTGAAACATTTCATTATTCAATGTACAAAAACAATTTACTGACAAAAATATATAGGTCCATAAACAACAAAAAATATACTGGTTATGTCATTAAACTCTAGACATACATTAAATGATAACAATGGATGAACATAACCTATTATAGTAATTTTATTACTGTAAAATGCAGTAAATTTATCTGATAAACACTATCCCAATTAACCAATAAACTTTCAAAAGGATACTCATAACAGCTCTTTCCCATCTTTCTACCATATACAGTTCTGTTACCATTAGATAACGAAAGTACCAATAACACAAAAATTTCCATACAGACTGAATCATCTTTATGATTATCATTAATTTGACTAATACTTTAAAAGATCAACTCTCAACATGAAATAATTTAACTTAAGCCCATTCTACTTTTTATCCATCAGTCACACACACATGTTTAATACTAAACTGGCCAGAAAGGCGGAAAGTCCATTTAACTCATGTTTCGCGTGGTGTCGAGGAGGCGTGGCTAAATTAATGATTCACATTTCAATTTAGTGCATAAATCAATATGAGATGTCTTTGCATGAATTTTATCGATACGCAATTTATGTGTATTTCACAAATGATTTAATTATTGATATTTAATTTAATTTACATTTGTGAAAATACTCATATTTTACAATGTTTAGTTATGGTTCAGTTCTGTTTGGTTTACAAAGCGTAATGATCTACCGGTATTTACGCTTACTTCACACTAAACGCACCCATTAAAATAATAACAAATGAAACTTAATGTAAACAAACTAAGAACTGTCAAAATATCTAGGCATGGCTGAAATGTAATTTAGATTTCGGGCTTTTATGGATGTCTTAATTTTACATAAACATTAATGCTATCATACCACAATTTTATTAAACAGGGACACAATGGAGGAAGGTTTGTTGATATTATTAAATTGTAAGAAATTCTAACCTTCATTCTTACTTTTTGAAACTTTGTAGTTCTAGTCTAATTATTGAGCTGCATACAATGTGAGGTTACTCTAGTCTAGATTAATATAATTTAAACAAGGTTAATTTCTGGCACAATAAAGTACAAATTATTGACACTGCCTAGAATGAAAATAGAAGATTAGCATTTTTGACTAAGATTTGAAACCACTTATTCAGATTTAGGCTTACATAGTCACTAAAATGCAAGAAACTGTCAGCTTTGTTCTTTCTCATAAAAAGAAGATGCCTAGTTTAATATAATTTTATTTTCCTTCGGTAGACCTAATAATGTGTAGGCCTACCAACTAATTTTTTCTTGTGCTCACAAGCAATTTAAAAAAGCCAGTGTACAGTATATACAAAGTAGTGGTTTTATTAATTAATGTAATCTGTTATGTTACAAGATATGGATTTTTAACACCATCACTTGTATTGTAATTTCCAATCCAGCAGAAAAGTAAGATATGAAAAAACTGCACTTAAACTAGTGTGAAATATTTTCAAAGTCCTATAGAATAGCAGTGCGCATGCGCCAGAGTTTGTAGAGCCACCGATAACCCACAATAGAACCACATATTGATTACCATCCTCGATTACTATCTGTCGCTATAAAATTTAAATGAACAATATTTGCAATAAATCCCCAAATCTATGTTAAAAAGATATATTAATAATACTAAAATTACCAAACGTTTTATTAAAAATGGGTGTACACTTACTTATCGCTCCCTAACGCTGATCCAACCAGCAATAACCCAAAACAGCGATAGAAAAATCATAGACTAAGTAATATACTCTGTGGAGAAAATAGCAGTTAGCATCACAATATTTCTAACAGTGTCATAATATTGTGATTTGCATATTTAAATAAATACTTCAAAATTGTCTAATAATGTTATAAAAATTGTTTGAAAAAGTTGAAAATATTAAATAATGTTAGTAAATACAAAAGAAGAGCTATAGTTTACAATAATATAACTGAAAAATCAAGCGCTAGTAAAAGTGCAGTTGAGCCGTAAGATATTAAGTCCATTACCTGCAGATATCATTGGTGACAATATCTCTCTGACCTCTGACTCTGTATGCCCGTGCGGTAACCGTTACGCCATTCAAACTTCCAATAGGAACGTCAAATTTCTTTCTACTTATACAGTTAATTCTCCTTTCATCTGAAGGCCGATACCATCGCTATCAACAATGCCATCTGAAGACTTCTTTTTGAAGAATTTTTATTGAGAATATAAACATTAATTTTGAAGCTCTGTTATTAGAAAAAAATGTGAAATTGAACCTATAAACCTCTGGATAAATGATAGAAGACTAAACTGAAACGATCACATAGATAGAATGGAGAACAGTAGATTAGTGAAAAAAGTACGTGACTGGACACCTCAGCAGAAAAGGCCTTTAGGACGACCACAACTACAATGGAAGGACGTCACCATACCCCGGACCTGTAGTGAATGAACATGCAACAAGCTGTCAGCTTTCATGCGTAGAGGAAGAAGAAGAACATTTTTAAGCGATTAAAGCTACTATTTTGATGTAATATTTTAAATTAACATGTTCCAGAATTGGATATAGTTTTATTTTAGAAAGAGAAATTACGTTCAAACCGGCCTTCAGATGAAAGAAGAATTAATTGTATAAGTAGAAAGAAATTTGACGTTCCTATTGGAAGTTCAAATGCTGTAATGGTTACTGCACTGAAATACAGAGTCAGAGGTCCGGGGTTCGACTCCCGGTTCGAACATAATTTTTTTTTCTAAAATAATAAATAAGTTTGTTTATAATTTTTCTTCCCAGATCTTGGTGAATCATTTTTTGCAGATGATTTAGGAATAGTGACTACAGAATCCAGTGCAGAAGATGCTTTTTTCGATTCAGTCATAGGACACATTGAAGATATTCTGATGGGTAATAATTATATTTATAAAAAAAATTAATATTATGTAATTATGAATTTTAAAGTCTTTCATTTGTGAAATTTATTGCTTCTGTCCATTTAATTCAACTGTTTATCCCTTACTAGAATTAATTAACTATTGCTGAATTTTGTTTTCAGAAGAGGGATTCCAAGATTTGCAGAAGTCTTTCATGGAAAAATATTGGCATGAATTTGATGATGACGACGAGAACAAATTGTGTTACATGGATATTTTTAATGAATATGTAAGATCATTATACTGAAGGAATGGATATAGAATTATAGTAGATACCGAGGTTTTTTTTTTACAGTACGCTACTTATATTCCAAAGCATCTTTTTGGAATTTTTGGCCATGTCTTCCAGTGTTGTCTAGATCTGAGCTGGCAATTGTTTTCCATCTGCTGACCTTGACTGTTTGTTCTGTTTCTCAACATTTCATCACCTACTATAGGTGACATCTTCAGGAGTACTTTGGTGCATCTGTTCTTGCAGTGAACTGGCAGCTCATGTGGTGTGTAGCTGTGTCTTATATACCCGGGTATACAAGACACAATGTCAGCCATGGTGGACTAATGGTAATGTTTGTTGCCTCTGGTCCCAAGGGTCGCGGTTTCAAACCTGGCTGGGGTTGGTGGATTTTTTTAGTTTGGAAAAATCCAAGGAGCAAGTTTTCTGGTAGGGACTTTAAGCCGTGGGTCCCGAGTCTGAAGATTTTCAGGATTGTAAATCCTGTGCAAAATTTACATACGTTCATTGGTTTGTCTCATTGGTTTGGTATGTTGACCACATATCATTCATGACATCTCTAGGGAAATAAGCATAACTGAATTAGCTTGGGCTAGTAACTCCTAACAAAGGAGAGGCTAAGAGCCAACATTGAGCTATTAAGCTATTGTAGATAAACATGTATTGGCCGCGGTGGACTAGTGGTTATGCTCCTTGCCTCTGGTCCCGAGGGTCACACGGGTTCAAACCCGGCCGGGGTCAATGGATTTTTTTTAGGATTGAAAAATCCAAGGAGCAAGTCCTCCAGGAGGGACTTTAAGCCGTGGGTCTCGAGTCTGAAGATTTTCAGGGTCGTAAAAGATCCTTAAGCCTGAATGAAAAGGCTTCTAAGCAAAATTTACCGAATTTTCCCGTCCTAGTACTACCTTGGTTTCCTAGATGTCTGTGAGGCAGAACGCTGATCACGGACCACTCAAATGACATCTATACAAAAACAAGTGTAAACAAATTAGTATGGTTCAAATTCTTCCCTGTAGGGGGAGAGCGCCTAAATCTCTGTTAAGGGAAACATGGGCTTATTAAAAATATTTTAAAAAAGATAAACATGTAAGACACAGCTATGCCACATGAGCTGCCAGTTCACTGCAAGAAGAGACACAGCGAAAGTCTCCTGAAAATTTCACCCACAGTAGGTGATGAAACATTGAGAAGAAGAACGAAGAGCCAAGGTCAGCAGATGGGGAATAGTTGGTGGCTTGGATCAAAACACTGCAAGACACGACAAATATCCCAAAAAGATTCTTTGGAATTTATAACGATGGCATGAAAGCCGTAGCTTATTCAGTAAGCTATTTGCTAGCTAAACAATCATTATGGGAAACCAGATATAATAAGAACAGTTAAGTCTCGTAGACTGCGATGGCAGGACAAGTGGCACTAATGGGGAATAAAAAAGGGGCATGGAAACTCTTGTAGGAAAACCAGATGGAAAGCACCCAGTAGCTAGCTCAAGAATGAGGTGGAGAAATAACATTAACCACGATTAGAGGGAAGTAAATTATACAGGGGACGATTGGAAAGTGTTAGCTCAGGGATGTATGGAGAGCTTATGTTTGCACAGCCATAAACCTATGCAAAAAAAAAAAGTTGAACATTAATGTGGCATTCAAAACTAATAAAACTTTACAAAATATAATAAAAAACAACAAAACCAAAACAAAAAAAGAAAAATTATCAGGTGTATATAAATTGAAGTGTGGCACATGTGACAATATCTATATAGGACAAACTGGTAGACCTTTTATCTCTCGGATAAAGGAACACTCGAGAGCATATAACGACACTTAGAATATTCAAAATATGCTAACCACCTATTCCACTTTAATCATTGTTTCGATCCAAATTTTGAAATTTTACATGTTTGTGATAAGGGTAAGAAGTTAGATCTTTTGGAGGCTGTAGAAATTAATAAATTGAATAGTAGTAACAGACTGTTAAATTCTCAACTTGATTTGAATGAATCCCCTTTGTTAAATTAAAAAAATTAAATAAATATTATTGTATTGTTGCTTAGATCAGTTGAAATGTAATAACACAAATCATAATTTGTTAACATGTCTGAAGAAGGTACAGGGTACCGAAACAGCTGTCACTGAATTATATAATAAATATGAAAATCAAATAAAACTATGTATAACTGTAGGCTTTCACGGCCGACGTCATGATCCCTATTAGGTTCGTCTTCCGGGCATATAGGCCGTGGTCCAGTCGTTCTTCTACTCGACGTAGACATCTTCAGGAGATACTGCGTGCTCTCTGTGAACTCCTCAACAGTCGGCTGCAGACTGGCTGGTCGTTGGAAACTCCCTCCCTATTTATAGGCACGCCCCTGGTGGAGAGGCGGTTTTCTGCGCGGTCCGTGTTGCGTGCTGTTTTGTCCATGCTGTTGCTAGCAGAAGTCATAGGCTTCGTTGTCGTATTGTGCAGTGCCGGGATCCAGATTTTGTTTATCTTCATGGTTTCTTCTTTTTTGAAGATAAACAAAATCTGGATCCCGGCACTGCACAATACGACAACGAAGCCTTTGACTTCTGCTAGCGACAGCCTGGCAAAACAGCACGCAACACGGACCGCGCAGAAAACCGCCTCTCCACCAGGGGCGTGCCTATAAATAGGGAGGGAGTTTCCAACGACCAGCCAGTCTGCAGCCGACTGTTGAGGAGTTCACAGAGAGCACGCAGAATCTCCTGAAGATGTCTACCGCAGCAGTAGACGAAACGTCGAGTAGAAGAACGACTGGACCACGGCCTATATGCCCGGAAGACGATCCTAATAGGGATCAAATAAAAACTATGTTTTATTTTTATTTAATTAATAAACCTATGGGTTCAATAGTGCCAATAAGTTAGTTAGGCTAATTGCTTTTCCCAGTGGTATTGATCAGTGATGTCCAGTGCTATAGCTGAGCAGTTTAAGGTTTTATTAAAGTTATGTTTCACTTTTTTAAGCTATTTTGTGTTTTATGGGAATATAATGATTATAATATTATAATGATATTGTGAAAAGAAAAATTAATGTGTGAACCAGGTGTGGAATGGTGTAGTGGGCTGCACACTAGTCTGGAGAACTAGAGGTCCACAGTTCGATTCCTGGTTCACACATTAATTTTTCTTTTCACAATATCATTATAATATTATAATATGATCCATTATTGGAACTGTGTTTATTGGAAAATGTTAAATAATATAATGATTAGCTTTGCTATCTGGAAAGGATAAACTAATTGTGCAGTTTTATAACAATAGTGGATAAAAATGTATTATTATAAGTATAACAAATTTACTATATTTTTTTCCCAGATTAATATCATTGAAAGACATATTGAAACACATCTCACAAACAAGATTCCGAACTTCTCAATGGCCAAGTTCATAGAACATTTGCAGTAAGTTAGATTGTTATATGTTACTTAAATAAAAAAAAATCTTAAACTATTTGTTGAGAATGTACGCTATTTAGGTACACAATTTGGAAAACTTTAAAAGAAATTAATAATTATTTACTTGTTGTCTACCAAGGATTTCATTCAAATGAACTATCAAAAGTAAACTATTTCATTGTAACCAAAGCAGATAACAAACAGTAATATTGAACTTTTATAGGAATAAATCACTATGAGGTTTAATTTAAGATAAATTAAAATGTTTCATACCTCTCCTCATATTAATCTTTTAAGTATACCGCGATTTCAATAGCCGTAGCAGCTTCATCTTCAGTACTATCTTGATGACTGATGTTATGTCGATCGGAAGAACTAC
Source organism: Diploptera punctata (assembly GCA_030220185.1). Lineage (NCBI taxonomy): Eukaryota > Metazoa > Arthropoda > Insecta > Blattodea > Blaberidae > Diploptera > Diploptera punctata. The sequence goes on along the minus strand of JASPKZ010007338.1, from coordinate 283,339 downwards.
TTCTTCTTCCCTCTGTTGGTGGACCGATAAACCTCTGGATCAAGTAAGAATCCGCAGGAATTTAAAAAAGTTCATAAGTTTTTCTTTCACATTCAGAAAAAACAAGAAAGAAAAACTTATGAACTTCAAAATTCCCGCCGATTCTGACTTGATCCAGAGGTTTATCGGTCCACCAACAGAGGGAAGAAGTAGTTCTTCTGATCGACATATCATCATCATCATCCATGCAAGTATTAGGCCGTGTAGCCTGTTACGGTCTCAAAGAGGAATTTTCCATCCAGCGTTTTTTTGGACGTCAAAAGATTAAAATGAATGGTGTAGAACATGATTCCTTGCTAAAATATTTTAAATTGTAAATTGGAATTTTAAATTTATTCATTTGAATGTGTATACATATATTTATAAAAAAAAATTTAATTGTCTTGGTGATGGTAACTACGTACAATAAATTTATAAACAACCATGTCTTGAAAATGATCTCACATATGGAGATTGAAACATCGACACAATAAATTTATGTTTTGACTGAGATAACATTTATTTCTTACACCAGAAAATGAAACCATCTTGGAATGCCGTAAACTTCTGAAATACCTCAACAACCAAAATAAATTAATAGCCTTCCAGTGGATACCCTCACACATCGGAATAGTTGGCAATGAAATAGCTGATGGACTTGCCAAAAAGGGTACCAAAATACAGATAACAACCCACCCCAATTCGAACCTCCACAGAAAGATCGAAGAAATTAAGAAAGCATTCCAAATGGAAAACATGAAAGAAAACATTGCAACAGCCAGAGGAAAATCATGGGAAAAAATTGATGAGCTATACACAGAAATAAAATATAAAGGCCGCAAGGAAGCAGTAGCAAAATTCAGACTGATGTCAGGATACGACTGTCTGGCTCACCACCTCTACAGAATAAACGTTTTCCAATCCGACAGATGTGTCATATGCAAAGACCCGGACCTGATCATGGGGACAAACACCACCTTCTAGTCTGTCCAGCTTTAAATCCAACTGCACAACACTCTAAGGACCTTGTTCGCTTGTACTGGGAAGACAGAGAGAAAATGACTTAAGCATCAAATCTAGCCATTAGAAAACAACAACATTTATTTCTTTGCAATTACAATCTATTTCATTAAGTTCAAAATCAATTGTCTACATCACTTTGTCCTTGTGGGAATTCTTTAAGGTGAATAGTTTATATTAATAAAAAATATTGTAATTTTACAGGATGCGCAGAAATGAGCTGGATGGCGAAGTATTTGAAATGCTGTTTACTTTCTCTGATTTCATTGCATTCAAGGAAATGTTTTTGGATTACAGAGCAGTGAGTAATACTGATTAATAAAGATAAGATTAATAACTTACAATAGGAAGTAACATTACAAGATTCTTCTTAATAAATAAGGAGAGTAATTTATATCTCACCTCATAAAAAAGTTATGAGGTAAGATGTAACAGAATCACCTTGTTTATTAAAGATAAGATTATTTGAGATATTTCACAATCTTATGAATTGTTTCACATTTATTAATAACTCGTATAATATTTATTTTAGGTGAAAACTGGAACTATACAAGATTTGAGTGTTGGAATATGTGTAACATCTGGTACCATAGCAGGCACATCGCAAGAATTTAGTTAGAGACAAGATATTTATTTCATGAGAAGAACTGAATCTTGAAATTGAAATATAACATTGACATTTTATTTAAACCTAAGAAAGTTATTTAAAAAACAGATGTATTGAACATGTTTCCATGATCATAGTTGGATTTTCAGGGATGATGGAATTAGATGAAGTTAAGGAATACGGTTTGAAAAACTGTAACTATTGTTAACTGGCAGCTGGAGGTGTAAAAATAATCAGTATGATCAATGGACTTTTGAAGTTAGTCTTGAAAACACGTCTACAAGAAAAAAAGACAATTTTATTTTAGTTACATTTTTGAGTCCACAATTTTAAGAATCTAATGATATATTAGAAGTAGAATAAGAAATCCCCCTAACATGTGGGAACATCCTACATTGTAGAAACAATTAAATCTACAAACAGCAATCTTCACATTTTTCCTTCAGTTTGAGTAGGGTTCCAGTTGAAGTAAATACAGAAGAGATCTGCTATATAAGTACCGGGCTTCCAATATAAACCCGGACCGGCCTCACGGGGTTTCACCCGTCAGGCAGCGCTCTCTCCTCATCCGCATTTCATTCTGCCAGCCGCTCGTCCTTGAACTAGTCAGTTTACTATCGTTCGACAAGATGAGACATCAGCTGACATTAGAGCAGCACATTTATGTGTATAAAATATATATACAGTCAATATGCCCATTTCACCAATAAATGTTTAAAATGGTCAACAAGTTTCTACAGCCAAGCTGTCATTCTCAAGACCAGATATTGACTGAAGACAATATGGATAAAAAATAAAGATACAAATTCAGTTAAAAACAAACTACGTCACATGATGCAATCATTCACGAGTGAAAGTAAAACATAATAAAACTAATCCTCTTTTTTATCAATTAGAGAAAAGAGGGGGCTGTACGGAATAGGCCCTATTCCGTACAGCCCCCCCCCCCTCTTTTCTCTAATTGATAAAAAAGAGGATTAGTTTTATTATGTTTTACTTTCACTCGTGAATGATTGCGTCATGTGACGTAGTTTGTTTTTAACTGAATTTGTATCTTTATTTTTTATCCATATTGTCTTCAGTCAATATCTGGTCTTGAGAATGACAGCTTGGCTTGTAGAAACTTGTTGACCATTTTAAACATTTATTGGTGAAATGGGCATATTGACTGTATATATATTTTAATATTGTATCACCAAGAAGATCAATTGTGTATTAAATATGTGTATAAATGTTATTATAAATACGAATCAGCTCGTTGCGTTCGCGAGGAATTTTATTCGGAACTTCCCTGGACAATTACCTCCTTCCAGATCGACAATCCATGATCTTGTGACTAAATTTGAGACCACTAGTTCAGTACAAAATAAGAAACACACACGAAGGCATACGGTTCTCACCGAAGAAAAATTAGACGAAATTGGCGAAAATTTGGAACATTCACCACAAAAATCATTACCGAAATTAGCACAACAACGAACTAAAGCGTGTCAATCTAAATGTGTTTACTTGGTATAATGCCTGTTTAACTGCGGGAGGACAATATTTCCAGCATTTTCTATAAGGTAAGAAACAGTTCAAGGACGGGTGGCAGGCAGGGTGAAATGCGGGAGGAAGAGACAGCACTGCGTGCCAGGTGAAACTCTGTGAGGCCGGTCCGGTTTTATATTGGAAGCCCGTTAGAATAAGAAATCCACCTAACATGTGGGAACATCCTACATTGTAGAAACAATTAAATCTACAAACAGCAATCTTTACATTTTTCCTTCAGTTTGGTAGGGTCCCAGTTGAAGTAAATACAGAAGAGATCTGCTATATAAGTAGAAACTGTTGCACTTACAACTTTTGTCAATGTAATTTCTAGAAGAAGTTTACTCTTATTTTTTACATCATCTCTAAGATAGAAAAGTCATAAACATGCTGTACACTAACACTGCATATCAATTTCATGTGCATCTTATTCTTTTATATAATTTGAGGGAATATATTGACTTAGGCTTTCACGGCCAGAGTTCTTATGATGATCTTGTAGAAGATTTCTGGGCTGTTGGCTGTGGTCTTGAGGCTTGTAGTTCCCCTTGATCTTGTAGAAGATTTCTGGGCTGTTGGCCTTGGTCTTGAGACTTGTAGGAGAACTACAAGCCTCAAGACCACGGCCAACAGCCCGGAAATCTTCTACGAGATCATCATAATTTGAAGGAAGTTTTTTAAATTGTATTTTTTTAATAAATTTAAATTTAATGAAGGTTGGTGAGAGAAGATACACATTTCATAGTCCAAGGTATTCCATCAATAGACCATGAATGCAAGGATCAACAATTCTCAACCAATAACACAAGAAGATAGGGTGGCTGACCCTATGTCCTGGCCAATTTAACCCAGAAATTCCTGGTACTGATTTCATATGAGGCTTGTCACTTGAAATACGTACATACAAAATATTCTAATATAAAAAATTATATTATAAAGTTATATACCCTGTATATAGTCTCAACTATTAAAATACTTACATTATTGTAGGCCTTTCAGGACCATCCCACCCCAGCAGTAGGTTGTTTGCTACTTGCCCAGCTATTCATTTTGGGAGAGTAGCACATTTACAATTCTAAAGAATTCTGACTGTGATCTTTTTTTCTCTTATTGTCAAGACTAAATTATTTTGAATGTATTTGCTTATTAATAAATAAAGATAATAATACAAACCAGAAAAATAAATTAATTTTGTAAGGAAAATAGTATCATCATAGTACATTCACGAATTTAGGCCATTTGTTGACGTCAAGAGAAACACCATCCAAAAGTCTTTTGAGTGGACATCCTGGTCTTCTTCTTCCTGCAGGTCAATATCTTAACATTTTGTTGAGTTGTTTCTTGACTCACCTCATACTTCTTAACTCCCTCGCAGATCCAGATTTCTTCACTGTATTTGTGACATTCTCAATGCTGTATCACGTTCACAACTGACGTCCAACGGTCTCCTCTCCTGCAGACAGACCTCTGCGCCATCTGATGGCTGACCAACGAACTTCCAAATCAATCCCCTCTCCTTATCACCGGGTATTTCAAAATTCATAGTTATGTTTTTATTTTTGCATATGTAAATTTTTTCCCAAATTGTGAGTTCCTTCAGTTTTTCTAATTGTTTAAGTAATTTTGTTTTGGTTTCTATTCTATGTTTTTCTGACCAGGCATGTGCAGCTATTGCAGATTTTTCTGTTTCTCCATTTTTAACATTTCTGAGGTGTTCCTTTAATCTTGTATTTAAATTCCTTTTTCTTTTTCCTATGTATATCTTTTCACAATCTTTACAATTAATTTGGTAAATTCCCGATTTTTTTGCAGTCTTCAATATTTTCATTTTTGTTGGTTTTTATTAAATTACCTAAACTGTAATCATTTTTTGGCGCTAATTTAATGTTGAATTTGTTGAAGATTTTTTGAAAATGGAGAAATAGAAAAATCTGCAATAGCTGCACATGCCTGGTCAGAAAAACATGGAATACAAACCAAAACAAAATTACTTAAACAATTAGAAAAACTGAAGGAACTCACAATTTGGGAAAAAATTTACATATGCAAGAATAAAAACATAACTATGAATTTTGAAATACCCAGTGATAAGGAGAGGGAATTGATTTGGATGTTCGTCCATCAGCCATCAGATGGCGCGGAGGTCAGTCTGCAGGAGAGGAGACCATTGGACATCAGTTGTGAACGTGATACAGCATTGAGAATGTCACAAATGCAGTGAAGAAACCCAGATCTGCGAGGGAGTTAAGAAGGATGAGGAGAATCAAGAAACAACTCAACAAAATTAAAATAAACCTCATAGTGTTATTTCTTACCTACATAACTTAAATCTTAACATTTGTTTGGGTACCCTAAAGGTATTTTCATTATTAATTTAACATTTCTCAATGAAAGATAAATTATATTTGAAGAGAAAATTTTTTGCCTAGACCGAGACTCGAACCCGGGACCTTTGGCTTGCCGGGCCAAATGCTCTACCAACTGAGCTACCGAGGCGAGTTACGATCTAGATGCAAATTTTTTTCTCTTATATACGTTGTAATTCCCTCTCACCAAATGCTTTTGAAACCATTGTTTCTATCTTTGCAAATGGCGGCTTCTTAGTTAAGAAGACATTTATTGGGAATTTAACATTACTTTATAAAGCTAGTAAGGCTTCTAATGATGTTTTTATTATTAATTTAACATTTCTCAATGAAAGATAAATTATATTTGTCATTTGCAAAGATAGAAGCAATGGTTTCAAAAGCATTTGGTGAGAGGGAATTACAACGTATATAAGAGAAAAAAATTTGCGTCTAGATTGTAACTCGCCTCGGTAGCTCAGTTGGTAGAGCATTTGGCCCGGCAAGCCAAAGGTCCCAGGTTCGAGTTTCGGTCTAGGCGAGAATTTTTCTCTTCAAATATAATCCTAAAGGTAGCAGCCCTACCACTGGAAAACTTAGCGCCGGGCCAGTAAAACCATCCAAAAGTCTTTTGAGTGGACATCCTGGTCTTCTTCTTCCTGCAGGTTGATATCTTAACATTTGTTTGGGTATCCTAAAGGTAGCAGCCCTACCACTGGAATACTTAGCGTCGGGCCAATAACCCGTCCTAAGGAACCTCAACTTTACTTGCAAGTCTCAACACGAAGAAATCCAGAAGAAAAATAGTATCAAAACATATGATGATCTTGATGAAGATTTTTTGGGCTGTAGGCCGTGGTCGTGAGGCTTGTAGTTCCCCGATGTTTCGCCAGACGCAGTCTCTGGCAAAACGTCGGGAACTACAAGCCTCACGACCACAGTCTACAGCCCAAAAACCTTCATCAAGATCATGATAGCAACGGCCGTGAAAGTCTACGTGAATACAAAATCAAAACAATTTAAATATAAATACCAACGTTTTAAAATTTTAAATGAATTATATTTGAAGAGAAAAATTATTATATGCTCAGACTGGGACTCGAACCCAGGACCTTTGGCTTCCTAGACCAATGCCCTACCAAATGACCATTGATCTAGAAAGCCAAAGCTCCTGGGTTTGAGTCCCAATCTGAGCGTATAATTTTTCTCTTCAAATATGATTTATCCATCATTAAGATGTATGAAATGAATAATAAAAACTTTAAAATAAATTCTTTATCACCTCACCTCATATCCTGTCTTCTAATTACACTGGTTTCAAAGCCTTATCAGTTTCATCTTCAGTAATTCCACAACTGCTGTTCTGTCGTCTTGGAGCACTGCCTATATAGTTCAATTAAAATACAAATCCCAAAGCATCTGTATCAACATGAGAAACTACTTTGGCATAGAAAGTATGGGATGCCGAGAACACCAAAATCCCAAGAAGCAGCCAAAGGAAAACACAAATGAAGTTAAACAACTCGCAAATGAAGTTAAACTGAAGGGACATAAGGAAATTGCTGCCAAGTTCAGGCTGATGACGGGACACCACCTCCACCGATTGGTAATGTATCCATCCACCAGCTGCCTACTTCGTGCTGATTCCCACCAAGAAATGTACCAACATCTGCTCCATTAAGTTATGTAGATAGGAAATAACACTATGAGGTTTTTAATATTGTTTATTTTTTATTGTTTATTGAGTGAAATAATAAAAAATAAACAATCTGCTCCATTGCCCACAGCTGAGCCAAGAAGCCCAAAGAAAACAGGATTTTGCCAGTTTGTACTGGGTGGCTATAGGGAAAATGGCATCTTTGACATGTAGAAAGAATTAATGTAACAAGATTACCAAATGCAGCATTTAACTACAAGCCAAGAGGTTCAAGGAATGTAGGAAGGCCAATGAAAAGATGGACAGAACAACTGCGAGGCAGAACAGGCAATTTGCCTAGCCCGTGAAGTGAAGAAGAAGAATAAAAGTGATGTCTTGGACTGAATAATAATGAATCCCAAACTTTGGGACTCAGTTATCGAGAAGGAGGGAGACATATTGAAGGATTGTGTACAGATAATCTCAAAGAAATTAAGGTGTTAATAAAAAAATATATATATTATGTACTTTATTTTTAGCATGGCCCTTGTATTATTTAGTTTTCCTGATTTTCCTTAGACATTGGAAAATATCTGATTTTCCATAAGTTTCTTATTCAGTTATTTTCCTCTATAAAACCCTAATATCTCAGCTGGGTGTGTAAAGAGAGATATCTCCATCTTGGATAGGTGGGCGTGTAGATTTCTCCAAAATAGTGAAAAATGAGTTATCTTGATAGAGTGACAATTTTTTTTCTGTCATAAAAAAGAAAATATTGATATGAGCTAGCAGGCTGCCTTACGCAGCAGACCTGAGTTCAAGTCCTGGTTGGGACAAGTTTCCTGGGTGAGGTTTTTTTTGGAGGTTTTTCCTATAAGACAAATGTCAGGAAAAGTTAAAAATCCTGACCCCAACAGGACTTGAACCGTAAAAGATAAAATTAGAATGAAGATATCTCTCTTTACACACCCACCTGAGATATATTCTCTCTCTTTCTTTTTCCTGGAATTTTCACACAACTCATGTCCACCATACACTGAATTTTATATGTGCAAATTATTTCAAACCTTTTTTTTTTAAATTAATATTCCATAATAAATAATTTTCTTTTTCATTCAATCAAAGTTGTGTTTTACCAATATGATTAGAACTCAGTACAGAAGTGTAAGATGTGAGCAAGTCATCCAATTTGTAGCCAAGGGAAGTCTCACATAACAATTTGGTCGCCTTAATCAAACTTCCAATTGATACATGGAAAAACGTATTTCCTGACGACCAATTAGAAATGCGAGTGAATGGATGCTCAGCCAGAATTTCCTGAAAAAAAAAGAGAGTTTGAAAACATTTTAATTAACAATTCAGTAGTAAAAAATACAAATGAAAAATAAGTATTTCTGCAAGTGATTAGGCATTAAGTATTAATGTTGCTAAATTAATATACACAACTAAACAATTTTAATCAATGGTAAAGAGAAACAAAATGTTTAGTTATATTTAATTAATGTTGGGAAGTAAACATTATGAGGTATAATCATTAAAATTCATCAGAGAACATTTTGTTTACACAACTCACCTCATAGGATTCATGCTTCCACGATACCGCGGTTTCAAACACAGTCGTGTTCATCCTCAGCCATAACTCCGACTGACGAAATTCTTCGGCCGTCAGCTGTTCTATTGTCACCATCTTCAGTGCTGCCATCTATGATTGAATTTATGAACTAACGAAGTTACTTTGATTTTGAAGTTTATAAATTCAACCATAGATGGCAACAATAGAACAGTTAGATGGCAACAATAGAACAGTTGATAGCCGAAGAATTTCGTCAGTCGGAGTTATGGCTGAGGATGAAGAACACGACTGTGTTTGAAACCACGGTATCATGGAAGCATGAATCCTATGAGGTGAGTTGTTTAAACAAAATGTTCTCCGATGAATTTTAAATCTAACTAAATTAACTTGGTCTAGTAACTCCAAATAAAGGAGAGGCTACGGCCCAACACTGGGCTGTTACACTATTGTAGTAGATAATACTTATGTTGAACTTTTATAGGAAAAATCACTAGGAGGTTTAACTTAAGATTTAAATTAAAAAAAAATTATATACCTCACCTCATGTCCAGTCTTCTAATTATACCGGTTTCAAAACTTAAGTGGTTTCATCGGAAGTAATATCTCGACACAATATTGGTCGTGAAATTACTGGTTTTGAAACTGGTATAATTAGAATACTGGATATGAGATGAGGTTTTAAAGAATTTTAATTTCAATCTTACATCTTTTCACTTCAAATATAATTAAATCTTAAATACTTTTTAATCTAGCACTTATGTGGCATTTAGGTTAATTTAAAAAGTTAATGAATGTTTGCCTTTACTCACTTTGGTATGAGGATGAATGATGCTGATGCCTCTCCTATTAACAGCTATTGTAATAACTTCTGGATAGCTGCTTTCTGTAGTTTGTTTTACATCAAAGAATGCAGATCCAAAAGTAGGCCAAGTATGGATGTACATCAGGAAAGCTTCTTTAGCTTTGTCTTCTGTCATACCTACAAAAAATTTATGATAAATCTATCTATATAAATAAAATGTAAATTTAAATTCATCGGAGAACATTTTTTTGAAAACTCAACTCATAAATTTTGTGCTTTTCACAAAACTGCGGTTTCATGAAAATTACGAAATTTGTGAGGTGAGTTTCCAAATAAATGTTCTCCGATGAATTAAAATGATTATACCTCAAATTGCTTTGAAGTTCTGACACAATGTTGCTTTTGAATATGTACACGTTTTTATATACTTATTATTTAGATTTAACACCTATGATAGTTAAAAAAAGTGCTTAATAAACAAGAGAGTCTGTTCATCATAAACAAGGAGAGTCTGTTCATCTTATCTCATGAAAAGTTGAGTTCTTTTGGACATTTTGTGTTGAGTTGTTTTTGACTCACCTCATACTTCTTAACTCCCTCACAGACTCAAGTTTCTTCACTGCATTTGTGACGTTCTCAATGCTGTATCACATTCACAACTGACGTCCAACGGCCTCCTCTCCTGCAGACGGACCTCCGCACCATCTGATGGCTCGTTCTGACAAACTTCCAAATCAATCCCCTCTCCTTATCACCGGGTATTTCAAAATGCATAGTTATGTTTTTATTCTTGCATATGTAAATTTTTTCCCAAATTGTGATTTCCTTCGGTTTGGGAAAAAATTTACATATGCAAGAATAAAAATATAACTATGAATTTTGAAATACCCGTGATAAGGAGAGGGGATTTATTTGGAAGTTCATCAGTCTGCAGGAGAGGAGGCCATTGGACGTCAGTTGTGAACGTGATACAGCATTGGGAATGTCACAAATGCAGTCAAGAAATCGAGTCTGCAAGGGAGTTAAGAAGTATGAGGTGAGTCAAAAACAACTCAATACAAATTAAAATAAACCTCATAGTGTTATTTCCTACCTACATAATCTTTTGAACATGTTTCAATGCTCAAGGTTAAATATGAGAAATAAGATTATGAGGTTCTTAATTCATAAATTGATGAGTAATTTTTACATCTTACCTCATAGTTTATGTTTTCTTAAACACGGGAACTGCAGTTTTCAACCAGTACTCATAATGGCGGTTGAAAACCTTTTGAAAACTGCAGTTCCCGTGTTTAAGAAAACATAAACTATGAGGTAAGATGTAAAAATGACTCATTAATTTATGAATGTTTCAATACTCCTGACTTTTGACTTAATCATCTTCAGCTTGTCCAGACTGTTCATTTTAAGTTGTCAGCCCTGGATGTTGACTCCCACTCCATCTTTTGGTGGATTGAAGAACTTGCAAATCAAATCCCTCTCCCCGGAAATTTTAAAATTCAACAGACTGGAAAAGCTGATGATGATATAACTTACAGATGTCAAAATGTGTTCAAATAGAAAATAACACTTTATGAGATATAATGAGTCTGGATGGCTTTATTTATTATGAATTCTTTTTCATATAATAATTCTTTTATTTGGTTACTTTAATTCTGTGATCATTAGGAATTAGAATTTGTTCTAATATGTAAATCCTTTAAACAAAGTATAATATATTTAATTAATGTTGGGAAGTAAACATTATGAGGTATATCATTAAAATTCATCGGAGAACATATTGTTTAAATTAATTATAAATAAGTTGAAGAAATTCAAACACAATAAAAGACTTAATGAATATACTACTCTACAAAATTGCAAAGAAAAGAAAAAATACAAGAAAATTACTTACCATCCTGAAATGCATAGGAAATTTCAAAAAAATTTTGACAAATACAACATTTCTTTGGCACCAATAAATAAATTTAGTCTGGGTAATCTTCTAAGTACCAATAAAAAAGTCAATGTTCCAGACAGTAAGAAGTCTGGAATTTATCAAATAAATTGTGAAGATTGCAATAAAGTTTATATAGGAAAAACAAAAAGGAATTTGGAAATTCGGACAAAAGAACATTTCAGAAATATTAAAAATTGTGAAATTGAAAAATCTGCAATTGCTGCACATAGTTTATTAGAACATCATAAAATTGGAAGAGAAGCTAAACTTTTAAACAAGTAGAGAAACCTTTGGAATTGACAGTTTGGGAAAAAATATACATTCAGAAAAACAAAAATAGATCAATGAATTTTGATATCCCTAACGAAATTACATTGATTTCGAAGTTCATAAATTCAACCATAGATGGCAGCACTGAAGATGGCGACAATAGAATAGTTGACGGCCGAAGAATTTCATCAGTCGGAGTTATGGCTGACGATGAACATGATTATGTTTGAAATCGCGATATCATGGAAGCATGAATCCTATGAGGTGAGTTGTTTAAACAATATGTTCTCCAATGAATTTTAAAGTATAATATCCTGCTTGTGATCCAACAAGTGTAAATTCAAAGTATTTAATTTTTTTTATAAATAGGTTCATGAATAAATATTTGTCAGAGTTAGAAAGAATTGACAATGAATGCCTAAAGCATAGAAACTCAAGTCTTCAAAAAAAGCTACAAATATGAGGTAAGTAGTGCATATTATCTAAAATAAACCTCATAGTGTTACTTCGAGGCCTATTTGGTTTTTGAAAGCATTTCATCATCCACCACCGACTTGCTAGGCCTGACGTGGTTTCACTGGAGCCCCTTTAGCTCGCTCATTTCAGGTATACTTGTCAGGATGATATACATCAAGCTGATGTACATCAGGTCGATGTGCAAGTCCAACAAGAAATGTGAAATGCGCTTACCACCTCCCACAACGTGGACGCAAGCAAAGCATGGAAAGATAGAGATGGTTAGAGGCATATTTGGAACCGACCTTCCAAAAGGACACGATAAATATTAAATAAATATGTCAGCTGTTGTGGTCTAGTGGTTATGTTTCTTGCCTCTAGTCCCAAGGGTCACAGGTTCAAACCCCGCCGGAGTAAATGGATTTTTTAGGATAGAAAAATGTAAGGAACAAATCCTATGGAGGGTCCCGAGTCTGAAGATTTTTCAAGCTCATAAAAGAACCTTAAGCTTGAAAAAAAGAGGCCTCGGGGCAAAATTTACTGACCTTCATCATCCAAGTAATATCTTAGTATCTTATTACAGTCTGTAATCGCTGACAATGGGGCTAAGGAGCCTTGAAAAATATGTTCGACAAAAACAACTCTAAGAGGTAAGAATGAACAAACAAAATGTTTTAATTATTAAACAAACCTCTTAATGTTACTTCCTGTTATATTTTAAAATATCTTAGTTGGCTACTAGATATCTCATTGGGTCAGTATGCTTACCACATGCCATTCATGACATCTGTAGGGAAATAAATGTAGCTAAATTAGCTTGTTCTAGGAATTCCTAACGAAGGAGTATAAGTGTGAGCATATGGGATTATATAAGAAAGAACATTTTCTGTCTTCAATGAGATTCCTAGATAGTATTATATTATTTTTGGTCTGGACATCTTACCTCAATATTAATGTTGATTTGTTCTTGGACATGTTTCAAAACAATTCTGTTTTATCGTCAGCTTTCCCAGACTGGTTTTATTTATGTTGCACCACCTGGATGTCGATGTCAGCTCCATCCTGTGGTTGGCCAAAGAACCTCCAAACAAGGTCACCCTCCATCGGAATATCAAAATTCATAACTCTTGTTTCTGTTCTTCTGAATATAAATTTTTTCCCAAATAGTCAGCTCTTTTGTATTTTCTAACTGTTTTAATAATTTAGTGTCTGAATTTATATTATGTTTTTCAGACCAAACATAAGCAGCAACTGCAGATTTTTCAATTTCTCCATTTTTAATATTTCTTATGTGTTCTTTGGTTCTAATTTTTAGGTTTCTTGTTGTTTTCCCTATATATATCTTTTCACAACCCATGCATTCAATTTGATATATTCCTGACTTTTTATTTTTATCAGTTTTTTCATTTTTGTTGGTTTTTATTAGTTTATTTAAACTGTAGTTATTTTTTGGTGCTAATTTAATATTAAACTTCTCAAATATTAATTACCTAGATAGCATATTTGGCTAATGCACTAGTACAAAGAACTAGAGAAATTGGGTTCAAATACCCAGTTTAGACAAAAATTCTTCTCTCCAAAAAATTAATTTATGTGCATTTTACTGATATTGTTTGCCTCTTACCTGAATTCTGTGAAAAAGCTGAAGAAATTGATTTCTTCCAATCATTACCATTTTGTATTTTCAACAAGTTTGCTGGCACTAGTTCTGCTAGCATTTGACTGCAACAATTAAATAATAAATTATAAATAAGAACATTGAAAATAAATAATAGATTAATATACTGACTTAGGTTTTCACGGCCGGAGTTATTATGATGATCTTGTAGAAGATTTCCGGGCTGTTGGCTGTAGTCTTGAGGCTTGTAGTTCCCCGACGTTTTGCCAGAGACTGTGTCCGGCATCCTCAAGGGTTGTCTTGAGACAACAGAGGGAATCTCGTTAATCCATTCATGCGCGTCACTAATTAGATGACGAGTCTCAAGACAACCCTTGAGGATGCCGGACGCAGTCTCTGGCGAAACATCGGCGAACTATAAGCCTCAAGACCACGGCCAGCAGCCTGGAAATCTTCTTCAAGATCAAAATAATAGATTAATGAAATAAACATTAATAAGTTTCAATTTTATCCAGAGGCATAAAACTTAAATGTTGTTGAATTTTGTAGTAATTGTTACACATCAGTTACCAAGGCATTCATCTAATATGAAATTAATAAAATTACAGCTTCATCTTAACATGTGTTTAAATAGGAACTAGACTTCCAAAGTAGCGACATGAGCATATGTCCACTTCCTGCTTTACTAGATCCAATGAGATAGAACATTCTTCTTCTTTTATATAATTGTAGGCTTTCACGGCCGGCGTCTTGATCCATATTTGGTTCGTCTTCCGGGCTTATAGGCCGTGGTCTGGTTGTCTCTTACTCGACGTTTCGTCTACTGCTGCGGTAGACCTCATCAGGAGATACTGCGTCCTCTCTGTGAACTCCTCAACAGTCGGCTGCCGACTGGCTGGTGGTTGGAAACTGTCTCTCTTTTTATAGCTAAACCCTGGGTGGTGGGGGGGTTTTCTGCGTTTGCTGTTGTGCCGATTGCAGAAGTCATAGGCTTCGTTGTCGTGTTATGCAGTGCTGGGATCCAAATTTTGTTTATCTTCATGGTTTCTTCTTTTTTGTTGAAGGAATTTTTATGTTTATATATTTCAATGGCTTCTCTGTATAGTCTGGTGTAGTAATGTGATGTTTGTGATAATACCTGAGTATCTTCGAATCTTATAATATGTTGTTGGTTGTTCATCAAGTTTACAGGAAAAATACACACACAGACAGATACCTACATAAACAGTCTAACCACCATCCGAGACAAAAACGTGGGATAATAAAAACCCTGGTTGAACGAGCCAAAAGGATTTCGGAACCACAGTATCTGCAAGAGGAAATCAATCATCTCCATGCAGCTTTTCTAATCAATGGATACAGCAAAACAGATTTTCGTCGAGCCATAAATCCCAAGAAATATAGGTCCGAAAACGAAAACAAGGAAGAGACAAATGGTAAGGTCTACCTACCTTATATCAAAACAACAACAGAGAAAATTGGACGACTATTAAAGAAATACAACATATCAACAACCTACAAACCAACACAAAAAATCAGCAATATACTGCGCCCAGCCAAAGAACTAGAGATCCTTTAAGTCATGCCGGTATATATCGTATCCCGTGCAGTTGTGGAGAGGTGTACATCGGTACAACAAAAAGAATGATCAACACAAGATTACAAGAACACATGAGACACTGCAGACTAAAACAAAATGAAAAATCGGCCGTAGCGGAACACTTGATGAACAACCAACAACATATTATAAGATTCGAAGATACTCAGGTATTATCACAAACATCACATTACTACACCAGACTATACAGAGAAGCCATTGAAATATATAAACATAAAAATTCCTTCAACAAAAAAGAAGAAACCATGAAGAAAACAAAATTTGGATCCCAGCACTGCATAACACGACAACGAAGCCTATGACTTCTGCAATCGGCACAACAGCAAACGCAGAAAACCCCCCCACCACCCAGGGTTTAGCTATAAAAAGAGAGACAGTTTCCAACCACCAGCCAGTCTGCAGCCGACTGTTGAGGAGTTCACAGAGAGCACGCAGTATCTCCTGATGAGGTCTACCGCAGCAGTAGACGAAACGTCGAGTAAGAAGACAACCAGACCACGGCCTATAAGCCCGGAAGACGAACCAAATATTCTTCTTCTTCTTCTTCCTTCCAAGTATTAGGCCAAGGCCTGTTACGATCCTATAGAAAATTTTTCCTCCAGCGTTTCATAGGACGGCCCAGTGATCTTCGTCCTCTTGGTGTATAATTATAAACAGCTTTGGGGATCCGATTTGAACTCATTCTTTCTAGATGGCGTTTCCAATTTAGTTGGTACTGTTTAATATATTCCAAAATTGGTGTAGTCTTCAATTCTTTTAAGATATCGGTGTTCCTTTTCCGATCCCATCTGGTGTAACCCGCTGAGATAGAACATTGCAAGTCTTAAAAGCTGATCTGGAATCATCTTACCTCATAACTTGTTGTGTTCTATTTGAACATGTTTCGATATGCCATGCATACCATCATCAGCTTGTCCAGATTGTTGAATTTTATGTTGTCAGCCCTGGATGTAGACTCCCACTCCATCTTTGTTTCCGCGAATTACAAAAATTACAAAATTCATAATCCTATTTTTGTACTTCTGGATGTAGATCTCTTAAACGGTGAGTCCTTTTGTGTTTTCTAAGTGTTTTAATAATTTTGTGATCACATCAGTTTTATGCTTTTCTGACAAAATGTGAGCATCCACTGCTGATTTTTCTACTGCTCCATTTTTTACATTTCTCAACAGTTGGAAGTTGGCTGCAGCGGACTAGTAGTTATGCTCCTTGCCTCTGGTTCAAACCCGGCCGGGGTCAATTGATTTTTTAGAATGGAAAAATGCAAGGAGTAAGACCTCTGGGAGGGACTTTAAGTTATAGGTCCCGAGTCTGAAGATTTTCAGGCTCGTAAAAGATCCTTAAGCCTGAATAAAGAGGCCTCTAAGCAAAATTTACCAACCTTAACATCCTGGTAATACCTTAGTTTATGGTGAAATTAAATGTTTCTTACTGCTGACAGCAGTAGCTGCTCATGCTTGGTCTGAAAAACATTTAATTGAATCAAAAGTCAGTCTAATTAAACAAATAGACAAACAAAAGGAACTCACGGTTTGGGAAAAGATCCACATTCAGAAAAACAAAGGAAAACTTATGAACTTCGAAATTCCCACAAATTTTGACCTGATTCAGAGGTTCATCGGTCCACCAACAGAGGGAAGAAGAAGAGTTTCTTCAGATCGACATAACACCAGTCGCCAAGAAAGTTCTGAGGATGAGACAGTTATAGTCTCAAAATCGCGATCAACTTAGAAGATTTATATGAGGAGTGGTAAGAAACATTTAATTTCACCATAAAAGATAACGGTACTTGAGATCACAACAAGGGTGAAGGCCAAAACACCTTCCTCCACTATGCATAAATGTTAACAAAAGATAACCCTGCCAACGGACGTACAAAATATTTCAAAATATATAACAGCAGAGTTAAATGAGTGTACCTTTGTCTTCTGAGGCGAATGGGTTAAGAAGTACCTCCTATTGTAATTTATTAATTGCAAGTCTATTTCTTTACGTCTATGGTAAAGCTCAAATTTATTCATATACAGTATACATAACAGAGCATTCTTTAGAAAATGACAGTACTTACGGTATCATTGACAGTTCATTTTTGCTGTCTCCAAATTTGCTCCTATAAAGGAGAGCTCCTATTTTAATAGCATCACTCTTAGACACTTTATGGTATCCTGAAATATTTAATAATACAATTAAAATTTTGCCTTAACATTCGTTAAAATTTTAATGAATGTGATTGGTCACATTTTATAATTGAGGATAAATAATGTTTTCTAATCATATCCCTTTAAATACAGGGTGATTATAAAGTCCCAGTACATTTTAAAGAAATCGCTTACATATCGTATTTCTGTTACAGCCATTCGAAAGATACAAATATGTTCACCATTGAAGAGCGGATAGAGATTGTTGCTGCGCGTTTAAGAGGCCAGTTTTACGAAGAAGTTAGAAAAGGATTCCAAAGGAAACCCTCACGGGAGACGTGTAACTTGATATGTTGCAACTTTTCTTATAACCACAGTTACAGCAAGATGGTATCATTGATACAGTGGTGTTGCAACAAGATGGAGCACCACTACACTTTGCTCTGGCTATACGTGGGTATCTCAATGACAGGTTTCCCAAAAGGTGGATTGGAAGGGCATCTCCTCGTATCTTGGCACCTCGTTCGCCGACCTCGCACCCCTGGACTTTTTTGCTTGGAGGTTCATCAAGCAACAGGTGTACAGAACCAAGTTTCCTAATCTGCAAGTGCTGAAAGAACGCATATGCCAAACGAGTGAAATGATTACAGAGGATATGTTGGGGCATGTTTTCTGGACGACGGTGCATCGTTCGGAAACATGTTTTGAGATTGATCGAGGTTATGTTGAACACTACCTTGACAGTAGAAACTACCTCATAATTTTTGTTTTATTTGCGCTATGTTATCCACAAAATGTACTGGAACTTTATAATCACACTGTAGATTCTCTATCTTATACCAATTCTAAGCAAAGTTCCAGTTGTACTCTAAATATACTTGCATATGGTATTATTCTGCCTTGTATTTTACTGTCAATATTTTTTTTTTCCACAATTTAGCAAAATTTACATTTTATAAAATGGAAACAAGCAGTTATCATTTAAAAACTAAGTTTCTGTGAGAACACACAATAACTGGAATTCTGGCTGGTACTGTTAACCTTTTGTACGCCATGCCCGGCGTGTGCCGGTGAGAGTATGTGTACAGCAGTATGCCATGCCTGGCAAGCTCCGGTTTTCAATCATATTATTTTTAATATTTTTTCCCCGAAGTTTTTACTTCAATAAACTAAAATTATTTTTCGTTCTGTGCTTGTACATCCTTTCTTAGCAATACTTTGCACATCCCTTACGGAATAACGGTACAGGCTGGTTGTAAATGCGTTTTCTAAAGGAGGGTGTATATTCATGTTTGAAGGCCTTTTTTTTTCTTCTATGGAATATTGCAATTTCAGGATTTTCTCTTTATTTATTTTATTTTTAGTTGAAAAGATACCTGACCAAGGGGTAGGTCGTGCTGTGAAACACAGTGATTCATGTCTCGAAGTTGACGAAAATACAATACGCATGTTTATTGTGTCAGTTTTATCAGAAGATGAGAGTGACAGTAACAGTTCATCAAATGGTTATTCGTTTGACGAATGTGATAGTAGTCCTGTTTCTAAGAGAATATTATTACAATCTAAGGCTGTAAATAATAAATCAAGTGATGTAGACCTAAATGAACAGAGTGTGAGTGACAGGGTGGGCGTGTCGTGCCAGACGAAACACGTGGCATAAAACAGCAGTTTGACTGGAATTGAATCGAACCCAGGACCATAAAAAATGTTCAACAATATTTAATATTATAAGTGTTTAGTGATAATGCCATCAGAATTATTCAATAGGATAAATGTTTTAGTGATAGTGATAACAAATTTCAATAAAGACACCGTGCTGAATTCTAACCTGGGATCTTTACATGTGGAAGCAACACTGCCTAACCATCAAATAAATGTATAATAGTGAGTTTAGCATGGCATGTAGACAGTTAATTATACTTTATATAGGTTTATATTATATAGTATGGCGTAGTACTTTAAATTTAAAAATCCTGGCACCCACAGCCCAGCTGGCAAAAGGGAAACTTGGCGGTCAAAAGGTTAAGCAAGGTGAGATGGTCTTGTGAGGATAAAATTGTTCTACTTTATTCATAGTTCTACTTTGTTAAATTGTCACCTTTTGTTTATTAGAACCATTCACTTCAGTTTAAAAAAATCTGTCTTTAAAAAAATAAATTTTATTTTCCTCCTGTTTACATATTATATGCATTTGAGAAAGAAATAAATGTTTGATTAACTCTTTTTCAAATTATTTTTAGTCTATTAATAAATTAATGAGTCATTTTACCATCTTACCTCATATTTCATGTTTTATCAAACACGGTAACTATAGTTTTCAAATGATCTTGTCATTCATTTTCAACCGCCATTATGACTACCGGATATTCGTTGGAATCTCCCTCTATAACGTTGCCATCTGGTGTTGATTTGACGAACTTCGAAATATCGTTGCCATCTGGTATTGATTTGATGAACTTCGAGATGAGGTCACGTTCATCCGGAATGTCGAAATTCATAGATTTAAATTTGTTCTTCTGTATAAATATTTTCTCCCAAACTGTCAAATCCAAAGGTTTTTAGAGGGAGATTCCAACGAATATCCGGTAGTCATAATGGCGGTTGAAAATGAATGACAAGATCATTTGAAAACTATAGTTACCGTGTTTGATAAAACATGAAATATGAGGTAAGATGTTAAAATGACTCATTAATTTATTAATTAAGAACCTCATAATGTGTTTCCCAATTTTAACTTTGAATATTTTTAGTCTGTTCATCTTACCTCAATATTAATTAAAATAACCTCAAAATATCATTTCCTAAAATAAAATATCTTCTTCAAATATTTATCTAATTAATAATAAAAACATCAATTGAAGCCCTACTGGCTTTATAAAGTATTCCTGATAAATGTCTTCTTAACTAAGAAGTCACCATTTGCAAAGATAGAAGCAAAGGCTTCATAGCATTTGGTGCTGGGAATTACAACATATATAAGAGAAAAATTTGCTTCTAGATCGGAACTCGCCCAGTAGCTCAGAATGGTAGAGCATTGACCTAGAAAGCCAAAGGTCCCGGGTTTGAGTCTCGGTCTGGATGAAAATTTTTCTCTTCAAATATAATTTATTTAATTCTTTGTTTTTTATTTTAAATTTTCTCATTGAATGACTAATTATATTTGAAGAGAAACATTATGCCTAGATTGGGGTTTAAACCCAAGATCTCTAGTTCTATACGCCTGCGTTCTTAGTCATTGGTTTATTTAACACATAAAAAAGTAGATATTTGTATAATTTAATAAAGTTGGGAATTTTTACATTATGAGGTTTTCTTAATAGATGTATGAGGTAAGAAGAATTCATATTTAATTTTAGGAAGTTATATTTTGAGGTTATTTTAATTATATTATTTTTGGTCTGGACATCTTACCTCAATATTAATGTTGATTTGTTCTTGGACATGTTTCAAAACAATTCTCTGTTTTATCTTCAGCTTTCCCAGACTGGTTTTATTTATGTTGCATTATGTTGCACCACCTGGATGTCGATGTCAGCTCCATCCTGTGGTTGGCCAAAGAACCTCCAAACAAGGTCACCCTCCATCGGAATATCAAAATTCATAACTCTTTTCTGTTCTTCTGAATATAAATTTTTTCCCAAATAGTCAGCTCGTTTGTATTTTCTAACTGTTTTAATAATTTAGTGTCTGAATTAATATTATGTTTTTCAGACCAAACATGAGCAGCAACTGCAGATTTTTCAATTTCTCCATTTTTAATATTTCTTATGTGTTCTTTGGTTCTAATTTTTAGGTTTCTTTTTGTTTTCCCTATATATATCTTTTCACAACCCATGCATTCAATTTGATATATTCCTGACTTTTTATTTTTATCAGTTTTTTTCATTTTTGTTGGTTTTTATTAGTTTATTTAAACTGTAGTTATTTTTTGGTGCTAATTTAATATTAAACTTCTCAAATATATTTTGAAATTTATTATGTACCCAGGGGTGATATGTGAATTTCCTATATTTTTTCATAGGTGGTTCTTCTTTTTCAAGATTACTTCTGTTTATCATTTTTTGTTTTTTATACTTTCTATCCCTTTATGTACCCATTTTTTCATCAAACCCATTTTCTCTTGCTACTTTGATTATGTGTTTTTTCTCATGTTTGAAATCTTCTTCGTTTAAGGGTAAGTTTACCAATCTATGAGTTAAACTATTAAATGCTGCTAATTTATGTCCAATTGGATTGAACCCTGTTGATTTTATAAAATTTTCCGTATGATTTTCTTTTCTATGAATCCTGAATTCAATTTTTCTTTTTTCTTCTTCTTTCTGACCAATTTAAGATCCAAAAAAGGTATTTGTTTATTGTCTTCTATTTCTTTGGTGAATTTAATGTTTGTACTCTGTAAATTTAATAGTTTTAGGGAATCTTCTAAATGTGAAAAAAAAAAAAAAAAAAAAAAAAAAAAAAAAAAAAAAAAAAAAAAAATGTGAAGAAATTTTGAATAAAATAAAGAATACAAATAAAAACCCAGTTTGTAAGGAGAATTTAAAAAACACTCAAAGAAATAAATAACAAAAATGTTGTATATACAAAATCAGATAAGGGTAACCAAATTATAATTCTGGACAAAGAAGATTATCAAAATAGAATGGAAGAACTTTTGAAAGAAAAAGAGTATGAAAAAATTAAGAATGACCCCCTACCAAAAACCATAAAAAAAGTGGAAAACTGTTTTAAAAATGTTAAAATTCTATCCAAGAAAGAAAAATTTCAATTAAAAGTAAGCAACCCAAGAAACCCTAATATACATGGACTTCCAAAAATTCACAAACCGGAAACAAAATGAGGCCAATAATTAACAATATTGGATCACCAACCTACAAAATTTCGAAATGGCTGAATAAATCAATTTAAAAGAATTAATAATTTTGAAAGTCTGCAGATTGAAAATTCATTGGAATTAGTTAACAAATTAGAAAAAGTGGAAATTGAACCCACAGATAGGTTGGTTTCGTTTGATGTAGTTTCACTATTCACAAATGTACCGAAACAAAAAACTTTGGAGATATTGAACAATTGGTTAAGAAAAAAACAACATAGACAGAGAGATCAAAGAAGATTATTTGAAATTAACTGCGTTATGCATTGATCAAATGTTTTTTACATTCAATGGGAAGTTTTCTATAGACAAAAATCAGGGCTCTCAATGGGAAACCCATTATCACCCTTCCTGGCAATTTATTTATGAGCGATTTTGAATGTAAAGATCACTAAAGCACATCCCACAATGTTTAAATTTTGGAGTAGATATGTTGATGATATAATTTGTATTGTTAAAGAAAACATGTAGAAGATTCCCTAAAACTATTAAATTTACAGAGTACAAACATTAAATTCACCAAAGAAATAGAAGACAATAAACAAATACCTTTTTTGGATCTTAAATTGGTCAGAAACGAAGAAAAAAGAAAAATTGAATTCAGGATTCATAGAAAAGAAACTCATACGGAAAATTTTATAAAATCAACAGGGTTCAATCCAATTGGACATAAATTAGCAGCATTTAATAGTTTAACTCATAGATTGGTAAACTTACCCTTAAACGAAGAAGATTTCAAACATGAGAAAAAACACATAATCAAAGTAGCAAGAGAAAATGGGTTTGATGAAAAAATGGTACATAAAAGGATAGAAAAGTATAAAAAACAAAAAATGATAAACAGAAGTAATCTTGAAAAGAAGAACCACCTATGAAAAAATATAGGAAATTCACATATCACCCTGGGTACATAATAAATTTCAAAATATATTTGAGAAGTTTAATATTAAATTAGCACCAAAAAATAACTACAGTTTAAATAAACTAATAAAAACCAACAAAAATGAAAAAACTGATAAAAATAAAAAGTCAGGAATATATCAAATTGAATGCATGGGTTGTGAAAAGATATATATAGGGAAAACAAAAAGAAACCTAAAAATTAGAACCAAAGAACACATAAGAATATTAAAAATGGAGAAATTGAAAAATCTGCAGTTGCTGCTCATGTTTGGTCTGAAAAACATAATATTAATTCAGACACTAAATTATTAAAACAGTTAGAAAATACAAACGAGCTGACTATTTGGGAAAAAATTTATATTCAGAAGAACAGAAACAGAGTTATGAATTTTGATATTCCGATGGAGGGTGACCTTGTTTGGAGGTTCTTTGGCCAACCACAGGATGGAGCTGACATCGACATCCAGGTGGTGCAACATAATGCAACATAAATAAAACCAGTCTGGGAAAGCTGAAGATAAAACAGAGAATTGTTTTGAAAACATGTCCAAGAACAATCAACATTAATATTGAGGTAAGATGTCCAGACCAAAAATAATATAATTAAAATAACCTCAAAATATAACTTCCTAAAATTAAATATTAATTACAACTTCCTTAAGTTACAAGGAAGAAACAAAACCAGAAATTGTGTTTGTGTTATATAATTACGAAAAACAATATGGCGTCCTCCATACTCAACTTCAATAACATTTTTTTCGAAACACAATATGAAGTCCAAAAGTTTATAAAATTAAGAGAGAAAAAATTTAACAGATTAGCAGACATTAAATTCATCAACCAATTCCTAAAATTAGAATTGGTTCCCATGTTCATTAGAAAAACCGTTAAGCATAACAATAACAGCAAACAACAAAAACTTTTTGTAGAACAAATTACTAAAACTAGAAAAGAATAAACACTTTGAAAGGATCAGTATCCTGGATATTGAAATTTATTTGTTAACTATCAAATTGTCCTAAAATAATTAGGAAACATCATGTGGGAAAACCTAGAAAATCAATTTTCCACTTTTTTGAACATAACCATGAAAATAAAATTGAGAAACAAAAGACAAAGATAAATAATTTGTTAACTAAATCAAAGGGAAGAAGAATATCATCAAATAAAAATCAAACATCAGAATAAAACCAGAAATGAAGAAAAATCAGAATCCACCATAAATTATGTTAAAAATTTTTCAAAGGCAACCTTTAACCTAAAGAGACAAAATTGTTAGAAAACGGGCTAAAAACAGTCCAATAGATTATTCCAATAGAATAGAAGAATACATAGTTGGACAACTGAAAGTTCAATAGAAGGGTTAGTTATCAGAAGAAAAAATAATCATCAGAAAAAAAGGTGAAGAAATTTTGAATCAAATAAAGAATACAAATAAACCCAGTTTGTAAGGAGAATTTAAAAACACTCAAAGAAATAAATAACAAAAATGTTGTATATACAAAATCAGATAAGGGTAACCAAATTATAATTCTGGACAAAGAAGATTATCAAAATAGAATGGAAGAACTTTTGAAAGAAAAGAGTATGAAAAAATTAAGAATGACCCCCTACCAAAAACCATAAAAAAAGTGGAAAACTGTTTTAAAAATGTTAAAATTCTATCCAAGAAAGAAAAATTTCAATTAAAAGTAAGCAACCCAAGAAACCCTAATATACATGGACTTCCAAAAATTCACAAACCGGGAACAAAATGAGGCCAATAATTAACAATATTGGATCACCAACCTACAAAATTTCGAAATGGCTGAATAATCAATTTAAAAGAATTAATAATTTTGAAAGTCTGCAGATTGAAAATTCATTGGAATTAGTTAACAAATTAGAAAAAGTGGAAATTGAACCCACAGATAGGTTGGTTTCGTTTGATGTAGTTTCACTATTCACAAATGTACCGAAACAAAAAACTTTGGAGATATTGAACAATTGGTTAAGAAAAAACAACATAGAACAGAGAGATCAAAGAAGATTATTTGAAATTAACTGCGTTATGCATTGATCAAATGTTTTTTACATTCAATGGGAGTTTCTATAGACAAAAATCAGGGCTCTCAATGGGAAACCCATTATCACCCTTCCTGGCAAATTTATTTATGAGCGATTTTGAATGTAAAATCACTAAAGCACATCCCACAATGTTTAAATTTTGGAGTAGATATGTTGATGATATAATTTGTATTGTTAAAGAAAAACATGTAGAAGATTCCCTAAAACTATTAAATTTACAGAGTACAAACATTAAATTCACCAAAGAAATAGAAGACAATAAACAAATACCTTTTTTGGATCTTAAATTGGTCAGAAACGAAGAAAAAAGAAAAATTGAATTCAGGATTCATAGAAAAGAAACTCATACGGAAAATTTTATAAAATCAACAGGGTTCAATCCAATTGGACATAAATTAGCAGCATTTAATAGTTTAACTCATAGATTGGTAAACTTACCCTTAAACGAAGAAGATTTCAAACATGAGAAAAACACATAATCAAAAGTAGCAAGAGAAAATGGGTTTGATGAAAAAATGGTACATAAAAGGATAGAAAAGTATAAAAAACAAAAAATGATAAACAGAAGTAATCTTGAAAAAGAAGAACCACCTATGAAAAAATATAGGAAATTCACATATCACCCCTGGGTACATAATAAATTTCAAAATATATTTGAGAAGTTTAATATTAAATTAGCACCAAAAAATAACTACAGTTTAAATAAACTAATAAAAACCAACAAAAATGAAAAAACTGATAAAAATAAAAAGTCAGGAATATATCAAATTGAATGCATGGGTTGTGAAAAGATATATATAGGGAAAACAAAAAGAAACCTAAAAATTAGAACCAAAGAACACATAAGAAATATTAAAAATGGAGAAATTGAAAAATCTGCAGTTGCTGCTCATGTTTTGGTCTGAAACAACATAATATTAATTCAGACACTAAATTATTAAAACAGTTAGAAAATACAAACGAGCTGACTATTTGGGAAAAAATTTATATTCAGAAGAACAGAAACAGAGTTATGAATTTTGATATTCCGATGGAGGGTGACCTTGTTTGGAGGTTCTTTGGCCAACCACAGGATGGAGCTGACATCGACATCCAGGTGGTGCAACATAATGCAACATAAATAAAACCAGTCTGGGAAAGCTGAAGATAAAACAGAGAATTGTTTTGAAACATGTCCAAGAACAAATCAACATTAATATTGAGGTAAGATGTCCAGACCAAAAATAATATAATTAAAATAACCTCAAAATATAACTTCCTAAAATTAAATATTAATTACAACTTCTTAAGTTACAAGGAAGAAACAAAACCAGAAATTGTGTTTGTGTTATAAATTACGAAAAACAAGATGGCGTCCTCCATACTCAACTTCAATAACAATTTTTTCGAAACAAAATATGAAGTCAAAAAGTTTATAAAATTAAGAGAGAAGAAATTTAAAAGATTAGCAGACATTAAATTCATCAACCAATGCCTAAATTAGAATTGGTTCCCATGTTCATTAGAAAAACCGTTAAGCATAACAATAACAGCAAACAACAAAAAATTTTGGAGAACAAATTACTAAAACTAGAAAAGAATAAAACACTTTGAAATGATCAGTAATCTGGATATTGAAATTTATTTGTTACATATCAAATTGTCTAAAATATTAGGAAACATCATGTGGGAAAACCTAGAAAAAAATTTTTCACTTTTTTGAACATAACCATGAAAAAGAAAATTGAGAAACAAAAGACAAAGATAAATAATTTGTTAACTAAATCAAAGGGAAAGAAGAATACATCAAATAAAATCAAACATCAGAATAAAACCAGAAATGAAGAAAAATCAGAATCCACCAGAAATTATGTTAAAAATTTTTCAAAGGCAACCTTTAACCTAAAAGAGACAAAATTGTTAGAAAACGGTCTAAAAACAGCAATAGATTATTCCAATAGAATAGAAGAATACATAGTGGACATTGAAAATTCAATAGAAGGGTTAGTTACAGAAGAAAAAATAATCATCAGAAAAAAATGTGAAGAAATTTTGAATAAAATAAAGAATACAAATAAAAACCCAGTTTGTAAGGAGAATTTAAAAACACTCAAAGAAATAAATAACAAAAAATGTTGTATATACAAAATCAGATAAGGGTAACCAAATTATAATTCTGGACAAAGAAGATTATCAAAATAGAATGGAAGAACTTTTGAAAGAAAAAGAGTATGAAAAAATTAAGAATGACCCCCTACCAAAAACCATAAAAAAAGTGGAAAACTGTTTTAAAAATGTTAAAATTCTATCCAAGAAAGAAAAATTTCAATTAAAAGTAAGCAACCCAAGAAACCCTAATATACATGGACTTCCAAAAATTCACAAACCGGGAACAAAATGAGGCCAATAATTAACAATATTGGATCACCAACCTACAAAATTTCGAAATGGCTGAATAATCAATTTAAAAGAATTAATAATTTTGAAAGTCTGCAGATTGAAAATTCATTGGAATTAGTTAACAAATTAGAAAAAGTGGAAATTGAACCCACAGATAGGTTGGTTTCGTTTGATGTAGTTTCACTATTCACAAATGTACCGAAACAAAAAACTTTGGAGATATTGAACAATTGGTTAAGAAAAAACAACATAGACAGAGAGATCAAAGAAGATTATTTGAAATTAACTGCGTTATGCATTGATCAAATGTTTTTTACATTCAATGGGAGTTTCTATAGACAAAAATCAGGGCTCTCAATGGGAAACCCATTATCACCCTTCCTGGCAAATTTATTTATGAGCGATTTTGAATGTAAAATCACTAAAGCACATCCCACAATGTTTAAATTTTGGAGTAGATATGTTGATGATATAATTTGTATTGTTAAAGAAAAACATGTAGAAGATTCCCTAAAACTATTAAATTTACAGAGTACAAACATTAAATTCACCAAAGAAATAGAAGACAATAAACAAATACCTTTTTTGGATCTTAAATTGGTCAGAAACGAAGAAAAAAGAAAAATTGAATTCAGGATTCATAGAAAAGAAACTCATACGGAAAATTTTATAAAATCAACAGGGTTCAATCCAATTGGACATAAATTAGCAGCATTTAATAGTTTAACTCATAGATTGGTAAACTTACCCTTAAACGAAGAAGATTTCAAACATGAGAAAAAACACATAATCAAAGTAGCAAGAGAAAATGGGTTTGATGAAAAAATGGTACATAAAAGGATAGAAAAGTATAAAAAACAAAAAATGATAAACAGAAGTAATCTTGAAAAAGAAGAACCACCTATGAAAAAATATAGGAAATTCACATATCACCCCTGGGTACATAATAAATTTCAAAATATATTTGAGAAGTTTAATATTAAATTAGCACCAAAAAATAACTACAGTTTAAATAAACTAATAAAAACCAACAAAAAATGAAAAACTGATAAAAATAAAAAGTCAGGAATATATCAAATTGAATGCATGGGTTGTGAAAAGATATATATAGGGAAAACAAAAAGAAACCTAAAAATTAGAACCAAAGAACACATAAGAAATATTAAAAATGGAGAAATTGAAAAATCTGCAGTTGCTGCTCATGTTTGGTCTGAAAAACATAATATTAATTCAGACACTAAATTATTAAAACAGTTAGAAAATACAAACGAGCTGACTATTTGGGAAAAAATTTATATTCAGAAGAACAGAAACAGAGTTATGAATTTTGATATTCCGATGGAGGGTGACCTTGTTTGGAGGTTCTTTGGCCAACCACAGGATGGAGCTGACATCGACATCCAGGTGGTGCAACATAATGCAACATAAATAAAACCAGTCTGGGAAAGCTGAAGATAAAACAGAGAATTGTTTTGAAACATGTCCAAGAACAAATCAACATTAATATTGAGGTAAGATGTCCAGACCAAAAATAATATAATTAAGAAGAATTCATGATTCATTTGATTCTTAGTTATATAATTAATAGTATTTTTATTAATTAAATAAAAATAAAACATAGTTTTATTTGATTTTCATATTTATTATATAATTCAGTGACAGCTGTTTCGGTCCACTGTACCTTCTTCAGACATGTTAACAAATTATGAATTGTGTTCCAACTGATCTAAGCAACAATACAATACATGTGACAATGTCTATATAGGACAAACTGGTAGGCCTTTTATCTCTCGGATAAAGGAACACATGAGAGCATATAACAGAAATTTAGAAAATTCAAAATATGCTAACCACCTATGCCAATTTAATCATTGTTTCGATCCAAATTTTGAAATTTTACATATTTGTGATAAGGGTAAGAAGTTAGATCTTTTGGAGGGTGTAGAAATTAATAAATTTAAAAGTAGTAAAAAACTGTTAAATTCTCAACTTGATTTGAATGAATCCCCTTTGTTAAATAAAAAAATTTAAATAAATATTGTTGCTTAGATCAGTTGGAACACAATTCATAATTTGTTAACATGTCTGAAGAAGGTACAGTGTACCGAAACAGCTGTCACTGAATTATATAATAAATATGAAAATCAAATAAAACTACGTTTTATTTTTATTTAATTAATAAATATGGATTTTCATCAAGTAAACACCAACTCAATTGATTAAATAGTATTTTTCTCGGTTTCAAAGAAAAGTGACTTGTTGTATTCACGTAGACTTTCACGGCCGGAGTTGCTATGATGATCTTGATGAAGATTTTCGGGCTGTGGGCCGTGGTCGTGAGGTTTGTAGTTCCTCGACATTTTGCCAGAGACTGCACCTGGCATCCTCCAGAGTTATCTTGAGGATGCCAGGCGCAGTCTCTGGCGAAATGTCAGGGAACTACAGGCCTCACGACCACGGCCCACAGCCCGAAAATCTTCGTCAAGATCATCATAAAAGTGACCTGGTTTTACTTCTGTACCCTTCACATGTATTTACCTCTGAGATATTTTGGCATTTCCTGTGGGAAGTGGAATATTAGATCAGCATTTCTGTCTCTTCCAGGAACAGTGTTTAGCCACAATTTCTTCATAAAGAAGATCTGATATTGATAGTTAATAGGACCGGTACCTGCAGAAAGAAAACAATTGTGGATTTAATCAAAAACATTATGAGGTAGGTAATTTACAATTTATAAACTGAGTCAGAAAAATGTTTTTTTTTTCATCTCATCTCATAAAGTTCTGTGTTTTCATGACACCGCCATAGAGAAAAAAACCGAATAGAGGGAAAACTGCATACAGTGACATCTAAACATTTACGGTGGTTTACGATGAACTACAATGGTAGCACTGTTTCATAATAACAGAATATGTAACTAAATAAAACAAATGCAAGGCACACGGCATGTTCACTCGGGATTATGGGAATTCAGCCATTTTGCAAATTGACAGGGGTCCTCATCTAGGCGATATGTGGATGGCGACCACAAGGTGCCCAAGCTGTGCAAAACATTTCTTCCACTTACTTGTGTTTTGCACTCTTTTAACTTTACTATCTAACCTCTCTTGGTTAACTCTTGTTTTTTCGACCCCAACGCTATTAGGGCATCTGAGGGCTAGGGAGTCCTTCCTTTTTTCCATTTTGTCTTTCCTTTACTTTCTTTTCTTCTCCAGAAAAGCCTGACCAGAGGCTATAAGATGGCAGCCCCATCACTGGTCTTGCCTTCCTTTGGCCAGCAACCAATCGAAGGGACTATTATTATGCTTTCAAGTCTTATACGAGAATTTCCCATAAGGGAAAATTTTCTATAGGATCATAACAGGCCTTGGCCTAATACTTGGAAGGAAGAAGAAGAAGAAGAAATTTTTAACTGCTATCCTTTTGTTCTATGTAGATGGTACAGTAAAAATTATATATTCTCGAAAGTTAATAATCATTACTTAGATTTTATTTTCCTCTAATTTGTAAGTAAATTCAAACTTGTTTACGTTTTTAAGGTGAATCTATTTTCAAAGATAAACATACTTGAAGTGATAAAATTCTAAGATTTGTTAGGTTAGAAAGAGTGATGTTAGTGTACAGCCATTTCTAATAAACATTTTAAAAATGTGAGCGACTCTATAATGGACTTCAGATGTACGACATGGCTAAGGTTCTTTAATAAATATTGTATAAAATATGTATGTGAGAATAAGGGGGTAGGTCAATTGTACACATATAAAAGAGCTCATAAAGCATGTTTTTAAATTTTAATAAACGAAAATAAATTAACGTGTTTTATTTATTTCCATTCTTCCCTTCTGTTAAAATTTAAGAAATCTTTGGGTCTGAGAGGCTGGGTACAAATAATTCCATAATTTAAGATAAATTAAAATGTTATTTATTCCTATAAAAGTTCAATTCCATGATTATTCACCAGATGGTGTTGTAAAATTATAATTCATAATTTTACCACCAGATGGTGCTGAATTTCATACCAGAAAAAATTGAAAAATGTAGATATAATTAGTTGTTCTAGCACCACTTGTGGTATGATGCAAAACTTGTCCACTTTCTCCTCTGGGTCTTCTATGTATACCAGTTTCAGAGGTCTTCGCCTCCATCATCAGCCAAAACTCAAACTGTTTCTAAATTCCTTTTAGTTCGAATAAAAAAAAAGAGGAATTTACAGATTTGTACAACTTTAGAAATATTAAAAATGATGACATTGAAAAATCGGCAAATGCAGCTCATAGTTTGCTAAAAATTCCTTTTGAAACATTTAAAGAAGCCTTTGGAAATAATATTAAATATATTCATTCAGAAGAACAAATATAGATCCATGAATTTTTAAATTCCCATCAAACAAAATTTAATCTCCAAGTTCATAAAACTGGCACCAGATGGCAGTTCAGAAGATCATGGTTATGGCAGAATTTCAACAGTTGGAGTTTTGATTGATGGTGGAGGCAAATGCCTTTGAAACCGGTATTGTGAAAATATGGAACTTTTTGTGGTAAGATTAAAAAGCATTTATTCGGCTCAATTTATAAATACAGTGCAACCTTAATTCTGACCAGCTATAGTTTAAATTCAATGAATTGGATTACCAATGATAACAAATATATAGTGCATTAAAAAATACTTTTGCATATTCTGTCGTGTTTTCTTACTTGGTTCATAGATGGCATAAGAATGCAGGTGGTGGGTTGGATATTTTTGTAGGTCATGGAGTGATACTTACATTATAGCATTAACTCATGTCAAGAGTTTTTTTGAGTCTAGAAACATCTTACCTCAATTTAATATCGATTTGTTCTCAAACATGTTTCGATATAATCTTCTATATCATCTTCAGCTTGCTCAGAGTCTGGGCAAGATGAAGATGATATAGAAGATTACATCGAAACATGTCTTCTTCTTCTTCTTCCTTCCAAGTATTAGGCCAAGGCCTGTTATGATCCTATAGAAAATTTTCCCTCCAGCGTTTCATAGGACGGCCCAGAGATCTTTGTCCTCTTGGTATATAATTATAAACAGCTTTGGGGATCCGATTTGAACTCATTCTTTCAAGATGGTGTTTCCAATTTAATTGGTACTGTTTAAATTAATATTGGGAAGTAAACATTATGAGGTTATATCATTAATAGTGAGTGGAGAACATACTTTTATCGATTCACCTCATATCATTTCAAATTTCTTTGATACCGACAGTTTCAGACAATATCATGGCCTTCTTCAGCCATGACTGAAGAAGGACATGATATTGTCTGAAACCATCGGTATCAAAGAAATTTGAAATCATATGAGGTGAGTCGATAAAAATATGTTCTCCACTCACTATTAATTGGTACTGTTTAATATATTCCAAAATTACATCATAAGTTTGATCCTTCCGGGAAATTCTCATATAAGACTTGAAAGCATAATAATAGTCCCTTCGATTGGTTGCTGGCCAAAGGAAGGCAAGACCAGTGATGGGGCTGCCATCTTATAGCCTCTGGAGAAGAAAAGAAAATAAAGGAAAGAAGAAATGGAAGAAAGGAAAGACTCCCTAGCCCTCGGATGCCCTAATAGCATCGGGGTCGGAAAAAAACAAGAGTTAACCAAGAGAGGTTAGATAGCAAACTTTACTATTGAAACATGTTCAAAAACAAATCAGCATTAAATTGAGGTAAGATGTTTCTAGACTCAAAAAAACTTGATTAAAAGAACCTCAAAATATTACTTCCTAAAATAAACCATTAACTCATATATTTCAAAACTGAAAGACTGTACAAGTAATTTTTATTAGTAAAACTGTAAGTATAAAGAACAGTTACCAGTACGTGATGGTCGTGCCTTCTTCATCCAGTCTGTGAGCAAACGAACGTAATCAAAGAAGAAATCAGATTCAGGAACTGAAAATACTTTGTCCCAAAGCTTAACAAACATACTGAAGCCTTCACTTGATCGTAAATCAAGTCTTTCTGAAATATTCTGACAAAGATCTCTTGCACGAGTAGAAGAGTCCACCTCAAAGGCCTGTAAAAAGAACATATTAACAAAATTTTATGAAAACATAATGGCAAGATATAACATCCATCCATCCATAGTAATTCTGCCAGAAGGCAGGTCTTTCACTGCAATCATAGCATTTTCATTCTATGCTTTGCAGTTTTACTAGGGGATTATAGGTGTGGTAGCTTCCCATTGCTTTCCACATCGATGAAGGATGATGATGATAATGATGGCCGGATGATTTTCGGGGACCGTTGGGCTCTACGCTTCCTGACATTTGTCTTACAGGTGAGGAAAAACCCAAAAAAAAAACCTCATCCAGGAGCCTGTCCCGACCGGGAATCGAACCAGAACCTGCTGTATCACAAGGCAGCATGCTACCTCGAGACCACAGCGGTGGACAGATATAACATATGGTGAGAATAATACCAATGAGATTCTTTATAGAAAATTAAGCAATTCATTATCTAAAAACATTCTCCCAGATGATTTGATTTTAAGTTTACTTCTACAAAAAAAATTGTATTTTTTTATATAAAAATCTAAAATGTTTTTCTTTTTACATGCTTTATATTAGCTTGACCTGTATCTATCTATCTATCTATATAACTGAATCTTTGAACACGATTTTCACCCACGTAGAAACATAGGATAGATTTGAAACTTTGTATACTTGTAAAGGACCTGTGACAATACAATAATTTCATATTCATTTTCTAAAATCCTGGCCAGAATCATCAGAAAATCAAAAAAAGTGTCTTTGTATTTATGTAATGGAATCTTTGAACATGATTTTCACCCACTTAGAGACATTGGATCGACTTGAAACTTTGTATACTTGTAAAGAACCCATGACAATACAATAATTTCATATTTATTTTGTAAAATCCTGTCTAGAATCATCAGGAAATCAAAAAAGTGTCTTTGTATTTATGTAACGGAATCTTTGAACACGATTTTCACCCACTTAGAGACATTCGATCGACTTGAAACTTTGTATACTTGTAATGGACCCATGACACTACAATAATTTCATATTTTATTTCTAAATCCCTGGCCAGAATCATCAGAAATCAAAAAAATTAAAACTGAAATAATTCGTTATGGACTTGTTGACTTTTTAGTCAATCGTTGTAAGAGCTCAGTTGATAGAGCAGTGAACTCTAGTGGTGTATAATTTCAGTAATCCATAGGTCGCTGGTTCGAATCCGGCTGGGTAGGATTTTTTTACAAAAGTAATACTTTTAGCTCATACTACATTAGTATGGAATTTAAAGATATTTACATTCTTATCTTATTCTGTAAAATATTAAAACTAAAAAATAAAAAAATAAATAATAGTTTTAAAAAACTAAAACAGCACGCTTTATTAGAAAACCGAACTCAAAAATGAAAAAAATTTTAATTTCCAACACGCTTGGGATAAATTTAAAGTGGTCAACAAAAAAATCATCTCCAATACATATAGAATAAAACTAGAATTATCAACAAAAAGAAAATAATTTTACCATCAAAAGCGTGGGGTGCTTTTTATGATTTTTACATGTTCTTCTTAGAGACTTTACTTTTACCATTATCTGTTTATTATCAAATATATTAATTGATATAGAGCACCCCACAGTTTTGATGGTAAAATTATTTTCTTTTTGTTGATAATTCTAGTTTTATTCTAGATGTGTTGGAGATGATTTTTTTGTTGACCACTTTAAATTTATCCCAAGCGTGTTGGAAATTAAAGTTATTTTTCATTTTTGAGTTTGGTTTTCTAATAAAGCCTGCTGGTTTAGTTTTTTAAAACTAATATTTATTCTTCATTTGTACAAGTCAGCCCTAGAGGCTGTTACAATCTCACTGACAAAGTTTGTATACAATACTTTCTTGGACGGCCCAGAGATTTCTACCCTGTTGGACAATAACGAAGCATGGCTTTGGGAACTCTATCTGAACTCATTCGTCGCAAAAGATTCATTGAGTTGTTCTGGTATTCTTGTATATACTTAATGACTGGTTCTAAACGTAGTACCTTCAAGACATCATCATTGCGTTTGTAATCCCACTATGTACCCGGCTGTATGTTTCATGAATCTCATTTCACTAGAAGTTATCCTGCTCTCCCTGCTCTTTCCTCAAAGTCCATGCTTCACTGCCGTAGCAAAGTGCAAAAATATAAAATATGTATTATAAACTGCAATAAATTATGGCAAATTTTAGAAGAAGAAGAAATAATCAAAACGTTAATTAGCTTTTATATAATTCAAAAATGAAAATTAGAACTTTAAAGAACAAAGTCTCAGAGGAGATATTAGTGAATAAAGGGGTCAGAGAAGGCTGTGGCCTTTCACCAGTATTATTTAATTTGAACATTAATAGAATAATAAAGACTTATAAAATTATAGTCCACCGCTGTGGTCTCGAGGTAGCGTGCTGGCTTGTCATGCAGCAGAAACCGGGTTTGATTCCTGGTCGGGACAGGCTCCTGGGTGAGGTTTTTTCGGGGTTTTTCCTCACCTTTAAGACAAATGTCAGGATGCTTAGGGCCCAACAGTCCCCAAAAATCATCCAGCCATCATCATCATCCTTCACCGGAGTGGAAAGCAACGGGAAGTTACCACATCTATAATGCCTGCCCTTGGGTAGAATTATTATGGATGGAATGATAAAATTATGTTTTGACAAGGAATACAGATTTTAAAAAAATTAAACACACTCTTAAATTAATGAGTCATTTTTTTTACATCTTACCTCATATTTTATGTTTCTTTAAACACAGGAACTAGTTTTCAAGAGAAGACATCTCTCTCATTTTCAACCGACATTATGACTACCAGATTTTCGTTGGAATCTCCATAAATAATATGGTTATAGATGGAGATTCCAACAAAAATCCGGTAGTCATAATGTCGGTTGAAAATGAGAGAGATCCTTCTCTTGAAAACTAGTTCTCGCGTTTAAAGAAACATAAAATATGAGGTAAGATGTAGAAAAAAAGACTCATTAATTTATGAATTAAGAACCTCATAATGTTATTTCCCATATTTAACTATGAACAAACACTTTTGTATGCAAATGATTTAGTACTGTTTGCAACCAAAGAGGATGAATTACAAATGGGAGCACATCTCTCTATTCTAATACAATTTCCATGCACCAGAAAGCAATGAATATTCGTTCCAGTAATGCTATTTACTGGTTTCCTAAACAAGAAGGCTTTGAATGGTAATTAACACTATATTTATGACCAATAAATTCAAGTTTGATAATTAATATTAAATTTATTACTTCTCACCGAATGAGAAATTAAATCTGAAGAGAAAAATTTAAATCATATTTGAAGAGAAAAATTATACGCTCAGACCGGGACTTGAATCCGGGACCCTTGGTTCTCTAGACCAAGTGTTCTACCACATGAGCTACCTGAGCAAGTACCGATCTAAACGCATATTTTTCCCTATATACGTTGTAATTCCCGCCCACCAAATGCTATGAAGCCCTTGCTTCTATCTTTGCAAATGGCGGCTCCTTTATTAAGAAGACATATTTGGGAATTATACATTACATTATAAATTCCAGTATGACTTTTTTCGATGTTTTTTATTATTAATTTCATACATCTCAATGATGGATAAATCATATTTGCTCGGTAGCTCAGGTGGTAGAGCACTTGTCTAGAGAACCAAGGGTCCTCGGTTCAAGTTCCAATCTGAACGTATAATTTTTCTCTTCAAATATGATTTATTAATCATAGAGATGTATGAAATTAATAATAAAAACATAGAAAAATTTAAGCCTAAATTGGGATTTGAACCCAATTTCTCTAGTTTTGTACACCACTCTCTTACAATCTAAGCTATTAGGCTTCTGATTTATATGTAGGTTTCTCTCTATACGAATACAATTCCACACACCGGGAAGCAATGAACATTCATTCCACCAACGCAATCTAGCAAGGTTATCTAGAAGTGATAAATTCAATATTAAACAATGAATTAATATGAAACTTGAATAGAAAACCTGTTCTTAGCTAATGATATGCTAGAAGTCACATGAAGGTCACATATCTACTTACCACTAACTACTTACAAAGATACTGGAAGATAAAAGGAAGTGTTTATAACTTTGAAAACTGGATGACAGTCTTTAGCTATACAGTAAATAGCTACACAGTAAAAGCTCCTTATTCACGGGGGATATGTTACGCAAATATGTCACATATACAAAAACTGCGAATATGGAATGGTAATTTGTATGGGTGTATTAGGGGGATATGTTCCAAGGTTACAGAATAAAATAAAAATTATCATAAGTAATGCCACAAGTGATTTCCAAATTATCGATAAATTCACGACTCACGAAGTGAGGAGTGAATTTATCTAGAGAATTTGGAAATCAAGAGTGGCATTTGTTAGGACTATTTAACGAATAAAATTAAGCTGTTTACTCACAAATCATTATTTAACTGTAGTTATTTTAAAATATTTATATATCTAATGTAAACGGCGATGTTTGAAAACAAATGAGAAACGATAGGTACGCTTCATCTGCTTCATTTGTTTATCATAAGTAATGCCACGAGTGATTTCCAATTTATCTAGAGAATTTGGAAATCAAGAGTGGCATTTGTTAGGACTATTTAACGAATAAAATTAAGCTGTTTACTCACAAATCATTATTTAACTATAGTTATTTTAAAATATTTATATATTTAATGTAAACGGCGATGTTTGAAAACAAATGAGAAACGATAGGTACGCTTCATCTGCTTCATTTGTTTATCATAAGTAATGCCACGAGTGATTTCCAATTTATCTAGAGAATTTGGAAATCAAGAGTGGCATTTGTTAGGACTATTTAACGAATAAAATTAAGCTGTTTACTCACAAATCATTATTTAACTATAGTTATTTTAAAATATTTATATATTTAATGTAAACGGCGATGTTTGAAAACAAATGAGAAACGACAGGTACGCTTCTACTGCTTCTTTTGTTTATCATTGCAACCAGATCATACTATTTATTGCCAAAGGAACGCAATATTGTAAGGAGGAGCTTTCTTTAATATGGTAATTATAACACTGATAAATATTTGGTGAAACACGACTCTGATTGGTTGTAAAACAGAAATCATTGAAACGTGATTGGTCATTGACTCCCATTTGGGGCATGAGTTAAATAGTCACTGCAACTAGATCATACTATTTCAGAATATTCAAAAGGAGGAGCTTTCTTTAATATGGTAATTATAACACTGATAAATATTTCGTGAAACACGACTCTGATTGGTTGTAAAACAGAAATCATTGAAACGTGATTGGTCATTGACTCCCATTTGGGGCATGAGTTAAATAGTCACTGCAACTAGATCATACTATTTCAGAATATTCAAAAGGAGGAGCTTTCTTTAATATGGTAATTATAACACTGATAAATATTTGGTGAAAACACGACTCTGATTGGTTGTAAAACAGAAATCATTGAAACGTGATTGGTCATTGACTCCCATTTGGGGCATGAGTTAAATAGTCACTGCAACTAGATCATACTATTTCAGAATATTCAAAAGGAGGAGCTTTCTTTAATATGGTAA
Organism: Diploptera punctata; assembly: GCA_030220185.1. NCBI lineage: Eukaryota > Metazoa > Arthropoda > Insecta > Blattodea > Blaberidae > Diploptera > Diploptera punctata. Next base: position 243,940 of record JASPKZ010007338.1, on the reverse strand, counting down.
TTATAACACTGATAAATATTTGGTGAAACACGACTCTGATTGGTTGTAAAACAGAAATCATTGAAACGTGATTGGTCATTGACTCCCATTTGGGGCATGAGTTAAATAGTCACTGCAACTAGATCATACTATTTCAGAATATTCAAAAGGAGGAGCTTTCTTTAATATGGTAATTATAACACTGATAAATATTTCGTGAAACACGACTCTGATTGGTTGTAAAACAGAAATCATTGAAACGTGATTGGTCATTGACTCCCATTTGGGGCATGAGTTAAATAGTCACTGCAACTAGATCATACTATTTCAGAATATTCAAAAGGAGGAGCTTTCTTTAATATGGTAATTATAACACTGATAAATATTTCGTGAAACACGACTCTGATTGGTTGTAAAAAAGAAATCATTGAAACGTGATTGGTCATTGACTCCCATTTGGGGCATGAGTTAAATAGTCACTGCAACTAGATCATACTATTTCAGAATATTCAAAAGGAGGAGCTTTCTTTAATATGGTAATTATAACACTGATAAATATTTCGTGAAACACGACTCTGATTGGTTGTAAAACAGAAATCATTGAAACGTGATTGGTCATTGACTCCCATTTGGGGCATGAGTTAAATAGTCACTGCAACTAGATCATACTATTTCAGAATATTCAAAAGGAGGAGCTTTCTTTAATATGGTAATTATAACACTGATAAATATTTGGTGAAACACGACTCTGATTGGTTGTAAAACAGAAATCATTGAAACGTGATTGGTCATTGACTCCCATTTGGGGCATGAGTTAAATAGTCATAAGAAATGTTACGCGTGATTTCCAAATTATTGATAAATTCACGACTCACGAAGTGACTCGAACCAGCACAAGTCCCGTAGCTCTGCGCCAAGGCTTCCTGTCTTAACCACTGCCTACGGTGCGGGACCGTCTCTTATATCACATTATATTATTTTTGGTCTGGACATCTTACCTCAATATTAATGTTGATTTGTTCTTGGATAACAATAACAGCAAACAACAAAAAATTTTGGAGAACAAATTACTAAAACTAGAAAAGAATAAGCACTTTGAAATGATCAGTAATCTGGATATTGAAATTTATTTGTTACATATCAAATTGTCTAAAATATTAGGAAACATCATGTGGGAAAACCTAGAAAATAAATTTTTCACTTTTTTGAACATAACCATGAAAAAGAAAATTGAGAAACAAAAGAAAAAGATAAATAATTTGTTAACTAAATCAAAGGGAAAGAAGAATACATCAAATAAAATCAAATATCAGAATAAAAACAGAAAAAACAGAAATGAAGAAAAATCAGAATCCACCAGAAATTATGTTAAAAATTTTTCAAAGGCAACCTTTAACCTAAAAGAGACAAAATTGTTAGAAAACGGTCTAAAAACAGCAATAGATTATTCCAATAGAATAGAAGAATACATAGTGGACATTGAAAATTCAATAGAAGGGTTAGTTACAGAAGAAAAAATAATCATCAGGAAAAAATGTGAAGAAATTTTGAATAAAATAAAGAATACAAATAAAATCCCAGTTTGTAAGGAGAATTTAAAAACACTCAAAGAAATAAATAACAAAAATGTTGTATATACAAAATCAGATAAGGGTAACCAAATTATAATTCTGGACAAAGAAGATTATCAAAATAGAATGGAAGAATATTTAATTTTAGGAAGTTATATTTTGAGGTTATTTTAATTATATTATTTTTGGTCTGGACATCTTACCTCAATATTAATGTTGATTTGTTCTTGGACATGTTTCAAAACAATTCTCTGTTTTATCTTCAGCTTTCCCAGACTGGGAAAGCTGAAGATAAAACAGAGAATTGTTTTGAAACATGTCCAAGAACAAATCAACATTAATATTGAGGTAAGATGTCCAGACCAAAAATAATATAATTAGAATGGAAGAACTTTTGAAAGAAAAAGAGTATGAAAAAATTAAGAATGACCCCCTACCAAAAACCATAAAAAAAGTGGAAAACTGTTTTAAAAATGTTAAAATTCTATCCAAGAAAGAAAAATTTCAATTAAAAGTAAGCAACCCAAGAAACCCTAATATACATGGACTTCCAAAAATTCACAAACCGGGAAACAAAATGAGGCCAATAATTAACAATATTGGATCACCAACCTACAAAATTTCGAAAGTGGCTGAATAATCAATTTAAAAGAATTAATAATTTTGAAAGTCTGCAGATTGAAAATTCATTGGAATTAGTTAAGAAATTAGAAAAAGTGGAAATTGAACCCACAGATAGGTTGGTTTCGTTTGATGTAGTTTCACTATTCACAAATGTACCGAAACAAAAAACTTTGGAGATATTGAACAATTGGTTAAGAAAAAACAACATAGACAGAGAGATCAAAGAAGATTATTTGAAATTAACTGCGTTATGCATTGATCAAATGTTTTTTACATTCAATGGGAGTTTCTATAGACAAAAATCAGGGCTCTCAATGGGAAACCCATTATCACCTTTCCTGGCAAATTTATTTATGAGCGATTTTGAATGTAAAATCACTAAAGCACATCCCACAATGTTTAAATTTTGGAGTAGATATGTTGATGATATAATTTGTATTGTTAAAGAAAAACATGTAGAAGATTCCCTAAAACTATTAAATTTACAGAGTACAAACATTAAATTCACCAAAGAAATAGAAGACAATAAACAAATACCTTTTTTGGATCTTAAATTGGTCAGAAACGAAGAAAAAAGAAAAATTGAATTCAGGATTCATAGGAAAGAAACTCATACGGAAAATTTTATAAAATCAACAGGGTTCAATCCAATTGGACATAAATTAGCAGCATTTAATAGTTTAAACTCATAGATTGGTAAACTTACCCTTAAACGAAGAAGATTTCAAACATGAGAAAAAACACATAATCAAAGTAGCAAGAGAAAATGGGTTTGATGAAAAAATGGTACATAAAAGGATAGAAAAGTATAAAAAACAAAAAATGATAAAACAGAAGTAATCTTGAAAAAGAAGAACCACCTATGAAAAAATATAGGAAATTCACATATCACCCCTGGGTACATAATAAATTTCAAAATATATTTGAGAAGTTTAATATTAAATTAGCACCAAAAAATAACTACAGTTTAAATAAACTAATAAAAACCAACAAAAATGAAAAAACTGATAAAAATAAAAAGTCAGGAATATATCAAATTGAATGCATGGGTTGTGAAAAGATATATATAGGGAAAACAAAAAAAAGAAACCTAAAAATTAGAACCAAAGAACACATAAGAAATATTAAAAATGGAGAAATTGAAAAATCTGCAGTTGCTGCTCATGTTTGGTCTGAAAAAACATAATATAAATTCAGACACTAAATTATTAAAACAGTTAGAAAATACAAACGAGCTGACTATTTGGGAAAAAATTTATATTCAGAAGAACAGAAACAGAGTTATGAATTTTGATATTCCGATGGAGGGTGACCTTGTTTGGAGGTTCTTTGGCCAACCACAGGATGGAGCTGACATCGACATCCAGGTGGTGCAACATAATGCAACATAAATAAAACCAGTCTGGGAAAGCTGAAGATAAAACAGAGAATTGTTTTGAAACATGTCCAAGAACAAATCAACATTAATATTGAGGTAAGATGTCCAGACCAAAAATAATATAATTAAAATAACCTCAAAATATAACTTCCTAAAATTAAATATTATATCACATTATTTAAATAAAATTATGAAATTAATTGGAATAATGTTACCTCATCTGAATCATCTGGAAAGTAGACTCTATGGAATATCTGAGTAGATTTGTGCTGAATTGCTTCCACTTCCACTTGATGAGGTGGGTACTTTCTCTGTCCAGTTCTCAGAATTCGCTGAATGCGATGCAAGGAGTCTTGTGCAACAGGATGAAGACGAGATTGTAGGAATTGTTTCAGTTCCTAAGCAAAAATAAAAGTTTTATTAATGTACAAATAAACTATACTAAAATAAATTATGTAAACTCTGTTATAAGAAAGAAAAATCACTGCTTCATTTTAGCCCTAAAAACATAATTCTTGGGAAGACTTCCGTAGTCTGTGATACTGCTCATTCTGTCATTTGTTAATGTTGCCCAGGGGATGCCTAATAATAATTAAAACATTTTGTCTGTTCATTCTTACCTCTTAGAGTTGTTTTTGTCGAACATACGTTTCAGAGCTTCTTAGCCCCATCGTCAGCGATTACAGATTCAAATTATTAAACAAACCTCTTTATTATATTATTTTTAGTCTGATCATCTTACCTCAATATTAATGTTGATTTGTTCTTGAACATGTTTCAAAATATTCTGTTTTATCGTCAGCTTGTCCAGACTCTGGTTTTGTTTCTTCCTTGTAACTTAAGAAGTTGTAATTAATATTTAATTTTTTTTTTTTTTGTTTCTTCCTTGTAACTTAAGAAGTTGTAATTAATATTTAATTTTAAAATTATTAAATATTAAAATAATTAAATATTAATTACAACTTCTTAAGTTACAAGGAAGAAACAAAACCAGAGTCTGGACCAGAAATGTCTGGATAAGCTGACGATAAAACAGAATTGTTTTGAAACATGTTCAAGGACAAATCAACATTAATATTGAGGTAAGATGATCAGACTAAAAAAAATAATAATAATTAATAATAACAATAATGATGACGACGATGATGATGATAATAATAATAATAATAATAATAATAATAATAATAACAATAATGTTTTGTTTATTCTGGCAGAGTTAAGGCCATAAGGCCTTCTCTTCCACTCAACCAGCACAAATACAAATAAATATTTGACAAATATAGATATACACTATACTAATTATAAACAGTTAAAGATACATCAAATGTAGCAATGTAAATGTCATGTACAAACAATATTTTATATGATAATAACAATAATAATACTTACGATAATAATAATAATAATAATGATAATAATATAATAATAATAATTATAATAATAGTATAAATATGATAAATTATACGAGAAACACCAATTAATATATGTACACTGGGTAATGATGAAGTCGAGGTTAGAGCAAATATAAATTTAGATTTCTTTTGAATGAAAGTAAATGCGCACAAATGTGCAAATTGTTAGTAAATTTAGTCTAAGCAAAACTTGTTAAACGATAATTGTCTTTCCGCACACTTTTCGACGTGATATCGTTCACATGGATTGTTACACAGTTCGCATATGCATTCTTGGTTTGGCTCGTGGAATCGCTTTATGCTGCAAACCTTGTGATGAAAGCCATGGATTGCATACCGTGTTAGGATGTGCCTCATCTCGTAGTTTGGTCGTGTCCACTCTCTCGTACACATAGCCTCTGTTATGTAGAATTCGCTGCAGATGTTATTCCTCTTCTCCTGTAGTCCTTGCATTGTTGTCTCATATGCGCAGGTGTTCGGTAGGAATAGCTGCCGTCTAATGTCTTCAATGAAGAAGGTTTCTTTCATTAAGACGTACGTCATTCTTGAAGGTGCTGTTTTTCCAACTCCCAGAACTCTTTTCATGAAGCGTGCTTTTACTGTTTCTATTTGTGTCAAGTCTCTGTTTGTGAGTTTGTCCCATATTATGTTAATTCCATATGTTGTTATGGGAGTTATGACTGTCTTGAAGAGCGTCATAGCTGTTTCTGTTGATAACTGGTGGAGATTTTTTATGCAGTATATCGCTCTTATTGCAGCTGAAACCTTCTGTTGCACATGTATTCTGTAGGATTTAATGGTTGTTTGTAGGGTGATGCCTAGGTAGGTGAATTGCGATACAACGTCTAGTGGCTCACCAAGGAGCATTAGCCTGTCATTTTCAGTAGGTTTTCCTCCTTTTCTGAAGGTCATCTGTTTAGTTTTCTCATGGTTTATTTGCAGGCAGTTTTCATTTGCCCATTTTTCAAGTCTATTTAATGTGCATTGTAGTTCATCTTTGTTTGATGATCCCAATACCATGTCATCAGCGTACATTATGATCGATGTCGCACTATCTTTGGTGACATCCACAATATCAGCTGTCATGATGTTGAAGAGCAGTGGGCTGATGGGGTTCCCTTGCAGTACCCCATTTGTTTGCTTTATTTTCTTTGATAGTGCGACCTCGTCGTACAGTTGAACATAGTTGTGATCCAGGATGCTTGTCACAATCGTTGTTAATGGGCTCGAGTCCTCTAATATCCGCCTGAGTTTTTGAAGGAGTACTTCTCTGTTGATGAGGTCGAACGCTTTCTTGTAATCAATGAACACTGCGAAATACTTCTTTCCATTATGTCTTAATGTGTCTTCAATCGAGTCTATGAGGTAGTTCACCGCTTGTAATGTGCCTCTGCCCTTTCTGAAGCCAAATTGGCATTCCGGAATGTGTCTATCCGCTATGTTCGTGATTCTGGTTGTTAAGTTTAGATTTCTTTTAAAAGTTGCCAATGTCCGGCAATTAAAATAACCTCAAAATATCACTTCCTAAAATTAAATATTAAACCTCTTAATGTTACTTCCTATTGTATTTAAAAAATAATGCCTAATAACACTACACCATCAGCATAAATTAATAGTTAATTAGTACCATTGAGCTGTAGGTCTTCCCCATCCTCTAAAGATTTGTTGGCATGCTATGGGGTCCTTATTAGACATTTATTCTGCCAAAAAAAATTTCAATACATGTTTTGATATCATTGATAGTTTCTTTGTGAGTAAATCAATTTCTAAGGCTTTGATAGTTCCATAGCAACAATAAAATTTAACGTGAATTAAAAAAGAAAGTAATATGTGTAGTAGAAAAAAAATTAAAGTGAAATTTGTGAGCTAAGCAGATTGACCATTCTCAGACTTACTTGCCATCTTGGGCAGAAACTTGCCATCAAATGATAATTACTACTTACCTACCTAGTAGTATAAATAACTTTTATTATTAAGTTAATGTAGGTAGGAAATAACACTATGAGGTTTGACGATTTTATTATTCATTTAACACTTTAAATAAATTTATCCTACCATGAGGTTTATTTTAATTTTGTTGAGTTGTTTCTTGACTCACCTCATACTTGTTAACTCCCTCGCAGATCTAGATTTCGTCACTGTATTTGTGACATTCTCAATGCTGTTCACGTTCACAACTGATGTCCAATGGTCTCCTCTCCTGCAGACTGATCACGCCTTCTGATGGCTGACCGACGAACTTCCAAATCAATCCCCTCTCCTTATCACCGGGTATTTCAAAATTCATAGTTGTGTTTTTATTCTTGCATATGTAAGTTTTTTCCCAAATTGTGAGTTCCTTCGGTTTTTCCAATAGTTTAAGTAATTTTGTTTTGGTTTCTATTCTATGTTTTTCTGACCAGGCATGTGCAGCTATTGCAGATTTTTCTGTTTCTCCATTTTTAACATTTCTGAGGTATTGCAAGATTAAATGAACACCTCAGAAATGTTAAAAATGGAGAAACAGAAAAATCTGCAATAGCTGCACATGCCTGGTCAGAAAAACATAGAATAGAAACCAAAACAAAATTACTTGAACAATTGAAAAACCGAAGGAACTCACAATTTGGGAAAAAATTTACATATGCAAGAATAAAAACACAACTATGAATTTTGAAATACCCGGTGATAAGGAGAGGGGATTGATTTGGAAGTTCGCCGGTCAGCCATCAGATGGTGCGGAGGTCAGTCTGCAGGAGAGGAGGTCGTTGGACGTTAGTTGTGAACGTAATACAGCATTGAGAATGTCACAAATGAAGTGATGAAACTCGAGTTTGCTTGGGAGTTAAGAAGTATTATGAGGTGAGTCAAGAAACAACTCAACAAAACTTTTATTATATTTGAAGAGAAAAATATACACCTAGATGGGGACTTTTTGCTTTAAATGCTAATGCACTACCGTCTGAGCTATCCTAGGCTCCAATCTAAATGCAAATTTTTCTCTTATACATTTCAATTCCTGAGAGCGCCAAAGGCTACAAGCCACTGCTCAACACATGCAAATGAAGTGAAGTGAAGTGAAGTGATCCCACTACAGGCCTTAGAGGCCTTTGGGGTAGTAGGAGGTTAAGGCTCCCACTTTTTCTAGACAATCAGCACTTGATGTCAGCTGGGTTGTCAGTCCTGCGTGACGGCCACATTTACCCCCAGAACAAGCGTCTGGTACTCATTTCCATTAGAGGCTGAGTCGACCCAAGAGCCATAGTGCCGCCAGAAGGTTTGGGTCAGTTTAAAAATCTTGACCCCCATCGGGACTCGAACCCTCGACCTTCCGCCTTGTAGCGTAGTGACATGCAAATGGTATTCCTTATTTAAGAATACTTTTAATGGAAATTTTAAAATTACTTTATAAAGCTAGTAGAGCTTCTTTCAATGTTTTTATTACAAATTTAACATTTCTCACTGAAGGACAAATTATATTTGAAGAGGAAAATATGCTATTATATTTACTTACTTATTTTAGGAATTCTTACTATGAGGTATTCATTAAGGTAGAATTTTTTTTATATCACTCACCTCATATTGTTCTTCTTATTTGACTATAAACTAGTTTCGGAACATAGTTTCTGTTCCATCCTCAGTATTGTCACGACCATTGTTCTGTCGTCTTGAAGAGCTGTCCTTCGCTCCTTCCATTGGCTGACTGAAAAACCTCAAAACAAGGTCATTCTCACTGGGAATTTCAAAGTTCATCAATTTCTTCTTTTCGCTCTTTTGAATGTAGATCTTTTCCCAAACAGTAAGTTCTTTTGAACTACATTCAAATGAGCGAAAAGAAGAAATTGATGAACTTTGAAATTCCTGGTGAGAATGACCTGGTTTAGAGCTTTTTCAATCAGCCAATGGAAGGAGCGAAGGACAGCTCTTCAAGACGACAGAACAATGGTCGTGACAATACTGAGGATGGAACAGAAACTATGTTCCGAAACTAGTTTATAGTCAAATAAGAAGAACAATATGAGGTGAGTGATAAAAAAAATTCTACTTTATACTATTATATACTAAAATATACTATTTTATTACTTACTTTCATAAGAGTCTGACTGCAAGGGAACAAGCCTGTCGCTAACCACATAAGTTCCCAACCTCTTTCTTCGCTCACATGATTCCTGTTGTCTGTCAGTTGTTTCATAATTTGACAGTAAACTTCATCTCGTAACACATCCTATAATCAATTAAACATAAAATACCTAAATATATTATTTTTAGTCTGAACATCTTACCTCAATATTAATGTTGATTTGTTCTTGAACATGTTTCAAAACAATTCTGTTTTATCGCCAGCTTTTCCAGACTGGTTTTATTTATGTTGCATTATATTGCACAACCTGGATGTCGATGTCAACATTAATATTGAGGTAAGATGTTCAGACTAAAAATAAAATAATTAAAATAACCTCAAAATATAACTTCCTAAAATTAAATATTAAATACCTAAATTACTACAAATTGTTTAATTTACAATATTCTCAATCATGAGACAAATTTTGATATATCATCAAAATATAAAATTATTGTAAGCAATGGTAAATAAAAAAAAATATTCGTAATTAATGAGTCATTTTTTACATCTTACCTCATATTTTATGTTTCTTTAAACACGGGACCTAATTTTGAAGAGAAAGATCTCTCTCATTTTCAACCGACATTATGACTACCGGATTTTCATTGGATTCTCCATCAATAATGTTGCCATCTGGTGTTGATTTGATGAACTTTGAGATGAGGTCATGTTCATCAGGAATCTCGAAATTCATGGATCTAAATTAGTTCTTCTGAATATATATCTTCTCCCAAATTGTCAATTCTAAAGGTTTTTCCAAATGTTTTAAAAGTAGGGCTTCTTTTTCAATTTTATGATTCTCCAATAAACTATGTGCTGCAATAGCTGATTTTTCAATTTCACCATTTTTAATATTTCTAAAATGTTCCTTAGTGTGAGTCTCCAAATTCATTTTTATTTTTCCTATGTATACTTTATTGCAGTCCTTACAATTAATTTGATAAATTCCAGATTTTTTGCTATCTGGAGTGTTTAATTTCTTATTAGTTATTAATAGATTACCAAGGCTAAATTTCAAAGTTAAAATTGGGAAATTAATTAAGGCTAAATTTATTTATCGGTGCCAATGTAATATTAAATTTCTTGAAAATTGTTTGCAATTTGTTATGTATTTCAGGATGATAAGTAATTTTCTTAAATTATTTTCCATTCTTTGAATCAGATTGCAGGGTAGTGTATTCTTTTAATCTTTTTTGTTGTCTGAATTTCTTTAAATTCTTTTCCAAAACCATTTAAATTGGCTATGTTCAAAATGTGATTATATTCTTTCTTAAAATCTTCATCATTTAATAGAACATTTAGGGTTGCATGTTTGGACGCATTAGACAGTAAAATGCCTTCTCTGCTGAGCAAGTTGTATGCTAATACGATTTTGCTTACTCAGAAATCTGTTCATGCGATAATAATTGGTTAAATTTGTAAGCTACCTGCGGAGGGTACCTTACATGAGCAACTCAAATTAAAATCCCGAAGGGAACCGAACGGGAACCGATGGTAATCGATGTACTTTGCTGCTTTATCCAACATTTATCCAAGATGTCGGACCTTGAAGACTTCGATCATGTTTTCGGTATACACGGAGAAGAGGAATTTGATAGAGTCTACCAAAGAATTCAACTGGAAGAACAGGAGAATCGGCGTAATATTGCGTGTCGCAGACGTGTTTGTATACGGTATTATTTGCGGGATGCAAGCATAAATGCTTCCTCTATAGCAGACGAAAATAACGGAAGTGGTTTTATCGCTGAGAATTCTGGGTAATTCGTTGCCAATATTACGAAAACGTCGACGCTCGTGCATGACCGATAAGTCGGCCGTTAATTCGTTCTCAGCAATTGCTCACGGTGAATCAGCTCACTAGTGATTGGAAGTAATTTGAGTAGAGAGTAATGTTCTAACATACGACCCTTAATAATATATATGAAATTTATATATTAAATTTGGGAATTTTTAACATTATGAGGTTCAATTAATAATAATTAAATGAATCGTGATGTTTTCTTACCTCATACATCTATGTTTCTTTCAACACAGCACTGCCGTATCGGCGTGAAAACAGCTGACGATGACGACAAAGTGTTGCCGATACGGCAGTGCTGTGTTAAAAGAAACATAGATGTATGAGGTAAGAAAACATCACGATTCATTTAATTATTATATATGAAATTGTTTAAAATTGCATGTTTATGTGTAAAACGACTCATTAATTTACGAATTAAGAACCTCATAATGTTATTTCCCATATTTAACTATGAAAAAAATTATGCCTGAACCAGGAATTGAAGCCCGAATCTTCAGCTTTATGTGCTAATGATCTGACCACTGTGCTAATTCAGGCTTCTCTCCCATCCAAGCACAAATACTCTCTTGACCTCACATCCAATGCAATGAATCATCATTCACAAATACACATTTAATTTTATTTTAGAAAGAAAAATTAACGTTCGGACAGAATTCGAACCCTGGATCTCTGATGCGCAGAGTCAGAGATCTACGGTTTGAATCCCGATCCGAGTATTAATTTTTCTTTCTAAAACAAAATTATGTACAATTCTGGAAAATGTTAATTTAAAATATAACATCAAAACACATTTAATTGATTCTACATTAAGAAGACATATGGGATTCCACACAGCTTCAGCTACATTTATACCAGTTGGGAAAAGTTTCCTGAATGAGTTTTTTTATGGGGTTTTTCTCACCTGTAAAATTAATGTTGGAAAACTTGTACGTGTCCAAGCCACCAGGCTTTAAATCTGAGCCAGCACGGAAAACTATTTCTTAAATTATTAAAATACATTTCTGCTTTTTACTGCCAGTACTTACATTTTTCAATGCCCCACTGAATATCTTGTCTGTGTATTCTGTTCCCGCTCGAGGTCGTCGTGTGGGAAGATCTCCCATATACTTAAGGATAGCATTGAATGCTGAACAAGCTTCTGCTGCAATAACTTCATTTTCCAGAAGTTTTCTTAATAACGGTTGCTTGATAGGTTCCCTAGAGTGTCTCCACAATTCATTTGGTGTAATACGTCTTGCTGACATTAACATATGTCCTTGTGGAACTGCAGTACTCTGATTAGCCCTAAGAATGCAAACAATTTACTTTACTGTACAAAAAATATAACAAACCCAGTTAACAAGTCATTAACATTTTAAAATCATTAGGAAGTAACATTATGAGGTTTAATTTAATAATTGAGTTTGTATTTTTTAAACATTCTTACCTCATATGATAGTTTTGTTGGACATATGTTTCAAGGCTGTTGCCCTGTCATCAGCGTTTTACAAACTGATTTTTTTCTTTTCTTCATGTTGTCGGCCCTGGATCTGTGTTCCAAAGAACTTGGTAATGAGGCTCCTTTCTCCGGGAATTTTATAGTTCATAATTTTGAAGCCATGACGGAAGAGGGACAAGATATTGTCTGAAACCGCCGGTATCAAAGAAATTTGAAATGATATGAGGTGAGTCGTTAAAAATATGTTCTCCACTCACTATTAATGATATAACCTCATAATGTTTACTTCGCAATATTAATTTAAATAGAGACAGTATTTAATCAAAAAAGTATAATAAAATAAAATAAAAGCAACTTTGCAGAGGTGCCGAACTGTCATTGCACGCGCGCATGCATGCACATGCACACACACACACATACACAAAAAATTCTTATTAAAAATAAAATTAACATAATTGATATACTGTAACATTAAAAATTAGATTACGAAAACAACAATATTACATATTACAAGTTACCTGAAATGATCTTTGGCGTAATTAATCAGTGTGTACACCTTACGACGTGGAACTGTCAAGTTGAGATCATGTTTGCTGTGTTTATCAAAGGCACCTTCTCTCTTGAAAAGAGCCTAAAATAATAAATATATATTCATAATCAATGTTTTTATATTAAATTTATCATTTCTCTCTGAATGATAAATTATATGTGAATATAAACATTTATTACATTTTGGAAAGATGTGCTTATGCACTTGAACCAATTCCAACTCTATTTGATACCAAACTTCATGTGGAATTTTGTCTTTACACCATTGTTTAATATCGTAGAAACATTTATGTAGAGGAATTAAACACAACAATAGAGAAATACAGAACAAACTGGAAAGAACACTTAGCAAGGATGACTGAGAATAGAATATCAAAAGCAGCATACAGCTATTCACCATGAGGAAGAAGAAGTTTGGGAAGACCAAAGAAAAGATGGAAAGAGCAGCAATTTGGAACTGGAACAGGCTAGTAAATAAGCCTAAACCGTGAAGAAGAAGAAACATTTATGCCTAAATTAGGATCTGAACTGAACATCTTAAAAAGGTAAAAAAAATAAAATATGGAGTACAAAAATCTGCTGTAGCTGTTCATGCTTCGTCAGAGAGATACAAAATTGAAGGAAAGATGAAATTGATGAACCATCATCATCATCATCCTGCCAGGTATTAGTCCTAGAAGAACTGTTACAGCCTGAGAAAGCGGTTTTCGTGCCATCTTTTCATAGGTCGACCAAGTGACCGTTTCCCATTTGGACAGTAGTTCATTATTGCCTTGGGGATCCTGGATCTAGCCATTCTTGAGACATGTGATGCAAGGAGTAGTGAAGTGTCTCATATAACCTCTCCTACTCAATTCTCAAACCTCACCTTCTCATGGTGCAACCTGTTTTCACAAACGAGGCTCTGGGGACCGAGTCATGGCGGTATAACCGTTCCAACTAATACTGAGTAAATGCAGTATTGAAGCAGGTTCAGATGCTTAACCCCATCGCTGGACTTACCACCTCCTTGCTAGCAACTAGTTGGTGGGACATTCTATTGCTTTCAAGCCTGATAAAAGAAAAAGCCAGACGGATCACTATGATGACGACTTACGAACGAATAAGGCTAATGAATGGAAAAAAAGAAAATTGATGAAACAATTAGATAAATCCAAAGAACTCAAAATCTAGGAGAAAATTTACATCCAAAAATATAAGGATAAAATTATGTATTTTGAAATTCTCAGGGATAAAGACTTGGTTTGGAAGTTCTTTGGTCAACCAAACCAGGAAAAAGAACCAATTTACAGGATTGCCAACTGTCTATTCAACAGTCAGATGCTAGTTGAAAATGGAAGCAGTTTAAATTCTGAGAGTGATCATCAAGAATCAACAAAATATGAACTGAGCTGTGAATTCTGACTTCTTTTAATGATATCAAATAAACCTCATAGTTATACTATATAGGAAATATATTTTTTTAATTTAAAATAAATTCTTTATCACCTCATGTCATATTTGTTGTCTTGAAGCACTGTATTTTACTCCATCTGTTGGTAGACATATGAACCTCCAAATTAGGAAAGTTGATTTGGAGGTTCATTGGTCTACTAACAGATGTAGTAAGAAGCAGTGCTTCAAGACAAAAGAACAACAGTCATGAAATTGAACTAGTAAAATGACAAAATGGAAACAGAGAAAACAAATTGGGAATTTACTGGATTAAATATGGAGATAGTAACAAAATCTACATAGGGAAAACAACAAGAAATTTGAAAACCCAGAGTGAAGGAACACCTTAAGAATGTCAAAAATGCTAGGTGGCAAAACATCTAATTGAAAGAAGGGCTAGTTTAATAAAACAAATACAAAAACCATGGCGCAGAGCTATGGGACTTGCGCTGGTTCGAGTCTCCATGGGGGAAGAAATTTTCTCATGGTATTTCGGCCAGTATGGGACCGGTGCCCACCCAGCATCGTGAGGCAATTGGGTAGCTACAATAAGTAGCGCCTCCAGGTTGAGGAACCAGCTATAATGGCTGGGGGACTCGACATGCTAACCACATGTCACCCCTACACTGGCTGTTGATCATCTACCTCTGTGATTGACACATGTGGATGTGAAGGGCCAGCAGCCGGCTGGTAAAAGGGCAACCGCTGAAAAGTGAAAAGACCCTCAATCAATCGGATTTAAAAAAAAAAAAAAAGAAAAATGAATAGATAGATAGATCATCGGTTGATTAATGTCTTTGACATCGTCCGATTCCTAATAGCTAATTTTGTCGGTCCATCCAATCTCCTCATTGTAGATGTTTCTCCTTCATATATAAACATATTCCCTGACTCCAGGAGGTTTTAGGTCTTCTTCTGCTTCGTCTTCCCTCAGGTTTCCATTCCAAAACAGATTTTGGTAGTCGATCCTCTTCCATTCGCTGGACATGTCCGTATCATCTTAATTGTTGAGTTTTAATATAATCTAAAATAGTGTCTTCAATCTTCATTTTCTCCCTTATAAATGAGTTCCTAATTTTTTCTCTTCTTGAAATTCTTGCGGCCCTTCGTATAAAATTATTTCCGTTGCCAAAAGGTACTTATTTATTTTTGTTGTTAATGGCCAAAGTTTTGCTCCATAAGTAATGATGCTTTTAACAATTGTATGATATATATTCATTTTATTTTTATTACTTATGTTTTTATCCCACAATATTCCATTGAGGCAAGCAATTGCAAATTTTCTTTTATTATTTCTATTTCTTATTTCCTCTTCAAAGCTCCCATTTTTATTTATTTTAATTCCTAAATATGTGATCTCACTACAAGATTTTATTGATTCTCCAGTCTCCAAAATTAAATTTTGTTCTGGTTTACCAATTGATAAATATTTTGTTTTTTTCATGTTCAAATTTAATCCCCATTTTTCATATTCTTCTATTAATTTTCTAGTCATATATTCTAAATCTTCATAATATTGTGCAATTAACAGAAAAATTAATGAATTTTGAAATTCCTGGGAAGTTGATTTGATTTGGGGGTTCATCGATCCATCAACATGAAGTAAGAAGCAGTCAGTGCTCATGGAAAACAGGACATCGGTCACGAAATTACTGATGATGAAATTGTCCAGGTTTTGAAACTGGTCTAATTAGAAGATGGGATATGAGGTGAGGTGAGGTGAACAGAATTTGTTTTTAAGTTTTAGCTAATGAAATTACTTTAGAGGTGAGGTGATATGCTTTCAAGTCTTATACGAGAATTTCCCATAAGGGAAAATTTTCTATAGGATCGTAACAGGCCTTGGCCTAATACTTGGAAGGAAGAAGAAGAAGAAGAAATTACTTTAGAGGTGAGGTGATAAAGAATTTATTTTAAATTTAAAATAAATCTCATGGTTTTACTTCCTAAAAATATCAATAATAAGAGAACTTACTAGAATGTCTGCTGAAGGTTGTTTTATTGCAGGAAGAACATATACAGCATCAGATGGGAAATATCCTTTCACTTTAGTTCTTTCACAAACACCTTCACACCATTCACCTGCCAGAACTTTAGCTCCAAGGTTACCAGGGGTCAACTGAATTAAATCTCCCTTCTTCAACATCAGTACAGTATTACCATCAACTGCAACAAATATACTGAATTTATAAAAATTTATGGAAGGTATGAGATATTTTTTCAAGAAATTAAATAGATTCGATCTTAAATACTAAATTTATCACTTCTCACCGAATGACAAATTTTATTTCAAGAGAAAAAATATATTATATTTGAAGAGAAAAATTTTCGCCTAGACCGAGACTCGAACCCTTTCCGGGCCAAGTGCTCTACCAACTGAGCTACCGAGGCAAGTTGCAATCTAGATGCAAATTCTTCTCTTATATATGTTGTAATTCCCTCGTGCCAAATGTTTGAAACAATAGCTTCTATCTTTGCAAATGGCGGCTTCTTAGTTAAGAAGACATTTATTGGGATTTCACACTACTTTATAAAGCCAGTAGGGCTTCTATTGACGATTTTATTATTAACTTCAATGAGAAGTGTTAAATTAATAATAAAATCGTCTATAGTTGGATGATTGAAACCTTAATTGAGGAAAACACAGTGCATAGTAAAATGACCAGAGAATAAAATCCCAACATACCTGGTGGTTTGTAGTCTTTCAATGCTATGACGTACTGTGATCGTTTCTTCATGCCATCTAACAAATAATCTACTAGTTCATGGAAGTCTGCAGCAGCTGAACATTGGAACACAAAGTCATGACCTTGTATAGTAGAAAGTGTGAAGGATGAACGAGGTTTAGTGCTGAAAATAGATCAAATATATAAATTCACACCAGAACACTTACAAAAGAAAATCCATGAGCAATGGATTCCTTCACATGAAGGCTTACTTGGAAATGACATGGCAGATACTTTGACTAAGAAAGGAATGAAACTACTATGTTGTATTATCACCTCACTATGATGCTTAACAAGCGGCTCGCTTTGTTTCCCTGCAGCTGTTATATGTAATTAAAGTACAAAGATCTCGACAGCCGCGTCTACCACGATGTTGCCAGATTGCTATCATTCCCTCAGTTTCAATTATAACTAATAACGTAGAGCAGTTGATCCAGTTTTAAAATTGTATACCGTAATTAATTGTTATAATTATCAGTGATTTATTGTGATATCAACTTTTATAATATTCATGATGTGTTCCGTTGAGGTATTATTCAAAATTAATATATAATTATGGAATATTTATGTGAACACATAAGAAATATTAAAAATGGAGAAATTGAAAAATCTGCAGTTGCTGCTCATGTTTGGTCTGAAAAACATAATATAAATTCAGACACTAAATTATTAAAAAAAATTAGAAAATACAAAAGAGCTGACTATTTGGGAAAAAATTTATATTCAGAAGAACAGAAACAGAGTTATGAATTTTGATATTCCGATGGAGGGTGACCTTGTTTGGAGGTTCTTTGGCCAACCACAGGATGGAGCTGACATCGACATCCAGGTGGTGCAACATAATGCAACATAAATAAAACCAGTCTGGGAAAGCTCACGATAAAACAGAATTGTTTTGAAACATGTCCAAGAACAAATCAACATTAATACTGAGGTAAGATGTCCAGACCAAAAATAATATAAGTGAAATTAAATCTTCACTTCATTACACTCAACAGCTGTACGGTAAAAGATGGGCAGACATTGTAACATCTTGGAAGAATAAGTGCCACAAACCAAGAAAAGAAGTTATTGCTATATTTAGACTGAACACAGACCACGACAGCCTTGCTGCACATCTACACAAGATGAAAAATAACCAAAAGTGAAGAATGCACCTTATGTTGTCAACCAAATTCAAGAATGGATCGGCAACATCTGCTACATTGTGCAACTGTTCAATCTAACAACCTAAGTAGCTGAAACAATTATAGGAAATGTTTTTATTAAGGTAGAATTTTTTATCACTCACCTCATATTTTTGTTCTTATTTGACTATAAACTAGTTTTGGAACATAGAAGCATGGACACTAAAAAGACAACATGAAAGCAGAATAACGGCTTGTGAAATGAGATTCATGCACAGAACAGCGGGTTACACCAGATGGGATCGGAAAAGGAACACCGATATCTTAAAAGAATTGAAGACTACGCCAATTTTGGAATATATTAAACGTACCAACTAAATTGGAAACACCATCTTGAAAGAATGAGTTCAAATCGGATCCCCAAAGCTGTTTATAATTATATACCAAGAGGACGAAGATCACTGGGCCGTCCTACAAAACGCTGGAGGGAAAATTTTCTATAGGATTGTAACAGGCCTTGGCCTAATACTTGGAAGGAAGAAGAAGAAGAAGTTTCTGTTCCATCCTCAGTATCGTCACGACCGTTGTTCTGTCGTTTTGAAGAGCTGTCCTTCGCTCCTTCCATTGGCTGACTGAAAATTCTCGAAACCAGGTCATTCTCACCGGGAATTTCAAAGTTCACCAATTTCTTCTTTTTGCTCTTTTGAATGTAGATCTTTTCCCAAACAGCAAGTTCTTTTGGTTTTTCTATTTGTTTTAATAATTTAGCTTCTTTCTCAATAAGATGTTTTTTCAGACCATGCATGGTCAGCCACTGCAGATTTTTCTACTTCCCCTTTCTTGACATTCCTGAGATGTTCTTTCACTCTAGTTTTCAAATATATATATATAAATAAATAAATAAATATTGATCGATGAACTTTGATATTCCTGTAGAGAAAAATTTGATTTCAAAATTTGTAAACCCAACCAAAGATGGCAGCACTAGAGGTAACCATAGAGAAATCAACAAACAGAGAATTTCAACTGTTGGAGTCATGACTGAAGATGAACGAAAAATTTGTTTGAAACCAATGGTGTCAAAGAAATTTGAAATTGTATGAGGTGAGTTAATAAAAATATGTTACATTTGAAGAGAAAAATTTTTGCCTAGACCGGGACTCGAACCCGGGACCCTTGGCTTTCCGGGCCAAGTGCTCTACCAACTGAGCTGCCGAGGCGAGTTACGATCTAGATGCAAATTTTTCTCTTATATACGTTGTAATTCCCTATCGCCAAATGCTTTTGAAACCATTGTTTCTATCTTTGCAAATGGCGGCTTCTTAGTTAAGAAGACATTTATTGGGAATTTAACATTACTTTATAAAGCTAGTAAGGCTTCTAATGATGTTTTTATTATTGATTTAACATTTCTCAATGAAAGATAAATTAAATATGTTCTCCATTCAATATTCTAAGTATATTGAGATTTCAATGCCTTGGCGGCCTCATCTTCAGTACTATCTTGATGACTATTATGTCGATCGGAAGAACTACTTCTGAAGTTCTTCCGATCGACATATCAGTCGTCAAGATAGTATTGAAGATGAGGCCGCCAAGGCTATGAAATCGCGATATATTTAGAAGACTGGTTATGAGGAGAGGTATGAAACATTTTAATTTATCTTAAATTAAACCTCATAGTAATTTAATCCTATAAAAGTTCAATTGTTTTATGTTACTTACTTGTTTAGAACAACAGAAGTTATTTCTGGGAATGAAAGTTCCAACAGAACTTGCTCTCCATCGTCAACAAAGTAGATGCCACTCCAACTTACAGCGAGTATCAGATTGTTCTTAGGCAGATCCGAACCTGCACAGTATTACATCTTACAAAAATCATCGGAGAACATATTGTTTAAATAACTCACCTCATAGGATTCATGCTTCCATGATATCGCGATTTCAAACATAGTCATGTTCATCGTCAGCCATAACTCCGACTGTTGAAATTCTTCGGCCGTCAACTATTCTATTGTCGCCATCTTCAGTGCTGCTATCTATGGTTGAATTTATGAACTTCGAAATCAATGTAATTTCGTTAGGGATATCAAAATTCATTGATCTATTTTTGTTTTTCTGAATGTATATAACAAAAATAGATCAATGAATTTTGATATCCCTAACGAAATTACATTGATTTCGAAGTTCATAAATTCAACCATAGATAGCAGCACTGAAGATGGCGACAATAGAATAGTTGACGGCCGAAGAAATTCAACAGTCGGAGTTATGGCTGACGATGAACATGATTATGTTTGAAATCGCGATATCATGGAAGCATGAATCCTATGAGGTGAGTTATTTAAACAATATGTTCTCCGATGATTTTTAATGATTATACCTCATAATGTTTACTTCCCAACATTAATTCAATATAATTACATCTTATATTTATTTTTAATACAAATTCTAATTGAAAGTAACACTATGAGGTAATTAAGGTAGAATATTGACGATTTTATTATTAATTTAACACTTCTCATTGAAGGATAAATTATATTTGAAGAGAAAAATTTTCGCCTAGACCGGGACTCGAACCCGGGACCCTTGGCTTTCCGGGCCAAGTGCTCTACCAACTGAGCTACCGAGGCGAGTTACGATCTAGACGCAAATTTTTCTCTTATGTACGTTGTAATTCCCTCGCGCCAAATGCTTGAAACCATAGCTTCTATCTTTGCAAATGGCGGCTTCTTAGTTAAGAAGACATTTAAATTTGAATTTGAAGAGAAAAATTTTCGCCTAGACCGGGACTCGAACCCGGGACCCATGGCTTTCCGGGCCAAGTGCTCTACCAACTGAGCTACCGAGGCGAGTTACGATCTAGACGCAAATTTTTCTCTTATGTACGTTGTAATTCCCTCGCGCCAAATGCTTGAAACCATAGCTTCTATCTTTGCAAATGGCGGCTTCTTAGTTAAGAAGACATTTAAATTTGAATTTGAAGAGAAAAATTTTCGCCTAGACCGGGACTCGAACCCGGGACCCTTGGCTTTCCGGGCCAAGTGCTCTACCAACTGAGCTACCGAGGCGAGTTACGATCTAGACGCAAATTTTTCTCTTATATACGTTGTAATTCCCTATCGCCAAATGCTTTTGAAACCATTGTTTCTATCTTTGCAAATGGCGGCTTCTTAGTTAAGAAGACATTTATTGGAAATTTAACATTACTTTAAAAGCCAGTAAGGCCTCTAATGATGTTTTTATTATTAATTTAACATTTCTCAATGAAAGATAAATTAAATTTGAAGAGAAAAATTTTCGCCTAGACCGGAAAGCCAAGGGTCCCGGGTTCGAGTCCCGGTCTAGGCGAAAATTTTTCTCTTCAAATTTAATTTATCTTTCATTGAGAAATGTTAAATTAATAATAAAAACATCATTAGAGGCCTTACTGGCTTTTAAAGTAATGTTAAATTTCCAATAAATGTCTTCTTAACTAAGAAGCCGCCATTTGCAAAGATAGAAACAATGGTTTCAAAAGCATTTGGCGATAGGGAATTACAACGTATATAAGAGAAAAATTTGCGTCTAGATCGTAACTCGCCTCGGTAGCTCAGTTGGTAGAGCACTTGGCCCGGAAAGCCAAGGGTCCCGGGTTCGAGTCCCGGTCTAGGCGAAAATTTTTCTCTTCAAATTTAATTTATCTTTCATTGAGAAATGTTAAATTAATAATAAAAACATCATAAGAAGACATTTATTGGGAATTTAACACTACTTTATAGCCAGTAGGGCTTCTATTGACGATTTTTATTATTAATTTAACACTTCTCATTGAAGGATAAATTTTTCTCTTCAAATATAAGGTAGAATATACCTCATAGTGAGAATTCCTAAAATAAGTAACTATGAGGTAAATTATCATAAGTAATGCCACGAGTGATTTCCAATTTATCTAGGGGATTTGGAAATCAACAGTGGAATTTGTTAGGACTATTTACAGAATAAAATTAAGCCGTTTACTCACAAATCATTATTTAAATATCCATCCATAGTAATTCTGTCTGAGGGCAGATCTTTCATTGCAATCATATATTTTCATGCTGGAGCTGGAATTTACTCAAAACTGTTTAGCTTCTATGTTGCAGTAGGGAAAAATTACACACATTTCAATGGAGAAATTCAGGCAATAGAGTTAGCACTAACACAACTCCTCTACAGAATAAATACATTTCAGAGAGCAGTTGTACTAAGTGATTCAACATCAGCTATACAAGCTATAACAACATATAACTCTCCAATCTCCAGAAAAGTGTTGGAAATAAAAAAGATCATAAGATTACTGATCAAACAAAATAAAATTATCCAGCTCCAATGGATCCCCTCTCATTGCAGGGTACATGGAAATGAAATGGCGGATCTTTTAGCAAAAAAGGGCACCAAAATTTTACAGAAAACAAATCAATCCCTGCCCTACCATTCTGCAAAAATTATAATTAACAGAAACTTCCATAAAGAACTGATGGAGCACTTCAAATCACAAAGTAATGAGAAACCATGGGCAGCTATCTCGCAGAATAAAAACTTGATACCTAACAACCAAGACATGAAGCAGTAGCAACATTCAGACTGTTAACAGGCCATGACTACCTGGCAGCACACCTCCATAAAATTGGAATCTTCAACTCTCCAAATTGTATCCAAATTGTGCCAAGACTATAACACTACCATGAACAAAGATCATCTTGTTTATTTTTTATTATTTCACTCACCTCATACTTCATAATTCCTAGCAGACCCAGGGTTTCTTCACATCATTTGTGACATTCTCAATGCTGTGTCACGTTCAATTTGAAGTTCATCAAATTAACACTAGATGGCAACGTTATTGATGGAGATTCCAACGAAATGCCGGTAGTCTTAATGTCGGTTGAAAATGAGAAAGATGTTTCTCTTGAAAACTAGTTCCCGTGTTAAAGAAAACATGAAATATGAGGTAAGATGTAAAAAATTACTCATTAATTTAAGCTTAATTTTATTTTTGTTTATTTTTTATTATTTCACTCACCTCATGAAGTATGAGGTGAGTGAAATAATAAAAAATAAACAATATTAAAGAACCTCATAGTGTTATTTCCTATCTACATAACTTAATTAATTTTATTTGTTAAATAGTCCTAACAAATGCAACTCTTGATTTCCAAATCCTCTAGATAAATTGGAAATCATTCGTGGCATCACTTATGATAAATTATTATTAAAAAATATATGATTTCTATTCACTAGTTAAAACTATCTTGCAAGAAAAATAAATTTAAATATTGATTGAACAGTATTTTGAAAATATATTGTTAACACTATATTGACTGAAATATAAATTGTGAAGGAAAACCAAAATTTTAAAGGATTCATAAGAATTCTATTTTAAATTTACTATCATTTTTTATTTAGAGTAATAAAAATACAAACCAGATATCTTCAGACATTCATAAAATCTTGAAAACAGGATTGGCCACTTCATCATTGCAAATGCTACCACATCTTCCTTTACTTTCTGATTGGCAACATTCTCCTTTGAATAGTAACTCTGTAAAATTATATTTTAAGTTTTAATTATTGTTTTATAACAAATATAGATTGACTTTCATACACAATAGCTTAGAACTGTAAGCTGTGAAAGATCTCATGAAATGGAATCTCAAATTAATATTTTATGGTTTATTTTAGGAAGTAACATTTTGAGGTTCTTTTAATCAAGTTTTTTTTTTTTGAGACTGGAAACATCTTACCTCAAATTAATGTTGACTTATTCTCGAACATGTTTTGATATAATCTTCTACATCATCCTCAGCCTGCCCACATTGATGAGTTTCATGTGAACCCTGGATGTCAACATCAGTTCCCTCTTCCGGCTGGCTGAAGAACCTCCAAACTAGATCATGTTCAGCAGGAATTTCAAAATTCAGAACTCTATTTTTGTTCTTCTGAATGTAAATTTTTTTCCCAAATGGTAGTACTTTTGTATTTTCTAACTGTTTTAATAATTTAGTGTTCGGATATATCGAAACATGTTCGAGAATAAATCAACATTAATTTAAGGTAAGATTTATTAAATTAATATTAAGAAGCTAAAGCTGTTACCATGATTGAAATAAGTATATTAAAGTACACTACTAAATTATTGTAATCAAATGGTAAAGAGAAAAATTTATGCCTGAACTGGGAATCGAACCCCGAACCTTCAGCTTTCCGTGCATCAAAAAAATTTTCTCTTTACCATTTGATTACATTAAGGTAAGATTGTTTATTTTTTATTTCACTCACCTCATACTTCATAACTCCTCGCAAACCCAAGGTTTCGTCACATCATTTGTGACATTCTCAATGCTGTGTCACGTTCACAACTGACGTCCAACGGCCTTCTATCCTGCAGACTTACCTCCATGCCATCCGATGGCTGACCGATGAACTTCCAAATCAGTCCTTTCTCCTTATAACCGGGTATTTCAAAATTCATAGTTGTATTTTCATATTGTTTATTTTTTATTATTTCACTCACCTCATACTTCATATCTACATAACTTAATTGTATTTTCATTCTTGCATATGTAAATTTTTTCCCAAATTGTGAGTTCCTTCGGTTTTTCCAATTGTTTAAGTAATTTTGTTTTGGTTTCTAATCTATGTTTTTCTGACCAGGCATGTGCAGCTATTGCAGACTTTTCGGTTTCTCCATTTTTAACATTTTTGAGGTGTTCCTTTAATCTTTTATTTAGATTCCTTTTTGTTTTTCCTATGTATATCTTTTCACAATACATAGGAAACTGTAAAACCTCTTCCAAAGATTTTTAAGTGGAAGTAGATGAATTAGTTTCAACGATTTTCAAGTTGGCTGTGTAGCACAGTGGTCAAGCGCACTGTCTGGTAATCTGCTGGCTGGTGTTCAATTCTCACTGCAATGGATTTTTTAATTTCTTTTTTTGTTCCTTGCAATACTGTGGCGGCTCCGTGGCGCAAGCAGTTAGACACTCGCCTCTCACCACTGGAGTCCCGAGATTGAGTCTCGGTCACTCCATGTGGGTTTCGTGTTGAACCAAACGGAGCTTGGGCAGGTTTTTCTCGGAGTTTCTCCCATTTTCCCTTGCCACAATTTTATTCCACCATTCTCTCCATATTCATCTCGTCCATTCAATTTCATTTAATTCATCCGCCCCTGTGATGGTGCGTCAGGAGAGGTTGGCCAGCACCCTTGTAGTTCCACAGACCTCTAAAAATATAGGACTTCATCTCATATCATCCCCCGACCCAACCCTGAGTTGGACAAAAGTTGAGGATATTTATTTATTCCTGCAATACTAAAC
This sequence comes from Diploptera punctata, assembly GCA_030220185.1. Taxonomy (NCBI): domain Eukaryota; kingdom Metazoa; phylum Arthropoda; class Insecta; order Blattodea; family Blaberidae; genus Diploptera; species Diploptera punctata. The sequence goes on along the minus strand of JASPKZ010007338.1, from coordinate 218,462 downwards.
TAAAATTAAAATATAAAATTATGGAATATTCACCTGAAAGGTCCGTCTCCTCAACTTAATTAATTATTTAACTGTAGCGCTTTCGGGACTTGTCCCATCATTGGCAGGATTCAAAACTGGTGTTTCACTGTTTCAGTTTTGAATCCTGCCGATGATGGGATGAGTCCCGAAAGCGCTACAGTTAAATAATTAATTAAGTTGAGGATACAGACCTTTCAGGTGAATATTCCATAATTTTATATTTTAATTTTGAATAATACCTCAACGGAACACAACATGAATCTTATAAAAGTTGATTACTAAACTATTAATTATGGAAAACCCAAGGTCTCTAGGTTGAATGTGCTAATGTGTTAGTAGCGAGAAACTAGAGATCTTAGGTTCAAATTACAGTTTGGGGTGAAATTTTTTCTATTCAAAAATTAGTTTGTCCTTCAGGGAAAGTGACAAATTGAAATAAAAACATTTCTTCACCTATCTTGTTGGAAATTTATGTAGCAACATTATCTGCAAATTATCACATTAAAAATAATATTTCTTACCTTATTAAAAGCATCAGTAACAAGTGTTCCCCATCTGTAAAGACCTTTGTCTCCACTGTTTTTCACTAATTGCTCAGGTAGGTAATTGGGTAGTAAACTAGACAAGAGTGAAGGCTCAAGATTTCCACCATTTTCCACATAATATTGTTGAGCAGCCATCATTGCAACATCATTTTCCTAAAAACCAAATTAGTAATTATTATATTGTTCAGTTGTTTCTTAACTCACCTCATACTTCTTAACTCCCACACAGATTCGAGTTTCTTCACTTCATTTGTGACATGAGGTGAGTCAAGAAACAACTCAACAGAAATTAAAATAAACCTCATAGTGTTATTTCCTACCTACATAACTTAATAATAATTAATATTGGGAAGTAAACATTATGAGGTTATATCATTAATAGTGAGTGGAGAACATATTTTTATCGACTCACCTCATACATTTTCAAATTTCTTTGATACCGAAGGTTTCAGACAATATCATGTCCCTCTTCAGTCATGGCTTCCACTGATGAAATTCCGTGATTGTTTATTTCTTTAGCGACATCACATCTTGTGCTGCCATCTTTTGTTGGGATTATAAACTTTGTAATTAAATTTTTATCCACCGGAATATCAAAATTCATAGATCGATATTTATTCTTCTGAATTTCGATATTCTGGTGGATAAAAATTTAATTACAAAGTTTATAATCCCAACAAAAGATAGCAGCACAAGAGGTGATGTCACTAAAGAAATCAACAATCACAGAATTTAATCAGTGGAAGCCATGACTGAAGAGGGACATGATATTGTCTGAAACCGTCGGTATCAAAGAAATTTGAAAATGTATGAGGTCAGTCGATAAAAATATGTTCTCCACTCACTATTAGTAATTATTATGTTTACGTACAATTTTTAAACATTTTACATATTTTGTAGAATGCAGGCTTTCATGGCCTGTGCCGTGATACTTTAAAATTCCGAGCTATACGGCCTTGGTCCATAATTAGTGTTTCTACCTGACATTTATCCCTCTCTTTGGTTCTGAGTTCTTCTAGGTGGTGTTCCTTGGTCGGACGCTTGGCTGTGTATGCACGGTAGACTGCTAGAATCTGTACTTATACCTGTGCTGGTTCCCGAATGGCTGAAGTATGTCAAAATTGATTGGGTTGTGTTGTCACATCTGATTGGTTTGGTTCTCTTTGTTCATTATTAAGTAGGCTTATATGCCTGTTGTCCTGTGCCGTAGCCGAGTGGTTAAGGCAGGAAGCCTTGGTGCAGAGCTACGGGACTAGCGCTGGTTCGAGTCTCCATGGGGAAGAAATTTTCTCATGGTATTTCGGCCAGTATGGGACCGGTGCCCACCCAGCATCGTGATGCATTTGGGTAGCTACAATAAGTAGCGGCTCTGGGTTGAGAAAACCAGCTATAACGACTGGGGGATTCTACATGCTGACCACATGTCACCCCTACACTGGCTGATCATCTACCTCTGTGACTGACACATGTAGATGAGATGCCAGCAGCCGGCTGGTAGGCTAAGGGCCTTCTAGGCCTGTCGCGCCAGCAGTTATTTTTTTATATGCCTGTTATTTAACGTGTAATACCTTAATCTTTTCTATTGAAAAATTAATGCTTGAACTGGGAATCAAACCCTGGACCTCTGACTCTACATGTCAGTATGCTCTCCTAATGCAACTGTCAAATTTTCTTTCCTCTTATACAATTCTCTTTCATTAAAGGCAGATAGTGCTATCATAATGCCATCAGACAGCTTCTTGAATGGTGTAATGGACAGCACACTGACATGTTTGGATTTGATTCCCGGTTCAAGTGTTGATTTTTCTTTAAAAAAAATTAAATTGTTCAGAACTAGAATATGATAAAATTAAACATAACATCAAAAGATTCAAATAGTCAGTCTGGGTAATTTAATTAGGAATGCATATGTAAACAGATTCATTAATTCATCAACATCATCATATTACATTCAGGTTCTTTTTCTAATGATGTTTTTATGTAAATTTGTACACTCATACTAACTAACTAATTCACTGACACTATCAAACCCATAGGTTCATGGTTCCACAGACACAAGCTCTCCATACATCACTATCTTGAGCTATGTTTACAAATCGTCTCCTGTATAATTTACCTCCCGCAAGTCATTAATTAATGTTATTCTCCCACCTCATTCTTCACCTACCTACTGCATGCTTTCCCCTCTAGTGTTCACACATGGAGCTTCCATACCCTTATTCTATTTCCCATTCGTGCCATATGTCCTGCCCATCATAGTCTGCGAGACTTTACTGTTCTTATTATATCTGACTTTCTATAAAGATCATGTGGACCATTGATATGTAGTCTTCTCCATTTGCCTGTCTGTTCATCTCTCTTTGGTACAAAAATTTTCCTATGAACTTTAATCTCAAACACTTATAATCTTTAATAGTGAATGGAGAACATATTTTTAACAACTCACCTCATATAATTTCAAATTTCTTTGATACCGGCGGTTTCAGCCATGACTGAAGAGGGACAAGATATTGTCTGAAACCGCTAGTATCAAAGAAATTTGAAATTATATGAGGTGAATCGTTAAAAATATGTTCTCCACTCACTATTAATGATATAACCTCATAATGTTTACTTCCCAAAATAGTAAAGGAGTTTAAATATCTAGGCATTACTTTACAACCCAGTGGAAGAAGCTTCACAAAACACTTAGCAGAAAGATCAACGCAAGCAATAATGGCAATAAATGATATACGCAATATACAAGCTCTAAGTCTGGAATCAGCGATGAAACTATTCAATGCAAAGATCCTCCCAATAATAATTTACGGGATGGAAATCATATGGCCACATCTTACAGAAGCTAATCTGAACACACTGGAAAAAGTGAAAGCTACATACATAAAAAGGGCAATAGGAGTATCAAAAACGACAAGAGGCCGTCTAGTGTACCTACTGGCAAGGGAGACTTTCCTTATCGAGGACTTGAAAACATCATACCTACTACCAACCACAGAACCCTATAAGCATGCGCTACAAAGACTACGCAGAAAAAGAGAGGAAGTATGGCCGGAATTCTTCAGCACCGGAGCGATGATAGATAGGAACTGGACAGAAGCAAATTTCCAGATACGACACGTCATCACAAGATTAAGCGTGCATGGATTCCACCACCTAATGTGTAGAGATAAAACATTCCATGACCCGAAGATGTCATGCATATGCGAAGTGTGTGAACAGAAATGCGAAAGATATCACATCGAAACATGTACACAAAGAACAAAAACAATTTGTGATTACGCAAGACCAAGTTAGTGTTAGTGATTTTTAGCTATGTTATCACCTTTGCACATTTGTGCGCAATCCATTTATATATCATGTTTACTTCCCAATATTAATTTAAATATACTTATAATCTTTTTCTCCTTTCTTAAAATAAGAGTACATGTTTTACATCCATATAATATAACTGAGAGAATAACAATTATATATATATTTTCAGTATAATGTTTTTTGAGAGAAGATGGGACGACAAGAGTCTCTGTAATGCATGATATCGTCCATTTCCAGAAATCAGCCTATGTTTAATTACTTTGTGTATTTCATTTTTATTTGTAGTTATTGTTCCTAGGTATCTGAATTCAACCACTTCTTCAAAATTTCCCTCAATTGTCATTAACTGTTCATTTCCATTATATAATGTATTTCTTACTGTTATTCAACAGAATGTGCATGATGACCCTTAGTATCTCCTCACTATCGCCTAATAAATTATCATGTAAATACACTAAATTATAAAACTTTTGAGAAGTGGACTTAAAGAAATTTTACATCTTCCGATAGATATCCCTGATCACATGTTATATACTGATCATCGGAATAAAGGACTTGGTTTATTTTGTGTAACATGGAAAACAAAATTACAGCATATAAACATTTGCCATATTCTTTACCAAGACAATAATACATATATTACTACTCTCTGAAACCTAAGAGAGGAAAGTTTACAATGTGTGAGAGACCTTAACATTGAACCTAGTGACATCAACATTAACACTCGAAGTCTTCTACCAGATACAAGGAAACTCAGGAAACAACTAAGAGACAAAGAAGCAGTTCTCTGGAGTCAACTTTCTCATAAAGGAAAAGGCGTTGTTCTCTACAGTGAATATACACCAGCAAATCAATGGATTCGTGATCATCAGGGATTCTCTTGTTCCAAATGGAGAGAAGCAATTAAAATGCCAGCCAATGTATCGGCGATGCATTCTTTGCCGGGCAGGTCTAGGACGATACCCACTGTAGACATCGCAGAGAGCACGAAACCCTTGCATACGTCCTTGGGGCCTGTACATTTGGAGAATCACTGAGAAATATTCGGCACCACACTATTCGAAATATGATGGCAGAAGCCTTGCGAGATTATGGATACACAGTTTATGAGGAAGTTCATGGTGTGGCCACTAATGGAAGTAACAGACGAATAGATATTATTGCATTTAGACCATCTTCTAAAATTGCTATGATATTAGATCCCACAATCCGTTTTGAGACTCATAGTGGTCAGCCTGAGAAAGTTAATTGTCAAAAGAAAGCCATATATGAGCCAACAATTGACTATTACAAAGATAAATACCAATTAGATAGTATAACTGTCACAGGATTGATGATCGGGGCAAGAGGTACTATACCAGGATTCTTAGCTAAATTTTGAAATTTGTTAGATTTGGACAGAGTGTATCTTTCTAAAATTGCCATCGCTGCCATTAGAGGATCAATTTCAATTTTAAGAAACCATTAAGTTATGTATATAGGAAATAACACTATGAGATTTCTTAGTATTGTTTATTTTTTTATTATTTCACTCAGCTCTTACTTCATAACTTCTTGCAGACCTAGGTTTCATCACAACTTTTGTGACATTCTCAATGCTGTGTCACGTTCACAACTGACGTCCAACGACAGGATTGAAGGCCGTTGGACGTCAGTTGTGAACGTGACACAGCATTGAGAATGTCACAAATGTTGTGATGAAACCTAGGTCTGCAAAAAGTTATGAAGTATGAGGTGAGTGAAATAATAAAAAATAAACAATTTTAAGAAACCATCTTTACAAAATTTCTACTTTATAGTATGTATACTTCAATTACAATTTGAATTTTTTAATGTATTTACAAAATGTATTTTAATCAATTTAGAAAATTAATTGTCTGTATCACTTTGTCCTTGAGGCAATCCTCTAATGAGGAAAGTTGTATATAATAAAATGTAAATAACTGTCAGATTAATTAAATTTACAACCTTTATATTTCCGATTGAGGGTCTTTCCACTTTTCAGCGGTTGCCCTTTTACCAGCCGGCTGCTGGCCCTTCACATCCACATGTGTCAATCACAGAGGTAGATGATCAACAGCCAGTGTAGGGGTGACATGTGGTTAGCATGTCGAGTCCCCCAGCCGTTATAGCTGGTTCCTCAACCTGGAGCCGCTACTTATTGTAGCTACCCAATTGCCTCACGATGCTGGGTGGGCACCGGTCCCATACTGGCCGAAATACCATGAGAAAATTTCTTCTCCCATGGAGACTCGAACCAGCGCAAGTCCCGTAGCTCTGCGCCAAGGCTTCCTACCTTAACCGCTCGGCTACGGCGCGGGACGCAACCTTTATATAAGGAAGTAATTCTAATCCTCCAACCAAAGCAATGGAGAATGATAATTACATATAACTTACCCTCTGACAACGATATTCTCCAAATTTGAATCCTCGTACCACTTGCTGATAAATAAGTTTTGTTGCTACTTGATCTTCTGCAGGATCGTGCCAAGGAACAAACATTTCCTTCCTAAAGAATAATCTCCAAGGAGCATTCCTTTCTTGAGCTCCTTGTTCTTTGGCATATTGTTCACACTGAGAGATAGCATCCATAATGTGGTCTCCTTTATTACCTAGTGATGATACCTAGACAAATAAAATATACTTGTATAAAATGATAATGAAGCACCAGGAGAGTTCTTAATCTAAACTTAACCTAAATCCCACACCATGGGCAACCATAGGAATAATTCCCTTTAAGGAAAAATTCCTATGGTTTGACTGGGAATCGAACCGGGACCTCATGAACTGTAGTCAGGAACACAATTTGATAGAAAATTTACATATGCAAGAATCGGCCATGGTGGACTAGTGGTTATGCTCCTTGCCCCTGGTCCCGGGTTCAAACCCGGCCGGGGTCGATGGATTTTTAGGACGGAAAAATCCAAGGAGCAAGTCCTGCGGGAGGGACTTTAAGCCGTGGGTCCCGAGTCTGAAGATTTTCAGGCTCGTAAAAGATCCTTAAGCCTGAATGAAAGGCCTCTAAGCAAAATTTACCAAATTTTCCCGTCCTACCACTACCTTTGTTTCCTAGATGTCAGTATGAGGTGGAACGCTGACCACGAACCACTCCAATGACATCTATACGAAAACAAGTGTAACTAAATTAGTATGGTTCAAATTCTTCCCTATAGGGGGAGAGCGCCTAAATCTCTGTCAAGGGAAAACATGGGCTTACAAGAAGAAGAATAAAACCATGAATTTTGAAATTCCCAGTGAATGAGAAAATAATTTGATTTGGAAGTTCATCGGTCAGCCAACAGAGAGTGCAGAAATCAATTTGCAGGAGGGACAACCGCAAGATAACAGTTGTGAAGCATCAAGAATGTCACACAGTTAGCAATGAAACCGGTCTGCATAAAAATCAAGAAATATGAGGCGAGTCAAAATACACAATTCAAATATAATATTATAAAGTATTTGACACGGTTACTTACCTTATCAAAGAGAGCAATGAACAGCGTAAAACCAAATCTGTCTTTCAGATTTATGTTGTCACACAATTGCTGCACTAACTCTTCTGCAGTTGTTGCTGAGTCAGCATTCAATTTCTTGACGGTTCCATCCATAAATGTGACATCTATGACAATAGGTTTCTTTGATTTCGTAGCCTAAAATGTAATTAAAGATTTAAATTAGTAGGAATTATCACTATGAGGAAATGATAATCAAATGTCTAATAACACTGGTCGACATGATTTTTGTCTCATGAGCTACCAATAGTTGTACTTAATGCAGTTTTTCATTGTGTTTTCAAATATGTATTCGGAATTTCTCCATCATCCACAGTTTTTTTTTACTTCAATTTCAATTAATGGATTTAAATAATTATTTGTTAACATGTGTGAAGAAGGTACAGTGTACTGAAACAGCTGTTACTGAATTATATCTTAATAAATATGAAAATGAAAATAAAACTAAGTTTAATTTTTATTTAATTATTAATTTTTTTTTAATAAACTTTTTTTCTTAAATTAATATTAAGAAGCTAAAGCTGTTACCATGATTGAAATAAGTATATTAAAGTACACTACTAAATTATTGTAATCAAATGGTAAAGAGAAAAATTTATGCCTGAACCAGGAATCGAACCCCCAAACCTTCAGCTTTCCGTGCTGATGCTCTTAACCATTGAGCTAATCCAGGCTTCCTTCCCATCCAAGCATAAATCCTTTCCTTTACCTTTCTCTTTACCATTTGAATACAATAATTTAGTAGTGTACTTTAATATACTTATTTCAATCATAGTAAACAGCTTTAGTTTCTTAATATTAATTTAATAAATAATGCTATAGCTATGTGGAGTCCCTTCATGTCTTCTTCAGGTAGAAGCCATTCATTGTGTATTTGTGAATGATGATTCATAGCATTTGAATGTGGGACCAAAGGCAGTAAGGTAAAGGAAGGATTTCTGCTTGGATGGGAAGGAAGCCTGGATTAGCTCAATGGTTAAGAGCATCAGCACGGAAAGCTGAAGGTTCGGGGTTGGGTTGCTTCCCGGTTCAGGCATAAAAATTTTTCTCTTTACCATTTGATTACAAAACTTTTTTTCGTCCATTTATTATCTTGGTGCAGTGAGCAATGAGTATGGGGAACACTTTCATCAGGAGATTTCAGCTATGGAAAAGAGATATCAAGGTAAATGGAATCCTAATATGCTGGCTGATTATTGTTGGACCATCAAGAGGGATGCTCCACAGGCAAAATATAGCAGAAAATAGTCATTTCTTACTTTCTAGGTGAGTCCGACTGTTCAAATATTGTGTAGTTATGAATGTAGAAATATATAAGTGTTTGAAATTATAAATGCCTGTCTCTAGGAAACCTTGCATGATGGAGAAAAACCGATATCATATTTGAATTCAGGAGAAAAAATATTATCAGAATCACATATTTTTCTTTCTGAGACAAAAAAAAAAGTTTATTTTTTGTTGCTCAGTGTAATTAAGTGTCTAATAATTAAAGATATTTAATTATTAAATCAATTTAAGATTTAAATTAAAATGTTTTATACCTCACCTCATATCCAGTCATTGAAGATCTAATTAGAAGACTGGAAATGATCTTAAATTAAACCTCATAGTGATTTTTTTCTATAAAAAATTATTAAATCACTATTTAATTATATGAGTTTAAAACTCATAGAAGAGTACATTACGTAAATGCAGTTTAAAAGTAAATTTGAATGAATATTCATTTTATTTATCTCGCGGTGTGATGAAAACAAGATTTAGGCTCGTATCTATGAACGCATTAGACCGTAAAAGTCGTTCTCAACATGTACTCTGCTGAGAAAGTTGCATCCAAATATGTTTTGCATACTCAAGAATATGTTCATGCGATAATAATTGTCGAAATTCTGTAAGCTACCTGGCGAGGTGACTTTGTGGAGAACGAATCATGAGCAACCCGATGGGAACCGATGTAGTTGAAACCTTGCTGCCTGCCTTGCTGCTTTATCCAAGATGTCTGACCTTGAAGACTTCGATCATGTTTTTGGTATACGCGGAGAAGAGGAATTTGATAGAGTCTACCAAAGAATTCAACTGGAAGAACAGGAGAATCGGCATAGTATCGCGCGATGCAGACGTCGTATATGGCTTTATTTGCAGGACGCAAGCATAAATGCATTCCTCTAGCAGACGAAAATAACAAAAGTGGTTTTATCGCTGAGAATTCTGAGTAATTTCTTGCCAATATTACGAAAAAAAACGACTTTCATGCATGACCAGTGAGCGACTCGCTAATTTGAACTTTGCATGTTCTCATGGAAAACTCAGCTCACCAGAGACTTAGTTTTGGAAGATGGAATGGGATGTATCAAAGGATGTGAAGAATGTAATTAGCTGGGGATCAAAATTAACTAAAAATGTACCCAAGAAAATGATATAAAATATAGAATTCAAAAAGGCAGATCGGTAATAATAATGCTAAATGGAGTTTTGTGGGATAAGAACATAAGAATAGATTATATTGAATTAATGTTGGGAAGTAAACATTATGAGGTATAATACTTTTAATTCAATGGAGAATATATATTAATATATATATATATATATATGGTATGATAAGAAAAATAAATGCCTATATATATATATATATATATATATACATTCAGAAAAATCAAGTTGAAAACACAAACAAATTTCTTGTCCAAAGTAACGGAAATAAAAACAGATTTGAATCTTCCTAAATCTAAAGAAAATATTTTGATCAGAGAAAACCCCCTTACTTTTGAACCAATTAACATTCAGCTAAATCTAGAAGAACCAGTTACAAAATCTGAAACTCCCACACTTGTACTAAAAACTCTAGCGTTAGAAGCTGTGAATAAGAGATATCCACCAGAAGAATGGTTACATGTCTACACAGATGGATCTACTATTGATAACAACTCAGGATCAAGAATTACATGTGCATTATTTTCATTTTATCTATCAGCAGGATACCACACAACAAATTTTGATGCGGAAGTAACGGCTATTCATATTTCACTCCAACAATTACTATACAGAATAAATAAATTTCAAAATGCTGTCATACTATCTGATTCGAAGGCAGCAATATATGCAATAAATTCACACAAAATGAAGTCAATACAAATTAAAGAGTGCTACAAAATGATTCAACAACTCCAAAAACTACAGAAAATAATTCAATTGCAATGGATACCTGCACATTGTGGAATTGCTGGAAATGACACTGCTGATTTTCTTGCCAAAAAAGGCCCCAATCTAATTCAGAATACTACTAAAAGCTTACCTTTCACATCCATAAAAAGAATAATTAAAAACAAATATAAAATCAAAACAAAACCAAGACCTATGTAATAAAGCCAAAGATAAAAAATGGAATATTTTAGTAAAGAAGTCAAATATTATTCCAGAAATTCCACGTAAAACTATAGTAGCAAAATTTAGACTGCTTACAGAACATGACTATTTGGCCAAACATTTATATAAAATAGGAATCTATATGAATCCAAATTGTCCTCTATGCAACAAAGACGAAGAAATGAATGAAGAACATCTACAAACCTGTGAAGTAATATCTGTTGGATCCACCATAGAGAAATATTGGAGAGCAAGAATGCTAATGGCTTCGTTGCCAAGGCCCAGCATTTTAAAAACAACAACAACATTCAGAAAAATATAGATCAATGAATTTTGATATTCCTAACGAACAAAATTTGATTTTGAAGTTTATAAATTCAACCGTAGATGGCAGAACTGAATAGTGACAGTAAAAGAGTTGATGGCTGAAGAATTTCATCAGTCGGAGTTTATAACAGAGGAAGGGCGTGATTAAGCTTGAAACCGCAGTTTTGTGAAAAGCATGAAATTTATGAGGCGAGTTTTAAAAAAAAATGTTCTCCGATTAAAATTAATGATATTATACTGACAAATGATACAAACCTGCAATTCAATCCAACTTGGAGGCTGAGATCGAGGCCCATTTTTGAAAGTTCTATCAAGTCTTCCTTCACAATAAGGTGCATAACCAGGAGGACCTCCACGAATGAAATTCTTTAAGTAATTCACAAATCTTTCTGAAGGAGGGAAACATCCCACACACAGAGAAAGCAGAATCCAACCACGGGCATGAGAGGCTTTAGTTGGATTATTGCTCAGCTGCTTACAAATCTGACAGTAAATTTCATCCCTATAAAAACAAGCATCACAAATTTATTTCTAGGGCACAATAAGTCAGGTAACTTAATCAAATTATATTTAAATAAAATAATGTATTAATAGTGAGTGGAGAACATATTTTAAATGACTCACCTCATATAATTTTAAATTTCTTTGATACCGGCGGTTTCAGACAATATCTTGCCCCTCTTCAGTCATGGCTTCCACTAATGAAATTCTCTGGTTGTTGATTTCTCTATGGACATCACCTCTTGTCCTGCCATCTTTGGTTGGGATTATAAACTTTGAAATTAAATTTTTATCCACAGGAATATCGAAGTTCATAGATTGACAAGATATTGTCTGAAACTGCCGGTATCAAAGAATTTTGAAATTATATGAGGTGAGTCATTAAAAATATGTTCTCCACTCACTATTAATGATATAACCTCATAATGTTTACTTCCCAATATTAATTTAAATATAAAAATAATGTATGCCTAATCTGGGATTTGAACCAAATATCTCTGGTATTATACACAGTGTTCTGCCATTGAGCTACTCAGGCATCTCAATTTAAATTTTTCTCTCCTTATACAATCTCCGCATGCCAAAGTTAATGAACCTTTGTTCCACATGCCAACTGGCAGCTTCTTCTCAAAAAAGACTCTACATGGGATTTAACACTACTTTATAGCCAGTAAAGCCTTATTTCTGAGGTTTTTATTTTAAATTTATCACTTCTCACTGAATGACAAATTATACTTCAAGAGAAAAATTTACGGCTAAACTGGGTTTTGAACACAAGGCCTTTGGTTTTATACACCATTTCTCTTCAAGTGGGGAGAGCTGGTAAATACCATACTTTTAAATGATCAAACACCTGTGCCATGCTGACGAAAAAGTCCTGCTGTGACATAACTTGTTATCCTCTGTGGTGTGTGAAAGACTATGTTCCCCTCCTTACGTCATCGACACGGTCAGGTGTGCGCCGATACCAATGTCCGAGATGCGGAGACATGCTTCATTAACAGTCGGAGTAAAGTTTTGTTCCTGGAAGGTCGTCGGGGATCGAGGGAAGATCCCCTGGCCGAGGACTGTTCCGTTTTCTATGAAAGAAGCTGTTAAGAAGATATTTAGTTGGAATGAATGAGGACGTTAAGCACGATGGTGAAAGCATGTATGGATTCATTATGTAAACCTTTGTTAAGTTCAATTTACGACTGTTCATTATTGTTTTCTATTCTTTATGTTCATATTCAAGTTACGACAGCTAATTGTCTTGTTAGTTTATCATACAATTTCAATTATACATATTTTTAGTTAAAGAATCTTGATGTCGAATTATTATGAATTTATTTAGTTGTCTTGAAGTAGGTTTGAACCTGAGATATGCGTGTTGTAGAGCACGTTCCCATTGCTTACATGATCAGTCATTAATATTAAAAGATAGTAAGAAAGATTAGCTGTAATTTCAAAGGATTCATGTTAAAGAATATTACACAAGTGGTCTACTTAACTCATTCGCCTCAGAAGACTACACTCGCTTAACTCTGCTGTTATATATTTTGCAATATTTTGTACATCGCTTGGCAGGATAATCTTCTGTTAACATTTATGAGTAGTAGAGGAATGTGTTTTTGCCTTCCACCCTTATTGTGATCTCAAGTACCGTTATATTTTGTTTGTTTTGAATGTCTAAAAATACACTATATAATATACGGTAACCGGATTTTGAATGTCTGAAAATAGACAATATAATGTAAGGTACCTTAAATCCGGTTTCTGAAAATGCATTGAGCATTTAAACCTGAAGCAAATGGGTTAAAGAAAGATGAAATTGTCTGTAATCGTGGGCCCAGCTACAGACTCTGTTTAGAAGCTTGTATGATACGAGCTATGTTTGTATTTAAGTATTGGTTTCAAAATAGAGATAGTCCATGCGCCTCTTCACACCTTCAGCTGTAGTTGACAAAATGAATAATCTGGCAACCATGTTACTATAGGGGAATTAGCTGTCCTTCCTTTGCCTTTCTCATTACATGTTGCCAATTCCCTTGTGTTGTGTTGTGAGGCTGGTAATAGAGAGATAACACACTCTATGATTTTATTTTCAATATTTTTATATTTAAATTAAATCACAAATTAATACTTAAGAGAAAATTTATGCCTAAACTAGGATTAGAGCCCAAGATTTCTGGTTTTCTGTACCATCACTTTTATCCATTAAGTTATCTAGGCTCCTGATTTAGACAATTTTTTCTCTTATGATGATCTTGAAGAAGATTTTCGGGCTGTAGGCCGTGGTCTCGAGGCTTGAAGTTCCCCGACGTTTCGACAGAGACTGCGCATGGGAAAATATATATAAATCCCATGCGCTTGAAGTTGAAAATTGTGTTCTACACACATTCTAGCATCTTCTAATTCAAGAAGATAATATTCTTAGTCTGTGATTTTAAATGAACCGACACCTTCAGCAGTCATCAACTAAATGATGAATTTGATTACCACGTAATGATCTTTCTCATGTGTTTAGGGATTCTCCCTTCCACAGAGTAGCAGTTTGATGACACTAGAGCCAACACACTTCCACTCTAGCTGTGCAGACTTAATTTGAGTGAATGTAAGAACTGAAGCAAGAAGTTCAAAGAGGACTTCAGGAATACAATCAGAAATCATATGTAAAATAAAGAGGAAGAAAAGGTAGACAATGAAGAAGTATGATGAAGGGTTTCAAAGTTAAAAACCAGATGTTAAACAACTGTAATGATGATTACCTTAGTTCTGATCTCAGAATGCCGTGACCAATAATAAAATGAAGTTTTTCAAGATTTGTAGTACGTCGGCTTTCCAACCACAAAGTGTAGCTATTCACAGCTGAATCATCTTGTATCAAATCTCTTACATTTTCAATCAACTTATCTTTCCGTTTTAGAGTCATTGAGATCATTTTACGTCTCTCAGCTGCTGTCATATTCTTCAATGCCAGTTCTTCTTGCTAAAATAGTAGCCAAATAAATAATTTAAATTTAGTGATTAAATAAAATAAAACTGTTATTGATTTTCTTCAATTAGGCTGTTAAATCCCCAACTGGATTTAAATGTATCACCTATTTTAAATTTATAATAAGAAAATGTTTGTTACACTGTTTTTCTTTACATTCAGTTAAGTTATGTAGGTAGGAAATAACACTATGAGATTTATTTTAATTTGTGTTGAGTTGTTTTTGACTCGCCTCATACTTCTTAACTCCCTCACAGACTCGAGTTTCTTCACTGCATTTGTGACGTTCAGGTGTGAACGTGATACAGCACTGAGAATGTCACAAATGCAGTGAAGAAACTCGAGTCTGTGAGGGAGTTAAGAAGTATGAGGTGAGTCAAAAACAACTCAACACAAATTACATTCAGTTGCTTAGTTACACTTGTTACGTACTTGAGTGTATATATAATAACAAAATTCATTTGTATTCATAGTTTTCGTCTGAAGAAGGTACAAAGTATTGAAACAGCTGTAATGAATTTGTATTAAAATAAATATGAAAAATGTATAAAACCTTAAGTTTTATTTAATTTAATCACTAAACATAATGGATAACGTATAAAACCTTAAGTTTTATTTTATTTAATCACTAAACATAATGGATTTTCATCAGGTAAACACCAAATCAATTGATTAAATAATTAATATTGGCTATACTCTATTTCTTTCTGATTTTTAATAATTGAATTATGTTATATAAAATAAATTGTTGGCCACAGTGGTTTAGTGATTTTGTCCCTTGCTCCTAGTCCTGAGGGTTGCAGGTTCAAATCAAAATTGGCAGAACTTGTACTTCTCTATTTAATGAATGAATATATAATCAAGAGTTAATCATATATTGTATGTAATAATTTATGAGATGTCAATTAATTTATTTTATATGATTTTGATTGATTGATCCCCATGAGTTCCACTTCAGGACATGGGTGCACTCTTAGTGGGAAGTTTCTTAACCAGACTAATTTATTTAATAAATTAAATTAATATTAAGAAGCTAAAGCTGTTACTATGATTGAAATAAGTATATTAAAATACACAACTAAATTATTGTAATCAAATGGTAAAGAGAAAAATTTATGCCTGAACCGGGAATCAAACCCCGAACCTTCAGCTTTCCGTGCTGATGCTCTTAACCATTGAGCTAATTCACCATAAATTTTTCTCTTTACCATTTGATTACAATAATTTATTTAAGCTTTTTTCCCCGGTGTTTTTAATATAATTCATATAATGTTATAAAGCGTCACTTACATTAAAGGACAGTACAATTTAATATTTTAAGAGAAAACAATGAATGGCAAAACTGGGACTTGAACCCAGGGTCTCTGGAATTCCATAGCAGTGCTCTATCAATTAAACTATCTAGGTTCCTGATTTAGATATTGATTTTTTCTTACTTATATAATCTCGTGTGCTTGAAGTTGAGAACCTTCATTCTACACACATTCTATATATAAAGATTTATTAAACACACTGTGTACATTATAATATAATTACTGGAAGTTATTGTCATCAGCGTAGAATTTTAGAGGCTTACTTCTTGCTATACAGTCAATAAGGTGGTATTGTTGACATTTTTGGTCGCATAGCTTGCAGAGGCACTGGTTCGATGCGAGGTGGAACCCTTTTATGGTACATACTCTGTAGTGGAATCCATGTGTGGCGGTCCTCGTGAACACGTGTCTTAGGGAGAAGTTTGGTTCCTTCCATTCTTCGGTGTTCATCGCTGGGGTCAGGAAGAATCCGCGGTCTACATCCTCTGCTTTTTCTTCTCTTTCTTATGTGTGCTTCGTAGGCCGGGGTGTGTGGCAGGTTATATTTTAGTGCTATTTCTCTGATGAAGAAGTCAGTCTTGGTTAGATGGTATATGAGTCGGGAGCTTGTTGACCTTGAAACCCTAAGTACTCTCCGAGGTAGGCAATTTTGACCATTTCCAGTCTTTCCAGAGTTGCTATGGTTAACCAAGTCCTGAATGTGGTGATTGCATAGCACGCTATTGATGATATCTTAATGTGAAATAGTCTCCGATTGACAGCTTTTCGACATTTTGAATGTCAAATGTGGCCTTTATTGCTGAGTTGCATCTTCCCTGGATGTGCTTGGTGAATGATTTTCCTGTGACTTGCAACGTTAGACCGAGATACTTGTAGCAGTTGGCTAATTCTAGTTGGGCATTTCTATACTTGAATTTGTCATCCCTGTTCACGTTTCCTCCTCGTCTAAATTTCATAATCTTAGTTTTGCTTGTGTCAACTTCTAGTTCGTTCCTGTGCGCATTCTAGCAGCTTCTTATTCAAGAAGACATTTAGTGGGATAATAATATTACTTAATTAATAAGTGTAAAGCACAAAATATGCATTATTAGTATATAGTTTATCTTGCTCACTTGTCACTCAGTTGGGTCAGGGATCATTGTCTGTTCTCGCACCATATGGCATGGTATCTGTCACACTTTTTCCCGCACCACTTGCACTTACACTCGTTCATCGGTTGGTGATATGTCTTGGTCTTACACACTTTGAAGTGGAAACCGTGCGTCGCTAGTCTTGTCACTGCGTGTCGAAGGTCATACAGGGGTTCCATCCAGTCTTTGTGTACCATCGCGTCCGTGCAAAAGAAGTCATCCCACATCTCTCTGCGCTTCCTTTGCATGTCTTTCAGTAGTTTCTCATAGTTGGGGGTGGATTGCAGTAGAAGCTGTTGTCTCAAGTCCTCCACCAATGGTAACTCTCCTGTCAGTACATACGCTAGGCGTAAGGGTGTGAACTTCGATAGGCCCAGAGCTCGTTTCAGGTACGTGCTCTTAATCTTTTCTAGGTCTGCTAGATTCTGGTAACTTAGGTGCGTCCATATATTTTCTAGTCCATAAGTTGCTACCGGGACTATTTTTAATGCTGTCTGCAGTGACACCTCCCAGAGGTGCCTTATGTCGCTCATTGCTCTTACTGCAGCATTCTGTCTGTCTTTAATATGTGCTGTGAACGTTGACCCTGTCGTCTGTATCGTTACTCCAAGGTATTTGAACTGTTTTACTGATGTCAGGTTTTTCCCTTTGTATGTTAGGTGTGCCTCTTTACCTCCTTTTCTGAAGGTCATTGTAACTGTCTTTGATTCATGATAATAACATTACTAGTATAGGGAGTAAGTCTGCTTACTAATATATTTGTTAGAATTTTGTACGAAGTTGAAAGTAATGAGATGCCCCTATAGTTGTTGCAATCAGTTTTATCTCCTTTCTTATAAATTGGTACGATAATTGATTCTTTCCATTCGTCTGGAAGAGCTTCTTTTTTCCAAATCATACTAAGCAACCAGCGTATCTTGTCCATCAATTTTTCTCCCCCTGATTTTATCAGTTCTGCTGAGATCCCAGCAGAACTGATAAAATCAGGGGGAGAAAAATTGATGGACAAGATACGCTGGTTGCTTAGTATGATTTGGAAAAAAGAAGCTCTTCCAGACGAATGGAAAGAATCAATTATCGTACCAATTTATAAGAAAGGAGATAAAACTGATTGCAACAACTATAGGGGCATCTCATTACTTTCAACTTCGTACAAAATTCTAACAAATATATTAGTAAGCAGACTTACTCCCTATATTGATGACATTCTAGGAGATCATCAATGTGTGCATTTAGAAGAAAAACAGGTCTACAACAGATCAGATTTTTAGTATAAGACAGATTTTAGAAAAGAAATGGGAATATAATGGTACTGTATATCAACTATATGTAGACTTCAAAAAAGCATATGATTCAATTAAGAGGGAGAAGTTATATAGTATCCTGCTGGAGTTTGGAATTCCTAAAAAGTTAGTTAGACTTATTCGAATGTGTCTAAATGGCTCAACGAGTAGGGTGTGTGTAGGCAAACAGTTTTCAGACACTTTTGAAATCCAGAATGGGTTAAAGCAAGGAGATGCACTATCTCCTCTACTATTTAATTTTGTACTAGAGCATGCCATTAAATCTTTAGAGAATGAGGAAGGCTTATAACTCAATGGTATTAATAAGCTGTTAGTTTATGCTGATGATGTAGTACTACTGGCCGATAGCGAGGAGATACTAAAGGCCAACACGCACACACTATTGAGTAACACTAAGAAATTAGGACTAGAAGTAAATATCAGTAAAACTAAATATATGGTCACACGTAGAAATACATTATATAATGGAAATGGATAGCTAATGACAAATGAGGGAAATTTTGAGGAATTGGCTGAATTCAAATACCTAGGAACAATAATCACAAATAGGAATGAGATGCACAAAGAAATTAAACATAGGCTTAATTCTGGAAATGCATGCTATTATGCATTGCAGAGACTTTTGACGTCCCAACTCCTTTCAAAAAACGTTAAGCTGAAAATATATAAAACCATTGTTCTACCAGTTATATTATACGGGTGCGAAACATGGACTCTTACTTTAAGGGAGGAAAGGAGATTACGAGTATTTGAGAATAAAGTTCTTAGGAAAATTTTTGGACCAAAGAGAGATGAACAGACAGGTGAATGGAGAAGACTACATAACAATGAACTACATGGTCTTTATAGGAAGCCAGATATAATAAGAACAGTTAGTAAGTCCCGTAGACTGCGATGGGCAGGACATGTTGCACGTATGGGGAATGAAAGACGTGCATGGAAACTTCTTGTAGGAAAGCCAGAAGGAAAACGCCCAGTTGGTAGACCAAGAATGAGGT
This sequence comes from Diploptera punctata, assembly GCA_030220185.1. NCBI lineage: Eukaryota > Metazoa > Arthropoda > Insecta > Blattodea > Blaberidae > Diploptera > Diploptera punctata. The sequence goes on along the minus strand of JASPKZ010007338.1, from coordinate 199,165 downwards.
GGGAGAACAACATTAACTATGATTTGAGGGAAGTAGATTATACAGGGAATGATTTGAAAACATTAGCTCAGGATAGGGATGTATGGAGAGCTTATGTCCGTGCGGCCATGAACCTACGGGTTCGATAGTGCCAGTGAGTGAGTAAGTAAGTAAGTAAGTAAGAGTAAGTAAGTATAGCTTCACTACATAGAAATTAAAATATATACTTTTTGGCAACCGTGTTAAAAGGTTGTATTTGAAATATTAACTGGAGGCCTTTCGAAAGTTGAAGGGACAAGTCCTCCAGGAAGAACATGTCCCTTGGATTTTTTATTCTAAAAATTCATCAATCTTGGCTGGGTTTGAACCTGTGACCCTTGGGACTAGACGCAAGGAACATAATCACTAAACCACTGCGGTGGATGGTATTTCATCGATATTAAATTATAAAACCTCGTACTGTTACTTCCTATAAATTCTGACATTATACTTACTAGCATTTGTTTTTCAACACTCTTGAATTCTTTGCTTTTTGTGAAACTTCTTGTTAAAGTTTGATTTATCTTCATCATCACAGGCACCTTGTCTGGTTCTTCTGATTCATACCTTGGTTCTGGCAGATCACCCATAAATCGCAGAATGGTGATCCAAAGGGCCTTGGAAGCCTATAAATACATCATTAAATTATTATTCAAAGTTAAAATTGGGAAACATATTATGAGGTTCTTAATTAATAAATTAATGAATCATTTTAACATCTTACCTCATATTTCATGTTTTATCAAACACGGTAACTATAGTTTTCAAATGATCTTGTCATTCATTTTCAACCGCCATTATGACTACCGGATATTCGTTGGAATCTCCCTCTATAACGTTGCCATCTGGTGTTGATTTGACGAACTTCGAGATATCGTTGCCATCTGGTATTGATTTGATGAACTTCGAGATGAGGTCACGTTCATCCGGAATGTCGAAATTCATAGATTTAAATTTGTTCTTCTGTATAAATATTTTCTCCCAAACTGTCAAGTCCAAAGGTTTATCCAAATGTTTTAGAAGTTTAGCTTCTTTTTCAATTCTATGACCTTCCAACAAACTATGTGCTGCAATAGCTGATTTTTCAATTTCACCATTTTTAATATTTCTAAAGTGTTCCTTTGTGCGAGTGTCCAAATTTCTTTTTGTTTTTCCTATGTATACTTTATTGCAATCTCCACAATCAATTTGATAAATTCCAGATTTTTTACTATCTGGGGTGTTCATTTTCTTATTGGTTATTAATAAATTACCAAGGCTAAATTTATTTATTGGTGCCAATGTAATATTGAATTTCTTGAAAATTTTTTGAAATTTGTTATGTATTCCAACGAATATCCGGTAGTCATAATGGCGGTTGAAAATGAATGACAAGATCATTTGAAAACTATAGTTACCGTGTTTGATAAAACATGAAATATGAGGTAAGATGTTAAAATGACTCATTAATTTATTAATTAAATTATTAGTTTATAAAGAAAAATTAACACTTGAATTGGGATTTACACCTGAATCTCTAGCTTTACACTCTACTAATCCAGACTTCCAGTGTAAGCATCAATTTTCCTTTCTTCATATACAATTCTCTAGTCACTGCTAGCAATGTAATCGGATGGCTTCTAATTCAAGAACACATTGAGAGAATTTTACACAACTATTATGGCAAAACACAGATCCATGTATAAAACACAGGGATTAGATGATCATCCAACCAGTGTAAGACAACACATAGGTAGGATGTTGGATCCCCTAGCCATATAGTTCATAGTTCATTTACTGCCAGAACTATACAGTATAACAACATCACATATAAAAAAAGACATGTTAAATTTATCAAGAATTAAAAAAAAATCATCTGTCGAGTGAAAATAATTAGTCAATGTTTTTTTAATATAATATGAGTTATGGCTGAGGTTGAACACGACTGTGTTTGAAACCGCGGTATCATGGAAGCATGAATCCTATGAGGTGAGTTGTTTAAACAAACTGTTCTCCGATGAATTTTAATAATATGTGATGTTTTATTTTAGGAAGTAATATTTTGAGGTCAAGGTGCTGAAACCCAATACGACATATTTAATGTTAATATTATTCGTTTTTAAACACCTTAATGATGGACAAATTATATTTGAAAAGAAAAATATACGCCTAGACTGGGGTTTGAACCCAGGACCTTTGACTTTCTATGTCAATGCTCTTCCATCTGATCTCAGATGGAAGGGCATTGACATAGAAAGTCAAAGGTCCTGGGTTCAAACCCCAGTCTAGGCATATATTTTTCTTTTCAAATATTTTTTTTTTTTTTCCAAATGCCCCAGGTTTTGTCTTTTGACATTCCTGGTTTCTCTCCTGGCATGGCGTACTTGTAACCCACTTCTGAGGTTGGGGCGCCTGGAAGATGGGGTTATGTTGCCCCGATGATATGATGGGTGATGATGATAATGGTGCGCCAGGAGAGTCCCTAATCCTAAGCTTAACCTAAGATGAATATGAATGATGATGATTTGCGATGGCCATATGATTTCGAGGACCGTTTGGGCCTGAAAAGTTTTTCCTGACATTTGTCTTACAGGTGAGGAAAAAACCCAATAAAAAACCTCGCCCAGAAGAAAAACTGTCCCGACCGGGGATCGAACCCGGGCCCGCTGCGTGACAAGGCAGCACGCTACCCTGAGACCACAGCGGTGGACTCTTTTCAAATATAATATGACATATTTAACTTGAAATCAACTAACCAACTGATCTGCAGGTAGCGGAAGATCCAAAAGTGAGTGTTTGATATGTTTCCTAGAATACTGATAATTAATGTTCCCAGTGAAGTACATTGCTGCAAATTTTCTGAAATTGAACTCGGACAAGTCATCTCTTGTGTGTGGAGATTGTGGTATATCTATCACTTCTCCATCAGACTTTCTTGTATCCATTTCCTAAGTGAAAAGAAATAATAAATTAATTAATTAATATACATAACAATAACAATACTAGTACAGTAAAAGCTCCTTATTTGCAGGTTAAAAAATTGCAACACTGTTCCTGAATTTGCGGCTAAAAATTTATTTTTCGCGGATCCAGTTCGTATATTAGAAGGATTAGTATCTTTTATTAACCATTTGGAAATTTGTTTTTACTGCAGGCACGTGTCAAGGCAGCTTTTACAAGAAGTGATTCAAACCAATTCCGATTGAGGGTCTTTCCACTTTTCAGCGGTTGCCCTTTTACCAGCCGGCTGCTGGCCCTTCACATCCACATGTGTCAATCACAGAGGTAGATGATCAACAGCCAGTAGTGTAGGGGTGACATGTGGTTAGCATGTCGAGTCCCCCAGCCGTTATAGCTGGTTCCTCAACCTGGAGCCGCTACTTATTGTAGCTACCCAATTGCCTCACGATGCTGGGTGGGCACCGGTCCCATACTGGCCGAAATACCATGAGAAAATTTCTTCCCCCATAGAGACTCGAACCAGCGCAAGTCCCGTAGCTCTGCGCCAAGGCTTCCTACCTTAACCGCTCGGCTACGGCACGGGACGATTCAAACCAATTGGACAAATAAATATCAAAGTAAAACTAACCTTACTGTCACTAAGCTTAAAGTTCATTGTTAAAAGCCACTACTGCCATAATTCACATGCCACTATGTCCATTGATAAATGCCGCCCTCGCCATGATCGGTGTTTTATTGTTTCAACTTGTCTTTCGTTGCAATAATTTTGATTGAATAACACGTGTCTCTTCTGCTTTGTTGCCTAATTATAATATGGAGTAAAAGGAAAGAAAATTAGTTCCGAAGTGGAAAAAAGTAGTGTTGCTGCTTAAAGTAAAAAAGGAATGTTTGACCTTTTACGTGTTGGCCAGTCGTTTGCATCCATATCATGCTGTTTCAATGTTAATGAATCATGAAATCCAAAGACAAAATAAGGAATTCTATCACTGAATTCACAGCTAAGTATCAATCTGAATCGGAAGACCTTATAAAAGCGGCAAAACAGTAAAAAATTATGATGATCTTGCTGAAGATTTTCGGGCTGTAGGTCATGGTCATGAGGCTTGTAGTTCCCCAACGTTTCGCCAGAGACTGCGTCTGGCATCCTCAAGAGTTGTCTTGAGGATGCCAGATGCAGTCTCTGGTGAAACATCGGGGAACTACAAGCCTCACGACCACGGCCTACAGCCTGAAAATCTTCTTTAAGATCATCATAGCAACTCCGGCCGTGAAAGTCTACGTCAATACAGTAAAAATTACTAAGTTCTTTAAGCCCTTGCCTAATCCTGACTAATAATTAATAGAAATTGTTCAAAATCTCTCATTAATTGATTTTATTTTGATACTTTTTATTTTATTTCGGAACCTTGGAACATATCCCCTATACACCTATTACCATTCCATATTCACGGTTTCTGTATTCATGGCATATTTGCTGAACATATCCCTCGTGAATAAGGAGCTTTTACTGTACAGAAAAAAATAGCTCTCCTCCCATCATTCAAGATTACTCTATGATTCAGAAAATAATATGACATTCACAGTTTCATATTATAACAATCTGTAACTACTGAAGATGAGACAAACATGTTCTTGAAACATATGTCTAACGAAAACAACGATATGAGGTAAGAATTAAACAGACCAAATTTATTACTTATTTTAATGTTATAATATGAATGGCTGTGGTACGTTTTTTGGCGGACATAATTCTACACTTACATCCTTATGCCACTAAACATTTGTAAACACGTTTCGTACTATTTTAAACATTTTGGAACCATTTTATAAACATTTATTACAATTATGTTTTTATTATTAATTTAACATTTCTCAATGAAAGATAAATTAAATTTGAAGAGAAAAATTTTCGCCTAGACCGGGACTCGAACCCAGGACCCTTGGCTTTCCGGGCCAAGTGCTCTACCAACTGAGCTACCAAGGCGAGTTACGATCTAGACGCAAATTTTTCTCTTATATACGTTGTAATTCCCTATCGCCAAATGCATTTGGCGATAGGGAATTACAACGTATATAAGAGAAAAATTTGCGTCTAGATCGTAACTCGCCTTGGTAGCTCAGTTGGTAGAGCACTTGGCCCGGAAAGCCAAGGGTCCTGGGTTCGAGTCCCGGTCTAGGCGAAAATTTTTCTCTTCAAATTTAATTTATTACAATTATTTAATATTTATAAATTATGCGAAATTTGTACATCGGGTTCTAGAGATGCGGAAATGCTTCATGTAACGTATGCTAGATGGCTCTGAAATCGGAGTTACCAACATTTGAAAATAATTTCAAACCATATTTAGTGTTAGTGTACGTAAAATTAGTTTATAGTTTATTAAATAATACGCATGTAAATTGTTTTGTTAGGTTAGGAAATGGGAAGTTGGTTTACATCCATTTTGTTTTGGCATTTGGGAATAAATAATATGCATGTAAATTGTTTTCTTTGGTTAGGAAATGGCAAGTTAGTTTACGTCCATTTTTTTTAACATTTGGGAATTTATTCCCAAAGTTGGTAACGCCGACTGCAGAGCCATCTACTGGAGGCTACATTAACCATTACAGCAACTCGCGCATGTGCACTGCGATTCTGTGGAACTTAGAAGAATTTGTGTCCGCCAAATAACCGACTTTTTCCATATAAATTTTTAAATTCGCAATGACGGACAATTATTATTTCAAAAGAAAAATTAATTAAATATTTAAAGGAAGTGACACTATGAGGTCACTTTTAATTAATAGAGAGTTAGAATTTTTACGAGTTAAAAGGAATTTAGAATGTGATACTTAATGTATTGAAACTGGTCTTCAAGAGATCTACAAATATGAGGTGACTTGTGAAAATTCTAACTCTCTATTAATTAAGAAAAATTAATGCCTAAATTATCATCATTCCTAACGTGCGACCACTTCAAAAGTGAAAGTTTTGGCCTTCTCTTTTTTTTTTTTTTTTTTCGTTTATACTGTTTTTCCTTTTTGTTTTACCTGTTTTGTTAACTTTCTTTTATTCTCACATAGACACAAGGACAGAACACACCCAGCCAGACCCAGGGTGGAGATTTAAAATCCCCTACCCCGCCGGGAATCGAACCCGGGTCGCCGGAGTGGAAGGTAGGGACTCTACCGACTACGCCACAGCGACAGACTAAAATAAATTGAAGAAGAGCAATAGGCTGTTTTTTTTTAATTTTCTTCTTTGTCGTTTTTCTTTCATTTACACTGTTCTTCCTTTTTTGTTTTACCTTTGTTAACCTTTTTTATCTTATTCACACATACAAACACAAGACAGGACACACACCCTGACCCAAGATGGAGATTTAAAATCCCCTTACCCCACCGGGAATCGAACCCGGGTCATCAGAGTGGAAGGTAGGGACTCTACCCACTACACCACAGCGACGGACCCTCAACAATCCTCCTCCATGCCAATCTATCTCTTGCCATAATCAAATTAGTCACTTTCATTTTCCTTAGATGGTTCATTGTGTCATCCTCCCATCTGATCATCGGTCTTCCTATAGGTTTCCATTTATAGAGTTTCTTGACCAGTCTCTGATCATCCATTCTTATCAAATGTCCCAGCCAACCAATTCTGAGAGATCTTATTTGGTTTACTATATTCTGATTTTTTATTAATTTGTTTAGTTCGTTATTTGTTTTGATTCTCCAACAGTTATCAGTTCCTCTATTTGGTCCAAATATTCTTCTTAAAATTTTTCTTTAAAAAATTAATAATTTCTGTTTTATTGTTTCTTTTATGACCAAAGTTTCACTGGCATAACACCTAAATTGCTAATGTTAAAATTTATATTATAACACAGAAGAAAGAAAAGAGTTGTAAAATAGTTTACCCCATAAATTGTCTTGTTAGGAGAAATATGTTCACTCTCAGCCATTTCTGGACCGATGATTGAAAAGATATCATCAATGTTAGGAACTTCATCATCTGCATCCATTGGAACTTCAGGTTCAAAATCTTTCACTTCCTTATCCAATTCCATAAGACGTTTCTGAAAGTAAAAAATAATTAATGAAACTACTTTCAAATCAATTACAACATATTCGTATGTCATATTGTTATTTTCTAAAAAAAGGTGAGATCTCTAGTGTGTATTATAATTAACCTTTAAACACTAGGATGTTATTGTTTTGAAAAGAAAAAAATCAATGCTTGAACCGGGCCTTGAACCCTGGACCTCTCATTCAACGCATGAGTATATAATCCATTAAACCATTCAAACTATGATACTCACTCACTGGCACTATCGAACCCGTAGGTTCATGGCTGTGCGGACATAAGCCCTCCATACATCCCTATCCTGAGCTAAGCTTTCCAATCATTCCCTGTATAATCTACTTCCCTCAAATCATAGTTGTTATTCTCCCATCTCATTCTTGGTCTACCAACTAGGAGTTTTCCTTCTAGTTTTCCTACTAGAAGCTTCCATGCACATCTTTCATTCCCATATGTGCCACATGTCCTGCCCATCGCAATCTATGAGTCTTCAAACTATGATACAAATGTTTTTATTTATTAATTTAACACATCTCATTGAAAGATAAATTTAATTTGAAGAGAAAAATTTATCCTTCAATGAGATGTGTTAAAATAATAATAAAAACATCAATAGAAGCCCTACTGGCTTTTAAAACTAATGTTTAAATTCCCAATAAAGTCTTCTTAATCAAGAAGCCGCCATTTGCAAAGATGAAGTCACAGCTTCAAGCATGTGGTGCACGGGAATTACAACGTATATAAGAGAAAATTTTGCATCTAGATTGGAACTCGCCCCGATAGCTCAGTTGGAAGAGCATTGGTACAGTAAACCAAAGGTCCCGTGTTCAGGTCCCAGTATGGGCAAAAATTTTTCTCTTCAAATTAAAATTATGACACAAATGTTAATATTTCTTTCCTCATATTGTTTACTGTTACTGTTTACCTTCTATTACTAGGATGAATGGATTAGATAGAAAAAAATTAATGGCCATATACCTCCTCGCGGCTACAGCAGGCTGTGACACCAATCAGTAATAAAATGCTGGTAAGTACATATTTATTGTTTCAAATAAAGTTCAGTTCATTTAAAATGCTGTGATTTGTTTCGTATAATGTATATTAACACTACCTTTTGGATATATTTTTGTATATAAATTGTACGTAATATACATAAAGAGCAGAGGTTTTACTTCCTGCTGCGAGGAGGTTATGGCCAAGTGTGCAATGACAACCAAAACTTTTCAAGTTCTATACATCGATTTCTGTGAACTGGATTATAATTTATTTTAATAAAAAGTGAATCAAATTATTTAGAATAAATACATAAATTATATTTTAATTAAACATACTGGCGGCCAAATTTTAATAGGCAACTCAGCAAAAATGTATTCAGTCATTCACAATTTTATGAAAAAAAAATAGATTATGTTCATACACTCGATGAACGTAAAATCTTGCAGCCGGATCTTAGACTATAATAACATGCATTTTTGCACGATAGTGTGTTTTAACATACTTACAGCAATGGCGATCATGATTGAAAGTTCAACTTCCTAAATTTCAGGGTTGCCAACCTAAATAACTATACTGTAATATTACATATTACAAACCACATGTGGGAAGTAAAACCACTACCCCTATGTATACTATGTACAATGTAGGCCTATATACAAAAGCTAGTGTTAATATACATTATATGAAACAAATCACTGCATTTTAAATTAACTGAACTTTATCTGAAACAATATAAAACAATAAATACATTCTTGCTGCCATTTTATGACTGATTGGTGTCACAGCCTGTTGTGGTCTCAACTAATAAACATTACCCACACTGTGAACATTAGTCAGTTGTTTGTAATGAATGCAAATACGAGGGTGGATCAAATATAAACCGGAATTTGTATCTGGAGGCTCTGGTAGCGAACTGCAAAGGTTGCGGTTTGGAGGGGAAGTTGGTGGGGGTGTGTGGAGTAGGGATCTTGATGTGTCGCACTCCGAAGAGCGGCCGCTTGCTTCAGTACGCCATGAGCGAGGAGGAGGTACACATGTCTGTTGTGCAATGCATTATTATTAACTTTTTGGCGAAAGAAGGCAACATAAACCTTCTGAAATTTTGAGAAGGCTACATGTGCAGTTTGGGGAAGCAACCCTTTCGAAGCCGCAGGTGTATGATTGGTGCAAAAAAATTTTATCGGGCCAGGATTCAGTGGAAAATGAGACCCCACCAAAGATGGCAACAAACAAGCATCACTACAGACAACATTCGCGCTGTACGGGACCTTATTGAGGAGGATCGGCGCGTAACAATTTCTGAAATTGCTTCACATTAAGTTATGTAGATAGGAAATAACACTATGAGGTTCTTTAATATTGTTTATTTTTTATTATTTCACTCACCTCATACTTCATAAATCATAGCAGAACGTGACGCAGCATTGACAATGTCACAAATTACGTGAAGAAACCCAGGGTCTGCTATGATTTATGAAGTATGAGGTGAGTGAAATAATAAAAAATAAACAATATTGCTTCACATGTTGGAATAAGCTTCAGAAAACAGCATATCGCAACAAGCGCTGCCGGAAACCGATCTGAAATGTGATTGTGCTGCATGACAATGCAAGGCCACACACTGCTCGGTTGACACAAGAAAAACTGACGAAAATGCATTGGACACCTCTGGAACATCCTCCTTACAGTCCAGATTTGTCACCCTGTGACTACCATTTGTTTGGGCCACTGAAAGAAGACCTGGGAGGAAGGCGGTTTGGTGACAATGCACGCGGTAGAGGAGTTTGTGTGCAACTGGCTGACTACACGTCATCTCTCATCTTTCAAGGACGGCATCAAAAAGTTGCCAACTCGATGGCAAAAGTGTGTTGGAAATGCAGGAGGCTATGTAGAAAAATGAGGGTGGTGGTTTTGTATTTTTTTTGTTAATTCAATAAAATTGTAAACAATAATTCCGGTTTATATTTGATTCACCGTTGTATTTCCAACAAAGATATTATTTTACTATTATTTATTATTTTGAAAATACCACCGTGCAAAAAATAATGTACAATGCACGTTTGTGAAGTGTTTTACAGAATCTCGGATATTAAAAATCTTGCTTCTGTACTTATGAACCTCACATCGTAATATACTATTACTGAATTGAGCCTATGTTTAATTTCTTTGTGCATCATAACCACTTTTATTTCAGTAAGCGTTGACACTACACTACACCATAACATCATATTATAATTTTTTTTCTAAATGTATGTGAAAATTTGTTTGTAAATTACATAATTTGGGGGGGGGAGCAAAGTTAGTCTCCTCCTGTGGTGTCCTCTGGAAGCAACTTGATGTGAAATTGCAACAATAGGCAAAGAAAGCACCAGTACAGACCCTAACAAGTCTGTACTGGGATGCCAGAAAGTAGTTGAAAATACCATCAATCTTCAGTATTGGATAAATAAATCAATTACATATAATTTTACCTGGTAATTTTCTTCTGCCATCTGCTTGTAATTTGCGTGACCCGCTTTCTTAAATGCAATTTCTTCATTCTTCCGAAGCAGCAGAATTTCCTGAACCCTTTTCTTTCTGAACTGAAAAAAAATATATAAGATAAGGTATAAATTATGACGTTTTCTATCAAATTCACCATGAAACCGTCAGAGTTACACTCTGCAGTGCTGGCTCAGCTGTTTTACAAAACACACATCCTGGAACTCTTGTCACATAAATTTGAAAACATAAAAATAATATATATATATACACTAAAACCAATACAAATGAAAAGATTAAAGAAGAAAACAAATCAGGAATTTATCAGATCAAATGCAGGGATTGTGACAAAATTTACATAGGGGGAAATAAAGAGAAATTTGAGAAAAGGGTGAAAGAACATATTAGAAATGTAAAAAAGATGAAGTAGAAATTCAGCAGTAGCTGTATTGGGCCTTAAACTTGTTTAGAAGATGATAATGATATATATACTAGAAGTCCCGGCCACGCGTTCCTGTGGCTAAGGTATACGTTAAAAATTTAAATTAAGTTGCTGTCTTTTAGCCAGATTACTTAAAACTAATACTTACACACAAAATTAATAATAGTGAAAATAAAATAAAAATAAACACTGAACATGCTTAAATTATGAAATAATCAATATTTGTAATTCAATTGAAATTTGCAGTTGCAACAAAAAGCACAGCCATCTGGATCTCTCATTGTTAAATAATAAACCAATTACCTTACACCGCCATCTGTTAGAATCGTATGGAACTCACAGATAATTATAACACTTTGTTAAATAATAAACAAATAATTTGCAATAAAAAAATAATGTGACTATAAATTTAGTTATAAACTACCCTAAGTCTTAAGTTGGATCAAACTGCACAGTGTGCAAAATTTTATTAAAATCGGTTCAGTAGTTTAGGATTCCATCGTGGACAAACAATGTGACACGAAATTTTTATATATTAAGATATATTTATTATTCCAATAGCAGCCAAATGGCCATTAAGATTAATACAATATTTTACTCTTTGTGCTTTGCATATTGATTTAACGATTTTGTCCTCTTTGTGCACAGTTCAATATGGTAGCATTTACATATTTTGTTGCACAATGCACACTCGCACGATTGGTTTGGTTCATGGTATGTTTTGGTTTTGCAGATGGGATGGTGAAACACATGGACTGCCAGTCTTGTTATTACATGTCGCAAATTCCAAGTTTTCTCTTGTCCATTCTCGGTCTATCATTGCTCCCGTGCCGTAGAATTCTGATAGAGTTTCTTCTCTTTTCTTCCTAAGTATTCTTAAAAGTTGGTCCGAAGCTTATGTATTAGGCCTTGGGTCTTCAATGAGAAAAGTATCCCTTGCGAGCAAGTATACAAGTCTGGATCGCATGTTCTTGGAGACTCCAATTGCTTTCTTTAAGTAAGTGGCTTTTATTTCCTCTAGTGTTTCTAGGTCAGTCACTGTTAGATGTTCTGTGATTATTTCTATCCCATAAGTTAGTATTGGGATTATTTTGGTTTCGAATAGTGTCATTGCCATTTTTAGGCTGAGATGTGATATGTTTAATATCGTGCATCGCTCTCACTGCTTATGTTGCTCTTGCAGTGATGTGCTTTATGTAGCATTTTGCACTTGGTTGCAATGTCATGCCTAGATATTTGTAGTCTGATACAATTTTATATATATACAGAGTGTAACAGACCTCACCGACAAAATGATAGGGATGATAGGCCATGCAGAGAGAATAATTTTTTGCGAAGGAACATATAGTCGCAGGGGCACGCCGTAGTGTAGTGGTTAAGGCACTGAGCTACAAGCCGGAGGGTCGAGGGTTCAAGTCCCATTGGGGTCAGAATTTTTAAACTGACCCAAACCCTCTGGCGGCACTATGGCCCTGGGGTCGACTTAGCCTCTAACGGAAATGAGTACCAGACGTTTGTTCTGGGGGTAAAGGCGGCCGTCACGCAGGGCTGACAACCCGGCTGACATAAAGTGCCGATTGTCTAGAAAAAGTGGGAGCCTTAACCTCCTACTACCCCAAGGGCCTCCGGGTCTGTTGTGGGATCACTTTACTTTACTTTTACATATAGTTGCAAACACGTCGTTTATGAGTTATGTGTAGATGAAGGTGTTCATTCATAAGGGTCGGAATTGAATACAAAAATTGTACATGCATCATTTTATTGAAAAATGACATGTTTTTACAATAAGTGTACAAACAGTTGACCCTGTGCCTCATTGCATGCTTGATAATGTCGCAGTAACGATTGGTCAGCACGGCCGATCATGGCACAATTCTTTTTGACGTCGTTAAAACACTTATTGTTTGAAGACTTATTATAAAAACATGCCTTTTTCAATAAAATGATACGCGTACAATTGTTTGTATTCAATTCCGACTCTTATGGGTGAACACCTTCATCTGCGCATTACTAATAAACGACGTGTTTGCGACTATATGTTCCTTCACAAAAAATTATCCTCTCTGCATGGCCTATCATCCCTATCACTTTGTCAATGAGATCCTGTTACACCCTGTATATTTTACCAATGCCATCAGGTTGTCTTTATGACAATGTGTTAAATAATAATAAAATTAATTTTAAAAGTATAGATTTCTGGTTTTCTCTCCTGACATTGGAGGAATTTAACCCACTGCACCTGAAAGGTGAAGTTATGTTCAACGTATATAGAGAAAGATTTGCGTTTAGATTGGTACTTGCTCAGGTAGCTCAAATGGTAGAGCACTTGGACTAGAAAACCAAGGGTCCCGGGTTCAAGTCCCGGTCTGAGTGTATAATTTTTCTCTTTAAATATGATTATGTTACTCCGATGATATGATAGGTGATGAGCAATAATAAAGTGCTAGGAGAGTCCTTAAACCTAAACTTAGTCTAAATCCAGATCACGGGCAACCATAGGAATAATTCCCTTTAATCCTTTAATTGGTAATGTATCCTACAGGCTATATCAATTGGATTTATTTGGTATTATTAATGAAATAGAAGAAAACAAATGAGTAGTAATAATTTTATTGAGTTGTTTCTTGACTCACTTCATACTTCTTAACTCCCTCGCGATCCGGATTTCATCACTGTATTTGTGACATTCTCAATGCTGTTCACGTTCACAACTGATGTCCAATGGTCTCCTCTCATGCAGACTGACCTCTGTGCCATCTGATGGCTGACCGACGAACTTCCAAATCAATCCCCTCTCCTTATCACCGGGTACTTCAAAATTCATAGTTGTGTTTTCATTCTTGCATATGTAAATTTTTTCCCAAATTGTGAGTTCCTTCTGTTTTTCCAATTGTTTAAGTAATTTTGTTTTGGTTTCTATTCTATGTATTTCTGACCATGCATGTGCAGCTATTGCAGATTTTTCTGTTTCTCCATTTTTAAAATTTCTGAGGTGTTTCTTTAATCTTGTATTTAAATTCCTTTTGTTTTTTCTATGTATATCCTTTCACAATCTTTACAATTAATTTGATAAATTCACAATTTTTTGCAGTCTTCAATCTTTTCATTTTTGTTGGTTTTTATTAAATTACATAAACTGTAATAATTTTTCGGTGCTAATTTAATGTTGAATTTGTTGAAGATTTTTTTAAACTTGTCAAATACTATGACTTGGAGGTCAGTCTACAGGAGAGGAGACCGTTGGATGTCAGTTGTGAACGTGAACAGCATTGAGAATGTCACAAATACAGTGATGAAATCCGGATCGCGAGGGAGTTAAGAAGTATGAGGTGAGTGAAGAAACAACTCAACAAAATTAAAATAAATCTCACAGCATTATTTCCTACCTACATAACTTAATAAGAGTAGTAATAATTTAAATGTGTGCCGAATTACACAATAAACCTAATAATAACAGTCATGCGTGCTTTTGTTTTCAGTGCAGTCCGTCACATTTAAATAACTGGCACGAAAAATTAGTGTTTTGCCAATTAAAAATTCCTGTGGTCTGATCAGGAATCGAACCTGCAACTCCATGAACTGTAGCCAGGAGCTCTGACTACAAGCCCATGAGACTGGTCCCACATATAAATAACTCATTGGCACTACTGAACCCATGTTCATGGCCGCCCAGACATAAGCTCTTCATACATCCCTATCCTGAGCTAATGTTTTCCAATCATTCTCTGTATAATTTACTTCCCTCAAATTATGATTAATACTATTCTTCCACCTCATTCTTGGCCTGCCTATTGGGGACTTTCCCTCTCTTTTCCTACAAGAAGTTTTCATGCCTCTTTTTCATTTCCCAATCACTCCCATATATATATAAAATTTTGTCATGATCATTTTGGGTGTCATACATATAGGATCGGTAAAAATGTGTAAACAAAATTTCCAAAATTATTGCTAAATTATAAACCGCATGGAAGGAAAAATGTTGGACGCCCACACAGAAGATGGTCTGAACAATTTTAACAATTCTAGCTTTCATGAAACCGGAACGAGCCAACAGGCTTAATCCCTACATGATGATGATGATGATGATGATGATTTTTAACAAATCTTTTCGTGTGTACAACATTAGTAGCTTCATTTCTCAGGAATTTGCTAAAAACAAAATAATGCTGAAGCTAGTGATAATATTGTGAAAAGCAATAGAGAAATGACTAATTCTAAGATATAATTTACATTTATTTGTTTGCTATCCATGTCATCAGTCATAAAATGACAGTTCCTATCAGTTAGAACAAAGAAAATAATATAATCACTGATAAAAATCAACAAAGATATTAAAGAAAATACTTTTGAAGAAATGAACGGAAAACTTGTTTATAAGTAATATTAGTTGTCACAATTTTAATGGAAAACATTACAAATACAAACAAAGAACATGATATGTCATATTTTATCACCTATATTGTCAATATTTTTGTCATAAATGAATGAGGACATCTCTACCAGATAAAGATAAAATTATAGTAAAATCTAGAACGTGGGTCAGTAAATGATAAAGTTAAGCTATAATAAGCCATGATTTAATCCTTTATCTGCTTGCAGGTATCATCATGTCATAAAAATGCATTGTTCTACTACGGCCAAAAGATAACGTAAGAAAATATAAAAGCAGTCAACTGAATATGAACTTAATTTCGATGTGGTGATTACATTTGTAAGTACCAGAAAAATATCAGAATAACTTTGTATTTTTTGTATTCAGAGCTACTTTTGTATAACCTTGTGAGAGATATCTATCTACAAGGCAGACAGCTATAAGTGAGGATATAATAAATAAATAAATAATATTTGAAGAGAAAAATTTTCGCCCAGACCTTCAGTGAGAAGTGTTAAATTAATAATAAAAACATCATACCTGGAAACCAAATATGGAAAAATTAAACGAGTTTCACAATTTAAATATCTTGGTGAAATAATTCAGGAAAATGGAATTGAAACTAAAGCCAATAAAAGTAGATGCCAAAAAATGGAAACAGCATTTCGGCTTACTCACAACACTTATAATAAAAAATGCATATCTTTACATACAAAATTACGACACTATAACACTGTAATTAAACCAGAGTGCCTCTATGGAGCAGAAACATTAATTTTGAACAGAAAAAAAGATATCGAAAATATTGTGAAAAAATAATGCAAAATTATAAGAAAAGTTTTAGGTCCACAAGTCATAGGTGAAGCATTTAGACTCAGAAGTAAAAATGAAATAAAAATATATACAGGTGATATTAGAAAACGAAGGTTAAAATTTTATGGCCATATTAAACGAATGAACTCAAATAGGCTTACAAAACAGATAATGGAATTCTACGAAAACAGAAGTAAAGCTCCAGTAGATACTATGAAGTGGATTGATGAAGTCAAAAAGGACTTAAAATTGGCTGGAATTACTAAAGAAGATATCCCAAACAGAGATATATTTAGAATTAAGGTGAATAAGTGACAAGTTGACCAAGAGGACAAACCGAAGAAAAAAACTGGAACAACTTGGACAGATGATAGAAAACAAGCTCATAGCAATAGAATGAAAGAAATTTGGGCTCAAAGGAAACGCCTCTAAGTACTTTGCGTAGTCCTACATGGGCTCATCCGCAATCAAAAAAAAAAGAAAAGAAAAAAGAAACATATTAAATTAATGTTGGGAAGTAAACATTATGAGGTATAATCATTTAAATTCATCAGAGAAGATTTTTTTAAACAATTCACCTCATGAATTCTATGAGGTAAATTGTTTAAAAACTGTTTTCCAATGAATTTCTATAATAAATATCTTAAGATCTACATATTCAGGAAACAGGGCCCAAGTCAAAGTGGGAAATTGTGTATCTAGAGAATTCTTTACATCCAAAGGATTGCTGCAAGTAATGCTATGTTTCACCATTTTTGTTTAAAATTTATATAGATATATGTTTATGTAACTGGGCCAAAAAATATAACGCCATGGGAATTCTTTTGAATCAAAATTACTATTTGCAGCAACTCCTGTTTGCAGATGACCAAGTATTAATTACACAAGACATTGAGGATGCTTCCTACATGGTAAGAAAACTGATAGAGGAATATAAAAATCGGGGATTAATAATTAATTTCAATAAAACAGAATACTTATCATCTACAATGCAAATGGATGAAAGTTTGGAAATGAGAAAAGATAGAAAATAATAAAATATAGACAGTTAACAAAATTCAAATATTTGGGATCATTATTAGAGTCAGAAGGAACAAGCAATTCTGAGATAAACAAAACAGTAACTCATGGAATGTTAAATTCAAATGAATGAAACATTCTGAACAAAACTAAAAAAAAAAAAACTTATTTATAGTTCACTGGTGGAGAATATACTGTTATATGGTGAGGAAACGTGGACATTAAGCAGAGGGCAAACACGCAAATCATTGGTGACAGAGATGGACTTCTGGAGGACTTCTAGAAATTCAAGAAGAGACAAAATTAGGAATACTAAAATCAGAGAATTGTGGTTGTGCATCTGGGCTGGTAACCCAACCATATAACAATTTCCAAACTCATCTCGCTCACAGTGACTGTGGTCTTGAGGCCAAGGTCTACAGCCCGGAAATCTTCTTCAAGATCATCATAGCAACTCCAGCCATGAAAGCCTCAATAGTGTATCGCAAGAAAAATTCCAGTAATATGTTGAATTATTAGGCACAGTACTAGTAAAGATCCAAAATTTCATAAACTTCTAATGTTGGAGAGGGATGGAAGATCAATTAACCCTTTAGGTGTCATGAGCCGATTAGATTGGCTCCAGTGCTCCTGTCCATTACCTGCCAGACAATATACTTAAACTACTTGCAAAGCTGATCACATCGGCGGGTGCGATTTAAATCTCTGACACAAGAAATTTTACCAGTGGCATGCAGAGGGTTAAGGCATTATTAGCAATTTTAAGTAATAGGTGACTGACTCGTAATGGTTTATTCATAAGTCGATACATTACCTATCTAGTTTCAAATAAATAGCATTAAAACTAAAATTGTTCCCTGGCTATTTCAATATTATTCATATTAGAGATGGACAGGACTATATTGCACTTACAGAGGTTACACTGATCCTGTAACAAAAAAAAGTTTCAAGGGCATCTGGACAGAAGAACCCTGGTCATCATTATCAACTGCTTTTGGTAAATGAAAGTAATTAATAATGATTAGGGAATTTCCCTCCAGATACCCAAACATTCTTTTTATGCGAGCAATATAACCTCTGTAGGAGCAAAGAAGCCCCGTTTAATAGCCATTATAAAATGGCAAACTTCGTAATAAAAAATTAATTCTATTAAGTGTAAGAAATGTGACAAGGAAAAAGAAGGTTTGAAATAGGTGAGTTAAAATTAATATGGTAGTTATGTTTGTTTTATTCCACAGTCAATATTAAAACATGGTCTATCAAAATAAATTATTTAGTTTAATAAAAATAATACAAAATATACAAATTTTGGAACTGATATCATATGGAAATTAAAATAAATATGAACAATTAAAAGTAAGCTATTCTACAGTAAATAAAAAAATATAACAATTATTAAGACAAAAAATATGTATGAATGAATAGAAAAAATAATATAAATCACTTTACAGGATACATAATGTTAAAAGAATAGGATAATATACAATTTGAAAATAATAAACATAATAGTCATACATTATTAATGCAATGCCTTATTGATCGATTTCTGACCGATCCCCGTTTGTCTAATTCATGACATGGTGCTTCCCTAGTGGGAAATTCCTTAATCAAATTAATTTAGTTAAGCTTATTTTCCTATAGATGTCAGTGAGTGCCATGTAGTTAGTATATTGGTTTGAAGGGACATCTAGTAGGAAAATAAGGTATTGTATTAAAATTAATGTTGGGAATTAATATTAATAAAATTCATTGTTAAAACCGTTGAGGTGGAGAGTCATAAAATTAAATAAGTTAAAATATACCTTTTTAGGTAAAATCCATCGTCCTCAACTTATAAAATATGTAATCTTTATGCCTGTAGACCTTTAAGAACATCCGTTCCATCTTCAGCAGTTCACTCTTCGCTACAGCATTCAGTATGATGTTTGATGCTGTAGCGAAGAGTGAACTGCTGAAGATGGAACGGATGTTCTGAAAGGTCTACAGGCATAAAGATTACATATTTTATAAGTTGAGGACGACGGATTTTACCTAAGAAGGTATATTTTAACTTATTTCATTTTAATTATATTATTTTTAGTCTGGACATCTTACCTAAACATTAATATTGAGGTAAGATGTCCAGACTAAAAATAATATAATTAAAATAACCTCAAAATATAACTTCCTAAAATTAAATATTATTTCATTTTATTAATGTTGTGAAGTAAACATGAGGTTATATCATTAATATTGAGCAGAGAAAATATTTTTAATAACTCAACTCATACAATTTCAAATTTATTTGATTTAAGATCATTGGTTTCGAAAGAATTTTTCATTCACCTTCAGTTTATTTTCAGTTGGAGTCATGAAAATAAACTGAAGATGAATGAAAAATTCATTTGAAACCAATGGTATTAAATCAAATAAATTTGAAATTGTATGAGTTGAGTTATTAAAAATATGTTCTCCGCTCAATATTAAATAAGGTATTACTTGGATAGAAGTGGCTCATTAAAATTTTGCTCAGAGGCCTTTTTTTATTTAGGCTTAAGATTCTTTTACTAGCCTAAAAATCCCAGAGGACTTAACCGTTGGATTTTTCCATCCTAAAAATCCTGGCCAGGTTTGAACCTACGACCCTCGGGACTAGAGACAGGGAATACAACCACTAGACCATCAAGGTCGATGCACCATCTTATACAAAGATTACATATTCACTGTTCTCTCACATCCTATAGTTATTTGAACCTAGTAAAGATGTAAAATAATGGATCCATCCATAGTAATTCTGCCCGAAGGCAGGTCCTTCACTGCAATCATAGCATTTTCATGCTATGCTTGCAGCTTTACTAGGGAGGTAGCTTCCCGTTGCTTTCCACACCGGTGAAGGGTGATGATGATAATGGTAATGATAAGGATGATGGCCATATAATTTCGGGGACTGTTTGGGCCTTAAAGTTTTCCTGACATTTGTCTTACAGGTGAGGAAAAATCCCGATAAAAACCTCACCCAGAAAAACTGCCCCGACCAGGGATCGAACCTGGGCCCGCTGCGTGACAAGGAAGCACGCTACCTCGAGACCACAGCGGTGGACATTTGAACCTAGTAAAGATGTAAAATAATGGATAATGTCATGAAAATAATGAAGCAGTGCATTTTCACAACAGAACAACAGTCATGAAATACTGAAGATGGAATAAGTCCAAAACTGATCTAAAAGGAAGACAAAATATGAGGTGAACTGATAGAATTTTAAAATTTTATGTAAAATAATCTTCACTTGAAGCTGATCTTATAAAATCAAGAGGAAAAGTATTCATTTTACTATCCAAAGTAATTCTGCCCGACAGCAGGTCTTTCACAGCAATCATAGCATTTTCATGCTATGCTTTGCATCTATACTAGGGAATTGTAGGTGTGGTAACTTCCCATTGCTTTCCACACCAGTGAAGGATGATTATGATGATGGTCATATGATTTCGGGGACCGTTTGGGCCTTTAAGTTTTCCTGACATTTGTCTTACAGGTGAGGAAAAACCCCGATAAAAACCTCACCCAGAAAAACTGCCCCGACCAGGGATCGAACCCGGGTTTGCTGCGTGACAAGGCAGCACACTACCTCGAGAACACAGCGGTGGACTTTCTCATGACAACATGAGAAAATTCAGTCTGTAATCGCTGACGATGGGGCTAAGAACCTCTGAAACATGTTCGACAAAAACAACTCTAAGAGGTAAGAATGAACAGACAAAATGTTTTAATTAGTAATCTATATAGTTTCATCAAAAAGTTAATCTTGACAAGTAACACTGCTATTAAGATATAATGAGTCTCTGTTAACAATGACAGACAGTAAGTTGATTGACAGTGATAAGACTGACATGCTTTGTAAGTTACTGTATGTTCTGATCCTATAAAAAAATTAAAAACTAATATACAACAGCAACTCAAATTCTGAATTTAATTTTATGTTTCCTTTCATGACAATTCACAGAATATATTTTCTTCTTCTTCTTTCTTCCTTCCAAGTATTAGGTCAAGGCCTGTTACGATCCTATAGAAAATTTTCCCTCCAGCGTTTCATAGGACGGCCCAGTGATCTTCGTCCTCTTGGTATATAATTATAAACAGCTTTGGGGATCCGATTTGAACTCATTCTTTCAAGATGGTGTTTTCAATTTAGTTGGTACTGTTTAATATATTCCAAAATTGGCGTAGTCTTCAATTCTTTTAAGATATCGGTGTTCCTTTTCCGATCCCATCTGGTGTAACCCGCTGTTCTGTGCATGAATCTCATTTCACAAGCCGTTATTCACAGAATATATTTTATTAACCTATAATATTCTAAATTTGTCCATGGTCTCGAGGTAGCATGCTGCCTTGTCACGCAGAGGGGGTTCAATCTCCGGTCAGGACAGTTTTTTCTGGATAAGGTTTTTATTGGAGTTTTTCCTCACCTGTAAGACAAATGTCAGGAAAACTTTAAGGCCCAAACGGTCCCCCGAAATCATATGGTCATCGCAATCAACATCATTCATATTCATCTTAGATTAAGGTTAGGATTAGGGACTCTCCTGGCACACCACTATCATCATCATCACCCATTATATCATCGGGGCAACGTAACCCCGCCTTCCAGGTGCCGCAACCTCAGAAGTGGGTTACAAGTACACCTTATGTTCTTGAACATAATGCAATAAATCGTTAAGAACCTACATCAACTCTGGTGCAACATATGAAACAGAGGGGGCAACGTAACCCCGCCTTCCAGGCGCCCCAACCTCAGAAGTGGGTTACAAGTACGCCTTATGTTCTTGAACATAATGCAATAAATCGTCAAGAACCTACATCAACTCTGGTGCAACATATGAAACAGAGGGGTCACAAGATCGACCTCACAGGATCTAGAACGTTGGCTAAAATAGATCATGAAAAATCAAGAATCTACAGAGAAGCAATAGAGATTGAAAAAAGGCCACTTTCTATGAACACCCGAAATGGATGCCCAAAGATTACCATCTACATGGAAAACTGCTCTCCGCTGCCCACCATGTCATCCCCAGAACAGCGAAGAAGATATGAAGAAAACCACGGTTGGGCAACATGGAGTGTGGTCGATGCTTGGATGGGTGTACGGCTTCCAAAACGGACCGCACTGAAAACTGAAGATGTTTTTAACTACATAAGAACTGAACCTTGGATGGGTGTACATCTTCGGAAATGGACCACAGCAAAAAATCTATGTGTTTCATTATATAAGACCTACACCTGTAACTCGAACATATCATTCCTTGATAATGGCATATGGGATCATGCCAAAACGTTGGAATCAGTGGCCAGAGGCCGAACTTGAATCCAAGATGCAGAAAACCCAAGAAAACTTTCTTAATCATATATATATATATATAAAATCTAACAACTTGCTTATCAGACAAGAGACATATACTGAGACTTATTGTATGAAGCAAATAAATATATTTTGCTATGGTTTGTTTAAATTACAACGTATATAAGAGAAAAATTTGTGTCTAGATCGTAACTCGCCTCGGTAGCTCAATTGGTAGAGTACTTGGCCCGGAAAGCCAAGGGTCCCGGGTTCGAGTCCCGGTCTAGGCAAAAAATTTTCTCTTCAAATTAAAAAAAAAAAATTTAATTTATTTGTTTAAATTCTGCTCTATACTCTAAATTACTATCATTTTGATGTTTTCTTAGCCTTGGCAGATTTATAGGTTGCATTCTGAAGTTTTCAGCAAGTCTTTTTCTTTTGAAGTTCTCCACATGCATTTGTGCGTTAGAGTTTATTTGTAAATATCGAGGTGAATTATAAATTCTCTGCCTGTACTTCACTTCATTGGCTAATAGTTTATTCATCAGAATACGTCGCTCCATAATTAACTGTAAAGAAGGATATACTTTCTGAATTATTCAGTGCCCTGCATAAATTTTCCTATCAAACTAAAAAAATTAAAAATTCATAATCTAGCTTTATGTTAAGTTGTTTTACTTTGAGTTGTCAATCAATATTTAATTTTTTTTAAATGTATCCTTCAAATCAAATTTATATACATTTTTAAATTCATTTATATTCAAACAAGAAATACTAAAAGAATACACCACC
Source organism: Diploptera punctata (assembly GCA_030220185.1). Taxonomy (NCBI): domain Eukaryota; kingdom Metazoa; phylum Arthropoda; class Insecta; order Blattodea; family Blaberidae; genus Diploptera; species Diploptera punctata. The sequence goes on along the minus strand of JASPKZ010007338.1, from coordinate 175,919 downwards.
CTACAATCTGATTCCAAGGAAGAAAAATAATTCAAGAAAATTACTTACCATCCTGAAACACATAGATAATTTAAAAAAATATTTAATAAATTCAATATTACATTGGCATTGATAAACAAATTTAGCCTGGGTAATCTTCAAAAAATCCTTATATTTATGAAAATCAATGTCTGTGAGTCTTGTCTGTTCTTTATGCACTTAAAAGCTATCTCACTGATGTTTTTATTATTAATTTAACACTTCTCACTGAAGGATAAATTATATTTGAAGAGAAAAATTTCCGCCCAGACCAAGACTCGAACCCAGGACCTTTGGCTTTCTAGGCCAATGCTCTACCATCTGAACTATCGGGGCAAGTTCCGATCTAGACGCAAATTTTTCTCTTATATACGTTATATTTCCCAGCACCAAATGCTATGAAGCCTTTGCTTCTATCTTTGCAAATGGCGGCTTCTTTAAGAAGACATTTATTGGGAATTTAAACACTACTTTATAAAACCAGTAAGGGTTCTATTGATGTTTTTATTATTAATTTAACACTTCTCATTGAAGGATAAAAAATGTCTTCTAAACTAAGAAGCTGCCATTTGCAAAGATAGAAGCAAAGGCTTCATAGCATTTGGTGCTGGGAATTACAATGTATATAAGAGAAAAATTTGCGTCTAGATCAGAACTTGCCCTGATAGCTCAGGTGGTAGTGAATTGGCCTAGAAAGCCAAAGGTCCCAGGTTCGAGTCTCGGTCTGGGCGAAAATTTTTCTCTTTAAACATAATTTATCCTTCAGTGAGAAGTATTAAATTAATAATAAAACATCAATTGAAGCCCTACTGGCTTTATAAAGTAGTGTTTAAATTCTTGATAAATGTCTTCTTAACTAAGAAGATAGAAGCAAAGGCTTCATAGCATTTGGTGCTGGAAATTACAACGTATATAAGAGAAAAATTTGTGTCTAGATCGGAACTCACACCGATAGCTCAGATAGTGCCAGTGAGTTAGTTAGTTAGCTAAACCCCCAATCCTAATTGTAAACTTTGTTGATTTTTTATATCTTTCTCATTTTATTTCAATGTCATATATTTGATTAAATAACTAATTCATCATCTTCCAAACAAGTTTAAGGCCCAAGGCCTGTTACGGTTACAGTGAAAACATTCTCAGTCCATCTTTTCTAGGAAGTCCCAAAGATCTCTTCTCTTGAGGACCATATCGAAGTATGACTTCTGGAAGTCTATTATGATTCATTCATTGCACATGAGTTTTCCACTGTAACTGGTATTTATTTACCAGCTTTATTTAATTAATTAAATATTAAAAATATTTATCACAATACCCCATAATTTGTCCACCGCTGTGGTCTCGAGGTAGCGTGCTGCCTTGTCATGCAGCGGGCCCGGGTTCGATCCCCAGTCGGGGCAGTTTTTCTGGGTGAGGTTTTTATTGGGGTTTTTCCTCACCTGTAAGACAAATGTCAGGAAAACTTTAAGGCCCAAACGGTCCCCGAATTCATATGGCCATCATTATCATGATCATCATCATCATCCTTCACTGGTGTGGAAAGCAACGGGAAGCTACCACACCTACAATTCCCTAGTAAAGCTGCAAGCATAGCATAAAAATGCTATGATTGCAGTGAAGGACCTGCTTTTGGACAGAATGACTATGGATGGACCCCATAATTTTTTTTTTAGACTGGTTTCAGAATACAAAATAGGAGGTGAGCTGATATACTTTTAATATTTAGTTATTAATACCTCAGAGTGTTAATTCCTACTAGGTTTAAAAGTTATATACCGAGTTTTGTAGCTGAAAATTGAAAATTCCGACTTATACAATGATTTTTAAATTTTTAATTCAGATTAAAATAATCCTATTTTAAGATAAATTAAAATTATATTTGAAGAGAAAAATTTTCGCCCAGACCGAGACTCAAACTCAGAACCTTTGGCTTTCCAGGCCAATGCTCTACCATCTGAGCTATCAGGGCGAGTTCCGATCTAGACGCAAATTTTTCTCTTATATACATTGTAATTCCCAGCACCAAATGCTATGAAGCCTTTGCTTCTATCTTTGAATGGCAGCTTCTTAGTTAAGAAGACATTTATTGGGAATTTAAACACTACTTTATAAAGCCAGTATTGATGTTTTTTATTATTAATTTAACACTTCTCACTGAAGGATAAATTATATCTGAAGAGAAAAATTTTTACCCAGATCGAGACTGAAAAGGTCCTGGGTTCGAGTCTTGGTCTGGGCGAAAATTTTTCTCTTCAAATATAATTTATCCTTCAGTGAGAAGTGTTAAATTAATAATAAAAACATCAATACTGGCTTTATAAAGTAGTGTTAAATTCCCAGTAAATGTCTTCTTAACTAAGAAGCTGCCATTTGCAAAGATGGAAACAAAGGTTTCAAAGCATTTGGCATGAGGGAATTACAACGTATATAGGTAAAAAATTTGCATCTAGATCGCAACTCGCCTCGGTAGCTCAGTTGGTACAGCATTTGGCCTGGAAAGCCAAAGGTTCTGGGATCGAAGATTTTTCTCTTCAAATATAATTAAGAGGTTTGCTTAATAATTAAAACATTTTGTCTGCTCATTCTTCCCTCTTAGGGTCGCATGTTTGGACGCATTAGACAGTAAAATGCCTTCTCTGCTGAGCAAGTTGTATGCTAATACAATTTTGCTTACTCAGAAATCTGTTCATGCGATAATAATTGGTTAAATTTGTAAGCTACCTGCGGAGGTAGCTTAAATGAGCAACTCAAATTAAAATCCCGAAGGGAACCGATGGTAATCGATGTAATTTGCTGCTTTATCCAACATTTATCCAAGATGTCGGACCTTGAAGACTTCGATCATGTTTTCGGTATACACGGAGAAGAGGAATTTGATAGAGTCTACCAAAGAATTCAACTGGAAGAACAGGAGAATCGGCGTAATATTGCGTGTCGCAGACGTGTTTGTATACGGTATTATTTGTGGGATGCAAGCATAAATGCATTCCTCTATAGCAGACGAAAATAACAGAAGTGGTTTTATCGCTGAGAATTCTGGGTAATTCGTTGCCAATATTACGAAAACGTTGACTCTCATGCATGACCGATAAGTCGGCCGTAATTCGTTATTCGTTCTCAGCAATTGCTCACGGTGAATCAGCTCACTAGTGATTGGAAGTAATTTGAGTAGAGAGTAATGTTCTAACATACGACCCTTAGAGTTGTTTTTGTCGAACATATGTTTCAGAGCTTCTTAGCCCCATCGTCAGCGATTACAGACTGTTATGATAACATCAGTTGGCATAAGTGTACTGAGGTGGGGTTGTCAAGATCCTGAAATCGCGATCTACTTAGAAGATTAATATTATGAGGAGAGGTATGAAACATTTTAATTTATCTTAAATTAAACCTCATAGTGATTTATTCCTATAAAAGTTCAATATAGTCCTATTTTGGTGGTTAACAAACTCATTATTTTCAACTCAGCAGAAAGTAACACTATGAGGTATTAGTAAATATAAAAAAAATATCCAATTTGACGAGAAAAATACATGAATAAATCGGGATTTCAACCCTAGATCTCTGCTTCAGTTCAAATATGTATTCAGAATTTCTCCATCACCCACAGTTTTTTTTATTTAAATTTCAATTAATGGATTTAAATAATTATTTTTTAATACATTTTTTCGTCCATTTGTCCATTGTAAAATAAAACCAAATGAGCTAACACAAATGATTTCAGCTATGGAAAAGAGATATCAATGCAAATGGAATCCTAATATGCTGGCCGATTATTGTTGGACCATCAAAAGGGTGCCCCACAGGCAAAATATAGCAGAAAATCATTATTTCTTACTTTCTAGGTGAGTCCAAATGTTCGAATATTGAGTAGTTACGAATGTAGAAAATATTAAACTGTTTGAAATTATAAATTCCTGTCTCTTGGAAATCTTGCATGATGGAGAAAAACCAATATCATAATTGAATTCAGGAGAAAAAATACTATCGGAATCACATGATCTTCCATGTTAGCCATTAGCTTTCTGATTTATTCACAAATTTTTCTCTATATTAATACGATTCCCATGTGCGAAAAAGCAGTGAACATTCGTTCCACTAACGCCATCTAGTGGCTTCTTAAACAAGAAGACTTTTAAATGGAAATCAACACTACATTTATTGATGTTTTTATTATTCATTTAACATTTCTCAATGAAAGATAAATTATATTTGAAGAGAAAAATTTTCGCCTAGACCGGGACTCGAACCCGGGACCCTTGGCTTTCCGGGCCAAGTGCTCTACCAACTGAGCTACCGAGGCGAGTTACGATCTAGACGCAAATTTTTCTCTTATATACGTTGTAATTCCCTATCGCCAAATGCTTTTGAAACCATTGCTTCTATCTTTGCAAATGGCGTATATAAGAGAAAAATTTGCATCTAGATCGTAACTCGCCTCGGTAGCTCAGTTGGTAGAGCACTTGGCCCGGAAAGCCAAGGGTCCCGGGTTCGAGTCCGGTCTAGGCGAAAATTTTTCTCTTCAAATATAATTTATCTTTCATTGAGAAATGTTAAATGAATAATAAAAACATCATTAGAAGCCTTACTAGCTTTATAAGTAATGTTAAATTCCCAATAAATGTCTTCTTAACTAAGAAGCCGCCATTTGCAAAGATAGAAGCAATGGTTTCAAAAGCATTTGGCGATAGGGAATTACAACGTATATAAGAGAAAAATTTGCATCTAGATCGTAACTCGCCTCGGTAGCTCAGTTGGTAGAGCACTTGGCCCGGAAACCCAAGGGTCCCGGGTTCGAGTCCCGGTCTAGGCGAAAATTTTTCTCTTCAAATATAATACTACATTTATTGCCAATAAAGCATAAATTAAAAATATCATCTCTGCTCATATTTTGTCTTATTTTTAAAAAGAAGGCAAGATGAGATATGTTTTTAATACATATTTAATGAATTCAATCTCAGTTTTCTTAATCAAATCTTCTAGTTCCGAAAAAAAAAAATGCAGTTGCTAGAGCATAAATGGTCACACAAACTCTTCCCCTTTAATTATATAAAAATAAAACTTACAATTTTATGTGATTTTCATATCTTTTTATTAGTCTTTTTTGATACTCAGTAAGTAGGATAGATGAAGATTTGAAAAACTTAAAAAAAAAAATTCAAGAGTACTACCTCAATACTGTTCCTCAAAAAAAGACTTGAATTTTTCTCATAGAAAAAAATCCATCAACAATAGTTAGATCAAACCTACAAATTTTGTTACTAGAGGTAGATACACCTCAACCATAGATGCCAATGTAACAAAAAAAATGTAAGATGATATTTAAATAGTGTAATATGTAACTTACCTGGGATTTTTCTTTGACAGTTTGGCGTACAAGATAACCTCGGCAGCGTGCCTGCAATAACATACTAATATTAAAGAAGCTTATATCAATATCCTCTATTGAATGCTGAGTAGAAAATTATATTTTTGTTCAAAATAATAAACCATAGTAATGGCAGTCTAGTAATGTAATGCAGATACAATAATCCTTTATATTTGAAGAGAAAAATTTTCGCCTAGACCAGGACTCGAACCCGGGACCCTTGGCTTTCCGGGCCAAGTGCTCTACCAACTGAGCTACCGAGGCGAGTTACGATCTAGATGCAAATTTTTCTCTTATGTATGTTGTATTTCCCTCGCGCCAAATGCTTGAAACCATAGCAAGTGTTAAATTAATAATAAAAAATCGACAATAATCCTTCATAGTTAAATATGGGAAATAACATTATGAGGTTCTTAATTCGTAAATTAATGAGTCATTTTTTAACATCTTACCTCATATTTTATGTTTCTTCAAACACAGCAACTAGTTTTCGAGAGAAGGATCTCTCTCATTTTCAACTGACATTATGACTACTGGATTTTCTTACACCAGATGGCAACATTATTGATGGAGATTCCAACGAAAATCCAGTAGTCATAATGTCGGTTGAAAATGAGAGAGATCCTTCTCTCGAAAACTAGTTCCCATGTTTGAAGAAACACAAAATATGAGGTAAGATGGTTAAAAAATGACTCATTAACTTACAATAATCCTGTATATTATTAAATTTATCACTTCTCTCTGAATGACAAATTTGAATCTAATCTCTGGTTTTGTATACCAGGTGCTCTGCCACTGAGCTATTAGACTTCCAATTGACATCCAATTATTTCTCTTTCTATTACAATTGTCACATGTCGAAGGCAATGAATATTTGTTCCACACATACTACCTGGCAACTTCTCAAAAAGACTTTAAATGGAAATTAACACTACTTTTATAGCTAGTAAAGATATATTTTTTATTAAGTTATGTAGATAGGAAATAACACTATGAGGTTTTTTAATATTGTTTGTTTTTTATTATTCACTCACCTCATACTTCATAATTTATAGCAGACCCTGGGTTTCTTCACATAATTTGTGACATTGTCAATGCTGCATCACGTTCACACTGACGTCCAACGGCCTTCTATCCTGCAGACTGACCTCCGCGCCATCTGGTGGCCGACCGAAGAATTCCAAATCAGTCCTCTTTCTTTATAACCGGGTATTTCAAAATTCATAGTTGTATTTTCATTCTTGCATATGTAAATTTTTTCCCAAATTGTGAGTTCCTTCGGTTTTTCCAATTGTTTAAGTATTTTTGTTTTGGTTTCTATTCTATGTTTTTCTGACCAGGCATGTGCAGCTATTGCAGATTTTTCGGTTTCTCCATTTTTAACATTTCTGAGGTGTTCTTTTAATCTTGTATTTAGATTCCTTTTTGTTTTCCTATGTATATCTTTTCACAATCTTTACAATTAATTGATAAATTCCCGATTTTTTGCAGTCTTCAATCTTTTCATTTTTGTTGGTTTTTATTAAATTACCTAAGCTGTAATCATTTTTCGGTGCTAATTTAATGTTGAATTTGTTGAAAATTTTTTGAAACTTGTCAAATACGAAAGGATGGTATGTGAACTTCTTGAATTTTTTGCCTATATTTTTATCTGTCTGAAGAGTACTTTCATTGATGACTTTTTGTTCTTTGAATTTATTTATTTTTTATTATTTGAATTATGAAGTATGAGGTGAGTGAAATAATAAAAAATAAACAATATATATTTTTTATTATTTAACTTTTACAGGAATTAATCACTATGAGGTTTAATTTATGGTAAAATCAAATGTTTCCTACCTCTCCTCATACAAATCTTCTAAGTAGAATCGCGATTTCGAGACCATAACGGTCTCATCTTCAGTACTATTTTGGCGACTGATGTTATGTCGATCGGAAGAAACTCTTCTTCTTCCCTCTGTTGGTGGACCAATGAACCTCTGGACCAGGTCAGAATTTGCGGGAATTTCGAAGTTCATAAGTTTTCCTTTGTTTTTCTGAACGTGGATTTTTTCCCAAATCGTGAGTTCCTTTTGTTTATCTATTTGTTTTATTAGACTGGCTTTTGATTCAATTAAATGTTTTTCGGACCAAGCATGAGCAGCTACTGCTGACTTTTCACTTCTCCATTTTTAACGTTTCTAAGATGTTCTTTCACCCTTGTTTTCAAATTTCTTTTTGTTTTTCAATATAAATTTTGTCACAATCTCTGCATTTGATCTGAGAAATTCCTGATTTGTTTTCTTCTTCAATTCTTTCATTTTTATTGGTTTTAATTGTCCTTTTGAGGCTGTATTCGTTCTTCGGTGCCAATGTCCACCAACAGAGGGAAGAAGAAGAGTTTCTTCCGATCGACATAACATCAGTCGCCAAAATAGTACTGAAGATGAGACTGTTATGGTCTCGAAATCGCGATCTACTTAGAAGATTTGATTGAGGAGAGGTAAGAAACATTTGATTTTACAATATATTTTCAATGTTTTTATTTTAAATTTATAACTTCTCATTGAACGACAAATTATACTTCAAGAGAAAAATTTACACCTAAACTGGAATTTGAACCCAAAGGTCTCTGGTGTACAGCATACAAATCTGGCGTGCCATTTGTGTTCTAGTGCCTATTTTTGTAAATTATTTTCCATTTAATTGCCATAAATATATTTCAATATGTGATGGTATCCACTGGAATGCTATTAATTTATTTTGTTTATCCAACAAATTATAAAAGATAAAACAATATTTAGAGAAATAAAACCAGAAACTAACCTGAAACCTTGAAATACGGCTTCGAATATAAGTGAAGTTGTGTTTTAGTAACCCTGGATCGAATTACAGCTTGCAGTCGGAGGTAACCTTGTCTCAACTTTATATACTGAAGACGTGGGCCTCGGCCACGCCAATGCTTCTGAATTGTAACTGTAGCAGCACGCAATTGTAAGAATCTATATTTAAACAAAAATTAATTTTGATGTATTAATTTAAATTTTAACATTCACGATGATGGACAAATTACACTGGTCAACATGATTTTTGTCTCATGAGTACCAATAGCTGTACTTAATGCAGTTTTTTATCATGTTTTCAAATATGTATTTGGAATTTCTCCATCACCCACAGTTTTTTTATTTCAATTTCAATTAATGGATTTAAATAATTATTTTTTAAATAAAAAAACCTAGATTTCTTCCTGGAAAATTTTGGCGCAGTGAGCGATGAGTACAGGGAACACTTTCATCGGGAGATTTCAGCTATGGAAAAGAGATATCAAGACAAATGGAATCCTAATATGCTGGCTGATTATTGTTGGACCATCAAGAGGGATGCTCCACAGGCAAAATATAGCAGAAAATTGCCATTTCTTACTTTCTAGGTGAGTCCAAATGTCCGAATATTGTGTAGTTACGAATATAGAAAATATTAAAGTGTTTGAAATAATAAATTCCTGTTCTCTCAGAAACCTTGCGTGATGGAGAAAAACCGATATCATATTTGAATTCAGGAGAAAAAATACTATCAGAATCACATATTTTTCTTTCTGAGACAAAAAAAGTTTATTTTTTGTTGCTCAGTGTAATTATTATTTTGAAAAGAGATAATTACCTCTTACGGTACACCCATGTACGAACACTTCTCTGAAGTATGAGGATACTCTTTGTGAGAACCTTTTCTCTTTCTTGTTCTAAGAATGTATCATGGGCATCTTTTAAGAACACTTTGGTATGTCCCAATTGATAATCCTCTTTTCCTAATATCAGCTGACATATTTTTGCAGTAGCAGCTTTACTATCAGTCTGAAATATTAAAACAACTAGATTAAATTGTTTTCAAATACATTGATTAAATATAATAAATTTGAAATTTTTAACATTATGAGGTTTTATTAAAAAGAATCAAATGAATCATGAATTCTTCTTACCTCATATTTCTATGTTTTTTTTTAAACACAGCACCGCAGTATCAGCGAACAACAATCTTCACCATCGTCAGCTGTTTTCACGACTGTCAATTTTTTCTTTTGACGGTAATTATTCAAACTGCCATCTGGTGTTATTTTGAAGGAGTAATTTTCTGAACTACCATCTGGTGTATTTTTGAAGAACTTTGTAATCAAGCTTGGTTCATCCGGAACATAGTTTATTAGAGAATCATAGAATTGAAAAAGAAGCAAAACTTTTGAAACATCTATCTAAACCTTTGGATTTAACAGTTTGGGAAAAGATATATATTCAAAAAAACCATACTAGAATCATGAACTTCGAGATTCTTGACGAACCAAGCTTGATTACAAAGTTCTTCAAAAATACACCAGATCGCAGTTTAGAAAACTACTCTTACAAAAAACACCATATGGCAGTTTGGATATTACCCGGCAAAAGAAAAAATGACAGTCGTGAAAACAGCTGACGATGGTGAAGATTGTTCTCCAATACTGCGGCGTTGTGTTAAAAAAACCATAGAAGTATGAGGTAAGAAGAATTCACAATTCATTTGATTCTTATTACATTGATTAAATTGTTAAATTTTTTCAAAACAAGATTCTGACAAGGGAACTGTCAACCATTGCACGCCAAAACCTACCTTGAAATTCCTCCCAGAGAAGTGGTGTGATGTACCAAGGCTGCGTCCAAAAAAGTTATCTGCTACTTTCAAAGCAGATGGAGATCCCTGCTTGAATAGAGCAGAATGTAGTGAGCAGGTTGTGAGAGTTACCCAATCCACCAAGTCAGGAGTTGTATTACGTCTCTGTAGTTTAAATGAGTGCATTGGAATTTAGTGCCTTGCAGTTAAAAAGGCAGATCATTTTTTTGGACACGGCCTTAGTACATGACAACGCTTCTCTAGGAGAAATTTGAAGATAAGTTTTGTTACATGTATATTTGTTGGAATGGAAGAAAATAAAAACTAGTATATGAAAATATTTTCCATCTTCTAAACATTGCTAATTGAACAGCATGATTATCTGTAGGGAGAATTCACCACAAAATATTTTTTGCATTGACCTTGATGAAGCGTAACTTGTGCAGCATAGGGGTGGGGTAGAAAGAAAGGTTCCCGGATGTCATTCAACAGTACTGAGATTAGTTACAAGGCATTTTCTGGGAAGAATACCACCGAGAAGAAATAAAGCCCTCCCTAACAAAATATGTGTTGTGTGTTATGAAAAAAATAAACAGTATTTAGATTATATTATTTTTAGTCTGGACATCTTACCTCAATATTAATGTTGATTTGTTCTTGGACATGTTTCAAAACAATTTGTTTTATCGTCAGCTTTCCCAGATTGGTTTTATTTATGTTGCATTATGTTCTGGATGTCGATGTCAGCTCCATCCTGTGGTTGGCCAAAGAACCTCCAAACAAGGTCACCCTCCATCGGAATATCAAAATTCATAACTCTGTTTCTGTTCTTCTGAATATAAATTTTTTCCCAAATAGTCAGCTCTTTTGTATTTTCTAACTGTTTTAATAATTTAGTGTCTGAATTTATATTATGTTTTTCACACCAAACATGAGCAGCAACTGCAGATTTTTTCAATTTTCTCCATTTTTAATATTTCTTATGTGTTCTTTGGTTCTAATTTTTAGGTTTCTTTTTGTTTTCCCTATATATATCTTTTCACAACCCATGCATTCAATTTGATATATTCCTGACGTTTTATTTTTATCATTTTTTTTTCATTTTTGTTGGTTTTTTATTAGTTTATTTAAACTGTAATTATTTTTTGGTGCTAATTTAATACTAAACTTCTCAAATATATTTTGAAATTTATTATGTACCCAAGGTGTGATACGTGAATTTCCTATATTTTTTCATAGATGGTTCTTCTTTTTCAAGATTACTTCTGTTTATCATTTTTTTGTTTTTTCTACTTTTCTATCCTTTTATGTACCATTTCTTCATCAAACCCATTTTCTCTTGCTACTTTGATTATGTGTTTTTTTCTCATGTTTGAAATCTTCTTCGTTTAAGGGTAAGTTTACCAATCTATGAGTTAAACTATTAAATGCTGCTAATTTATGTCCAATTGGATTGAACCCTGTTGATTTTATAAAATTTTCCGTATGAGTTTCTTTCCTATGAATCCCGAATTCAATTTTTCTTTTTTCTTCTTTTCTTCTTTTCTTCGTTTCTGACCAATTTAAGATCCAAAAAAGGTATTTGTTTATTGTCTTCTATTTCTTTTGTGAATTTAATGTTTGTACTCTGTAAATTTAACAGTTTTAGGGAATCTTCTACAGGTTTTTCTTTAGATGCTCTGACTATGAAGCGGGATTATGTATGCACGGGTGCTTCAAATCAATTTCAAGTAACTTAATTTCTAAGGTACGGTATTATAAATTTTATTTGTATTGTTGTAGTTTACAATTATTATTATAATTAGTTCTCACGTTTAGCTGAATACATTTTAAAATTTCTATTTGGATATTTTAAATTTCAAACAAGATGTAAACATATTTGAAGAGAAAACTTTTCGCCTAGACCGGGACTCGAACCCGGGACCCTTGGCTTTCCGGCCAAGTGCTCTACCAACTGAGCTACCGAGGCGAATTACGATCTAGATGCAAATTTTTCTCTTATGTAACGTTGTAATTAATTCCCTCGCGCCAAATGCTTGAAACCATAGCTTCTATCTTTTGCAAATGGCGGCTTCTTAGTTAAGAAGACATTTATTGGAAATTTAACACTACTTTATAGCCAGTAGGTCTAGGCGAAAATTTTTCTCTTCAAATATAATTTATCCTTCAATGAGAAGTGTTAAATTAATAATAAAATCGTCAATAGAAGCCCTACTGGCTATAAAGTAGTGTTAAATTCCCAATAAATGTCTTCTTAACTAAGAAGCTAACATTTTTTTAATAGCCGTACTGGCATTTATAATGTAATGTATAATTCCCAAATATGTCTTCTTAATATAGGAGCCTCCATTTGCAAAGGTAGAAGCAAAGGCTTCAAAACATTTGCGGCGGGAATTTCAACGTATATAGAGAAAGATTTGCGTTTAGATCGGTACTTGCTCAGGTAGCTCAAATGGTAGAGCACTTGGACTAGAAAACCAAGGGTCCCGGGTTCAAGTCCCGGTCTGAGCGTATAATTTTTCTCTTTAAATAAGCTAACATTTGCAAAAGATAGAAGCTATGGTTTCAAGCATTTGGCGCGAGGGAATTACAACGTACATAAGAGAAAAATTTGCGTCTAGATCATAACTCGCCTCGGTAGCTCAGTTGGTAGAGTTGGTAGAGCACTTGGCTCGGAAAGCCAAGGGTCCCGGGTTCGAGTCCCGGTCTAGGCGAAAATTTTTCTCTTCAAATATAATTTATCCTTCAATGAGAAGTGTTAAATTAATAATAAAATCGTCAATAGAAGCCCTACTGGCTATAAAGTAGTGTTAAATTCCCAATAAATGTCTTCTTAACTAAGAAGCCGCCATTTGCAAAAGATAGAAGCTATGGTTTCAAGCATTTGGCGCGAGGGAATTACAACGTACATAAGAGAAAAATTTGCGTCTAGATTGTAACTCGCCTCGGTAGCTCAGTTGGTAGAGCACTTGGCCCGGAAAGCCAAGGGTCCCGGGTTCGAGTCCCGGTCTAGGCGAAAATTTTTCTCTTCAAATATAATTTATCCTTCAATGAGAAGTGTTAAATTAATAATAAAATCGTCAAGATGTAAACATTTTACAAATCTTTGTTTTCTAACTTACAATAAATTAAATGCCATTCCAAGAATTCCTCCCTCAGCTGAGAATCATCAGAGGATTTAAATCCTCCCACACTGATGGGTTAAGAAGACATTTATTGGGAATTTAAACACTACTTTATAAAAGAAATAGGGCTTCTATTGATGTTTTCTTTATTATTAATTTAACACTTCTCACTGAAGGATAAACTATATTTGAAGAGAGAATTTTTCGTTTTCTCTTCAAATATAATTTATCCTTCAGTGAGAAGTGTTAAATTAATAATAAAAAATCATCAATGAATTTTAAGATTTCATAACAACAATATAATTTTCTCTTTTCCTGATATTTATTTTGTAAAAATGTAGTACCTTATGAGCATATGGTGTTCCTGGTGCAAGAACTCTGTACCTTTCAACAAATTCTCGAAAAGGATGTCGAATTGGATATCCTGCTCTTCTGATTTTTGCTGTTTCCATCATTCCAGAGTATCTCAATTGCCTGCAGCACAGACTTCGATCAAACATCTAATAAATAAAAAAGTGAAAAAATTTAAAAAAACAATAAACATAACATTTTTGTTACAGGTAGAGTTTAAATTTAATTATATTGTGACACATTGTTGATCTGGCTTTTTAATTTTGCAGACGGCAGTGGGATTCAGGAATATAACAAATAATAGTTTTAAAATAATAAAACAATACGCTTTATTAGAAAACCAAACTAAAAAATTAAAAATAATTTTAATTTCCAACACGCTTGGGATAAAATTAAAGTGGTCAACAAAAAAATCATCTCCAACATATCTAGAATAAAACTAGAGTTATCTACAAAAATAATAATTTTACCATCAAAAGCGTGGGGTGCTTTTTATGGTTTTTACATTTTCTTCTTAGAGACTCTACTTTTACCAATATCTGATTATTATCAAATATATTAATTAATATAGAGCACCCCACGCTTTTGATGGTAAAATTATTTTCTTTTTGTTGATAACTCTAGTTTTATTCTATATGTGTTGGGGATGATTTTTTTGTTGACCCTTTAATTTTATCCCAAGCGTGTTGGAAATTAAAATTATTTTTCATTTTTTAGTTTGGTTTTCTAATAAAGCATGTTGTTTTACTTTTTTTAAACTATTATTTATTTTTAATATTTTACAGAATCAGATAAAAATGTAAATATCTTAAATTCGATACTATTGTAGTATGAGATAAAAGTAATACTCTAATAAAAAAAAAATCCTCCAGCCGGATTTGAACCAGCGACTTATGGATTACTGAAATTATATACCACTACAGTCCACCACTCTACCATCTGAGCTCTTACAACAACTGAGTAACAAGTTGATAAGTCCGCAACCTATTATACCGGTTTTTATTATTTTGATTTTCTGCTGATTCTGGCCAGGATTTTAGAAACATTTATGAAATTATTGTATTGTAATTGGTCCTTTACAAATATACAAAGTTTCATGACAATCCAATGATTTTAAGTGGGTGAAAATCGTGTTGAAAGATTCTGTTACATAATTACACAAACATTTTTTTTTTATTTTCTGATGATTCTGGCCAGGATTTTGGAAAAAATTTATGAAATTATTATATTTTCATTGGTCCTTTACAAGTATATAAAGTTTCAAGTCGATCCAATGATTTTAAATGGGTGAAAATCATGTTGAAAGATTCCGTTACACAGATACAGGTCAAGCTAATATAAAATGTGTAAAAATTTATTAATTTCCCCTTTTTGTTTTTTTGAATGTGGATCTTTTCCCAAACTGCAAGCTCTTCGGGGTTTTATATTTGTTTTATTAATTTAACATTTCTTTCAATTTGATGTTTTTCTAACCATGCACATGTGGCTATTGCAGATTTTTCTACTTCCCCATTTTTGACAATTCCTAAGGTTTTCCTTCTTCTTCTTCTTCCTTCCAAGTATTAGGCCAAGGCCTGTTACGATCCTATAGAAAATTTTCCCTCCAGCGTTTCATAGGACGGCCCAGTTCCGAGGGCTAGGGAGTCCTTCCTTTCTTCCATTTCTTCTTTCCTTTATTTTCTTTTCTTCTCCAGAAAAGCCTGACCAGAGGCTATAAGATGGCAGCCCCATCACTGGTCTTGCCTTCCTTTGGCCAGCAACCAATCGAAGGGACTATTATTATGCTTTCAAGTCTTATACGAGAATTTCCCTAAGGTTTTCCTTCCACATTAAAAAAAAAAGAAATAGGAGAAATTAATGAATTTTGAAATTCCCTGGGAATGTGATTGATTTAGAGGTTCATATATCTATCAACAGAGGGAGTAAGAAACAGTACTTCATCATGACAGAACAATGGTCATGAAATTACTGAAGATGAAATCAACAAAGTTCTGAAACCGGTCTAGCTAGAAGATGGAGTATGAGGTGAAATAATAAATTTTTTATAATTAAATTAATATTGGGAAGTAAACATTATGAGGTTATATCATTAATAGTGAGTGGAGAACATATTTTTAACGACTCACCTCATATAATTTCAAATTTCTTTGATACCAGCAGTTGCAGACAATATCTTGTTCCTCTTCAGTCATGGCTTCCACTGATGAAATTCTGTGGCTGTTGATTTTTCTAAGGACATCAGCACAAGAGGTGATGTCCTTAGAAAAATCAACAACCAGAGAATTTCATCAGTGGAAGTCATGACTGAAGAGGGACAAGATATTGTCTGAAACTGCCGGTATCAAAGAAATTTGAAATTATGTGAGGTGAGTCGTTAAAAATATGTTCTCCACTCACTATTAATAATTTTTTTTCTTAAATTTAATATAAACTTCATGGTGTAAGTTCTCATAAAGATCAAGTAAAACATACCTTTGGTTTCTTCAGAGAATTTGGCTTAATGCATCTTACAAAAAATGGATGGCAATTATTTAGAGTCTTCATAAGCACATCAAGAGATTTTCTGAACTGCGTGGATAATGTCATATTCTTTTTCTTAGTGTCATTTGAGTTGGATGATAGTTCATCAGCAAAGAGTTCTTTTAGGAACTTGTTGCTAGCAATGTGTATCAGTTGCTTCAAATCTGTACTGAAGGTATCTCGATTCTTTTCCAGGAAACCTTCAAAAGAAATACAAATTGTTTACTATATATATATAGGTGTACATACAAATATTATACCTTCTTCTTCTTCTTCTTCTTCTTCTTAAACATAATTTGTAGGATTTTCATCCTGTTTATTTCCAAAATCACTCCTCGGAAGACGTATTGGATGTGCATGCACTGTCTATCCATCTCTTGGCTGGTCATATATTAATTTATACCACTGATCAGCATAATTTTTGTCTCATGAGTACCAATAGTTGTGCTTAATGCAGTTTTTTATCGTGTTTTCAAATATGTATTTGGAATTTCTCCATCACCCACAGTTTGTTTATTTCAATTTCAATTAATGGATTTAAATAATTATTTTTTTAATAAACTTTTTGGGTCCATTTGTCCATTGTAAAATAAAACCAAATGAGCTAACTCAAATGGTTTCAGCTATGGAAAAGAGATATCAAGGCAAATGGAATCCTAATATGTTGGACCATCAAGAGGGATGCTCCACGGGTGAAATATAGCAGAAAATCGTCATTTCTTACTTTCTAGGTGAGTCCGAATGCACGAATATTGTGTAGTTACGAATGTAGAAAATATTAACGTGTTTGAAATTATAAATTCCTGTCTCTCGGAAACCTTGCGTGATGGAGAAAAACTGATATCATATTTGAATTCAGGAGAAAAAATCCTATCAGAATCACATATTTTTCTTTCTGAGAAAAAAAAAGTTTCTTTTTTTGTTGCTCAGTGTCCTTTTTTAAGATCTGCAAAAATTATTATTATTAAAAGAAACTTCCTTAAAGAATTGATGGAGCACTTTAAAACACAAAGTATTAAGAAATCATGGGCGACTATCTTGCAGAATAAAAACTTAATACCTGAACATTCAAGGAAGTTGGGAAGTAAACATTCAGTTTTGTGGAAAATCCCCAATACCAAGCAAAATTTGTTTAAATAACAAAATTTTAGAGAGAGTTAATGAGTTTACTTATTTAGGAAATAAACTCTCTTTTGTTGAAAATTTGGATTTACCAGAGAAAATTGTGAAATTCAACAAATCAATGGGAATCATTAATAGAGTTTTAAAACCTTCACTAGTGCAAAAATTAACTCGTACTTGTCTTTATCAAATAATGGCTCAACCAGTCCTATGTTATGGGAGTGAAGCGTGGATTATAAGGACGAGAGATGAAAGCAGACTAACAGCTTGTGAGATGAAATTTATGCGCCGAACAGCTGGCTACACCAAATGGGATCGAAAGAAAAATGTAGAAATCCTTCAAGAACTTAATGTGTCACCAATACTGGACTACATCTCCAGATATCAGCTAAATTGGAAGGAACATGTCTCAAGAATGGCTAGATCCAGGATCCCCAAGGCAATAATGAACTACTGTCCAAATGGGAAACGGTCACTTGGTTGACCTATGAAAAGATGGCACGAAAACCGCTTTCTCAGGCAGTAACAGTTCTTCTAGGACTAATACCTGGCAGGATGATGATGATGATGATGACATTCAAGGCATGAAGCAGTAGCAACATTTAGGGTCGTATGCAAATACATTACTCTCTACTCAAATTACTTCCAATCACTGGTGAGCTGAGATCGAATTAACGGCCGCCTTAACTGGTCATGCATGAATGTTGACGTTTTCGTAATATTGGCAACGAATTACCCAGAATTCTCAGCGATAAAACCACTTCCGTTATTTTCGTCTGCTATAGAGGAATGCATTTATGCTTGCATCCCGCAAATAATACCGTATACAAACACGTCTGCGACGCGCAATATTACGCCGATTCTCCTGTTCTTCCAGTTGAATTCTTTGGTAGACTCTATCAAATTCCTCTTCTCCGCGTATACCGAAAACATGATCGAAGTCTTCAAGCTCCGACATCTTGGATAAGTTTCAAACTACATCGGTTACCATCGGTTCCCTTCGGGATTTTCACATAAGTTTATATCTTGAGCTACGATCTTAAGGTACCTTGTCAGGTAGCTTACAATTATTACCGCGTGAATAGATTTCTGAGCAAGAAAAATGTGTTTGGATAAAACTTTATCAGCAGAGAACGCCTTTTACTGTCTAATGCGTTCAAACATTCGACCCTTAGACTTTTAACAGGCCATGACTATCTGGCAGCATACCTACACAAAATTGGAATCTTCAACTCTCCAAGTTGTATATTGTGTCAATAATGGACAAAGACCACCTTACTAACTGTGAGGCTCTCAAGATGTCACCAACAAGAACTTTGGTTGGACTCTATTGGGAAGCAAATAGAACTCATCCAAGCTAATATACATTAGGCTACTACTACTACTACTTTTTCAAGAAGAAGAAACAAATGCAGTGGAAATCTGCTACTTGAATCAATCAACAAATCATTGGACATAAGTTTCATTTTACTCATTATTAACCTTTTAAATACGGTACAAGAAAGTATTAGTGTTAAATCTTATATATAAAAATCAATAATAATGAATGGAGAACATATTTTAATCGACTCACCTCATACATTTTCAAACTTCTTTGATACCGATGGTTTCAGACAATATCATGTCCTTCATCAGTCATGGCATCCATTGATGAAATTCCGTGATTGTTGATTTCTTAAGTGAAATCACCTCTTGTGCTGCCATCTTTCATTGGGATTATAAATTTTGTAATTAAATTTTTATCCACCGGAATATCGAAATTCATAGATCGATATTTATTCTTCTGAATGAATATCATTTCCCAAATTGTCAATTCCAACGGTTTATCCAACTGTTTTAAAACTTTTAAATTGTCAAAAGTTTTAAAACAGTTGGATAAACCGTTGGAATTGACAATTTGGGAAATGATATTCATTCAGAAGAAGAAAAAAACTTTTAAAACAGTTGGATAAACCGTTGGAATTGACAATTTGGGAAATGATATTAATTCAGAAGAATAAATATCGATCTATGAATTTCGATATTCCGGTGGATAAAAATTTAATTACAAAGTTTATAATCCCAACGAAAGATGGCAGCACAAGAGGTGATGTCACTAAAGAAATCAACAATCACGGAATTTCATCAATGGACGCCATGACTGATGAAGGACATGATATTGTCTGAAACCGTCGGTATCAAAGAAGTTTGAAAATGTATGAGGTGAGTCGATTAAAATATGTTCTCCATTCATTATTAATGATATAACCTCATAATGTTTACTTCCCGATATTAATTTAAATATAAAAATCAATGTTTGTTTGTTTGTTCTTATTCTATGTGCGGACATACCGTTGATCCGATTTTGATGTTTTTTTTGCAAAATGTTCAGAAGATTCCTGGGATGAACATAGGCTATAAGACAGTTGTGATATTCAACCCCTTGAACCCCAAAAATCACCCTTTGTAGTGAAAAACGTGAAATAAAGTTAAAAGTGGCTGATAATTTTTTGGATACGATTTGGTACATCACAATGCTTCTCTGAAAAAAATTTCAAGGTAGGTTTTGGAATGAAACGGTGACAGTTCACTTGTTAGAACAGAATATAAATACAAGCCAAAAGGACATGTACTTAAAATGTCAATAGAAATTATAATTTCACAGTTAGTGCATTGCAAGTACATATATTAAATTTTAAATTGTAAAATTAATAATATTATTCAATAGTTTTCACAATTAGTTTGCTAAATGCTCTTCTCTGAACAACAACTAAATCAAGAAATGAAAGACTCGGTATAGGTTTGATACACGGATATATATATATATATATATATATATATAAGTATTACTTAAGAAGAAATTATGTTCTGTTTTTATTTATTATGTGATGTTATACCAAACTGACATAAAATATACATTAAAATGAGTTTCAGAACTTACTTTTAATATCATAGAAGACTTTTCCTGCAAAATGATTCAAACCAAAGGCAGGTGTTTTGTCAGATTTTGGCTTCAGATAATTTTGATTTCCTTCATGTTGTTTATGCACTTTGTTCAACATAGTACCATCTGTTCCCTGTAAAGTACATTGTATATATGTAATTTGATCAAGTTTTTTTGAGTCTGTAATCATCTTACCTCAATTTAATGTTGATTTGTTCTCGAACATGTTTCAATATAATCTTCTATATCATCTTCAGCTTGGCCAGACTGATGAGTTTTATGTTGAGAACCCTGAATGTCGATATCACCTCCGTCTTCCAGCTGACCAAAGAACTCCCATACAAGGTCACGTTCAGCAGGAATTTTGAAATTCATAACTCTATTTTGTTCTTCTAAATGTAAATTTTTTTTCCCAAATGGTGAGTTCCTTCGTATTTTCTAACTGTTTTAATAATTTAGTGTTCAAATTTACATTGTGTTTTTCGGCCCAAACATGAGTAGCAACTGCAGATTTTTCTATTTCCCCATTTTTAATATTTCTTATGTGTTCCTTGGTTCTAATTTTCAGATTTTTGTTTTCCCTATATATATCTTTTCACAACCAGTACTTTCAATTTAATATATTCCTGATTTTTACTTTGATCAAAGTAAAGTTGCTGGGATATGGTTGTTAGCCCTACACCCAACCCCCAACCTTGAGGACCAAATCTCCATATTTATTACCCCAGGAGACAGACTGGCCCAGCCATACCCCCAAGCACTGGGTAGTCCAGGTACCTCGGGGTAGCTGCTCCCCATATCCACCGTGGTGGCCCCTGAGGGGATTCAAATGCTATGTTATGTAAAACTTTAAAATCAATCAACCATTGAATTTTTATATAAAAAGATAGTAATCAGCTTAAGATTAGTTTTGCCAATAACATGACCATTGTGAAAGATATGTTGAACAATGCTACATTTATCAATTCTATAATTACAAAAAAAATAAACGTTATCTCAGTCAAAACATAAATTTATTGTGTCGACGTTTCAATCTCCTGTTGTGAGATTATTTTCAAGATATGGTTGTTTATAAATTTATTGTACATAGTTACCATCACCAAGACTTATTTTTTTTTATATGAATACAAATTTAAATGTATAAATTTAAAATTTCAATTGACTATTTAACTCATGCCCCAAATGGGAGTCAACGACCAATCACGTTTCAATGATTTCTGTTTTACAACCAATCAGAGTCGTGTTTCACCAAATATTTATCAGTGTTATAATTACCATATTAAAGAAAGCTCCTCCTTACAATATTGCGTTCCTTTGGCAATAAATAGTATGATCTGGTTGCAGTGATAAACAAAAGAAGCAGTAGAAGCGTACCTATCGTTTCTCATTTGTTTTCAAACATCGCCGTTTACATTAAATATATAAATATTTTAAAATAACTACAGTTAAATAATGATTTGTGAGTAAACAGCTTAATTTTATTCGTTAAATAGTCCTAACAAATGCCACTCTTGATTTCCAAATTCTCTAGATAAATTCACTCCTCACTTCGTGAGTCGTGAATTTATCGATAATTTGGAAATCACTCGTGGCATTACTTATGATAATTATTTTCCTTGTGTAAAATTTTTATGTCATTCCATTTCATTTTATGATTTTGATTAATTATGTGTTCACTGATCAGTAATCAGTGAAAATAATTATCAAAAAAGATTAATAGCAGAAATGGCCTATATAAAAAAAGAACAAAATAAAGCATTAAATAAACAAAAGCCTTGGCCTAATACTTGAAAGGAAGAAGAAGAAGAAGAAGAAGAAGAAGAAGAAGATTTAAATGAATGGTGTGGAACATATGATTCCTTAAGTTATGTAGACAGGAAATAACACTATGAGGTTTTTTAATATTAAATTTGAAGAGAAAAATTTTCGCCTAGACCGGGACTCGAACCCGGGACCCTTGGCTTTCCGGGCCAAGTGCTCTACCAACTGAGCTACCGAGGCGAGTTACGATCTAGACGCAAATTTTTCTCTTATATACGTTGTAATTCCCTATCGCCAAATGCTTTTGAAACCATTGTTTCTATCTTTGCAAATGGCGGCTTCTTAGTTAAGAAGACATTTATTTTTCTCTTCAAATTTAATTTATCTTTCATTGAGAAATGTTAAATTAATAATAAAAACATCATTAGAGGCCTTACTGGCTTTTAAAGTAATGTTAAATTTCCAATAAATGTCTTCTTAACTAAGAAGCCGCCATTTGCAAAGATAGAAACAATGGTTGAATGCAGGCTTTCACGGCCGGTAATCATAGAAACAATGGTTGAATGCAGGCTTTCACGGCCGGTAATCATGATGTTGAGTGATTCCGGGTTCTGTGGCCGTGGTCCATAGTTGGTGTAGAGCTTCCGACCAGGAAACACGCCTAGAAGCACTCGCCACTGAAGATGCCCTCCGCAGTTGAGGGCGAAACGTCTGGTATCAACACCAACTATGGACCACGGCCACAGAACCCGGAATCACTCAACATCATAGAAACAATGGTTTCAAAAGCATTTGGCGATAGGGAATTACAACGTATATAAGAGAAAAATTTGCGTCTAGATCGTAACTCGCCTCGGTAGCTCAGTTGGTAGAGCACTTGGCCCGGAAAGCCAAGGGTCCCGGGTTCGAGTCCCGGTCTAGGCGAAAATTTTTCTCTTCAAATTTAATTTATCTTTCATTGAGAAATGTTAAATTAATAATAAAAACATCATTAGAGACCTTACTGGCTTTTAAAGTAATGTTAAATTTCCAATAAATGTCTTCTTAACTAAGAAGCCGCCATTTGCAAAGATAGAAACAATGGTTTCAAAAGCATTTGGCGATAGGGAATTACAACGTATATAAGAGAAAAATTTGCGTCTAGATCGTAACTCACCTCGGTAGCTCAGTTGGTAGAGCACTTGGCCCGGAAAGCCAAGGGTCCCGGGTTCGAGTCCCGGTCTAGGCGAAAATTTTTCTCTTCAAATTTAATTTATCTTTCATTGAGAAATGTTAAATTAATAATAAAAACATCATTTTTTAATATTGTTTATTTTTTAATATTTCACTCACCTCATACTTCATAATTCCTAGCAGACCCAGGGTTTCTTCACATCATTTGTGACATTCTCAATGCTGTGTCACGTTCACAACTGACGTCAGGATAGAAGGCCGTTGGACGTCAGTTGTGAACGTGACACAGCATTGAGAATGTCACAAATGATGTTAAGAAACCCTGGGTCTGCTAGGAATTATGAAGTATGAGGTGAGTGAAATATTAAAAAATAAACAATATGATTCCTTGATGTTTTTATTATTAATTTAACATTTCTCAATGAAAGATAAATTAAATTTGAAGAGAAAAATTTTCGCCTAGACCGGGACTCGAACCCGGGACCCTTGGCTTTCCGGGCCAAGTGCTCTACCAACTGAGCTACCGAGGCGAGTTACGATCTAGACGCAAATTTTTCTCTTATATACGTTGTAATTCCCTATCGCCAAATGCTTTTGAAACCATTGTTTCTATCTTTGCAAATGGCGGCTTCTTAGTTAAGAAGACATTTATTGGAAATTTAACATTACTTTAAAAGCCAGTAAGGCCTCTAATGATGTTTTTATTATTAATTTAACATTTCTCAATGAAAGATAAATTAAATTTGAAGAGAAAAATTTTCGCCTAGACCGGGACTCGAACCCGGGACCCTTGGCTTTCCGGGCCAAGTGCTCTACCAACTGAGCTACCGAGGCGAGTTACGATCTAGACGCAAATTTTTCTCTTATATACGTTGTAATTCCCTATCGCCAAATGCTTTTGAAACCATTGTTTCTATCTTTGCAAATGGCGGCTTCTTAGTTAAGAAGACATTTATTGGAAATTTAACATTACTTTAAAAGCCAGTAAGGCCTCTAATGATGTTTTTTATTATTAATTTAACATTTCTCAATGAAAGATAAATTAAATTTGAAGAGAAAAATTTTCGCCTAGACCGGGACTCGAACCCGGGACCCTTGGCTTTCCGGGCCAAGTGCTCTACCAACTGAGCTACCGAGGCGAGTTACGATCTAGACGCAAATTTTTCTCTTATATACGTTGTAATTCCCTATCGCCAAATGCTTTTGAAACCATTGTTTCTATCTTTGCAAATGGCGGCTTCTTAGTTAAGAAGACATTTATTGGAAATTTAACATTTGCAAAGATAGAAACAATGGTTTCAAAAGCATTTGGCGATAGGGAATTACAACGTATATAAGAGAAAAATTTGCGTCTAGATCGTAACTCGCCTCGGTAGCTCAGTTGGTAGAGCACTTGGCCCGGAAAGCCAAGGGTCCCCGGGTTCGAGTCCCGGTCTAGGCGAAAATTTTTCTCTTCAAATTTAATTTATCTTTCATTGAGAAATGTTAAATTAATAATAAAAACATCATTAGAGGCCTTACTGGCTTTTAAAGTAATGTTAAATTTCCAATAAATGTCTTCTTAACTAAGAAGCCGCCATTTGCAAAGATAGAAACAATGGTTTCAAAAGCATTTGGCGATAGGGAATTACAACGTATATAAGAGAAAAATTTGCGTCTAGATCGTAACTCGCCTCGGTAGCTCAGTTGGTAGAGCACTTGGCCCGGAAAGCCAAGGGTCCCGGGTTCGAGTCCCGGTCTAGGCGAAAATTTTTCTCTTCAAATTTAATATGATTCCTTGCTAAAATATTTTTAATTATAAATTGAAATTTAAAATTTATACATTTAAATTTGTATTCATATAACAAAAAATTAATTGTCTTGGTGATGGTAACTATGTACAATAAATTTATAAACAACCATGTCTTGAACAGGAGATTGAAACGTCAACACAATAAATTTATGTTTTGACTGAGATAACGTTTATTTATTTTTGTAATTATAATATTAATTACTCTCAGTGAATAATAATTTTAAAAAAAGAAGTCTTTATCAATTCTGTTGAATCTAAATTAAGCCATATGCTTGATGTTATATTTTAAATTAACACTTTCCAGAATTGGATATCGTTTTATTTTAGAAAGAAAAATTACGTTCGAACCAGGAGATGAACTACAGATCTCTGACTCTGTACATTAGTGCAACTGTGTTGCCATTCGAACTTCTGACATTTTTAGAAAGAAATGACTTACCGGTTATTGCACTGACAGAGATCCAGGGTTCGACTTCCGGTTTGAACATAATATTTCTTCGTGATTAATTCTTACCTCATACTTCTATATTTCTTTAAATACAGCACTGCAGTATCGGCAACTTCTTATCACCATCATCAGCTGTTTTCACAATGATCATGACAACAGCTGACGATGGTGATAAGAAGTTGCCGATACTGCAGTCCTGTATTTAAAGAAATATAGAAGTATGAGGTAAGAAATAATCACGATTAATTTTAATTCTTATGAATTTGAACCTCATAATGTTAAATAATTTTTCTTCCTAAAAATAAAGTCATATGCTGCTTAAACCTAGGTTTAAAATTGCCATGTTGCTCTAGCATTAAAATTCACAGAGGAAAATTAAAATAATTTTTTAAACACAGCTTGAAATTGTTCATATATTGATATTTCTTCTTCTTCTTCTTCCTTCCAAGTATTAGGCAAAGGCCTGTTATGATCCCATAGAAAATTTTCCCTCCAGCATTACATAGGACGGCCCAGTGATCCTCGTCCTCTTGGTA
The DNA here is from genome assembly GCA_030220185.1 of Diploptera punctata. NCBI lineage: Eukaryota > Metazoa > Arthropoda > Insecta > Blattodea > Blaberidae > Diploptera > Diploptera punctata. The sequence goes on along the minus strand of JASPKZ010007338.1, from coordinate 150,168 downwards.
TATAATTATAAACAGCTTTGGGGATCCGATTTGAACTCATTCTTTCAAGATGGTGTTTCCAATTTAGTTGGTACTGTTTAATATATTCCAAAATTGGCGTAGTCATCAATTCTTTTAAGATATCGGTGTTCCTTTTCCGATCCCATCTGCTGTAACCCGCTGTTCTGCGCATGAATCTCATTTCACAAGCCTGTTATTGTTGCTACTATATTATATTGATATTTTTATTATGGTTGGTTGGTATCTAATGTCGAGCACTTGATAATGAAATCATTCGCTCTCTTGCACTCCAATATTTAGCAGAAAGGCTGGTCTCTTCTATAAAAGCTGGACAACGGAGGAGATGGTTTCTTTCCATATCTTCATTTAAATTGCAAGAAGGGCATTTGGGTGAATCTGTTATGCCAAGTCTGTGTAGGTGTTTATTCAGGCAGTCATGTCCCGTTAGCAGTCTGAATGTTGCTACTGCAGATTTTCTTTGTAATGTAGTAATGTCATAAGCTTGTAGATTTTCCCATTCCTTTCCAGATGTTTTGGTGGTGTATTCTTCTCTAAGTTTATTGATGTATTTATTTGAGATAATTCTTTTGATAGAGTGAAAGGAAACTGGAGTAGAAGTTGGCTTTGAAACAATTTTGCTACCCTTCTTGGCCAGAAAATCGGCTATTTCATTGCCTGTCACTCCACAATGGGCCGGAATCCATTGAAGTACAACTTTTTTATGTAGACGGGATAACTGTTTTATCTACTTTTATTACTATAACTATTTTTATTATTAATTTAACACTTCTTGGCCCGGAAAGCCAAAGGTACCAGGTTCGAGTCTCGGGCTACGCGAAAATTGTTCTCTTCGTATATAAATATTGTTCATATATGTTTTCAATATAACCAGAAAAAAATACATACCTTTGGAAATTTTGCTTCTTCATCGATTAAAGACATTATATTCATAGGTTTTACTCCAATAAGATCTAGAATGACTTGATTGTCAACAAAGGACATATGCTGCCAGCTAATACCTTCTTGAGTATATTCCTCCTGTTCAAGCTTGAAAATATGCTGAACAAAAAACTGCTGTAGATTCTCATTGGCATAGTTGATACACAATTGCTCAAAGCTATAGTAAAATGAAAATAAAATTATAAAAAAAAGGTAGAAAAATGTATTGTTTATTTTTTATTTCACTCACCTCATACTTCATAATTCATAGCAGACCCTGGGTTTCTTCACATCTTTTGTGACATTCTCAATGCTGCGTCACGTTCACAACTGACGTCCAACGGCCTTCTATCCTGCAGACTGACCTCCGCACCATCTGGTGGCCGACCGAAGAATTTCCAAATCAGTCCTCTTTCTTTATAACCGGGTATTTCAAAATTCATAGTTGTATTTTCATTCTTGCATATGTAAATTTTTTCCCAAATTGTGAGTTCCTTCGGTTTTTCCAATTGTTTAAGTAATTTTGTTTTGGTTTCTATTCTATGTTTTTCTGACCAGGCATGTGCAGCTGTTGCAGATTTTTCGGTTTCTCCATTTTTAACATTTCTGAGGTGTTCTTTTAATCTTGTATTTAGATTCCTTTTTGTTTTTCCTATGTATATCTTTTCACAATCTTTACAATTAATTTGATAAATTCCCGATTTTTTGCAGTCTTCAATCTTTTCATTTTTGTTGGTTTTTATTAAATTACCTAAGCTGTAATCATTTTTAGGTGCTAATTTAATGTTGAATTTGTTGAAAATTTTTTTTTGAAACTTGTCAAATACCAAAGGATGGTATGTGAACAGATAAAAATATAGGCAAAAAATTCAAGAAGTTCACATACCATCCTTTGGTATTTGACAAGTTTCAAAAAATTGTCAACAAATTCAACATTAAATTAGCACCTAAAAATGATTACAGCTTAGGTAATTTAATAAAAACCAACAAAAATGAAAAGATTGAAGACTGCAAAAAATCGGGAATTTATCAAATTAATTGTAAAGATTGTGAAAAGATATACATAGGAAAAACAAAAAGGAATCTAAATACAAGATTAAAAGAACACCTCAGAAATGTTAAAAATGGAGAAACCGAAAAATCTGCAACAGCTGCACATGCCTGGTCAGAAAAACATAGAATAGAAACCAAAACAAAATTATTTAAACAATTGGAAAAACCGAAGGAACTCACAATTTGGGAAAAAATTTACATATGCAAGAATGAAAATACAACTATGAATTTTGAAATACCCGGTTATAAAGAAAGAGGACTGATTTGGAAATTCTTCGGTCGGCCACCAGATGGTGCGGAGGTCAGTCTGCAGGATAGAAGGCCATTGGACGCCAGTTGTGAACGTGACGCAGCATTGAGAATGTCACAAAAGATGTGAAGAAACCCAGGGTCTGCTATGAATTATGAAGTATGAGGTGAGTGAAATAAAAAATAAACAATATTAAAAAACCTCATAGTGTTATTTCCTATCTACATAACTTAAGAAAAATGTATTTTAACAAAAATGCCATAATTATTCTTAAATATAAATAAATACATTTTGAACACGAAAAACAAAATATTTATCAATTTTATTAATTAAATAAAAATAAAACATAGTTTTATTTGATTTTCATATTTATTATATAATTCAGTGACAGCTGTTTCGGTACATTGTACCTTCTTCAGACATGTTAACAAATTATGAATTGTGTTCCAACTGATCTAAGAAACAATACAACAATATTTATTTAAATTTTTTAATTTAACAAAGGGGATTCATTCAAATCAAGTTAAGAATTTAACAGTTTTTTACTACTTTTAAATTTATTAATTTCTACAGCCTCCAAAAGATCTAACTTCTTATCCTTATCACAAATATGTAAAATTTCAAAATTTGGATCGAAACAATGATTAAATTGGAATAGGGTGTTAGCATATTTTGAATTTTCTAAATTTCTGTTATATGCTCTCATGTGTTCCTTTATCCGAGAGATAAAAGGTCTACCAGTTTGTCCTATATAGACATTGTCACATGTGCCACACTTCAATTTATATACACCTGATAATTTTTCTTTTTTTTTGTTTTGGTTTTATTGTTTTTTATTATATTTTGCAGAGTTTTATTAGTTTTAAATGCCACATTAATGTTCAACTTTTTAAAGTGTTTAGATATTCACAATTCATAATTTGTTAACATGTCTGAAGAAGGTACAGTGTACCGAAACAGCTGTCACTGAATTATATAATAAATATGAAAATGAAATAAAACCATGTTTTATTTTTATTTAATTAATAAATATGGATTTTCATGAAGTAAACACCAACTCAATTATTAAAATTCATCGGAGAACATATTGTTTAAACAACTCACTTCATAGGATTCATGCTTCCATGATATCGCGATTTCAAACATAATCATGTTCATCGTCAGCCATAACTCCGACTCTGACGATGAACATGATTATGTTTGAAATCGCGATATCATGGAAGCATGAATCCTATGAGGTGAGTTGTTTAAACAATATGTTCTCCGATGAATTTTAATGATTATACCTTATAATGTTTACTTCCCAACATTAATTAAATATTACCAACTCAATTGATTATTTATCAATTGGTGAACCAGATCAAAATTTAATTCCTGTGGTTGCCCATGGTCTGGAATTTCATTATAATTTATCACCCATCATATCATTGGGGTAACATAACTCCACCTTCCAGGTGCCCCAACTTAAGAAATGGATTACAAATCTGTCAATGCCAGGGGAGAAAGCCAGAAATTTCATAAAAGACAACCTGGTGGCATGAGGTAAAAAAAAAAAATTTTTATATATATATATATATATATATATATATATTTTAAAATGTTATACCCATACAAGAAAAAATTAAATGGTTCCATTACAGGTCTTGGGAGGCCCTTGGAGTAGTGGGAAGTTATGATTTTCACCTCTTCAGATGATCGGCACAGATTGTCAGCCCTATGTGACAGCTGCCTTTACCCTGAGAATAAGAGCTGGGTACTATTTTTTGTCAGAGGGTGAGTTGACTCCAGGGTCATTGTGCCAATCTAAAATTCTGTGCTCATTGGGACTTGAACCACCAGCCTCCTGGCTTGTAGTATATTATCTTAACCAACTATATTACGACATGTCCTAATCTATACAAGAAAGTCCATATAAATTTATTATTAATAAACCATCCAATTAAAAACCAAACGGTATAACAACTACATACCTGTTAGTGTCAAAATTCTCAAAACCAAAGATATCTAGAACTCCAATAGAATTTTTTGTTTTTGCTTTAGGTTTAAAAATAGTATTATTAATTTTTTCAACAATCATAATAAATAATTGTCCATAAATTCCTTTCACAAATGCGTCTCTGACTTCAATTGCTTGATCTACTGATAAATTTGATACCTGTAAGCAAAAATTAAGGAAGACATTTACAATTATAAACAGTTAAAATTTATTCAACAGACAATGGTATGCATGTGTATATCAGGATTCAATTGTAATTATATTTGAAAAGAAAAATATATACCTAGACTGGGGTTTGAACCCAGGACCTTTGACTCTCTACGTCAATGCTCTATCCAAGTGAGCTACCTACGTCTCCAATCTAAACGTGTATTTTTCTCTTATACATAGTTAATTCCCTAACCCCAAATGCTACGAGCCATTGCTATGATTTTTGCATTATATTTTTCTTTTCGAATATAATTTGTCCATCATTAAGATGTTTAAAAACAAATAATAAAAACATTAAAAGAAGCACTACTGGCTTTATAAGTGATGTTTAAATTCCCAATAAAAAGTCTTCTTAATAAAGAAGCCGCCATTTGCAAAAATTGTAGCAACGGCTCGTAGCATTTGGGGTCAGGGAATTAACTATGTATAAGAGAAAAATACATGTTTACATTGGAGGCCTAGGTAGCTCACTTGGATAGAGCATTGACATATAGAGTCAAAGGTCCTGGGTTCAAACCCCAGTCTAGGCGTATATTTTTGTTTTCAAATATAATTTGTCCATCATTAAGATGTTTAAAAATGAATAATATTAATATTTAATTGTAAATTTAAATTTAACATTTTCCATTGCTGGACATTATTATTTAGAAAAGAAAAATTAATGCTTGAACTAAGACTTGAACCCTGGACCTCTCTTTCTCCGTATGAGTATGCTATCCATTACGCTATTCAAACATTAACATTTCTTTCAATGAATGAATGAGTCATTTCTTATCTTACCTCATAGTTCACATTTTCTTAAACACGTGAACTGCAGTTTTCAAGAGGAACGTCCCTCCCATTTTCAACCAACATTACGATTACTGAATTTTTGTTGGAATCTCCATCTATAATGTTGCCATCTGGTGTTAATTTTATGAACTTCGAGATCAGGTCACGTTCATTGGGAATTTCGAAATTCATGGAACTAAATTTGTTCTTCTGAATATGTATCTTCTCCAAAACTGTCAATTCTAAACATTTTTCCCAAATGTTTTTTAAGTTTGGCCTCTTTTTCAATTATATGACTCTCCAACAAACTATGTGCTGCACTAGCTGATTTTTTTATTTCACCATTTTTAATATTTCTAAAGTGTCCAAATTCCTTTTTGTTTTTCTTATATCTACATCAGTTAGGAAAACCGGGTGTGTCAACTTTTGGTCGAAAATGAGTTAACATCTCCCGATAGCTTTTGGTTCGATGCACGTTCGGTAAAACGGGTAAGTCGTCAAGCGAATAGTGATGGTGTTATTAAGCATTGAATTTGGGAAAAAATTTACATATGCAAGAATGAAAATACAACTATGAATTTTGAAATACCCGGTTATAAAGAAAGAGGACTGATTTGGAAATTCTTCGGTCGGCCACCAGATGGCGCGGAGGTCAGTCTGCAGGATAGAAGGCCGTTGGACGTCAGTTGTGAACGTGACGCAGCATTGACAATGTCACAAATTATGTGAAGAAACCCAGGGTCTGCTATGAATTATGAAGTATGAGGTGAGTGAAATAATAAAAAATAAACAATATTAAAAATGGTGTTAACAGCAAAATTTTGGCAGTTGGAATTTGAATGAAGATGGAAGTAAAACTATACTTTTGAAACCGGTATCGTGAAGACACACAACTTTATGAGGTGAGATGTTAAAGCATTTTCTCCAACTCATTCATTAATGTAAATGCCTCATAGTGTTACCTCCCACTTTAATTTTAATTAAAAAAAAAATATGCCTAAATTGGGATTTGAACCCAATATCTCTGATTCTGTTCACCTGTGCTTTAATGATTTAAGCTATTAAGCTTCTGATTTATTCCGAAAGGTTAAGATGCTAAAGGTATTAATATGATCAAAATAAATAAATGTCTTCTTAATGTAGAAGACAACCAATGTGTATTTGTGAATGACTATTTAACTCATGTCGCAAATGGTAGTCAATGACCAATCACGTTTCAATGAATTCTGTTTTACACCAATGACAGTTGTGTTTCACCTCGCTCTTTATCGATTTCCCTTTATCAGCTCCTGCTTTTGTGATAAAGAAAGCTCCTCCTTTTTTAATATTCTGAACAGGTTAGACCATTATTTTTCTCCAACAAATACATTGAATATAGCAAATAATGAATAGATTCAGTGATTTTACTGAGTTGTTTATTCAAAATATAAATGATTAACCTATAATGATGATTATAATAGTTTGATGTGTTTCATTATTTCTCCACTAGAGTGCTTTCTTACAATATTGTGATCCTATTTGGCAATAAATAATATGATCGAGTTGCAGTGAATATACATAACCTCACATTTCTAATTTGTTTTCAAACATCGCCGTTTACGTTAACTATATAAATATTTTAAAACACCGGTAACTATATACAAATAATTATTTTTTAGTAAAGAGCTTAATTTTATTCGTTAAATAGTCCTAACAAATGCCACTCTTGATTTGCAAATTCTCAAGATAAATTCACTCCTCACTTCATGAGTCGTGAACTTATCGATAATTTGGAAATCACTTGTGGTATTACTTATGATAATGTTATGATACTTACCACTTTTTCTCCATGAGCAAAAATTGTTTTCTTTGTAAGAGCATCAATCAGTAAGTTTTTAGATACACCTAACGCAGATGCCACAGTTTCAACTTCAGATTGGTTTGGAATTTCTGCTGCATCAATATTTGCTAAAAAAAAGAAAGATTACTTCTTAATACAAGTTGAATATAAAATTGCTATGTGTACACAATATAATGTTAGAGTCCTTTTACAGCCTGTTAAATATGGTTACTTGGCTGGTTTCCTATAAAGATCATGCAGCTCACTGTTAACCCATTGGAGACTTTTAACGAGTCTCCCTCGTGAGCAGGTAGAAAGTCCAAACAGCTCCTCCACGACCTACACTCGTTGTTGGGTTCATAACCCCCACTGTAAGACATTAGGTTTTTTTGGTGGTTTAAATTTTCGATTCACCGTCAGTAAAGTAGTAAAAATTTGTGGTTTTGTTGATGTAAAGTAAAATATGATATAGGTCTAGTGTATTGTATAGTTTATTTTAGTTATTATTTATAGAATAGTAGACTATAGCTGTAGGCATTTATTACGGTTAAAAATACGTGAATATAAATTCAGTGTTTATTGGGTAAAAAATTCATAGTTGTAAATTTAATTTTTTTTTGCAATAGCTACGTAAATAGGAGAGAACGTATTGCTCTTATTGAGAAACTAAGTGAAGTAAGTGGATGAAATGTTATGTGACAGTGATTATAGGGAATTATCATGGACCGAAGATTTGAACAGTTGAAATGAAATAATATAAGTGAAAACGTAAACCCGTGAATGCTACTGATGGTAGAAATATTAGGTGAGTTTCATTCAGTTTTTATCTATAGTATTTTATAATTTACAGGTCGATATATAACTACGATAATTAAAGAATATACGAAGAACTTTTCCTAATTTTATAATGTATAGGTCTATGCTTGTTTATATTTCATATATTTATTTTTATTTATTTTTATTATGTACAGTATTATATTGCGTTAGTTATTTTTTTCAGTCTTGTTTGAACATACGATTTGTGTTTACTTTCAAGGCAATGTCCGAGAACTGTTACAAAAAGATGGTTTTTGAAATGTTTGTCAACTTTCACAGCCTTGAAAATAACAAAACATAACGGTTTACAATGCACAACAGAGGGTAGCAGGCATGCCACATTCCTTTGCTATTCGTAAAAGTACAAGATACTAAAAGAAATTCAGGGGTAAACAAAATATCTGAAAACATAAATGATAGAACACAGTATGTGTATTTTGTATTCTGATTTAAAGTCCAGCGCAGCCGGAGTAGCGGTGAGGAGATTTAAATGGGTTCCCAGTGAACATGCTAGGTGCTTTAAACGTGTCTCCAATGGGTTAACTAGTCTTCTCCATTCACCTATTATTTCATCTCTCTTTGGTACAAACATTTTCCTAAGAACTATATTATCCAAGAACTTTATTCTCAAATACTTGTAATCTTTTCTCCTCTCTTAAAGTCATCATCATCATCATCATTATTCATCCAAGTATTAGACCATGTGGCCTGTTACAGTCTCAAAGAGGAATTTTCCATCCAGTACTTTTTTGGACTCCCAGTGATCTTTTGCCTTGGGGGCAGTAACGAAGCATGGCTTTTGGAATTCTATGAGACCTCCCTTAAAGTAAGAGTCCAAATTAAAAAAAAAAACTTTTAAAGAAAAAAAAATTAGGATATTAAAATTGTTAATGTAATTTTTGTGAATCTTAATAAATAAATGAAAAAACTAATATGGATCATAAAAAGAACAAAAAATAAAATAAAATAGAAACTAATAAAAGAAAAGTTTTGTATTCATACCAAAAATTAATTTGTTATTTAAAAACTATAAATGATGGTTCTTTATCACTGAAATATGCAATTTAAAAAAAAAGTTAATGAAATAAAAAATGTATTAGATTTATTTTTTGAAAAAGAAAAATTATCGTCTGAACTGGGAATCGAACCCCAAACCTCTAATTCAATACATCAGCATGTGGCCCATTACACTATTCGAGACACAGTACAAATGCTATCATTTTGTTCCATTTATAAAAACAGTATTAGGGCCGCATGCAAATACATTAGTCTCTACTCAAATTACTTCCAATCACTGGTGAGTTGACTCACCGTGAGCAATTGCTGAGATCGAATTAACGGCCAACTTACCGGTCATGCATGAAAGTTTACGTTTTCGTAATATTGGCAACGAATTACCCAGAATTCTCAGCGATAAAACCACTTCCGTTTATGATCTTAAGGTATCTCTTCAGGTAGCTTACAATTATTATCGCATGAATAGATTTCTGAGTAAGCAAAATGTATTAGGATAAAACTATCTCAGTAGAGAACGCCTTTTACTGTCTAATGCGTTCAAACATTCGACCCTAAGAGTATTAACTTCTTTTTAGCTATGACAATTCTCTATTTCAAATTCCCTTTGATTTAATTCCTAAATTGTTTATTTCCAGCTTTCAATATGTCATAATAGTACTGATAACATATCTGTTGTCTTCTTCTTCTTCCTTCCAAGTATTAGGCCAAGGCCTGTTACGATCCTATAGAAAATTTTCCCTCCAGCATTTTGATCCTTACGGGAAATTCTCGTATAAGACTTGAAAGCATAATAATAGTCCATTCGATTGGTTGCTGGCCAAAGGAAGGCAAGACCAGTGATGGGGCTGCCATCTTATAGCCTCTGGTCAGGCTTTTCTGGAGAAGAAAAGAAAATAAAGGAAAGAAGAAATGGAAGAAAGGAAAGACTCCCTAGCCCTCGGATGCCCTAATAGCGTCGGAGTCAAAAAAAACAAGAGTTAACCAAGAGAGGTTAGATAGTAAAGTTAAAAGAGTGCAAAACACAAGTAAGTGGAAGAAATGTTTTGCTCAGCTTGGGCACCTTGTGGTCGCCATCCACATATCCCCTAGATGAGGACCCCTGAGGGAACATGTAAAATTGTAAAAATCTCAATTATTTTAGAAAATGGATTAATTTCTCATAAACATCTTGGCGTTAGTTTTTTATCAGTATACCATAATAATATAATTCTAATCAAATCTAACTTACCAATTACAAGTGAATTATACTTGATATTTCCAAGATGAAGTATAGATGCAAGTAACTTTATTATATGTTGTATTTCTTCATCTGAGAAGTTGAGTACTTTCATAGCAGATGTGACTTCAGCAAAATCATCTGCATCATTTCGTCCATCACATGTCAGACTATTCCCCTAAGTAAAAATACATTTTTTTTATTAATTATCAAACATTCTTGAACTCTATTTCACCTTAAGGTATATTAGGGTTATAGTTTATGTCAAAGTTGTGATACATTATATAATTTTATCTGAAACTTTTGACCAGCCTCATGGGCTAGTGGTCAGCATTTCTGACTACTGTTCATAAGGTCCCAGGTTTGATTCCTGGTCAAACCATAGGAAATTTTCCTTAAAGGGAATAATTCTTGTGGTTGCCCATGGTCTGGAATTTAGGTTAAGAACTCTCCTGGTGCTTCATTATCATTTATGACCCATCATATCATCGGGGTACCTGATATCTCAGTCGTCCTCAATAATTTGCAGTGTTGTTTTATAGGAGGCCTTTCGATAACTTATGTATCATCTTCTGCTTTCGTTTTGGTACTGACTGTTGGTGATTATTTTGTACAGAGGGTTTATATTGCTGGGTATGTTCTCGTTCAGCAGATGTTTATTTGTGGTTTCCTTGATGATTTCTAATTCTTCGAGAACGTTGATTTTTGATACATCGTTTTCTCTATGCAGGATCGATAATACGTTGTCTATTGTGTTGAATTGATGTCCTGCTTCTACTATATGTTTTGAAAAACTGGATTTACCTTCATTCTTTATGAAATCTCTGAAATGTTAATTAAATCTTGTGGTGAAGTTTCTAGTAGTTCTTCGTATGTACAGAGGGTTGTTTCCGATCTCTGATAACGATTTGCTAAGTAGATTGTGACATTGGAGTGTGAGTCATCAGGAGAGGAGTGTGCGAGATGATCAAACCAGTCAGTGTGCTGCTTCTATTACACTCGCACACGTGTTGCTCTCATAATGCCTAATCAGATAGACCCGTTTTGGGAAGGTACATTACTGCCCTTTCCGACGCTAATTATAGTTATTCCACGATTATTGAGGCTTGCAAAAACATAATTTTATGGTGTCAAAGTGTGGAATTAGCTCAGTGCTTAATAAAAAGGGAAAGGATCGCTTGGGATTAATTCCAAAAGGAAAAAAAACGGGCAAATCCATAACCTGCTACTACCCGCACGCCAGATGTAATCAGAACGGTCAAGGTCGTTATCTCTGTTGGTAACTCTGCCACACAAAGGGTGATTGCGAACAGATTGGGAATATCCCTTAAAACTGTAAACACCATAATAAACAAAGATTTAAAGATTTTGTTGTTTTGTTATTTAGTGATCGTTTTATCGTACCACATATTCCCTGGAATTTTGCTATTTTATTAGTTATATCATTATCATAATTAAATGAAATGTCACATCCTAGATAATTGAGATGGTTCACCTGTTCTATGATTTTGTTTCCTATTACTATTTTGGATCTGATTTGATTTTTCCCTTGGAATGCCATTACCTTAGTTTTTTCTATGGATATTTTGAGATTATATTGTTCACATATATGGTTGGTTGGTATCTAATGTCGAGCACTTGATAATGAAATCATTCGCTCTCTTGCACTCCAATATTTAGCAGAAAGGCTGGTCTCTTCTACAAAAGCTGGACAACGGAGGAGATGGTTTCTTTCCATATCTTCATTTAAATTGCAAAAAGGGCATTTAGGTGAATCTGTTATGCCAATTCTGTGTAGGTGTTTATTCAAGCAGTCATGTCCCGTTAGCAGTCTGAATGTTGCTACTGCAGATTTTCTTTGTAATGTAGTAATGTCATAAGCTTGTAGATTTTCCCATTCCTTTCCAGATGTTTTGGTGGTGTATTCTTCTCTAAGTTTATTGATGTATTTATTTGAGATAATTCTTTTGATAGAGTGAAAGGAAACTGGAGCAGAAGTTGGGTTTGAAACAATTTTGCTACCCTTCTTGGCTAGAAAATCGGCTATTTCATTGCCTGTCACTCCACAATGGGCCGGAATCCATTGAAGTACAACTTTTTTATGTAGAAGGGATAAATGTTTTATCATTTTGTGACATTCGATAATTTTGATGCTTTTGGGTGTTGTGTCTCGTGTTATAGCAAGAATGGCTGCTTTGGAGTCACATAGAATTACAACTTTTGTAAATTTTTGGATGTGTGATATAAGAGATTTTGTAAACTTAAGAAAATTGCTAGAATTTCGCCATCAAAGTTTGTTGAATTTGTGTTTAGTTTACGATAAAAGGAAAAAAGTGGACATACTGCACCAGCACCAGTGCCACCATCATTTGGTAGGCTGGAGCCATCTGTAAAAATATGTATCCATTCAGGAGCTGGGTATCTTAGATTTATCATTTCCAGTGACATTTGTTTTAAAATATATGGAGGAGTTTCAGATTTCTTGATGTCTTCTGTTAAATGAAGGTTATATTCGATTTCCAAAAATTCTAGAGGGTTGTTTCTCATCTGCATATTTTCTTTTGAATGTGGAAGTTGCAATTTCTGTTTGATTTCTTGTACAATGCTTAGGAAGCTTTGCTGAGATTTTAAACATACTTGTGGTTTTCTTTGGGTCCAGTTATTATGGGGTAGCCTTAAAAATTTTTCATACTGTGTGACTGCTGTTTTCTCAATTTCAGATGCTATGTTTGGGTTATTTGTTAAGATTTGCATGGCAGTGATTGGTGTTGTTTTAACGGCTCCTGTTATCAGACGGAGGATTTGGTTCTGCAATTTATTAAGTTTTTCCACTTTGTTCACATATATTATGTAGTTTAAAAATATTCCTTTGAAGTTCGTCTTCCGTATTTGCTATTATTACCTGGTCATCAGCGTATAATAATGTTTTCAAGTAGTGTGTTTTATCTAATTTTATTCCTTTATTTGTTTCTTCGTTCCATTTTTTTATTATATCATTGATGTATAGGTTAAACAAAACTGGAGAGATACTGCATCCTTGTTTAACTCCTTGATTAGTATGAATTTTATTTTTACTTTCTTCATTTCTAATTTTTATAACAAAAAGTTGTGTTTCAGTACAAACTCTTTATAGGTGCTATTAAGTGTCTCGGAATTCCTTTTTCTTTTAAAATTGTCCAAAGTTTTCCTCTGTCTACTTTATCAAATGCCTTGACAAAATCAATAAAAGCCATGTGTGTTTCCATGTTATGTTTCATAATGTTACAGTAGCAAAATTTAGACTGCTTACAGAACATGACTATTTGGCCAAACATTTATATAAAATAGGAATCTACACGAATCCAAATTGTCCTCTATGCAATAAAGACGAAGAAATGAATGAAGAACATCTACAAACCTATGAAGTATGGTTGGTTGGTTGGTATCTAATGTCGAGCACTTGATAATGAAATCATTCACTCTCTTGCACTCCAATATTTAGCAAAAAGGCTGGTCTCTTCTACAAAAGCTGGACAATGGAGGAGATGGTTTCTTTCCATATCTTCATTTAAGGCTACTGTCTTTAACAGAGAGGAGACCCTTTAATTCCTTCCATCGAAGGCTTAAAGGAACCGACCTGGACAGTAACCTAGTGTCCAATCCCTCACCTTCTCGTGGTGCAGCTGTTAGTAATCATGCTTATGCATGATGAACGAAAGGGAAGGGCTACTCACCAATAAGCACTGGTCAGCTTGGTGAGTTTTTCTTTTTTTTGACCGAATTGGTATTACTTCTTCTTCCCATACCAATTCCCTCTTTCAACTTTTCTATCCAGTCTCCCTTGACTGACCTCTTGTTTCTTTCGACCCTGATGGTATTAGAGTATTCGAGGCCTAGGGGTTCATTTCTCCTTCCTTCCTATACCTACTTTCTTTCTATGGGTGACGTAACCACCACATGTGGTGCCTACTATTAAACAGTTAAAACTAATGTACCGAAACAAAAAACTTTGGAGATATTGAACAATTGGTTAAGAAAAAACACATAGACAGTGAGATCAAAGAAGATTATTTGAAATTAACTGAGTTATGCATTGATCAAATGTTTTTTACATTCAATGGGAGTTTCTATAGACAAAAATCAGGGCTCTCAATGGGAAACCCATTATCACCTTTCCTGGCAAATTTATTTATGAGCGATTTTGAATGTAAAATCACTAAAGCACATCCCACAATGTTTAAATTTTGGAGCAGATATGTAGATCATATAATTTGTATTGTTAAAGAAAAACATGTAGAAGAATCCCTAAAACTATTAAATTTACAGAGTAAAAACATCAAATTCACCAAAGAAATAGAAGACAATAAACAAATACCTTTTTTGGATCTTAAATTGGTCAGAAACGAAGAAAAAAGAAAAACTGAATTCGGGATTCATAGGAAAGAAACTCATACGGAAAATTTTATGAAATCAACAGGATTCAATCCAATTGGACATAAATTAGCAGCATTTAATAGTTTAACTCTTAGATTGGTAAACTTACCCTTAAACGAAGAAGATTTCAAACATGAGAAAAACACATAATCAAAGTAGCAAGAGAAAATGGGTTTGATGAAAAAATGGTACATAAAAGGATAGAAAAGTATAAAAACAAAAAATGATAAACAGAAGTAATCTTGAAAAAGAAGAACCACCTATGAAAAAAATATAGGAAATTCACATATCACCCTTGGGTACATAATAAATTTCAAAATATATTTGAGAAGTTTAATATTAAATTAGCACCAAAAAATAAACTACAGTTTAAATAAACTAATAAAAACCAAAACAAAAATGAAAAAACTGATAAAAATAAAAAGTCAGGAATATATCAATTGAATGCATGGGTTGTGAAAATATATATATAGGAAAAACAAAAAGAAACCTAAAAGTTAGAACCAAAGAACACATAAGAAATATTAAAAATGGAGAAATTGAAAAATCTGCAGTTGCTGCTCATGTTTGGTCTGAGAAACATAATATAAATTCAGACACTAAATTATTAAAACAGTTAGAAAATACAAGAGAGCTGACTATTTGGGAAAAAATTTATATTCAGAAGAACAGAAACAGAGTTATGAATTTTGATATTCCGATGGAGCGTGACCTTGTTTGGAGGTCCTTTGGCCAACCACAGGATGGAGCTGACTTCGACATCCAGGTTGTGCAACATAAATAAAACCAGTCTGGGAAAGCTGACGATAAAACAGAATTGTTTTGAAACATGTCCAAGAACAAATCAACATTAATATTGAGGTAAGATGTCCAGACTAAAAATAATATAATGGTTAAAACTAGTTTATTGTACTCCAATACCTGTGAAGTATTACCTGTTGGATCCACCATAGAGAAATATTGGAGAGCAAGAATGCTTCGGTGCCAAGACCCAGCATTTGAAAACAACAACAACATGTTTCATAATGTATTTTAAAAACATTGATATGTATAGGTGTATAGGATAAGTGTGGCACTGTTTAATCTCTGATTCAAGTTAAAAACTTACTCCTATAAGATATTGATATTGTGACGCAGTGGAGAGTCCAAGAGAGCTTTTCTCATGTGCACTGAGACCAGCAAGCATGCTGTAGAAGATGTGATAGTTACGTTCACCAGAATTTTGGGAGACAATTCTTGATTTCTCCAGTAGGTATTGTTCAATCTTAGCTCCTTCTATAACTCCTTCTGCGTTAAAATTGATGTTTATATACTTCCCAAATCTTGAGGAATTGTCATTTCGTACAGTTTTTGCATTACCAAAAGCTAAAAATTAAAAGATATATTAAATTAATGTTGGGAAGTAAACATTATGAGGTATAATCATTAAAATTCATCGGAGAACATTTTGTTTAAACGACTCACCTCATTCGATTCATGCTTCCATGATACCGCAGTTTCAAACACAGTCGTGTTCATCTTCAGTCATAACTCCGATTGATGAAATTCTTCGTCAGTCGGAGTTATGGCTGAAGATGAACACGACTGTGTTTGAAACCGCGGTATCATGGAAGCATGAATCCTATGAGGTGAGTTGTTTAAACAAAATGTTCTCCAATGAATTTTAATTAAAAGATAAATAATATGTAATAATTATTTAACTTTCACAGGGAAAAAACACTACAAGGTTTAATTTAAGAATTAAATTAATGTTTTTATTACCTCACACTTCATATCCTTTTTCTTCTAGACTGCAGTTTCGGAGCTTATGTCCATCATCAGTAGCCTCTGGTCAACCGGTGTTATATCGTTTCTTGGCGGTTTTCTTCTTCCTTCTATCGGTGGACCGATGAACCTCTGGATCAGGTCAAAATTTGCAGGAGTTTCAAAATTCATAAGTTTATCTTTCTTGTTAACTCATGGTCTGGGAAAAAATCTACATCCAAAAAAACAAGAAAGATAAACTCTTGAATTTTGAAACTCCCACCAGTTTTGACTTGATCCAGAGGTTCATCGGTCCACCGATAGAAGGAAGAAGAAAACCGCCAAGAAACGACATAACACCGGTCAACCAGAAGCTACTGATGATAGAGATAAGCTCCGAAACTGCAGTCTAGAAGAAAAAGGATATGAGGTGAGGTAATAAAAACACTAATTTAATTCTTAATATATAATGAATTATAAATTAACACAAAATTGTAGTTTCTGTTTAAATACACAAATTCCATGCTTACCAGAATAAAACAAAAGCTGTATGCTCACAATTGTCACCCAATTGGAGATCTAAACAAATCTCAACTACAACTAAATTAAGATTATTTAATATCAATGTGAAAAGTATATTACATATTGGTCCCGCATCGTAGCCGAGCGGTTAAGGTAGGAAGCCTTGGCGCAGAGCTACGGGACTTGTGCTGGTTCGAGTCTCCATGGGGGAAGAAATTTTCTCATGGTATTTCGGCCAGTATGGGACCGGTGCCCACCCAGCATCGTGAGGCAATTGGGTAGCTACAATAAGTAGCGGCTCCAGGTTGAGGAACCAGCTATAACGGCTGGGGGACTCGACATGCTAACCACATGTCACCCCTACACTGGCTGTTGATCATCTACCTCTGTGATTGACACTTGTGGATGTGAAGGGCCAGCAGCCGGCTGGTAAAAGGGCAACCGCTGAAAAGTGGAAAGACCCTCAATCGGATCGGAAAAGTATATTGCTATATGGGTGTGACGCTTGGAAAGGAACAATCACATTATATAAAAGATTGCAAATACATATAAATAGATGCATATTAAACGATAAATTATGGAAGGTAACATCACAGGATAAGATCTGGAAGGAGATTAAATATCACAAATGGAAATGGATTGGACACATTCTAGGAAGAGAATGGAATCCACAGGGATTGCCTAGAAAAAGAGGAAGACCAAATATTACATGGTTTACAGAAATTGAAGAACAAGGAAAAAGTTGGAATGAAGTCAGGAAACTGGCAAAAAAACAGAGTTTGTTGAAATGCTTTCACGAAGGCCCTATGCTTTCAAGAGGAATGAAAGGAACTTCCACTACTACTACTACTACTACTACAGAATAAAACAGATTACCTTTTTTAATGACAATAAATCCCTATTTTTTAATGTTTTCTACCCTTCCAAACTTAAGTATTTATTGGGTAATAAAAGATTCCGGGCTATGTGGCCGTGGTCTATAACTGGCGTTTCTTCCAGACGTTTCTCCCTCAACTGCGGAGGGCATCTTCAGTGGCGAGCGCTTACAGCTGTTGTTTCCCTGTCGCAGTTGAGGGAGAAACGTCTGGAAGAAACGCCAGTTATAGACCACGGCCACATAGCCCGGAATCTTTTATTACCATGATTACCGGCCGTGAAAGCCTGCATTCCACTATTAAGTATTTATTGTCTTTTCAATAAACAAGATTTTTTAAAGCAAGGTTTTTCTCCTTAACTTTTGAAACTTATTTATTAGCAAGGATTATTTCAATGAATGAATGAATGAATGAATGAATGAACGAGTCACTTCTTATCTTACCTCATACTTTAAGTTTTTTTTTAACATGGGAACTGCAGTTTTCAAGAGAGAATCATTCATTGAATTAAGAACCTCATAATGTTATTTCCCATATTTAACTATGAAGGATTATTTGTTTGTATTATGAGGTAAGCCATTACCTGCATACAGATGCAGAGGTTTCCAATGTTGATATACAGTGCAAAAACAGTCAATTTCATTTTGTGACTTCTTTTTTACTTATTAATTCAATTTTTTCTTGCAGATAAAAAATGGGGATTATTAGGGAAATTATGCACTCTCATAATTTAAAAAAAAACAAATTTTGTTGTAGAATATAATTACCAATCTGAAAATATAGTGTTTCTATCTTTAATAGTTGTATTTAAAATGTATGATTTTATATCAGTAACTGACGTAACTGTAGAATGACATCATGTTTTACTGAGTGAGAGTAAAATAATAATCTCTATGAAGTTTTCAATTTTATTTCAACAAACAATTGTGAATGTGCTATTATATAGGAGTTCAAAATACATTATATTTGAAGAGAAAAATTTATCCTTCAGTGAGAAGTGTTAAATTAATACTAAAAACATCTACAAAATACATGTTTTGAGTTTTTTGTTCTAATATACTTTAGTCATTAAATATTATACAAAATAAAGGTAACTGACCAGCAGTTCTGGATGGTGGGGTCCTCATCTAGGGGATATGTGGATGGCGACCACAAGGCGCCCAAGCTGAGCAAAACATTTCTTCCACTTACTTGTGTTTTGCACTCTTTTAACTTTACTATCTAACCTCTCTTGGTTAACTCTTGTTTTTTCGACCCCGACGCTATTAGGGCATCCGAGGGCTAGAGAGTCTTTCCTTTCTTCCATTTCTTCTTTCCTTTATTTTAGTTTCTTCTCCAGAAAAGCCTGGCCAGAGGCTATAAGATGGCAGCCCCATCACTGGTCTTGCCTTCCTTTGGCCAGCAACCAATCGAAGGGACTATTATTATGCTTTCAAGTCTTATACGAGAATGTCCCAGAAGGATCGGCTTGTGAAATGAGATTCATGCGCAGAACAGCGGGTTACACCAGATGGGATCGGAAAAGGAACACCGATATCTTGAAAGAATTGAAGACTACGCCAATTTTGGAATATATTAAACAGTACCAACTAAATTGGAAACATCATCTGGAAAGAATGAGTTCAAATTGGATCCCCAAAGCTGCTTATAATTATATACCAAGAGGACGAAGATCATTGGGCCATCCTATGAAACACTGGAGGGAAAATTTTCTATAGGATCGTAACAGGCCTTGGCCTAATACTTGGAAGGAAGAAGAAGAAGTAAAAGTTTTAATTAAAAGAAATGACAATTCTTTGTTACATAAGAATTTGTACATATTCTACAATATTTTGGGATGTAGGTATTTGGAAAATATTTTTAACAGTCCATATACCAGTTTAGGAAGCAGGGAAGAAACTTATATTTTCATGTGTTATGTCAAATTTTACATAGAATTCATCACCTCTCCCAGAACAGAGACAGAAGGAAAGATGAATAAAATAAGAAAAAAAAAGTAAATAAGAATTAAATTAATATTTTTAATACCTCACCTCACATCCTTTTTCTTCTAGACAGCAGTTTCGGAGCTATATTTCCATCATCAGTAGCCTCTTGTCGACCGGTGTTATGTCGTTTCTTGGCACCAAGATACGACATAACACAGGTCGACAAGAGGCTATTGATGATGGAGATATAGCTCCGAAACTGCTGTCTAAAAGAATAAAGGATATGAGGTGAGGTATTAAAAATATTATTAAGTTATGTAGATAGGAAAAACACTATGAGGTTTTTTAATATTATTTATTTTTTATTATTTCACTCACCACATACTTCATAACTCCTCGCAAACCCAGGGTTTCGTCACATCATTTGTGACGAAACCCTGGGTTTGCGGGGAGTTATGAAGTATGAGGTGAGTGAAATAATAAAAAATAAACAATATTAAAAATATTAATTTAATTCTTAAATTAAACCTCATAGTGATTTTTTCCCTGTGAAAGTTAAATAAGTAAATGCCTATTATTATGAAAAAAATTATTACATATCCAAATATTTACTTGAATTATCATTAACATTGTTTGCTGACTTCCATATTCTTTGCAAATGAGTATAACTTTTTCCAAGAATTATTTTTCTGTCTTATTTCTTTCTCTTTTATTACATGTTTACTCTTCTTATCTTAGAAATTATAATTATGTTTATCTCACCTTCTAGAATTGGATTGGCTTCTAAAATTTGTTGCTCAATCCATGAATGTTTTCCACTGATAGCTGCTAGATAACGAAGAATTAGCTTCGTACTTTCTGTTTTGCCAGCTCCACTTTCACCACTACATAAAAAAATAAATACCTATATTAATAATGTAGAAAAATATTGAGCATTTCTTTATGAATATAATATTTTATTTCAATATAATAAATTTGGGAATTTTAACATTATGAGGTTTCATTAATAGAAATCAAATGAATCGTGAATTCTTCTTACCTGATACATTTATGTTTTTTTTAAACACAGCACCGCAGTATCGGAGAAACATCTTCATCATCGTGAAAACAGCTGATGATGGAGAAGATGTTTACCCATACCGCAGTGCTGTGTTTAAAAAAACATAGATGTATGAGGTAAGAAGAATTCACAATTCATTTGATTCTTATAATATTTTATACTATTTTACATAGTATACCCACAGGGCGAAGAGACCCAGGAAGACCTAAGAAGCGATAGAGGTATCAATTTGTATCCTGAAGCAGAACAGGCCAATGGCCTAAATCCTCGACTGTAATTGATGATGATGATGACATAGTATAATACGAAAAATACAGTATGTATAAAATTTATCTTAAGACGTAACATCAAAAAAAAAGGGACCAACAAAATCTTACGAGAAATATTCACAGCTACTTTATATACATAATAGATAATAAATAATGGTTAAGAAAGCTGAAATCAAGGTTGTGGATGAGATAGAATTACTAAAGATGGGTTTCGGTTTTAAAACCATAACACGGCAACCTTATTTTTGGTTCATTGTATTACCATCTTTACTTAATGGAATGGATGAGATAAAATCTACTCTATGGTGATAATGTAATCTGTTATAACATTCCTAGTTCAATTATCCTATTGAGTCCATATTCATGTCTCTTTGCCAATCTTATGTCGAAATCAACAAATATGACAAAATGAAAAAAAAAAATCCAGGAATTTACCAGATTAAATGTGGAGATTATGACAACATTTACATACGGAAAACTAAAATAAATTTGAAAACTAAGGTGAAGGAAATCTTAGGAACATAAAAAATGGTGAAGTGGAAAAATTAGCAGTAGCCACTGTAGTGAATAATATGATAGGATTCATACAAACTAAAATATAACTCTAATATACATAGATCTAAAACTAAAAATGTTCCGAAATATATTAAAAGTATACCATAAGATAAACATGTCTTATAATAGATCATAAAAATAAAAAAAATACAAGGGTTATTGAAATTATATAAAATATTTTATTAAAATTAAATAAATCAATAAATAATCAAAATATTATATAGGCCTATTATTAATATCGCTATAAAAGACGTATGTGGAAAAGTAGAAATATATCCAGGTAAAATTCCATCTACATTATCCAGAATAAAGAGGTATTGCCAAATGCTACCTGACTACACAAATAACAAATGATATAGGAACACAAAGGGTATTGTCAAAAGAATAAAACTATTTCCATTTATTAGTCTATACAAATAACAAGAAATATTCCTTTCCCTTAAGAAAAGATAACATTAGTTATCTATTAAAAATATAAAAAATCAATTGACCCAGTTCTTAGAAATTATAATCAATGCTACTAACCAGTAATTCCAAGAAATAAGGATATAAAGAATTACTACCTGACTAACACAGATAACAAAATGACATTCATCCCACCTTTAGAAAGATAACAATCTCTTAATATTGACAGTTTACAAAACTGAAAAAAAATTATCTATTAAATATCAAAGAAGCAATTAAACCAGTTCTTAGAAACTGTAATTAAAGCTATTAACCAGAAAACCCCCCTGTACCATATATCGAAATACTCTCACTCTCAGTGATTCTGTATTAAGTGTTAAAACATTGTAGACCTATAAACCACAATCTCCGATCTAGTAAAAATTTTTAGATTCATCCGAAACATTGTTAAAATTAAAGCTACCTTCAAATTTTATAAAGATTTAGTCCGTTAAACATTGGACTTTGAAAATAATTGATTCAAGCACGTGGACCTCTAATCACTTCATCGAATCTACTCTTAAATAAAAACTCGATAATTGTATTAACAAAGGTGTATCTATTCGTAAATAAATAGTTTTGGATTCATAAAAAAAAATTGAGCGTGAAATTGAACGTTGTTTCTTTTGCTTATAAAAAAGTTCATAACCCTGAGATCTCTTGCCTACCACTGAGAACCGGCACACCACTCATACTTGGTCAGAAATACATATAATCAAAAGAAAGGCTAGTTTAATAAAACAAATAGAAAAACCAAAAGAGCTCACGGTTTTGGAAAAAAAAAAATCCACATTAAAAAAAACAAGAAAGAAAAATTAATGAATTTTGAAATTCCCAGGGAAGTTGATTTGATTTGGAGGTTCATCAGTCCACCAACAGATGGAGTAAGAAGCAGTGCTCCTGGATGACAGAACATTGGTCATGAAATTACTGATGATAAAACAGCCTAGGTTCGAAACCGGTCTAATTAGAAGATGGGATATGAAGTGAGGTAAACAGAATTTATTTAAAATTATACCTCATTGTGATATTTCCTATATTAGTTCAATGAATATTAAAACTTGTTCTAGCCAGCAATTCAATTACTGCAAAAAAGTAATAAAAAAACTTACCTTATAACAACACACTGATCTTGTTGGAAACGTTTCATATCAGAGAAACTGTTGTCACCTATAGCAAAGATATGTGGAGGTAGTTCTCCCAACTTTCGGTCTCTATACATATTAACTTCTTTGCTCGTGTAGATAGGAAGAACTTGGTATGGGTTTACAGCAACCAAGATGGATCCAGTATAAGTCTAAAATCATAACATCAGGTCAAATAAATTATTATTTAATACTAGCTAATACTCGGCGTGCACTGCTACGTCTAAATAAATGAAAATTGATGTGATTTTATGGTTAATTGAATTAGTAAAAGGAAAAATAATTATAAATTTATATTTTTTAGATACCCCGTGCTGAGTACCCGGTGTTGCCCGGGAATCTACTTGTCTCGACCTTCAGTGAGAAGTGATACATTTAAAATAAAAGCATTAATGATGAATTTTACTTGTGTCTCCAACAGTCAAATCATACTTTTTCAGACTTCCTTTAATCATACACTGCCACAATTTCTAAATTTATGTGCAAAGATCTTTCTTTCCTTCTTATATTTTTCTGAAAATGGTGGCAGACTGTATGCAGCATTTTAAACTTCAATTTAGGGTGTATGAGAATGTATCAACAGAAATTAAGGATATGCTTTCCTTTAGGTCGGTAGAAAATTTTTCTAAGTTCTATAGAATCGCAGTGCGCATGCGCTAGTGCTCCAATTATCCCAGGTAGATAAATGCAACATAATGTTGAGTGATTCCAGGTTATGTGGCCGTGGTCCATAGTTGGTGTTGATACCAGACGTTTCGCCCTCAACTGCGGAGGGCATCTTCAGTGGCGAGTGCTTCTAGGCGTGTTTCCTGGTCGGAAGATCTACTTATGTCTGGTATCAACACCAACTATGGACCACGGCCACATAACCCGGAATCACTCAACATTATGATTACCGGCCGTGAAAGCCTGCATTCAACTAGATAAATGCAACCTCCAGCAGTTGGCAGTATATATATGTGAAATCAGTATGACAAACATTGACACAAAATTCCCAGAACTTGTCTAAAAATGTATAATTTATTTTACGTATCAAATCACTTTTAAAAAGCAAGGAACCTAAAAGCTAACCAAACCTAAATCAATTACTGTAACACAAATCAATTACTCTAACGTAGGTGAAATCCAGGGAACGTGGAATCACATTTAAAAAGCAAGTTCGGGTTGTTGATGGTGGCAACGCTGGAACAACATAGGAAGTGGAGGGAAAATAACAAAGAGAAGGAAGTAAGCAATGTAGCACGACCGTGTTTTACGCAAATATATAAATATGAAAAAAAACTCGTTGCAACATTGGAAGATGTTTAAAATGTGTTAAAAAGTGTTACAAAATGTTTTGAAAGTGTTTAAGAGTGTTTAGTGCATCAGTGGAATAAGATATAAAATTGAAAAATTTTTCTGACCTAAAGGAAAGCACAGCCGAAATTAAATTTCAATCATAAATATTTTTGTACCATATATAACACAGTCATCCTTAACTATAATAATTTCTGTTATAATCTTCGTTATATTATTAAAATTCAAAGCTTTTCGAAGACATGCTTCATCTTCAGGAACCTTCTTGATACTAAAATTATTTCTTCTTCTTCTTCTTCCTTCCAAGTATTAGGCCAAGGCCTGTTGCGTTCCTATGGAAAATTTTCCCTCCAGCATTCTTCCGGGAAATTCTCGTATAAGACTTGAAAGCATAATAATAGTCCCTTCGATTGGTTGCTGGCCAAAGGAAGGCAAGACCAGTGATGGGGCTGCCATCTTGTAGCCTCTGGTCAGGCTTTTCCGGAGAAGAAAAGAAAATAAAGGAAAGAAGAAATAGAAGAAAGGAAAGACTCCCTAGCCCTTGGATACCATAATGTCGGGGTCGAAAAAACAAGAGTTAACCAAGAGAGGTTAGATAGTAAAGTTAAAAGAGTGCAAAACACAAGTAAGTGGAAGAAATGTTTTGCTCAGCTTGGGCACCTTGTGGTCGCCATCCACATATCCCCTAGATGAGGACTCCTGAGGTCACTTTTTATACATTTTATATAGGGGGATTTGGTTATTAGGTGTATTTTCATTTAATAAATTCTTATTCTCTGCAGAGAATTAAATGAGAATGCACCTAATAACCAAAGCCCCCTATAGAATGTATAAAAATAATTTTAGTATCAAGAAGATTCATGAAGATAAGAATAAGAATAAATTTTATTTACAAATAAATGTTATACACAGTATTGACACCCAAATGAGCAAGTGCTCGTGCTCGGGTGCAGTTCAGTTACATGAATAATACAAATAGAATATATACATTTAAAGTTAGGGGCCAGTTTCATTTTTACATAAATTATGACACATATAAATAAAAAATAATAAAGTATTGGGAATAAGACTTAGGGTCGTATGTTAGAACATTACTCTCTACTCAAATTACTTCCAATCACTAGTGAGCTGATTCACCATGAGCAATTGCTGAGAACGAATTAACGGCCGACTTATCGGTCATGCACGAGAGTCGACATTTTCGTAATATTGGCAACGAATTACCCAGAATTCTCAGCGATAAAACCACTTCCGTTATTTTCGTCTGCTATAGAGGAATGCATTTATGCTTGCATCCCGCAAATAATACCGTATACAAACACGTCTGCGACACGCAATATTACGCCGATTCTCCTGTTCTTCCAGTTGAATTCTTTGGTAGACTCTATCAAATTCCTCTTCTCCGTGTATACCGAAAACATGATCGAAGTCTTCAAGGTCCGACATCTTGGATAAATGTTGGATAAAGCAGCAAAGTACATCGATTACCATCGGTTCCCGTTCGGTTCCCTTCGGGATTTTAATTTGAGTTGCCTCATTTAAGCTACCTCCGCAGGTAGCTTACAAATTTAACCAATTATTATCGCATGAACAGATTTCTTAGTAAGCAAAATCGTATTAGTATACAACTTGCTCAGCAGAGAAGGCATTTTACTGTCTAATGCGTCCAAACATGCGACCCTTATTCTAACAAGAGAATAATGGAATGGAGAATGATATACATAAAATAATATAAATCATATAATGTAATGGATTATAACCAATAATACAGAAGAAAGTAATTACTTATATATTGATTTATAATAATATAAGCAGAAATAGATGCTTTATATTTATTATTTTAAAATATTCAAATGATTAATTTTATTCATTTAATTAATTAAAATTATTAATTTAATTGCTTTTTTAAAACTAGCTGAAGCATGACTTTGAAAAGCTTTGAATTTTAATAATATAACGAAGATTATAACTAGAGTCCAAATGTTAGGCACTTAAAAAATTCAAAACAGGCAGGCAAAAAGGCACTAAAAATCATTAATATAGGCACTAAAAAATTCAAAATAGACTCTTACAAAAAATGGACTACAACATAACTTTTTACAGTCTTACGTTAAGAATATAAACATATGCTACAATAGCATGCAAAGGTATCAGAGAAGCTATTGGAATTTGTTTTGCCTTTTTACAAAGAGCAGAAATATTGAATGGAAATATCTACCAATAAAACTAAAATAATGGCCTTTTGTGGAAAATCCCCAATACCAAGCAAAATTTGTTTAAATAACATTTTAGAAAGACTTAATGAGTTTACTTATTTAGGATATAAACTCTCTTTTGTTGAAAATTTGGAATTATCAGAGAAAATTGTGAAATTCAACAAATCAATGGGAATCATTAATAGAGTTCTAAAACCTTCATTAGTGAAAAATCAACTCGTACTCGTCTTTATCAAATAATGGCTCGACCAGTCCTGTGTTATGGGAGTGAAGCGTGGACTATAAGGTCGAGAGATGAAATTTATGCGCCGAACAGCTGGCTACACCAAATGGGATCGAAAGAAAAATGTAGAAATCCTTCAAGAACTTAATGTGTCACCAATACTAGACTACATCTCCAGATATCAGCTAAACTGGAAGGAACATGTCTCAAGAATGGCTAGATCAAGGATCCCCAAGGCAATAATGAACTACTGTCCAAATGGGAAACGGTCACTTGGTCGACCTATGAAAAGATGGCACGAAAACCGCTTTCTCAGGCCGTAACAGTTCTTCTAGGACTAATACCTGGCAGGATGATGATGATGACGACAAAGAGCAGAACCCTCTTTGTCACTCAGCAATGTTTGTATTGAAAAGAATCAAAGAACTTTTCTCCAAGCCTTAGAGCCGGAACATAATACTATGGGACATAGCATAGGGCTATTTCGCTTAACAGGAATGCATGAGGTGGAAAAATACAAGATTTAGCTAACGGGAGTGCATTGAGGGGGAACCATCTACCTGCTAGGTTATTGGGTTATTGCCACCCTTATTCTGAAATATTCTAAGGGAATTTATAAAAAGAACACTTGAAAACTTCCATGAAATGATTTGTGCCATGAAGTTTGTCCATTTCAATTAATTTCATTGAAATACTGAGTTAATTTTGAGAAAAAATTACAAATAGGCATTTATAGGCATTATAAGCTGAAATAGGCATTTATAGGCAAAATGAACTTCATGGAAAACAACTCTAGGATCGTTGGTATGAACTTGTATGAAGCCACTTTTACAATACCAGTATCTATAATAAATAACTGTGGGCATTGTCCCTAACATCCAGTCTCTAATTTAACAGAAACTATTATAGTTGAGGACGACTGTGTTTTATAAGGTACAAAAATGTTTATAATTGAAATAATTTTAACCTCAATGGTGTTCAAAAATGAATATTAAAAGTATAGCAATTAAATACTTACATATATTAAGTCATGATTGTATCTGAAATGTAGATTTCTAAGAATTGTGAATTCCTGTAAATCAGCCAATGTTATCATATCCTCTACACCTCGAGCACTTGTTGTGTGCATTGGCTTCAACACAAGATCTGCTGATATCCATTTCTCCTACAATCACATAAATACTATATTACATTCAATAAATGGAATGTTATACTCTATACTATGGAGTAAAAACACAATTAACAGAACAAAACAAATAATTTATAAATCCATACTAGAAAGTATAATGTTATATGTATTGGAAGTTTGGAAATGACACAACATGTCAACAGAATAACTGCAGTTGAAATTAATATTTGGAGAAGACCTGCCAGAAAATCTCGAATGGAAAAAATTAGAAATACAGATATTAGAAAATGGATGAATGCAGAAAAAAATATAATGGATGAGATCGAACACAGAAGGCTAAAATGGTATGGACACGTAAGAAGAATGCAGGATGGAAGACTACCAAAGGCCATCTATGCATGGAAAATTGAAAGAAGAAACAGAAAAGGAAGACCAAGAATAACCTGGAAGAACAACATTCAAAATTCAATGAGAAAATTTGGTATAACAGATGAAGGCACAGAGAACGATGGAGAATTTTCATTAAGGAAAATTTGTGAATGTTTGTTGCAAACTGATAGTCTATAAGTCCGTAGTCATTTATATATATATATATATATATATATATATATATATATATATATTTTTTTTAATTCATGTTAATTACTAAGATTGGTTGGAGAAAACCTTCAATGATGAGGAAAATTCTCAAAATGAATGAACATTCAATAAATATTCTTCTTTCCCACATTGTAGCAGTTCACTGTTTTATTGTTATTCTACCTTACATGAATTACATTACATCAATCAGATTTTACACCTTACTTCATATTTTTTATCTTTTCCAGGACTAGTTTCAAGGAAATTTTTCCCCATTTTCAATTAGCATGTGACTTTTGATTTGACTGTTGGTATTCCTGTTAGGCCTATTCTTCCTCCCTCTGTTGGTGGACCGATGAACTCCCAAATTGAATTTATATAAGTGATTTTTTTTTAAATATTTGCAGAGAAAAATATACGCTCAGACTGGGGTTTGAACCCAGGACCTATCCCTTTCTATACAAATGTTCTATCGATTAAGCTACCTGAGAACTCCAATCTAAATGCAAATTTTTCTCTTATACACTGTTAATTTCCAAGCGTCAAATGCTACGAACCGAAAAATTTACATCCAAAAATACAAAGACAAAATAATTAATTTTTGGAATTCCCAGGGAAAAAGATTTAATTTGGAAGTTCATCTGTCTACAAACAGAGGGAGAAAGAGTAGATCTACAGGAATACCAACTGAAAATAAAGTTGAAAATAAGGAAAAATTTTCCTTGAACTTGTTCTTTAAAAGATATAAAATATAAGGTGAGGTGTAAAATTTGATTCATTTAATGATTTGTTAAATAAAACCTCATAGTGTTACTTCCTAAAATATCAGTTATGAATTAAATTGTTCAGATTGTAATAACTAAGCTTTATCAAATAAACTGAATTCATTGCTATACCTCTCTCACCTGGAACATGTTTATCTAATTTTCAGCTGAAAACATAGGCCAACAGTGGACTAGTGGTTGTTTTTTTAAAGAAAAATTAATGTCTGAACCAGGAATTGAACCCTGGAACTCCAACTCTGTAGGTTGGTGTGCAGTCCATTACATCATTTGAGACATGGTACAAACGCTAATATTTCCTTCCACACATATAATTCTCTTACGTTCGAAGGTAGATATTAATAACATCTGAAAACTTTTATGAAAGTATTTTTAACAAGAATATTCATAATTTTAAGTGGTAAAGTTAACTTTGGGCTGTTACCCCATTGTAGACAGATTCAACTAAAAACATGTTTCTGTGGAAAGAGCAAAATATAAAGTGAGGTACCGGTATAACTAAAGAACATTTTAGATATATTAAAAATTGTGAAATTGAAAAATCAGCAATTGCTGCACATAGTTTGCTAGAACATCATAAAATTGAAAAAGAGGCAAAACTTTTGAAACAATTGGATAAACCGTTGGAATTGACAATTTGGGGATAGATATTCATTCAGAAGAATAAATATTGATCTATGAACTTCGATATTCCGGTGGATAAAAATTTAATTTCAAAGTTTATAATCTCAATTAAAGATGGCAGCACAAGAGGTGATGTTCATAGAGAAATCAACAACCAGAGAATTTCATCAGTGGAAGTCATGACTGAAGAGGGACAAGATATTGTCTGAAACTACTGGTATCAAAGAAATTTGAAATTATATGAGGTGAGTCGTTAAAAATATGTTCTCCACTCACTATTAACGATAAAATTTTACTTAAATAAATAGTACTACATAGTGTTAATTCCTAAGAAAGTAATACCTCATAATGTTAATTCCAAAAAAAATTTAGAATTAAACTAAGCTTTAATTAAAAATTGACAAAATTTTATAATTAGTTTAATATAACATGAAAAAAACCATAATATAACCTTACCTCTCCATCATCATCTTGAATTCTGATTTCATTCTTTTCTGTTTTAAGAATTTTAACTCCACGAGGCACATCAAATTCATCACTGCTGTCTGGTTTAAGCCAAACATAACCTCCCTAAAAAATAATAAACTTATAAAACAACAAATATTTCCTGATAGATTATTCATTTTAACAATGAGTAAAGAAAGGAGATACATTAATTTACTCTACTATTCAATTTTGTACTAGACCATGCAATCAAATCTTTAGAGGATGAAGAAGGCCTACAACTCAATAGTGTTAAAAGCTGTTGGTTTAAGCTGACGATATAGTATCATAAGGCGGTAGTGAGGAGATACTAAGGCCAATAAGCACACTCAATTAAGAAACACTAAGAATTAAAAAGTTCACCGCTGTGGTCTTGAGGTAGCATGCTGACTTGTCAAGCAGCAGGCCCGGTTTTGATCCCCGGTCGGGGCAGTTTTTCTGGGTGAGGTATTTAACGGGTTTTTCCTCACCTGTAAGACAAATGCCAGGAAAACTTTAAGGCCCAAACGGTCCCCAAAATCATATGGCCATCATCACCTTTATCATATTTATCATCCTTCACTGGTGTGGAAAGCAACGAGAAGCTACCACATCTACAATTCTCTAGTAAAGCTGCAAGCATAGCATGAAGGACCTGCCCTCGAGCAGAATTACTATGGATAGATGGAAGAATTAAAACATTTTGTCTGTTCATTCTTACCTCTTATAGTTGTTTTTGTCGAACATGTTTCAAGTTATATTATTTGGAGTCTGTTTATCTTACCTCAAAATTAGTGTTGATTTGTTCTTGAACATGTTTTGATTGGATATCAATCATCGTCAGCAAGATGCTGACTCCAAATAATGTAATTAAAAGAACCTCAAAATATTATTTCCTAAAATAAAACATATGTTTCAAGGCTTCTTAGCCCCATTGTCAGCGATTACAGACTGAATTTTCTCATGTTGTGAGAAAATTCAGTCTGTAATCGCTGACGATGGGGCTAAGAAGCCTTGAAACATATGTTCGACTAAAACAACTCTAAGAGGTAAAAATGAACAGACAAAATGTTTTAATTATTAAACAAACCTCTTAATTTTACTTCATATTGTATTTTAAAATGTACACTAAGAAGATGGGACTGGAAGTAATCATCAATAAAACTAAATATATGTTCACACATATAAATACATTATATAATGGAAATGGACAGTTAACGACAAATGAGGGCAATTTTGAAGAAATTGTTTAAGTTTATCACTTAATTTTGAAGAAGTTAATTCAATACCTAAGAACGGATTATAAACAGGAATGAAGATTCACAGAGAAATTAAACATATGCTCAAATCTGGAAATGCATGCTATTATACATTACAGAGACTCTTGTAATCCCAACTTCTCTCAAAAAACATTAAACTGAAAATACATAAAATTGTTATTCTTCCAGTTACATTATATGGATATAAAACATAAGACACTTACCTTAGGGGAGGAGAAACGATTATGAGTATTTGAGAATAAATTTCTCAGGAAAAATTTTGGACCAAAGAGAGATGAACACAAAGGTGAATGGAGAAGACTAATTACAGTGAAATACATGATTTTTATGAGAAACTGAATACAATAAGAACAGTTAAGTCTCAAAGATTGTGTTGGCTAGAACATGTGGCATGAATGGGAAATGAAAGAGGGGCATGAAAAATTCTTGTAGGAAAAACAGAGGAAAAATGCCATATTAGTCAGATCAAGAATGAGATGAGAGAACAGCATTAAACCATGATTTGAGGGAAGTAGATTATAAATGGTGTGACTGGAAAATATTAGTTCAGATTAGGGATGTATGGAGAAATCATATTTGAAGAGAAAAATTTTACGCTCAGATCGGGCTTGAACCCAGGTCCTTTGGCTTTCCAGGCCAATGCTCTACCGACTTAACTATCTGACCGAGTTCCAATCTAAATGCAAATTTTTCTCTTATATACATTGTTAATTCCCACCCACCAAATGCTATGAAACCATCGTTTCTATCTTTGCAAATGGCGGCTTCTTTATTAAGAAGACATTTATTTGGGAATTTTTATATTACATTATAAAGCCAGTACGACTTCTTTCGATGTTTTTATTATTCATTTCATACATCTCAATGATGGATAAATCATATTTGAAGAGAAAAATTTTACACTCAGACCAGGGCTCGAACCCAGGACCTTTGGCTTTCCAGACCAACGCTCTACCTAACCTAACCTAATAATTTAATCTTTAAATTAAACCTCATAGTGATTATTTTTCCTATAAAAGTTCAATGTTTATATTATATCTGGTTTCCCATAAAGATCATGTAACTCACTATTACAAAGTGTTTTTGATTTTCTGTCTGTTCATCTCTCTTTGGTACAAATATTTTCCTAAGAACCTTATTCTCAAATACTCGTGAATTTTTTCCTCCCTTAAAGTAAGAGTTCATGTTTTGCATGCATATCGTCGCTTAAGAAACAATACCGTGTAACTGACACTTTTGGAGAAATTGACATTTTTATACTGCTAGCATCACGGAAGAAGTGCGCTCAGTTCTGACATAGATTGGGATGCAATTTTGTACCATGACGTTGCTAAACTTATAGATAAAATGGTTTCAATGTATAGGTACTAAGGGGAAAAGTAAACAGTTTTTTCTTTCTCATGTGTCCCGCGCCGTAGCCGAGCGGTTAAGGTAGGAAGCCTTGGTGCAGAGCTACGGGACTTGCGCTGGTTCGAGTCTCCATGGGGGAAGAAATTTTCTCATGGTTTTCGGCCAGTATGGGACTGGTGCCCACCCAGCATCGTGAGGCAATTGGTAGCTACAATAAGTAGTGGCTCCAGGTTGAGGAATCAGCTATAACGGCTGGGGACTCGACATGCTAACCACATGTCACCCCTACACTGGAGGATGTATGATCCTCTCTCTGTGCAATGACACATGTGGATGTGAAGGGCCAGCAGCCGGCTGGTAAAAGGGCAACCGCTGAAAAGTGGAAAGACCCTCAATCGGATCGGATGTAAAATGTTCATTTTGTTAGTTACGCGGTATTGTTTCTTAAGCGACGATATAATATAACTGGTAGAATAACCAGTTCTATATATTTTCAGTCCACCACTGTGGTCTCGAGGTAGCAAGCTGCCTTGTCACACAGCGGGCCAAGGTTCGATTCCCGTCGGTCGGGACAGGCTCCTGGGTGAGATTATTTCGGGGTTTTTCCTCACCTGTAAGACAAATGTCAGGAAGCTTAGGGCCCAACAGTCCCCAAAAAATCATCCAGTCATCATTATCATCATCATCAACATCCTTCACCACTGTGGAAAGTAACGGGAAGCTACCACACCTATAATTCCCTAGTAAAGCTGCAAAGCATACCATGAAAATGCTATGATTGCAGTGAAAGACCTGCCCTTGGGCAGAATTACTATGGATGGATATATTTTCAGTTGAATGTTTCTGGAGAGAAGTTGGGACAATAAGAGTCCCTATAATGCATAATAGCATGCATTTCCAGAATTGAGCCTATGTTTAATTTCTTTGGAACACAACTAATACTTCATCACTCCAGGGATTAGGCAATTGCCCGTTCCAACTTCATAATGCATCAGCCCAACGTCTTCTAGGTCTTCCAACATAACGTCTTCCTCTTGCTTGATAATTTCTTGCTAACAATGGATATCTCTCCTTACTCATTCCATCCATATGATCAATCCATTTCTGTCTGTAATTCGTGACTTTATCCAATAAAGGCTGTACTTTCAATTCTTCTCTTATATCCTCATTTCTTATTCTATCAAGTCTTGTACATCCTTTTACTTGTCTTAGGAACCTCATCTCCGCCGTCTGTATTCTATCCTTCTGTTTTTTCATTGGAGCCCAAGTTTCACATCCATACAATATTGTGGGAACCGCCATAACATTATACATTTTTATCTTGGTTTCTTTTCTAATTTTATTTTTGAATGTTCTCTGTATTGTTCCACACATCGTCTGAAATTTATTTATTTTGGAGTCAATATCTCTTTCCACATTGTAGCCAACATCACAGCCCAAATATTTGAAACTAGACACCTGTTCTATACTTTGATTTTCTAAAATAATTTTGGATCTCACTGGATCTCTTCCTCTGAAAGCCATGGTCTTCGTTTTCCTTACAGAAATCTTAGATCATATAATTTACATATTTCATTTAATGCATGTATTGATTTCTGTAGGTTGTCTTCATTTTTCTGTATTATGATTACATCATCAGCAAATAGAAGATTATTTATGCACACTTTATTATCCATTCTTATTCCTGGATTCACTAAAACTTTCCATTTATTTAAAATATCGTCTATATATATATATTTTAAACAAAGTGGGTGATTAACTACATCCTTGTCGTAATCCAGTATTTGTTTTGATTGTATCTGTTCTTTTGAATCCGGTATCTATAATTATATTTGTGTCTTCATATAATTTCTTTATTGTTTCAACAAGGCACAGCGGGTATCCTTTCATTCGTAATATTTCCCATAATTTCTGTCTGTTTACTCGATCAAAGGCCTTATCCAAATCTATAAATCCTATGTGAGTTCTAAGTTATGTTCTCTTCTCTTTTCTATGAGTTGTTTCAGTGTAAATACATTGTCTATACATGACCTTCCCTTTCTGAATCCACTTTGATTTTCATTAATTATTACTTCTGTTATGTACAACTAATACTTACAGATGTTAATGCCTGTGAAGACATTGTAAATAATTTAAATTAAGACACCAGAAAAGTCGTTAAAGCTACTCTACTTGCACTGAACTTAATAAACTGACACTCATGGCAGTTCTCTTGCTAACACTGACTACACCTATAAATTATCAGTACATGTTTGCCTATAATTGAGAATCCTGTCTCTTTATCACTCACTTATTGCTGTATTCAGTTATCTCTTTATACATCAAACTGATAACTTGATGTATCATTATCAATATTATCACCCTTCAGTTGTCAAATGAACACCCACGTTACATGGCATTAACTAAAACCTACAAATAACATCCATAAGAATTTGTAAATTAAAATAATAAACATTATGATAATAATAATAATTATTTATATACAGATTTTCAATGTTTACACATCTTTCAGTGCCTAAAGTTTTATTACATGCTTTATATTAGCTTAACCTGTATCTATCTATCTATCTATGTAAAGGAATCTTTCAATGCGATTTTCACCCACTTAAAATCATTGGATCGACTTAAAACTTTGTATACTTGTAAAGGACCCGTGACAATACAATAATTTCATTTTTTTTTCTAAAATCCTGTTCAGAATCGTCAGAAAATAAAAAAAAGTCTCTTTGTATCTATTTAACAGAATTTTTTAACACGATTTTCACCCACTTAGAAACATTGGATCGACTTGAAACTTTGTATACTTGTAAAGGACCCGTGACAATACAATAATTTCATATTTATTTTCTAAAATCCTGGCCAGAACCATCAGAAAATAAAAAAAAAGTGTCTTTGTATCTATGTAACAGAATCTTTGAACACGATTTTCACCCATTTAGAAACATTGGATAGACTTGAAACTTTGTATACTTGTAAAGGACCCGTGACAATACCATAATTTCATATTTTGTTTCTAAAATCCTGGCCAGAATCATCAGAAAATTAAAAAAAATGAAAACTGGTATAATAGGTTGCTGACTTGTCGACTTTTTAGTCAATCGTTGTAAGAGCTCAGTTGATAAGAGCAGTGAACTATAGTGGTATATAATTTCAGTAATCCATAGGTCGCTGGTTCAAATCCGGCTGGGAGGATTCTTTTTAGAAGAGTATTACTTTTAGCTCATACTACAATAGTATCGAGTTTAAAGATATTTACATTTTTATCTTATTCTGTAAAATATTAAAACTAAAAAATAAAAAATAGTTTTAAAAAACTAAAACAACACGCTTTATTAGAAAAGCAAACTAAAAAATGAAAAATAATTTTAATTTCCATCATGCTTGGGATAAAATTAAAGTGCTCAACAAAAAAATCATCTCCAACACACATAGAATAAAACTAGAGTTATCAACAAAAAGAAAATAATTGTACCATCAAAAGCGTTGGGTGCTTCTTAGAGACTTTACTTTTACCAATCTTCATAGAGACTTTACTTTTACCAATATCTGTTTATTATCAAATTGTATTAATTGATATAGAGCACCCCCTGCTTTTGATGGTAAAATTATTTTCTTTTTGTTGATAACTCTAGTTTTATTCTAGATGTGTTGGAGATGATTTTGTTGACCACTTTAATTTTATCCCAAGCGTGTTGGAAATTAAAATTATTTTTCACTTTTTAGTTCGCTTTTCTAATAAAGCGTGTTGTTTTAGTTTTTTAAAACTATTATTTATTTTCCTTTTCCACTCATCCCTATCCACTACTGCATGTCCTTCAGTCCTCTTGTTCTCATTCCAGTTCTTAATTCTAGCCCCCAAGGCAAAAGATCGCTGGGACGTCCAAAAAAGCTCTAAATGGAAAATTTCCCTTTGAGACCATAACAGGCCACATGGCCTAATACTTGCATGGATGATGATGATGATGATTTCTTTCATCCACAAATTTCTTCTTCCAGATGGACACTATTAGAGGATCAATTTCAATTTTAAGAAACAATATTTACAAAATGTATTTCATAAATTCAAAAAATTAATTGTCTGTATCACTTTGTCCTTGAGGCAATCCTCTAATGAGGAAAGTTGTATATAATAAATATGTAGGTAGGAAATAACACTATGAGGTTTATTTTAATTAAATTTGAGTTGTTTTTTATTCTTCTCATATTTCTTCATTTTTATGCAGTCCTAGGTTTTATCATTGATTTTGTGACAATTTGCAGGTGGGACAACCGCAAGATGGCAGTTGTGTTGCATCGAGAATGTCACAAAGTCAGTGACGAAACATAGGTCTACATAAAAATCAAGAAATATACATAATTTTTTTTTGTCTAATGTCACCAGGTTGCCTTTTATGACATTTCTCCCCTGGCATTGGCAGAATTGTAATCCATTTCTTTGGTTGGGGCACCTGGAAGGTAGAGTTATGTTACCCCGATGATATGATGGGTGATAAATGATAATGAAGCGCCAGGAGAGTTCTTAATCTAAACTTAACTTAAATTCCAGAACATGGGCAACCACAGGAATAATTCCCTTTAACCCATTCCATCTATAGTAATTCTGCCTGAGGGCAGAGCTTTCACTGCAATCATAGTACTTTCATGCTATGCTTTGCAGCTTTAGTAGGGAATTGTAGGTGTGGTAGCTTCGCGTTGCTTTCCACACTGGTGAAGGATGATGATGATAATAAGAATGATGATGATGATGGCCATATGATTTCGGGGACCGTTTGGGCCTTAATGTTTTCCTGACATTTGT
Organism: Diploptera punctata; assembly: GCA_030220185.1. Classification (NCBI taxonomy): domain Eukaryota; kingdom Metazoa; phylum Arthropoda; class Insecta; order Blattodea; family Blaberidae; genus Diploptera; species Diploptera punctata. The sequence goes on along the minus strand of JASPKZ010007338.1, from coordinate 112,388 downwards.
CTTACAGGTGAGGAAAAACCCCGATAAAAACCTCACCCAGAAAAACTGTCCCGACCAGGGATTGAACCCGGGCCCGCTGCGTGACAAGGCAGCACGCTACCTTGAGACCACAGCGGTGAACTTTAACCCATTGAGACTGGATTTTTTCTTTTTGCAATTTTATGTCACTTGGAACTAGGATTTCTTTTTAGGAAAAATGAAGTCGAGCGACGATGTGCTTTGATACGATATATATTTACGATTTTTCCCAATTTATCGAAAGTTTTGACTCCAATGCTGCCAAATACATAAAGAGAAATGTACCTAACAGTAATGTAAAAGTCAATGTTAGTGCCACCTCTAAATTAAAAGATGAACACGACCACGGAACAGTTCCGTACTTCGGTCGTCAGTCTGCTGAGAGACCACAGAACCATTCCGTGCTTCGGAGCCAACGGGTTAAGGAAAAATTCCCATAGTTTGACCAGAAATCGAACTCGGGACCTCATGAACAGTAGTCAGGAATGCTGACCACTAGCCCATAAGGCTGGTCAAATCAAGTAATATGAGGTGAGTCAAAAACAACTGAAATTTAATTAAGTATATTTAATTTTAGGAAGTGATATTTTGAGGTTATTTTAATTATATTATTTTTAGTCTGATCATCTTACCTCAACATTAATGTTGATTTGTTCTTGGACATGTTTCAAAACAATTCTGTCTTATCATCAGCTTGTCCAGAATTGTTTTGAAACATGTCCTAGAACAAATCAACATTAATATTGAGGTAAGTTGATCAGACTAAAAATAATTTAATTAATTATGTTTATGTGTTGTATGAGGTGTGATGATGAAGAGAAGAGAGAAAGTGAAACCTGGTCTACACAAGCAGACTATTATTCAAAAGCACCAAGGAGGCCACCAGGCTTAATGTCCCCATCCGATGGACAAAACATTAATAACAGTGCCACACACCTTCTTAACATATGTACTGCAGAGAGGTTTGCAATTTAATGCAGGGATCTGGTGCACAATCTACAGTGTGATTATAAAGTCCCAGTACATTTTAAAGAAATCGCTTACATATCGTATTTCTGTTACAGCCCTTCGAAAGATACAAATTTGTTCACCATTGAAGAGTGGATAGAGATTGTTGCTGCGCGTTTAAGAGGCCAGTTGTACGAAGAAGTTAGAAAAGGATTCCAAAGGAAACCCTCACAGCAGACGTGTATCTTGATATGTTGCAACTTTTCTTACAGCCACAGTTACAGCAAGATGGTATCATTGATACAGTGGTGTTGCAACAAGATGGAGCACCACCACACTTTGCTCTGGCTATACGCGGGTATCTCAATGACAGGTTTCCCAACAGGTGGATTGGAAGGATATCTCGTATCTAGGCACCTCGTTCGCCAGATCTCGCACCCCTGGACTTTTTTGCTTGGGGGTTCATCAAGCAACAGGTTTACTAATCTGCAAGTGCTGAAAAAACGCATACGCCAAGCAAGTGAAATGATTACAGAGGATATGTTGGTGCATGTTTTCCGGGCGACGGTGCATCGTTGGGAAACATGTTTTGAGATTGATGGAGGTTATGTTGAACACTAACTTGATAGTAGAAACTACCTTATAATTTTTGTTTTATTTGCGCTATGTTATCCACAAAATGTACTGGGACTTTATAATCACACTGTAGTGATTAAAAATTGTACACCACCACCTCTCCTGGTCCATAGATTGAAAATTTTAAAATTAAACTTTACATGCCTCAAATCTAATTGATGATTCAATAATGATTGCTGTATCTTTTTACCAATCTTCTTCTTATTTATAGGTGTATGCCTGTTTATTTACACACGCTATGTCAATGATGATTACATTTCATTCCACCTCTTGAGGGGTCTGCCCACTTCTCTTCTTCCTCTAGGATGTAGGTTTTTCACTGCTTTAATAAGCCTCGTATCGTCAGCTCTGTCCACGTGGGCATTTCATTCCCTTTTCCTTGTTGTAATAAATGTCTCAACAACTATATTATATTCATATTTGGTTCGTCTTCCGGGCTTATAGGCCGTGGTCTGGTTGTCTTCTTACTCGACGTTTCGTCTACTGCTGCGGTAGACATCATCAGGAGATACTGCGTGCTTTCTGTGAACTCCTCAACAGTCGGCTGCAGACTGGATGGTCGTTGGAAACTGTCTCTCTGTTTATAGCTAAACCCCGGGTGGAGGGGAGGTTTTCTGCACGCACCGAGTTGTGCGCTGTATTGCCGTGTGCAGAAGTCATAGGCTTCGTTGTCGTGTTATGCAGTGCTGGGATCCAAATTTTGTTTATCTTCAAGGTTTCCCAGCACTGCATAACACGACAACGAAGCCTATGACTTCTGCACACGGCAATACAGCGCACAACTCGGTGCGCGCAGAAAACCTCCCCTCCACCCGGGGTTTAGCTATAAACAGAGAGACAGTTTCCAACGACCATCCAGTCTGCAGCCAACTGTTGAGGAGTTCACAGAAAGCACGCAGTATCTCCTGATGATGTCTACCGCAGCAGTAGACGAAACGTCGAGTAAGAAGACAACCAGACCACGGCCTATAAGCCCGGAAGACGAACCAAATATGGATCAAGACGCCGGCCGTGAAAGCCTACAATTATATATATTATATTCCTCTCTCACATCCTGGTTCCTAACTCTGTCAAATCTTGTTTTGTTTACTATGGCTCTTAAATAATTAATTTCTGCTGTTCTCACGAGTTGTTTCGTTTGGCTATTAACTGCTCTTGTATTCACATCACATTACACATGTTTTATAAACTTTTACTTTCTGTGTTTAAATATTTGTTATTCCATATAAATCTCGTAAGAGTCTCAAAGTGAAGACAGCTCATCTAGGGTCCCTAGTATCCAAAATGTGTTAGGAGGATGGACAAGACTCTATAGCTTAGGAAGGCAACTTGTCTAGGGAAAGGAAAATCCCAAAATCAAACCCAACTTAGACTGGCGTAGCAAGCCACTTGAGATGAGGTTCTAAAGCTCAGATAAACACACAACCGGATTTTTACCAATCCATAGCAATTATATCTGCTCATCAAGAACTTACCTGTTATTTTCAAATAATGATATCTGCAGATTTATTATTAACCTGTTATTTTCAAATAATGATATCTGCAGATTTATTATTAACAGTTTTAACATAAGAGGGACCTTAAGGAGGACAATGTTGGTGGAGGATTTTGGATATTAAAAAAACCCACTGGGATACGAAAAGTTTGTATTTTGTCATTAGTAAACATATTACAAAAAATCTGGGATTTATCAAATTGATTGCAAGGATTGCAACAAGATATATATAGGAAAAACAAAAAGGAACTTGGAAACTCGTAAAAAAGAGCACTTCAGAAACATGAAGAATGGAGAAATTGAAAAATCAGCTATAGCAGCACATAGTTTATTAGAGCATCATAGGATTGAAAAAGAAGCAAAACTTTTAAAACATCTATCTAAACCTTTGGATTTAACAATTTGGGAAAAAATATATATTCAAAAAAACCATACTAGAACTATCAACTTTGAGATTCTGGAAGAACCAAGCTTGATTACAAAGTTCTTCAAAAATACAACAGATAGCAGTTTAGGAAATGATTCATTCAAAATAACACCAGATGGCAGTTTGAAGAGGAATTCCTTCAAAAGAACACCAGATGGCAGTCTAGATAATTACCGGCAAAAGGAGAAAAAATTGACAGTCGTGAAAACAGCTGACGATGACGACAAAGTGTCGCCGATACTGCAGTGCTGTGTTAAAAGAAACATAGATGTATGAGGTAAGAAAAAATCACGATTCATTTAATTAATATTACAAATGCCTTGTCTGGAGACAAAAAAAAAAAAGGCTTAGTTAACCTAAATATAAAATGTTCACATTTCCACCCATTCCCCTGAATCTAATGACACAAATGGACAAATCTCCAAAACAAGGTTTAGGCTGGGTTTGATTAGGTTTAGGCTGGTTTAGGTTAGGTTTAAGTTTGGTTATGTTAGATTAGTCCACCGCTGTGGTCTCGAGGTAGCATGCTGCCTTGTCACGCAGCGGACCCAGGTTCGCTCCCCAGTCGGGACAGTTTTTCTGGTTGAGGTTTTTATCAGGGTTTTTCCTCACCTGTAAGACAAATGTCAGGAAAATTTTACGGCCCAAACGGTCCCCGAAATCATATGGCCATCATCCTTATCATTATCATCATCCTGCACTGGTGTGGAAAGCAACGGGAAGCTACCACACGTACAATTCCCTAGTAAAGCTGCAAGCATAGCATGAAAATGCTATGAGTGCAGTGAAGGACCTGCCTTCAGGCAGAATTACTATGGATGGATGGATGTTAGATTTAGATTGGGTTAGCTTTGTTTTAGGCTGCATAAGGTTAGGTTTAGGCTGGATTACATTAGGCTTAGGTTGGATTAGTTTAGGTTAGGCTGGGTTAGGTTAGTATTAGGCTGGGTTATGTTAGGTTTAGGCTGGGTTAGGTTAGGTTTAGGTTGGGTTAGTTTTGGTTTAGGTTAGGTTTAGTCTGGATTAGATCTGTTTACACTCAATTGTTAGGTTTAGGCTGGGTTAGATTAGGTGTAGGTGTGTTGGATTAGGTATAGGCTGATCTAGATTATGTTTAGGCTGGGTAAGGTTTACATTTATATTAGGTTAGGTTAGATTAGGCTGATGAAGGTTATTAATGTTTTATTTTAGGAAGTAAGGTTATATTTAGGCTGGGTAGAGTTTAGATTTAGGTTGGGGTAGATTAGGTTATCCTTGCAAGAAAAGATAAAATAACTATGTCCAAGTATTTTTTTTGTCATTCGGGGAAAGAGTTTCAGAGAAAGGAAATTGGTTTTGGGGAGAATGGATTTAGAGTTTTGGCCAGGAATAAAATGTTCATTACGATGGTTTGAGTACACTTCCTCATTATAAAAAATAATCAGAACAATTTCTACTTATTTAATCTTATCTGATAACTTATCAATACAATATTGACAAATCATTTGGCCAGACAAGGATATTTTATCTATTTATATATCTGAGTCAGTTTAAAACCTTGCTCCTAATAATCCCTGTATAAAGCTGAAATTTCATATTATTACAGCATACAACTTTCTAGTTGGGAGGTACATATGATATCAACAAAAAGATCAACACTGGAGTAAGACAGGGATGTGGACTTTCACTGGTGCTTTTCATTACATATATGAATAGAATAATAAACAAATGGAGGAATACACAACGAGGATATATACCCATAAATAGGAACCTCAAACTCGATGCTATTCTTTTTGCAGACGATTTAGCTCTTCTGGCACTTTCCAAAAATGATTTGCAATGATCAATTTATAATTTACAAAAAATACCTGCCAAATTTAATATGGAAATATCAATTAACAAAACAAATTATGGCATTTCATGGGAAAGACCCCACACAAAGTACAATCTGTCTCCAGAATAAAATTTTAGAGAGATCTAATCAATTTAAATATCTTGGATATTATCTCTCTATCTGGGATGAAAAGGATATCCCTGAAAAAATTACTAGTTATAATAAAAGTTTGGGAATTATTAATCAAGTTATGAAACCATCCCTTGTACAAAAAAACACCAGATTACGTTTATATAACACTTTGGCTAAGACCAATGTTGACCTATGGTAGTGAAGCATGGACACTAAAAAGACAACATGAAAGCAGAATAACGGGTTTTGAAATGAGATTCAAGCGTAGAACAGCGGGTTACACCAGATGGGATCGGAAAAGGAACACCAATATCTTAAAAGAATTGAAGACTACACCAATTTTGGAATATATTAAACAGTATCAACTAATTATATTATTTTTAGTCTGGACATCTTACCTCAATATTAATGTTGATTTGTTCTTGGACATGTTTCAAAACAATTCTGTTTTATCGTCAGCTTTCCCAGACTGACGATAAAACAGAATTGTTTTGAAACATGTCCAAGAACAAATCAACATTAATATTGAGGTAAGATGTCCAGACTAAAAATAATATAATTAAAATAACCTCAAAATATAACTTCCTAAAATTAAATATTAGTATCAACTAAATTGGAAACACCATCTTGAAAGAATGAGTTCAAATCGGTTCCCCAAAGTTGTTTATAATTATATACCACGAGGACAAAGATCACTGGGCCGTCCTATGAAACGCTGGAGGGAAAATTTTCTATAGGATTGTAACAGGCCTTGGCCTAATACTTGGAAGGAAGAAGAAGAAGAAGAAGATGATATGATATCAATTTACCAAGTGTGGTATTAATTACAGTTGCATCGGTGATTTAACCTCCTGCACCCCCCTAGGTATCATACTCCAACTTACTGTGATCGGTGCCATCATATTTGATACCTTTAGAACCTCAAGTTAATATTTTTTTTTGTTTCCTACTGCAGTCTTTAGATGGCAGCATCAATTAAAGGGTAAAAATTTGGTTGAGACCAAAGGTATCATATATAATTTCTCTCTTCAAATATAATTTATCATTCAGTGAGAAGTGTTAAATCAATAATAAAAACATCATTAGAAGCCTTACTAGCTTTATAAAGTAATGTTAAATTCCCAATAAATGTCTTCTTAACTAAGAAGCCGCCATTTGCAAAGATGGAAGCAATGGTTTCAAAAGCATTTGGCGATAGGGAATTACAACGTATATAAGAAAAAAATTTGCATCTAGATCGTAACTCGCCTCGGTAGCTCAGTTGGTAGAGCACTTGGCCCGGAAAGCCAAGGGTCCCGGGTTCGAGTCCCGGTCTAGGCGAAAATTTTTCTCTTCAAATTTAATTTATCTTTCATTGAGAAATGTTAAATCAATAATAAAAACATCATTAGAAGCCTTACTAGCTTTATAAAGTAATGTTAAATTCCCAATAAATGTCTTCTTAACTAAGAAGCCGCCATTTGCAAAGATAGAAGCAATGGTTTCAAAAGCATTTGGCGATAGGGAATTACAACGTATATAAGAAAAAAATTTGCATCTAGATCGTAACTCGCCTCGGTAGCTTAGTTGGTAGAGCACTTGGCCCAGAAAGCCAAGGGTCCCGGGTTCGAGTCTTGGTCTAGGCGAAAATTTTTCTCTTCAAATATCATATATGATACCTTGCATAAAACCACTTTGCCCCCCCTCAAACATCAATTCTTTTTTTCTTGAAAATTTGTCATTTTGACCCCTATGAACTCATTAAATGCAAAAATAAAATTATAATTGACAGAATCTCAATTTAGGACCTCATAAAAGCCCACCCTCCACATTTTTTTGAATCCCCACAAAAAAATGATTTGCCAGTGCTCTCCTCCCAGTCATCATCATCATCCATGCAAGTATTAGGCTGTGTGGCCTGTTACGATCTCAAAGAGGAATTTTCCATCCAGGATTTTCTTTTTGATATCCCAGCGATCTTTTGCCTAGGGAGTAGTAGGGAAGTATGGCTTTTGGAATTCTATGAGACGGCATTCGTTGAAGATAGGCTTTCCAGATGTTCTGGTAGTTTTGTATATGGTGAAGAATGGGTTCTATATCCAACTCTTCCATAATTTCCTCATTTCTTTCGTGGTCCCACTTTGTGTAGCCTGCTGTACGGCGCATAAATCACATCTAATTTACTGTTATTTGGCTTTCGTCTCTTCTTCGTATTGTCCATGCTTCACTACCATATCTTAATACTAGGGTTGCGAGAACCTTATAAAGCCGTAATCTTGTGTTCTTCTGTACAAAAGATGGTTTCATTATACTGTTAATTATCCCCGTTGCTTTTGTAAAATTTGTGATTTTCTTTGATATATCAGCTTCATCTTGAAATGTTAAATTATAACCCAAATAATTAAATTTGTTTACTTGTTCTAGAATTTCATCATCCAAAACAATTTTGCTAGATATAGGGTATTTCCCACAAAAGGCCATCACTTTAATTTTCTTTAAATAACACAACATGAGACAGGAAGTGGTGACATATTAAGGGAAGAATGAATATAATTTAATTAGTAAAAGTTACATTATGCAATTCCAGATACAATAAGAAATGTTAAGTTTCGTAGACTGAAATGGGCAGGACATGAGGCATGAATGGGGAATGAAAGAGGGGCATGGAAGCTTCTTGTAGGAAAACCAGAGGGAAATCACCCTGTTAGTAGAGCAAGAATGAGATGGGAGAATAATATTAACCATGATCTGAGGAAAGTAGATTATATATGGATGATTGGAAAACATTAGCTCAGGATAGGGATGTAGGAGGGCTTATATCCGTGTGGCCATGAACCTACGGGTTCAATAGAGCCAGTGAGTTAGTTATTAGTTGTAATGAAATGAGAAAAAAAACATAAGCAAACATTGCAACTGAGTATAACATATATTTGAAGAGAAAAATTTTCGCCTAGACCGGGACTCGAACCCGGGACCCTTGGCTTTCCGGGCCAAGTGCTCTACCAACTGAGCTACCGAGGCGAGTTACAATCTAGACGCAAATTTTTCTCTTATGTACGTTGTAATTCCCTCTCGCCAAATTCTTGAAACCTATAGCTTCTATCTTTGCAAATGGCGGCTTCTTAGTTAAGAAGACATTTATTGGGAATTTAACACTACTTTATAGCCAGGGCTTCTATTAACGATTTTATTATTAATTTAACACTTCTCATTGAAGGATAAATTATATTTCGAGAGAAAAATTTTCGCCTAGAGTATAACATATCTGATATAGGGTGGGGACAGCTGTATATGATTTTTATCAAAACTGATAACTGCTTTTTGATAACATTCTTGATACATGAACAAAGACACTCATTGAGATTCTGTAAATGTATTTATCAAAAAAAATATTACTTACATCTAAAAAGATAAGGTTTAACATATATATAATAAAGTAGAATCATAAACTGGGAGATAAGAATGTACAAGAAATGTTACTTGCTATGTTATATATTGTTAACATTATGTAACTGGATTGGTCTGATTAACAGAATAACTCTCAACTCACAATGGAATTAGGCAAAGTGATTCATTATTGACTCTTCTCTTCAATATTGGCGTAGAAAAGATTTTTAGAAATATTGAATTAAACCTAGATGACACCATTTTTTAAAAGTCATACAATCTAGATATATATCTAAGAAAATAAGAATATTAAAATATAAAATTATGGAATATTCACCTGAAAGGACCGTCTCCTCAACTTAATTGGTTATTTAACTGTAGCACTTTCAGGACTTGTCCCATCATCGGCAGGATTCAAAACTGGTGTTTCACTGAACATCTGATAGAGGGGGTTACATGTATTGGGTTCGTTTTCGTTTATTAGATTGTCGTTGTTGTGAGCTGCTTTCATGATTTCCATCTCTTTGAGTACGTTTATCTTTGCTGGATTATTTTCTCTGTGCATTACTGTTAGGGAAAATAATCCAGCAAAGATAATCATACTCGAAGAGATGGAAATCATGAAAGCAGCTCACAACAACGACAATCTAATGAACGAAAACGAACCCAATACATGGTAACCCCCTCTACCAGATCTTCAGTGAAACACCTGATTTGAATCCTGCCGATGATGGGACAAGTCCCGAAAGCACTACAGTTAAATAACCAATTAAGTTGAGGAGACGGACCTTTCAGGTGAATATTCCATAATTTTATATTTTAATTTTGAATAATACCTCAACGGAACACATCATGAATCTTATAAAAGTTAAATAAGAATATATTGTATTGTATTGTAAGCCTATATTTTCCCTTTACAGAGATTTAGGCGCTCTCCCCCTACAGGGAAGAATTTGAACCATGTTAATTTAGTTACACTTGTTTTCGTACAGATGTCATTTTGAGTGGTCCGTGGTCAGCGTTCCGCCTCATACTGACATCTAGGAAACCAAGGTAGTACTAGGACAGGAAAATTCGGTAAATTTTGCTTGAAGGCCTTTTCATTCAGGCTTAAGGATTTTTTATGAGCCTGAAAATCTTCAGACTCGGGACCCACAGCTTAAAGTCCCTCCAGGAGGACTTGCTCCTTGGATTTTTCCGTCCTAAAAATCCATCGACCCCGGCTGGGTTTGAACCCGCGACCCTCGGGACCAGAGGCAAGGAGCATAACCACTAGTCCACCGCGGCCGACAAATAAAAATATATAAAACAATTATTAAATCTGTTTGTAGTGTATGGCAGTGAATCCTGGATCACATCAGAAAGAACTACTACAAGATTGCCACCTGGGAGAGAAAGATCTTAAAAATATATGGTCCAATTAAGGATAAGGGTACCTGGAGAATAAGAACTAACCAGGAAATATGACTATGACCTATATAGAGATAACAATATAGTTATAGATATTAAAATAAAATTAGACACAGGGAAGGAAAAAGAAGGGTAGACCAAATATTACGTGGATTCAGGGAATCAATGAAACTAAGAGGGAATGGGAAATAGAAGAAGATATATGGATGAACAGACAAGAATGGAAAAATGTGTTGAAACAAATGTGTAGTTAACTGTGAACATGGGTACCGGAAAAATGTATATTCATTGTAAAAGCCGGAATAATTAAAAAAAATATTAAAATTAGACATATTGAATGATTGGGCCATATTTGCAGAATGAACGAGACATGTTTGCCCAGGATGATATCAAACGCTAAGCTGGATGGAAGGAGAAAAGTTCGGAGGTCTAGGTTACGATGAATGGATGACATACAGGCGAAGCTATGGAAGATTGGCATAACAAATTGGAGAAATAAGGCCATTGACTAAAGAGAATGGATTGCTGTTATGAGGGAGGCTAAGGTCATTACTACAAGGATCATCACACCAATGATTGATGATGATAACATTTTCAACTGATCCAGACAAATTCAGGGATTCACCGATAATGTTGTTCTCCTAGCAAGGGATACAAACCAACATGAAGAATTATTAATAAATGACGATTTTATTATTAATTTAACACTTCTCATGGAAGGATAAATTATATTTGAAGAGAAAAATTTTCGCCTAGACCGGGACTTGAACCCGGGACCCTTGGCTTTCCGGGCCAAGTGCTCTACCAACTGAGCTACCGAGGCGAGTTACGATCTAGACGCAAATTTTTCTCTTATGTACGTTGTAATTCCCTCGCGGCAAATGCTTGAAACCATAGCTTCTATATTTGCAAATGGCGGCTTCTTAGTTAAGAAGACATTTATTGGGAATTTAACACTACTTTATAGCCAGTAGGGCTTCTATTGACGATTTTATTATTAATTTAACACTTCTCATTGAAGGATAAATTATATTTGAAGAAAAATTTGCGTCTAGATCGTAACTCACCTCGGTAGCTCAGTTGGTAGAGCACTTGGCCCGGAAAGCCAAGGGTCCCGGGTTCGAGTCCCGGTCTAGGCGAAAATTTTTCTCTTCAAATATAATTTATCCTTCAATGAGAAGTGTTAAATTAATAATAAAATCGTTAATAGAAGCCCTACTGGCTATAAAGTAGTGTTAAATTCCCAATAAATGTCTTCTTAACTAAGAAGCCGCCATTTGCAAATATAGAAGCTATGGTTTCAAGCATTTGGCGCGAGGGAATTACAACGTACATAAGAGAAAAATTTGCGTCTAGATCGTAACTCGCCTCGGTAGCTCAGTTGGTAGAGCACTTGGCCCGGAAAGCCAAGGGTCCCGGGTTCGAGTCCCGGTCTAGGCGAAAATTTTTCTCTTCAAATATAATTTATCCTTCAATGAGAAGTGTTAAATTAATAATAAAATCGTTAATAGAAGCCTTACTGGCTATAAAGTAGTGTTAAATTCCCAATAAATGTCTTCTTAACTAAGAAGCCGCCATTTGCAAATATAGAAGCTATGGTTTCAAGCATTTGGCGCGAGGGAATTACAACGTACATAAGAGAAAAATTTGCGTCTAGATCGTAACTCGCCTCGGTAGCTCAGTTGGCAGAGCACTTGGCCCGGAAAGCCAAGGGTCCCGGGTTCGAGTCCCGGTCTAGGCGAAAATTTTTCTCTTCAAATATAATTTATCCTTCAATGAGAAGTGTTAAATTAATAATAAAATTGTTAATAGAAGCCCTACTGGCTATAAAGTAGTGTTAAATTCCCAATAAATGTCTTCTTAACTAAGAAGCCGCCATTTGCAAAGATAGAAGCTATGGTTTCAAGCATTTGGCACGAGGGAATTACAACGTACATAAGAGAAAAATTTGCGTCTAGATCGTAACTCGCCTCGGTAGCTCAGTTGGTAGAGCAATTGGCCCGGAAAGCCAAGGGTCCCGGGTTCGAGTCCTGGTCTAGGCGAAAATTTTTCTCTTCAAATATATTAATAAATGAGTTGGAGAAAATGTTTTAACATCTCACCTCACAAAGTTGCGTGTCTTAAAACAAATACAAGAGATAGCAATTCAAGCTGGTCTTGAAATAATAATAAAACAAAACATCTCAACAATAGTCTTGATAAGATTTCTAAGAATATTGAGTTGAACGGAGCAAGATATGACCAAGTCCAGAACTTCAAATATCTAGGATCAATTGTTATCACAAATAATGATATCCATCCATAGTAATTCTGTCCGAGGGCAGGTCTTTCACTGTAATCATAGCATTTTCATGCTATGTTTGCAGCTTTACTAGGGAATTGTAGGTGTGGTAGCTTCCCGTTGCTTTTCACACCGATGAAGGAAGATGATGATGATGGCCATATGGTTTCGGGGACCGTTTGGGCCTTCATGTTTCCCTGACATTTGTCTTATAGGTGAGGAAAAACCCCGATAAAAACCTCACCCAGAAAAACTGCCCCGACCAGGGATTGAACCCGGGCCTGCTGCGTGACAAGGCAGCATGCTACCTCGAGACCACAGCGGTGATAGTCAAAATTTGCTTCTGGTAATCATTGCCTAAAATCGTTAAAATTATAACTTTAAGATGCACATCTAATAAAACCACAGAAAGACTTTACAAAACAATAACTAAACTTATTGTGGTATATGGTAGCTATGGTGGATACTAACAGAAAAGGTTATAGCATGTATGTCAATCTGGGAAAGAAAAAATTTTGAGGAAGGTATATGGCCCAACTAGAGATAATGGAGTCGGGTGATTTAGAACTAAAAGCTTTATAATATAATAATAAGACCATGTTTCCCTAAACAGAGATTTAGTCGCTCTCCCCCTACAGGGAAAAATTTGAACCATACTAATTTAGTTACACTTGTTTTCGTATAGACAGCGTTCTGCCTCATACTGACATCTAGGAAACCAAGGGAGTACTATGATGGGAAAATTTTGCTTAGATGCCTTTTCATTCAGGCTTAAGGATCTTTTATGAGCCTGAAAATCTTCAGACTCAGGACCCATGGCTTGAAGTCCCTCCCGGAGGACTTGCTCCTTGGATTTTTTAAAAGCTTCATACAAAGACATAGATATAACTGCAGATAATAAAGCCAGAAGAGTTGAGTGGTTGGGACATGTATACACAATGGGTACAAACTGAACACCCAAGGTAGTACTGGACACAAAACTTGACTGTAAAAGAAGACTCAGATCCAGGATTAGATGGATGGATGACATGAAGAATGATTTGAGAAGAACTGGAAACGGTAATTGGAGACAGAAAGTAAAAGAACAGAATGGCGAGCTGTTGATTGGGAGCTCAAGCTAAACTCTAAGAGCCGTAGTAGCGAAGTTCACAATGATTGGTCTGACAGTCAACTGACTAATAGAATGGCATTGCTCACAAATTATTTGTTTTTGATAGGTAAGTTTACAAGGCTAGAATTTTTAATGGCTCAACACCCTTATCTCATAGGATTGGAATAAAAATTTACTAATTAATTAAAACATTTTGTCTGTTCATTCTAACCTCTTAGAGTTGTTTTTGTCAAACATGTTTCAAGGCTTCTTAGCCCCATCGTCAGCGATTACAGATGATTAGTCTGTAATCGCTGACGATGGGGCTAAGCAGCTCTGAAACATGTTCGACAAAAACAATTCTAAGGGTCGTATGCAAACATATTAGTCTCTACTCAAATTACTTCCAATCACTGGTGAGCTGACTCACCGTGAGCAAGTGCAAAGATTGAATTAGCTACCCACTAACTTGTCATGCATGAAAGTTGTCATTTTCATAATATTGGCAAGAAATTACCCAGAATTCTCAGTGATAAAAACCACTTCCATTATTTTCGTCTGCTAGAGGCATGCATTTATGCTTGCATCCCGCAAATAATACCGTATACGACGTCTTTATCGCGCAATATTACGTGATTCTCCTGTTCTTCCAGTTGAATTCTTTGGTAGACTCTATCAAATTCCTCTTCTACGTGTATACTGAAAACAAGATCGAAGTCTTCAAGGTCCGACATCTTGGATAAAGGAGCAAGGTTTCAAAGTACATCGGTTACCATCGGGATTCTTAAAATTTGTTTCTCTCCTAAGTCACCTCAGCAGGTAGCTTAGGAATTTCAACAATTATTATCGCATGAACAGATTTTCGAGTATGCAAAAACGTATTTGGATACAACTTTCTCAGAGAGAACGACTTTTACGGTCTAATGCGTTCAAAGATTCAAGCCTAAGAGGTAAGAATGAACAGACAAAATGTTTTAATTATTAAACAAACCTCTTAACGTTACTTCCTATTGTATTAAAAAAAAAATTACTACCTGCAATATGTCAGATTTATCTGCCTTTCGGTGGTGGAGAGGGGATATACCTGCCATTATGTGTGACATTTGTCCTTTAAAGGTTAATTCTTTATAGCATCCAAAGAAAAATGGAATGAGGATCAGAGATTAGGAGATTCAAATTCTAATAATAGGAACTATTAGAAATAACAACAAAATTATTATTATTTTTATTACAATCTTATTTAATGTTACAAACATAATGGTGCAATGGGAATATATGAGATTAACAAGAAAATTCAGTCAATTCCCTAATTTAATCTTCTTCTTCTTCTTCCTCCTTTCCAGGATTAGGTCAATGCAACCTGTTCCAGTCTCAAGTCCATCGTTTCCTTGGCCTTCCCAAAGATATTTTTCCATGCGGTTTGTTGGTGTTGACCATTTTGGGTAATCTTGTATTGTCCATTCTGTCTAAATGTTCTTTCCATCGGTATTTGTGCTTTTCTAGTTTATTGAGTATTGAAAATATCTCCATTTCATTTCTTATTGATTCATTATGTAATCTATCCATGCGTGTACATCCTTTTATGAACCTTAAAAATTTCATTTCAGTGGCTTCAATGTGTGAGATATATATTTTTTATAAGTATCCAAGATTCAGATCCATATAAAAGAACAGGAACAGCCATAATTTTATAATCCTGAGCTGAGTTTCTCTTTGAGTCTTTCGGAGGGTTCTTCTTATGGTTCCACACATCATTTGATATTGGTTTAATTTACTGTGTATATCCCAATCGTAGCAATATGTTATATCTGAACCAAGATAGTTAAAGTGTGCTATCTGTTCTATTGTTTCATTATTGATTACTATTTTTGCTCTGACTGGCACTTAGCCCTGAAAACCCATAATTTTAGTTTTTGAAGTTGAGAATTTAAGATTATAATAAGTCCTAATTGATTCAACGTGTAAATGGCTCTTCGTAAATCATCCTCTGACTTCTGTACAATTACCGAATCATCTGCATACATTAAAATATTCATATAAATTTCCTTATTAATTTGTATTCCTATTTGACTTGATATTATTCTGGAAGTCTTATCCAGAACAAATAACTAATTTTGGCAAGTCAATATTTATGCATTATACGAATGTATCTAAATGGCACAAAGAGTATGGTGCATGTAGGCAAACAGTTGTCGGACACTTTTGAAATCCAGAATGGGTTGAAGCAAGGAGATGCACTATCTCCTCTACTATTTAATTTTGTACTAGAGCATGTCATTAAATCTTTAGAGAATGAGGAAGGCTTACAACTCAATGGTATTAATAAGCTGTTAGTTTATGCTGATGATGTAGTACTACTGGCCGATAGCGAGGAGATACTAAAGGACAACATGCACACACTATTGTGTAACACTAAGAAATTAGGACTGGAAGTAAATATCAATAAAACTAAATATATGGTCACACGTAGAAATACATTAAATAATGGAAATGGACAGCTAATGACAAATGAGGGAAATTTTGAGGAAGTGGCTGAATTCAAATACCTAGGAACAGTAATCACAAATAAGAATGAGATGCACAAAGAAATTAAACATAGGCTCAATTCTGGAAATGCGTGCTATTATGCATTGCAGAGACTCTTGATGTCCCAACTCCTTTCAAAAAATGTTAAACTGAAAATATATAAAACTATTATTCTACCAGTTATATTATATGGGTGCGAAACATGGACTCTTACTTTAAGGGAGGAAAGGAGATTACAAGTATTTGAGAATAAAGTACTTAGGAAAATTTTTGGACCAAGGAGAGATGAACAGACAGGTGAATGGAGAAGACTACTAACAATGAACTACATGGTCTTTATAGGAAGCCAGATATAATAAGAACAGTTAAGTCTCGTAGACTGCGATGGGCAGGACATGTTGTGCGTATGGGGAATGAAAGACTTGCATGGAAGCTTCTTGTAGGAAAGCCAGAGGGAAAACGCCCAGTTGGTAGACCAAGAATGAGGTGGGAGAATAACATTAACTATGATTTGAGGGAAGTAGATTATACAGTGAATAATTGGAAGACATTAGCCCAGGATAGGGATGTATGGAGAACTTATGTCCGCGTGGCCATGAACCTACGGGTTCGATAGTGCCAGTGAGTAAGTAAGTAAGCAATATTTAAGCATAAAAAGTATTTGTTTATCCTAAAAATTCATAAGTTACGTAAGTACTATATTTTCTGGTGGTATAATACACTTTTTATCTTAAAAATGGGGTATGTCATATATATTGAAAGTAAAGACTGTCATTGTCTTTTCAAAGTCATATGCACTTCCTTTTGTCTTCCAAGATTGTTGTAGACAATTAATAGCCCAATCAACTAGACACATTGAACCGAAAGTGCGATTTTCAGTTCGTAACATCAGTGCTATTATCCTCCTTGAACTGAAAGATTTGTGAACTATGCCAATATCCCTTCTCTATACATCTACCCCCACTCTCCTTTCTACCTCTCCTATTGCACTGTTTGTACTGCGCATCTCCCCTTCTACCTCGGAATGCTCAAATACGATACGCACATTCAGAACATTATCATTCGATCGGAACATTTTGTTGGAACTACGTCGTCTGGAGCACGCGAGTGGCGTGTTTTGAGTTTTTGGTCCGGAGGACCATGGAAAGCCACCCTGGCTTGGACTGTTTGTATGAGTGAGTTATGATATTTTTTTTTATGTTAATGATTATTAATTTGTTTCTTTTAAATTCAAGAATGATCAATATTTATATACATCATGTTTAATGTTCAAATTATTTATGTGTATACTGCTGTTGGGCATATTCCCGTACATAAACTCACTTATTTAGGAGATCATGCAACTTCCTTTTTTCCGTCTAGCTTTCATGGTTAATAATAATGATACACCCAATTTAGCTAAGTATCGTAGATTACTCAAGTGTTTTAAGATCTATTGTTGATTGATGTTCAAGTGTTTGAAAAAGAAAGATGAATCAATCTTTGCTTCTTATGGGCCCGGGCAAAGGCTTTTGAATAATAACCCTGATTGTCATGAACTCAAGGCTAATATATACAATGAAACAAAAGACGATACACGGTAGCGCAATAAATGGTTTACTAAAAATTATAAGGCGCCACAAAATGGTAGCAGTCAGCGTGGTTATAACTGCACAACATGACCTACACATGACTTCTAGCATATCACTGGCTAAGAACGGGGTTCTCTATTCAATGCTATTATTTTAAAGTTACCACTCACACTGAAGAACAAATTAATATTTGAAGAGAAAAATTAATTTGTCTTTCGGTGTGATACATTTAAAATAAAAACATTGCAAATATAAGCTTTACAGGCTATAATAATCATCATCATCATCCAATCAAGTATTAGGCCGTGTGGCCTGTTACGGTCTCAAAGAGGAATTTTCCATCCAGGATTTTCTTTTGGATGTCCCAGCGATCTTTTGCCTTGGGGGCAGTAACGAAGCATGGCTTTTGGAATTTTATGAGACGGAATTCATTGAAGATGGGCTTTCCAGTTGTTCTGGTAGTTTTGTATATGATGAAGAATGGGTTTCTACATCCAACTCTTCCAATAATTTCCTCATTTCTTTTATGGTCCCACTGTGTATAGCCTGCTGTACCGCGCATAAATCACATCTCCTCCTCCTGGTGCGAAAGGCCTAGAAGGCCCTTGGCCTGCCAGCCAGCTGCTGGCACCTCACATCCACATGTGTCAATCACAGAGGTAGATGATCATCAGCCAGTGTAGGGGTGACATGTGGTCAGCATGTCGAGTCCCCCAGCCATTATAGCTGGTTTCCTCAACCTGGAGCCGCTACTTATTGTAGCTACCCAAATGTCTCATGATGCTGGGTGGGCACCGGTCCCATACTGGCTAAAATAACATGAGAAAATTTCTTCCCCCATGGAGACTCAAACCAGCGCAAGTCCCGTAGCTCTGCGCCAAGGCTTCCTACCTTAACCACTCGGCTACGGCGCGGGACATAAATCACATCTCATTTGCTGTTATTTGGCTTTCATCTCTTCTTTGTATTGTCCATGCTTCACTACCATATTTTAATACTGGTCTTGCGAGAACCTTATAAAGCTGTAATCTTGTGTTCTTCTGTACTAAAGATGGTTTCATTATACTGTTAGTTAGTTTTTCTGAAATTTGCGATTTTCATTGATATATCAGCTTCATCTTGAAATGTTACAGGATATAATAGCAATGTTAAAATACTATTTAAAGTCTTCTTGTATAAGAAGTTGCAAGATGGCGTGTAGAACATGTGTTCTAGGTTTTGAATATGCAGAATTTTATTAGAGAGAAACATTTCAGTTCAAAATGAGATGCCTAAGTAGCACTGTGGTTTAATGTGCAGGTGTGTATAACCAGAGGCCTGGGATTCAAATCTTAGATCAGGCATACATTTTTCTCTTCAAATATTAATTTGTCCATCAGTGTAAGTAATAAATTTAAATTAAATTATTTTTAGTCTGTTCATCTTACCTCAATATTAATGTTGATTTGTTCTTGAACATGTTTTGATTATATAATAATCATCGTCAGCATCTTGTCACAAATATCCAGACACAAGGTATTGAGAATAAAGAAAAATGCAGTTCAGATTTTCACCAGACGAGTTTTAACTGAAACTGAATAATTTAGCCAGAACCATGATGCACATTACTGTTTGCTGTTTGAAAAAAATACCATTTCTGCTCTGATGTTTTGCTTTATACGAGGGACGAACTGAAAGTCGTGAGCAACCCATTGTTAAAATTCAAATTTCAACAATGTAACAAAAACAACTGCAGTCATGAAAATGAGATGTTTCTCTTGAAAACTAGTTCCTGTATTTAAAGAAACATGAAATATGAGGTAAGATGTAAAAATTACTCATTAATTAACGAATGTGCATGGAAGCTTCTTGTAGGAAAACCAGAGGGTAAATGCCCAGTTGGTAGACCAAGAACGAGGTGGGAGAATAACATTACCTATGATTTCAGGTAAGTAGATACGCTGTAGCGTAGTGGTTAAGGCACTGAGCTACAAGCCGGAGGGTCGAGGGTTCAAGTCCCGTTGGGGTCAGGATTTTTAAACTGAGCCAAACCCTCTGGCGGCACTATGGCCCTGGGGTCGACTCAGCCTCTAACGGAAATGAGTACCAGACGCTTGTTCTGGGGGTAAAGGGGGCCGTCATGCAGGGCTGACAACCCGGCTGACATAAAGTGCCCATTGTCTAGAAAATGTGGGAGCCTTAACCTCCTACTACCCCAAGGGCCTCCGGGCCTGTTGTGGGATCACTTTACTTTAGATTATACAGGGGATGATTGGAAAACATTAGCTCGGGATAGGGGTGTATGGAGAGCTTATGTCCATGTGGCCATGAATCTACAGGTTTATGGTCAAAGAGGTCAAGAGTTAGGTTTAGGTCAATGGATTTGTATTAATTTAATTAGAAGTTTAAAATATGGATTTTAAGAATTATTTATTTATTTAAGTGTATCTCGACTACCCTTTGACATAATTCACCATTTTTAGCTCAGCAGATCTCCAGTATGTAAGTAACTCTCACGCTACTCAATCCTCCGAAGAATCCCTTTACAAATTCCATCTAAGCCCTTTGGTGGAACAAGACCCTAATTACAACAAACATAAAATTTATAACAATGATCATCATGTACATGTGATTCAGAAATATGGCTATACGTTTGATCGCATTTTGTGACGAAAATATTATTATTAAAGGAAATACGACGTTTTCATTGGAAAGGGAATCCTTCAAATTACAACAATAGAACAAAACAAAACAAATCACTGCTCACATGCAGCTTGGCGGGTTGTTTTTGTGGGCTAGTGTCGAATGCCTCCACAATTCTCTTCGTTGTTTCTGCATCCGTGCTAATGCGAGGCCTACCAGCAGGTTTGATTTTCTGCATCCTTCCAGTTTCCAGCAGTCGTTTTCTCCACTTCCCCAGAATCGACAGCTGCAATGCTACGTTAAACTCACGTCTTGCGGCCTCACGATCATTAGCATACGTTATTGCCCATGCAGCAATTGTAATTTGCTGTTGCATATTCAATGCCATTTTGACCAATGATGTAAGTTCTACACTGTTTTGTTTTATTCCATTGTTGTAATTTGAATAATTGCCTTTCCAACGGTAATTTCATATTTCCTGTAATGGTAATATTTTCATCACACAACGCGATCAAAAGTATAGCCATATTTATGATTCACCCCGTATAAATTCAAAGTATTTAATTTACCTCTTAACGGTCCATTAAATTGTATCACCACTCTGGAAGTATTTCTTAAATTCCATAACAGCAAGACTTCTATGTGATATTTGGTTTTTCACTTCGCTTGGCAGCTCTGCGTAAGTCTTCTTATAACCAACTGGTTGAAAACAAGTGTCCCAACCAAACCCTGATATTCCTCTAGGATTCACTATGGAACCCTCTGTTTTTCCTTGGAATAGGACAACATCGTCATTTTCTCCACCATTAGAATAAGCAAATGTACATATTGCATAAGCAGATTTGTCTTCCCATCCACTCAACATACGATGTAAACCGTCTGAACCAATTTTATCTAGAAACCATTTCACATAAGGACCTATAAAGAAACAATTTTTTTTTTTAATTAACAGGGTCAGAAATTCATAACATCATCTTGTAAGCCCATGTTTTCCCTTAACAGAGATTTCGTATAGATGTCATTTGAGTGGTCTGTGGTTAGCGTTCCGCCTCATAATGACATCTAGGAAACCAAGGTAGTACTAGGACGGGAAAATTCAGTAAATTTTGCTTAGAGGCCTTTTCATTCAGGCTTAAGGATCTTTTACGAGCCTGAAAATCTTCAGACTCAGGACCCATGGCTTAAAGTCCCTCCCGGAGGACTTGCTCCTTGGATTTTTCCACCAAAAAAAAAAAAAAAACCATCGACTCCGGCCGGGTTTGAACCCACGACCCTCGGGACCAGAGGCAAGGAGCATAACCACTAGTCCACCGCAGATTATACTTACTTACTGGTATTATTGAACCCGTAGGTTGACAGTCGTGAAAATAGCTGAAGATGGGAATGATATATTTCCCGATACTGCAGTTCTGTGTTAAAAAAAAACATAAATGTATGAGGTAAGAAGAATTCACAATTCATTTGATTCTTATTCCTTTATGAGCCTTAAAATCTTCAGACTTGTGACCCATGGATTAAATTCCATCCCGGAGAACTTGCTTATTGATTTTTCAATCCTAAAAAAATTCATCGACCCCAGCAGGGTTCGTACCCGCAACCCACGGAATCAGATGCACAGAATCTAACTACTAGTCCACTGTGGCCGACCATCACACCATTAGTCCAAAGAAATTTAATTATTTAAGATATTTAATAAAATAAGAATCAAATGAATCGTGAATTCTTCTTACCTCATACTTCTATGTTTTTTTAAACACAGCACCACAGTATCAGCGACCATCATCACCATCGTCAGCTGTTTTCACAACTCTTTTTTTTTTTGCCAGTAAGTATTCAAACTGTCATCTGGTGTTCTTTTGAAGGAGTCATTTTCTAAACTGCCATCTGTTGTATTTTTGAAGAACTTTATAATCAAGCCTGGTTTGTCCGGAATCTCGAAGTTCATGGTTCTAGTACGTTTTTTTGAATATATATCTTTTCCCAAACTGTTAAATCCAAAGGTTTGGGAAAATATATATATTCAAAAAAACCATACTAGAACCATGAACTTCGAGATGCCAAACGAACCAAGCTTGATTATAAAGTTCTTCAAAAATACAACAGATAGCAGTTTAGAAAATGACTCCTTCAAAAGAACACCAGATGGCAGTTTAGATAATTACCGGCAAAAGAAAAATTGAAGAGTTGTGAAAATAGCTGACGATGGTCGCTGATACTGCGGTGCTGTGTTTAAAAAAACATAGAAATATGAGGTAAGAAGAATTCACGATTCATTTGATTCTTATCAATAAAACCTCATAATGTTAAAAAATTTCCAAATTTATTATACTAAATTTAATACAATGTGTTATCTCTATTTATCTAAATATCTAACTAATTCACTGGCACCATCAAACCTGGAGGTTCATGGCCACATGGAAATAAACTCTCAATACATCTCTATCCTGAATTATTTTCCAAACATTCCCACTCACAAAACATTTAACCTCCTCATTCTTGGCCCCTATTGGGTACTTTCCCTCTGATTTTCCTGCAAGAAGGAAATCAGCTATACAAAATAATGCAATCCAGAAAAAGCTTCCTTATTCGCGGGTTAAAAAATTGCAACACAATTCCTGTATTCACGGCTAAAAATTGCTTTATTCGTGGATTCAGTCAGTATATTAGAAGCCCATCTTCAACGAATGCCGTCTCATAGAATTCCAAAAGCCATACTTCGCTACTGCCCCCAAGGCAAAAGATCGCTGGGATGTCCAAAAAAGTGTTGGATGGAAAATTCCTCTTTGAGACCGTAACAGGCCACACGGCCTAATACTTGCATGGATGATGATGATGATGACATTAGAAGGATTAGTGTCCTTTATCAAACTTCAGTTTTTTTTTTTACAGCAGGCACGTGCCAAGGCAGCTTTTACAAATAGTGATTCAAACCAAATGGACAAATAAATATCAAAACAAAACAAACCTTCTTCTTCTTCTTCCTTCCAAGTATTAGGCCAAGGCCTGTTACGATCCTATAGAAAATTTTCCCTCCAGCGTTTCATAGGACGGCCCAGTGATCTTCGTCCTCATGGTATATAATTATAAACAGCTTTGGGGATCCGATTTGAACTCATTCTTTCAAGATGGTGTTTCCAATTTAGTTGGTACTGTATAATATATTCCAAAATTGGTGTAGTCTTCAATTCTTTTAAGATATCGGTGTTCCTTTACCAATCCCATCTGGTGTAACCCACTGTTCTGCGCATGAATCTCATTTCACAAGCCATTATTCTGCTTTCATGTTGTCTTTTTAGTGTCAACAAACCTTATTGTCATTAACCCTAAAGTTCATTGTTAAAAGTTGTCGTATTTCATGTACCGACATGTACTTTGATAAATGCCACGATCGGTATATTATTGTTTCAAATTGTCATTCGTTGCAATAATTTTGATTGAATAACACATGTCTCTTGTGCTTTGTTCCTAATTTATAATGTTGAGTAAAAGGAAAGAAAAATTAGTACCGAAGAGAAAAATTTAGTGTTGCCGTTTAAAGTAAAAATAAAAATGCTTGACCGTATATACGCTTTGGCAACTTGTTTGTGTCTATATCACGCTGTTTCAATGTTAATGAATCAAGAAATTCAAAGACAAAATAAGGAATTCTATCGCAGAATTCACAGCTGAATATCAATCTTAATTGAAAGAACTTTTAAAAGTGGCAAAACAGGAAAAAAATTAAATTATATTTATATAAATTACTTAGTTCTTTAGGTCCTTGCTTTTTTTTCTCTCTCTTTTCATTTACACTGTTTTCTTCTTTTTTACCTTTTTATTAACTTTCTGTTATTCTCACATATAGACACACATCCAGACCCAAGGTGGAGATTAAAAATCCCCTACCCTGCTGGAAATCGAACCCGGGTCGCCGGAGTAAAAGGTAGGGACTCTACCGACTATGCCACGGCGACGGACTGCTTAAACCTCACAGTAATAATTAATATAAATCGTTCAAAATCTCTCATTAATTGATTTTATTTTGATAATTTTTATTTTATTCTGTAACCTTGGAACATATCCCTTATATGCCCATACAAATTACCATTCTATATTTGCGGTTTCTGTATTTGCAGAACATATCCCCTGCAAATAAGGAGCTTTTACTGTATATAAAACTTGTATACAATACCTGGTAGACCACCCAATGCATTGAAGCACAGAGAGGTATCTTCAATAACAACAGGGCCTTTTACAATTCTAGCAGCTTCTTTACATTTACTAATACAAATTTCTTTTATTTCTCCTTGATATTCTGGCAAATCTATCTTGCGATTTTCAAGCTGAAAAAATAAAGGACATAAAAATATTAACCTATAACAGAAAATGAACGCCTGGGAAGTGTAGAGATCAACCATTTAATCATTAATGTTGAAATTGTTGAAGATTTTTTGAAACTTGTTAAATACTACAGGGTGGTATGATTAATGAAAGTACTATTCACACAGATAAAGATATTGGTAAAAAATTCAATAAGTTCACATACCACCCTTTAGTATTTGACAAGTTTCAAAAAATCTTCAACAAATTCAACATTAAATTAACACCGAAAAATTATTACAGTTTAGGTAATTTAATAAAAACCAACAAAAAATGAAAAGATTGAAGACTGCAAAAAATTGGGAATTTATCAAATTAATTGTAAAGATTGTGAAAGGATATACATAGGAAAAACAAAAAGGAATCTAAATACAAGAATAAAGGAACACCTCAGAAATGTTAAAAATGGAGAAACAGAAAAATCTGTAATAGCTGCATATGCCTGGTCAGAAAAACCTAGAATAGAAACCAAAACAAAATTACTTAAACAATTGGAAAAACCAAAGGAAGTCACAATTTGGGGAAAAAAATAACATATGCAAGAATAAAAACACAACTATGAATTTTGAAATACCCGGTGATAAGGAGAGGGATTGATTTGGAAGTTCGTCGGTCAGCCATCAGATGGCACGGAGGTCAGTCTACAGGAGAGGAGACCATTGGACGTCAGTTGTGAACGTGAACAGCATTGATAATGTCACAAATACATTGACGAAATCTAGATCTGCGAGGGAGTTAAGAAGTATGAGGTGAGTCAAGAAACAACTAAACAAAATTAAAATAAACCTCATAGTGTTATTTCCTACCTACATAACTTAATAGTTTGAAATATTTATGTTGAGGTATACACAAGTGCTTATCTACCAGAAAGATGAATTTAGTCTGTATTTTGGGCCCACCCACAGACTCTGCTTAAAAGCCTGTGTTTTACAAGCTATGGTGGAATTTAAAGATAGGTTCCATATTAGAGAGACAATAAAAATAAATTTTGAAATTAAAACTAGTAAATTTCCCTTCCCCTTATGCCATGGTGCAAAATGGTAATAGCTCGCATGGTTATTAAAATTAATACTAGTGAAAATCGACCACAGCATATAAGAGAATATTCCTATCCTCGCATACATAAGGTGTTATGAGTAGAGACCGGATATTAGGCACTTGAAAAATTCAAAATAGGCAGGCAAAAAGGCACTAAAAATCATTAATATAGACACGAAAAAATTCAAAATAGGCTCTTACAAAAAATGGACTACAACATAACTTTTTTACAGTCTTACTTTAAGAATATAAACATATGCTATCAATAGCATGCGAAGATATTGGAGATGCTTTTGGAATTTGTTTTGCCTTTTTAAAAAGAGCAGAACCGTCACTTGAGAATATTTTCATACCAAATTCTTTCACGAAATTGGTCAATTTGTCTTTTTCTGTTGTCCGCTCTTTAGGTAAACTGTTCTAAAGGTAAAAAAAAAAAATACACTCGCTGCACCACTTTGTCTTTGAAGCACCTATCTGTGAATGAGGACTGCAGACTGAATTCAGTGTTACCAACATCAAAAATAATATTGCCGGTTTCAGCACCAGGTGTGAGACAGAGAAAGAAAGCTTGAGCCATCTACCCTCTTTGTCACTCAGCAATGTTTGTATTGAAAGAAGAAAAGAACTTTTCTCCAAGCCTTAGGGCCGGAGATAATAATACAATGGGACATAGCTTAGGGCTATTTCATTTAACGGGAGTGCATGAGGTGGAAAATACAATATTTACCTAATGGGAGTGCATTAAGGGGGAAACCATCTACCTGCTAGGTTATTGCCACCATTATCCTAAAATGTTCTAAGGGAATTTATAAAAAGAACACTTGAAACTTTTAAGAAATTATTTTTGCCATAAACTTTGCCCATTTCAATTGATTTCATTGAAATACTGAGTTAACTTTGAGAAAAAATTGTAAATAGGCATTTATAGCCAAAATGAACTTCATGGAAAACAACTCTAGGGTCATTGGTATGAACTTATATGAAGTTACTTTTACAATATCTATAATAAATAACTATAGGAATTTTCCCTAACATCCGGTCTCTTGTTATGAGGGTTGGACGAGTCATCGTGTCCTAAGTGAGGACAAGAGAGCAAGTGACCTAGAGCAAGAAGAAACTGTACTGAGAAGGAAACTTGTCAACAATTGCATGCCAAAACCTACCTTGAAATTTCTTCCGGAAAAAACCAAGGCATGTCCAAAAAATTATCTGTCACTTCTAACTGCAAGGCACTAAAATCTAGAACCAAATCTCTCATTTAAACTATATTAAGTAATATAACTCCTTATTTGGTAGCCTTCACTACCTGCCTCACTCCACTCCATTCAACTCGCGAAGGGACGTGCATCTGCTCCATGCAAAGAGTTCCCAATGCTGGATTATAGCTTCGATTTCTATGCCTTGCAGTTGCAGATAATTTTTTTGGACATGGCCTTGGTATGTCACAATGTTTTTTCTGGAAGAAATTTGAAGATAAGTTTTGGCGTGAAATTGTTGACAGTTCCCTTGTAATGAAACCATCACTAAGTATAAAGGATTTAGGGTCGCATGTTTGGACGCATTAGACAGTAAAATGCCTTCTCTGCTGAGCAAGTTGTATGCTAATACGATTTTGCTTACTCAGAAATCTGTTCATGCGATAATAATTGGTTAAATTTGTAAGCTACCTGCGGAGGTAGCTTAAATGAGCAACTCAAATTAAAATCCCGAAGGGAACCGATGGTAATCGATGTACTTTGCTGCTTTATCCAACATTTATCCAAGATGTCGGACCTTGAAGACTTCGATCATGTTTTCGGTATACACGGAGAAGAGGAATTTGATAGAGTCTACCAAAGAATTCAACTGGAAGAACAGGAGAATCGGCATAATATTGCGTGTCGCAGACGTGTTTGTATACGGTATTATTTGCGGGATGCAAGCATAAATACATTCCTCTATAGCAGACGAAAATAACGGAAGTGGTTTTATCGCTGAGAAATCTGGGTAATCCGTTGCCAATATTACGAAAACGTCGACTCTCGTGCATGACCGATAAGTCGGCCGTTAATTCGTTCTCAGCAATTGCTCACGGTGAATCAGCTCACTAGTGATTGGAAGTAATTTGAGTAGAGAGTAATGTTCTAACATACGACCCTTAGTGATTAATATTTGTGAAGCAAGACAATTAATTAGCAGCAAATTATTTGTGAAGAATCAGTGAAATTTTGTGAAGCAATAAAGTGAATTTGGAAATTTTCTGTGCACATCTGTTGTGTTTATTCAAAGAAAATACATTGAAATCCTAAGCAAACATCAACTGGAATATATATATATATATATATATATATATATATATGGCATGATAAGAAAAATAAATGCTCGGATAGAACTTGAACCCGGACCTCTGGATTTATAACATTAATTTGTCTTATATATATTCTCATTATTAATAGATAAAGCGTCACTGCTATAAAGTAAAAATATTCTCTTTAATTTGCTTACTTCTGATAGGAGCTACTAGGTGGCAGTGAGTGGAGACCGAGTTTCCACTACATTTAGTAATAATGAGAGTATATATAAGAAAAATGGATGTTTGTACTAGACTTGGTAGATAGCGTAATCGGTAGCGCACTGGGATATAAATCCAGAGGTCCAAGTCCCTCCGAGCATTTATTTTTCTTATCATTAGCTTGCATTGCTCAATGTCAACAATTTAATTATAACATATATATATATACACACACAATGAATTATTAATAATAATTTCACTGTTCTTATCACAATAAGTAACAATTTGCAAATATATTAATGTTTTTATTGTATACATATTTTATTACCTTGTGTGGGAAAGAACTTCCTAGAATAGCAGTTACTTCAGCTAGTTTATTTGCATTGCCTGTCACAAATACTATTGTTCGAGACATTTCAGGAATGAAATCTGAAACAATTGATCATACTAATTACTAAGTGATAATAAATAAAGCAAATCTGGAGTCAACTTATCTCATAACTCGCGTTCTGTTTGAACTATTTTTCAATAAATCATGTAAATCATTGTCAGCTTTTCCACATTGTTGAAATCTATATTGTTGGCCCTGGATGTCAGCTCCCACTCCATCTTTTGGCTGACCAAATAACATGTAAATAAAATCTTTTTCCCTGTGAATTACAAAAACAAGATTATAAATTTTGAAACTTCTGGAGAAATGATTTGAATTACAAGTTCTTCGGCCAGCCAAAAGATGAAGTGGGAACTGACATCCAGGGCCGACAAAGTAAATTTCAGCAGTATGGGAAAGCTGACGATGGTATACATGATATACCAAAACTAGTTCAAATAGAACGCAACCAGTTATGAGTAGAATCCGGATGTTAGGCACTTAAAAAATTCAAAATAGGCAGGCAAAAAGGCACTATATATCATTAATATAGGCACTAAAAAATTAAAAATAGGCTCTTACAAAAAATGGACTACAACATAAAGTTTTACAGTCGTATGTAAAGAATATGTCCCGCACCGTAGCCGAGCGGTTAAGATAGGAAGCCTTGGCGCAGAGCTACAGGACTTGCGCTGGTTCGAGTCTCCATGGGGGAAGAAATTTTCTCATGGTATTTTGGCCAGTATGGGACCGGTGCCCACCCAGCATCGTGAGGCAATTGGGTAGCTACAATAAGTAGCGGCAACAGGTTGAGGAACCAGCTATAACGGCTGGGGGACTCGACATGCTAACCACATGTCACCCCTACACTGGCTGTTGATCATCTACCTCTGTGATTGACACATGTGGATGTGAAGGGCCAGCAGCCGGCTGGTAAAAGGGCAACCGCTGAAAAGTGGAAAGACCCTCAATCGGAATGTAAAGAATATAAACACATGCTATCAATAGCATATGAAGATATCAGACATGATTTTGGAACTTGTTTTGCTTTTTTTTTTTGCAAAACACACGGAGTGTGTAAGGTGGAATAATAAAATAGCCGATAGTTATTTCGCCTAACGGGAGATCATTGAGGGGGGAACCATCTACCTGCTAGGTTATTAGCTTATTGCCACCCTTATCCTAAAACATTTTAACAGAATTTATATAAAAAAAACACTTGAAAATTTCTAAGTCCCAGGCAGACACCATGCACATTCGCCAGTGATATGCGTCATGAAGTTTGTCTATTTCAATCAGTTTCATTGAAATACTAAGTTAATTTTGAGAAAAAATGGCAAATAGACATTGTAAGCTGAAATAGGCATTTATAGGCAAAATTAACTTCATGGAAAACAACTCTAGGGTCGTCGATATGATCTAATATGAAGTCACTTTTATAATATCTATAATAAATAACTGTGGGCATTTTCCCTAACATCCGGTCTCTAGTTATGAGGTAAGATGACTCCAGATTCAATCTTATTACTAATAATAACCTCATAATATTATTCCCTAATGTAATTTATTAATGCCTATGTGATACTTTTATATCATCTTGTAAGCCCATGTTTCCCTTAACAGAGATTTAGGCGCTCTCCCCCTGCAGGGAAGAATTTGAACCATACTAATTTAGTTACACTTGTTTTCATATAGATATCATTTGAGTGGTCTGTGGTCAGCGTTCTGCCTCATACTGACATCTAGGAAACTAAGGTTGTACTAGGACGGGAAAATTTTGCTTAGAGGCCTTTTCATTCAGGCTTAAGGATCTTTTATGAGCCTGAAAATCTTCAGACTCGGGACCCATGGTTTAAAGTCCCTCCTGGAGGACTTGCTCCTTGGATTTTTCCATCCAGGACCAGAGGCAAGGAGCATAACCACTAGTCCACTGCAGATTATACTTACTTACTGGCACTATCGAACCCGTAGGTTCATGGCCGCACAGACATAAGCTCTCAATACATCCCTATCCTGAGCTAATACTTTCCAATCATTCCCTGTATAATCTACTTCCCTCAAATCATAGTTAATGTTGTTCTCCTACCTCATTCTTGGTCTACCAACTGGGCATTTTCCCTCTGGCTTTCCTATAAGAAGCTTCCATGCTCTCCCCCTACAGGGAAGAATTTTAACCATATTAATTTAGTTACACTTGTTTTTGTATAGATATCATTTGAGTGGTCCGTGGTCAGCGTTCTGCCTCATACTGACATCTAGGAAACCAAGGTAGTACTAGGACGGGAAAATTTGGTAAATTTTGATTACAGCCTTTTCATTCAGACTTAAGGATATTTTACAAGCCTGAAAATCTTCAGACTCGGGACCCACGGCTTAAAGTCCCTCCTGGAGGACTTGCTCCTTGGATTTTTCCATCCTAAAAAAAATCCATCGACTCCGGCCGGGTATGAACCCGCAACCCTTGGGACCAGAGGCAAGGAGCATAACCTCTAGTCCACTGCAGATTATACTTACTTACTTGTATTATCGAACCCGTAGGTTCATGGCTGTGCGGATATAAGCTCTCCATACATCCCTATCCTGAGCTAATCCTTTCCAATCATCCCCTGTATAATCTACTTCCCTCAAATCATATTTAATGTTATTCTCCCACCTCATTCGTGGTCCACCAACTGGGCGTTTTCCCTCTGGCTTTCCTACAAGAAGCTTCCATGCAAGTCTTTCATTCCCCCATACGCGCAACATGTTCTGCCCATCGCAGTCTACGAGACTTAACTGTTCTCATTATATCTGGCTTCTTATAAAGATCATGTGGTTCATTGTTATGTAGTCTTCTCCATTCACGTGTTTGTTCATCTCTCTTTGGTCCAAAAATTTTCCTAAGTACTTTATTCTCAAATACTCGTAATCTCCTTTCCTCCCTTAAAGTAAGAGTCCATGTTTCGCAACCATATAATAGATCTGGGAGAATAACAGTTTTATATATTTTCAGTTTAACTTTTTTTTTTAGAGAAGTTGGGACGGATAGAGTCCCTATTTCTATAAATAATGAGATCGACCCTTCTGAGGGTTTTTGTTGGTTACTTAAAGGTTAAGTTGTAAGTAACAATAATCTCCCATATTACCTTAAATTTTCTTTCTTAAACAATTGACATTAGGAACAGAATAGAACAGTGGGCTCATCTGCACTTCTACTAGTGCTTAATTTTTCAGTTATATTGTTGTAAACTATAGTTCTTCTTCTGTGTTTACTAACATTATTTAATATTTTAAATTTTTTCAAACAATTTTTGGAAAAACTGCACTTAAACTAGCGTGAAATATTTTCAAAGTCCTATAGAACAACAGTGCGCATGCGCCAGAGTTTATAGAGCCAGCAATAACCCACAATCGAACCACATATCGATTATCATCCTCGATTACTATCTGTCGCTATGAAATTTAAATTACCAATATTTGCAATAAATCCCCAAATCTATGTTAAAAAATATATTAATAATATTAAAATTACCAAACGTTTATTAAAAATGGGTGTACACTTGCTTATCACTCCCTAACGTTGATCCAACCAGCGATAACACAAAACAGCAATGAAAAAATCAAAGACTAAGTAATATACTCTGTGGAGAAAACAGCAGTTAGCATCACAATATTGTCTAACAGTGTCATAATATTGTGATTTGCATATTTAAATAAATACTTCAAAATTGTCTAATAATATTATAAAAATTGTTTGAAAAAGTTTAAAATATTAAATAATGTTAGTAAATACAGAAAAAGAGCTATAGTTTACATCAATATAACTGAAAAATCAAGCGCTAGTAGAAGTGCAGTTGAGCCCAATTTTTATAACATTATTAGACAATTTTGAAGTATTTATTTAAGTATGCAAATCACAATATTATGACACTGTTAGACAATATTGTGATGCTAACTGCTATTTTCTCCACAGAGTATATTACTTAATCTATGACTTTTTTATCGCTGTTTTGGGTTATCGCTGGTTGGATCAGCGTTAGGGAGTGATAAGTAAGCATATGCCCATTTTTAATATCTCTATCTATCTTTGGGTTTTTACAGCTGCTGCCGTCTTCCCGTGCCAAACCTCCAAAGCCTACGGTCTTGGGCATCTTCGATGCTTAGCCCTCTAGCTTGCATTACTGTCTTCATGTTTTCCTTCCATGTTAACCTTGGTCTTCCTCTTTTCTTCTTTCTGTTAGGATGCCATTCATATAGTTGCTTCGGCCATCGCTCATCTTCCATTCTTAAAACATGTCCTAACCACTTTAATTCTCTGGTAATTTTAATATAATTTTTAACATACATTTGGGGGTTTATTGCAAATATTGGTAAATTAATTTCATAGTGACCGATAGTAACCGAGCATGATAATCAATATGTGGTTCGATTGTGGGTTATCGTTGGCTATATAAACTCTGGCACATGCACACTGTTTTTCTAAGGAGTTTGAAAATATTTCACGCTAAGTGCAGTTTTTCCGAAGAGTGGTTTTTAATTGAAACAAACCACACTTTCGCTTTAAAGTAGAGACAAGTATTTTCCAATCGAGGTCAGGTCAAGCTGTATATGTGCTGATACATAATTGTTCTGCGATGCCACTTCAAATATTGATCCTAGATCGTTAATAACGGAGTTTAAATTTATTTTTATTCATGTCAGGCATATTTTAATGTCTTACAGTGTAGACCTATTGTACAATTTGTGTTTATACCCCATACGTGGAAACCCTAACCTGTGAAAGACCAACCTAAAAGCTAACCTAACACAATTTAAGCACTCTAACCTGTGAAAAAATAAAATGCCCAAAAATAAACAGTAAGTTCTAAAATTCAAAAGTACATACTCTATGTTGGCAGCACTGTTGTATAGAATATTTGTTAAAATCAATATGGCTGCCATGTCTTCATGTTACGTATATAGTTAAATATCACAGAAAAATATGTTAAACTGTCCACTGTTGTGGTCTCGAGGTAGCATGCTGCCTTTTCACGCAACGGGCCAGGGTTCGATCCCGGTCAGGGCAGTTTTTCTGGGTGAGATTTTTCCTCACCTGTAAGACAAATGTCAGGTAAACTTTAAGGCCCAAACTGTCCCCAAAATCATATGGTCATCATCATCCTTATCATTATTCTCACCTGTGTGGAAAGCAACGGGAAGCTACCACACCTACAATTCCCTAGTAAAGCTGCAAAGCATTGCATGAAAATGCTATGACTGCAGTGAAAGATCTGCCCTCAGGCGGAATTACTATAGATGGATATGTTGAAATAATTGTTAGAAAAAATGTAAAATTTATTGTAAATAATTTAAAAATATAACCTGTTGGCACATATGCATGGCGTCTACCTGGGACTTAGAAAAAATTCTCACTACACTTAATGCAAACATCAGCCACCATTAATTTAGATTTCCATGAATAGTTCAGGTTGTACGAATGGTGATCTTTATCAAAATCGTTCAATTAAATAAATTATTAGATATCCTAAGAAATTAGAATTACTAATGTATCATTATAATTAAGGCATTCTTTTATATAAAATTCATTGGTTATTCTAGCATAAATGACAGTCTATAAATCTTGAAATAACACAAGAGTAATACATACTATGCAAAATGGGCAAATATAAGATAACACAAGAGTAATACATACTATGCAAAATGGGCAAATATAAGATTAAGACAAGTTATTTTGATTGCCTTTTTGAAAGACTGATGTGGATTATTCTTTTCGTGTTTAGCATCTCCCAAAGTTCATGATTCATAGGTATCTTGCAAAGTTACGATTTTTTAGGTTATTTCTATCTCAACTTCCCATTACGTTTTCATATATTTCCCTACTGTCGTTATTAAAAAACCGATATAATAATTTGTATTTATATATTTCTTCGAATTATAGTAAACTGCCATTTGCACTAGAATTCCAAATTTATTTTCCACTTTGGTTGTTCAAAGCCGGACCGGTAAAATATTACCTTACCGTTGAATGACAACTTATATTATCGATAAATAGAGTAAGAAAGAAATATATATATATATATATGTCATATATAATAGCTGATTTGTAATACACCCCGCCCGATTTCCAAACTATCTGACAAGTTTAGTACGTTTCTTAATACGAATGAACATAATTAAACAAATAGCCAACTCCATTTATTGTCCCAAGTTTGTTCTGAGCTAAGCCGCGCAATCCCAACCATAGAGAACCGAAGATCCCAACCTTCGGTTCTCTACCCGCAGACATGTGATTGTGATTAGGGAACATAGAGAAAGAAGAGGCAGGGATTATTATTATAACGGGATGCCACGGTGAGCGAGTTTTGCGTATGTGCCACAAGCGGCGCTAGTGTAGAAGTAGCCTAGTGACATCTAATATCATGTACTGGTACTAAACGGAAAAAGAAGAAGAAGAACTATACTACTACAGCACCTCTGGTGTCAGAAATTACGAAACAGTTAGATGAAAAACAGCGCCATCTGGTGTCAGAAACTATGAAGCAGGTAGATGAAAAACAGCGCCATCTGTTATCGAAATTTGAAATTACATTGTACAACAGCGCCCCCAAACGTCGAATTATGAAATTACATGTAACCAGCCACTTTTTTGTATTATTTTTATTATATATATATATATATATATACACTGGTGTCCAAAAGTTTAGGATAATTTGTAAAACGGAAAATCAAAATGCTTAAAGAGGAGCAAGGAGTAAAAATTATTTATCAAAACGTTTCTCAGTACATTTAGTTTAGTTTACATACTAAATTATAATCTCTCTTCAACAATGAAAAAATTAATAGCAATTATAAATGAAAATTGCATTGTTGCAGTTAAGCCCTGTTCCATAAATCTTCATTTTTAAAGAGAGTTATGATATAATCAGATGTAGTGTAAGAACAGATTGCAGTAAAATGGCACAAAGACAACATCTGGACCCTCTGCTTCGGGGTAGAATTATTGGGCGGCTAGCTAGAAACAGGACAGACACAAACTGAGGTCTCCATAGCACTTAATGTGCCACAAAATGTTATATCTAGGTTATGGCGACGGTTCCAAGAGACCGGAGACGTTAGGCGAAGACCAGTGGGAGGTCTTCCAAGAGTTACAAATCCTCAGCAGGATCGATATCTTGCGTTAACTGCAAGAAGAAACCGAACAATGTCTGCCAGACAACTGAGTTCAGAACTTGCGGCCGCCTCAGGTATCAGAGTATCCAGACAAACTGTCTATAGAAGACTCAGAGCTGCTGGTCTGTATGCTAGGCGGCCTGTAGTGTGCGTCCCACTCACCCTTGATAACAAGAGAGCACGTTTACGGTGGAGTCAGGAACATCGCGACTGGACTCTAAATCAGTGGAGCAGCGTGCTATTTACAGACGAGTCCAGATTCAGCTTGAACTGTGATTCGCATCGCGTGACTATCTGGAGGGAGCAAGGAACTCGTTACAACCCCATGAACATCATGGAAAGACATCCATTTGGTGGCGGTGGTCTCCTGGTATGGGGAGGTATAATGATGAATGCACGCACAGAGCTTCACATCTTCGCAGGTGGCACTGTTAATGCTCAGCGGTATAGAGAAGAGATCCTGGAACCTCATGTAAGACTTTTCAGGGGAGCTGTGGGTCCAGAATTCATATTCATGGATGACAATGCCCGACCTCACAGGTCACAACTGGTGGATGAGTTTCTTCAGGAGGAAGATATCAGGAGGAAGATATCCAGCGTATGGAGTGGCCAGCGAGGTCTCCGGATATGAATCCTATAGAGCATGCATGGGATGCCTTAGGGAGACAAATTGCATCTCGTCAGCCTCCTTCGAGGACACTTCAAGACCTTCACATTGCTCTTCATGAGGAGTGGAATTTGCTGAGCATCGAACTCCTGAACAACCTCATCACTAGCATGCCACGTCGATGTGAGTCTTGTGTAGCTGTCAGGGGTAATCACACCCCATACTAATCATTTGAACCATTGTTGTTCAACTTTTATGTTCGAATTCTGAAATGCAGTTTCGTTTGTTGTGAAAATGACAAGTGAATGACATATTCATGCCATTGTTTCTTTCGTGCCATGTTTCTAATTATCTGTGACATACCTTACCAAATTTTGTATTATTCTGACAAATGCTTTATAATAAGTCGGCAAATGAACTAATTATCCTTAACTTTTGGACACCAGTGTATATACATATATTTATATTACAGGGAAAATGGAATGGGAAATGATGGAGAATGAAATGTAAAGAAATGTGTTAAATTATATTTATTCATTTCAAATTAAGAAAATGCATTATGAGCTCTTCCACAAACATACATTTGGCTTACTCTACACTTCTCTTACACATTTTATGCAATACAGTATATAATATATATAAAAAAACACCTGTACAATAATAAATTAATAAACCTATTCTGATTGTTCTAAAATCAAATTGTTAACGACATGAGTTCCAGTCGTAATGCAAACAAACTTGCATAAGATATTACTTCACCACCATTATCTATTGTGATAACCATGCTGCCACTTCACCTGCCATATGACTTAAATGTGAACGGAACTGTCATCAATATAAACGTTGTTTTTAGGCATCATTGTATATTATAGGAAATAAGGTAAAATTGTACCAATAATTAGGAACTTACATTTCTTCTTTATTTATTTATGACTAAAAATTATATATACCTTATCCGCTGTTAGAATGATCCTAACATAAACAAATGCTCCACAATTACTGTCATATTGAAGGGGAGCACATGTGTGAAGTATATAATTCATTTTTGAAAAATAAATTATGCACTATAACTCAAATTGCAGTTGCAACAAATTCATCACACTTATCGAAAGCATATTGCACACACTTCCTTTTTTTACTGGGAGTTACAACCTTACTATGTGTTTTTTTCTTTCCGAGCACTATTATACTTACACATGACACACCGGTAACCTCACATGTTAAATTCACTATAACTTTTCCTCGAAGTTCTAGATACTTTTCACTAAAGTTGTGAAATACATTTAAAATAAGTTTTTTTTTACCACTAGTCAAAGGTTTGCCAGACTTTGTTTTACAATTTTAGATGGCAACAGAAGACTCAACACTTTCAGCCATGTTGTTGACTAAAGCATGACTCCAATACATCATCCATATGTACTGAACTATTTTAAGTTGTCATTATTGACTAGATATATTTTAGAATATTTTCTGTGTTTTGAATATTATTATTGTCATTTAAGAAGAATAACCAGTATTTTCAGACGATGTATTTTTAATTTAATGGAGGTAACTACTTTTCCGTACACTTATTTGCTTCTACATTGTATGTCGGTGTCAATAACCAATGAAAAGCGAGCAGGTCACATGGTTTTGTTTTGACGAGGATCACTTTAAGAGCAGATAGTATATTGGTCTATGTGCTTACCTAAGCCGTTCTTTATGCCTTTTCCATGATGTCAACAAATCTTATTTAAAATTTCATTACGAGCAAAATATATGCCCTATGCTGACTCACCCGTAAATTCTGTTATCACAACCTCAAAGAACTAATGTAGCACAATTTTCACTGAACTGTTTGTAAATAATTAGCATAATTTGTTATATGATTAATTAAAATTTTAATTACATATTTTAGAATTCTCCTATATAAATTATATATACATGTGCTACATAATACTTTTACGCTGGAGGGAAAATTTTCTATAGGATCGTAACAGACCTTGGCCTAATACTTGGAAGGAAGAAGAAGACATAATACTTTTATTTTCTCTGTTTCGAGTGTTGGAAACGGAACTACATTTTCTTACATGCTCTAAGGTAAAATAGTTATTTGACCAATGAAAACATATTTTTTTACATTACAACTGGAACTTAATCGTAAGAGCAGCAATGTTAAAGCAATGACATTTGTATGACCACGAAGGCAGTCTGATGTGTACATAAGCTACATGGAATGTGATGTAAACCATGGCTTTATTTAACATAACTTCTTTAACTGCCTTCCTACACAATTTTTACAAATAGTAATTATATAAGTAATACCGTAGTTTATAATAGGAGGATTCAAGTTGGAAATATTAAATCAAAAATGTAAAATCATTACATTATAAGCAAATTTTGGATGTCAGTTTATGTCCAACATGCAATTTTTTTTTTGTTACTTTTCAGTGACATGGATTTATAGAAATTTTTACCTGAAATTATTATTTTGTATTCAGTTGCGATATATTTGTAGAAATGTGAATGACAAGTTTTAACACTGATTTCAAATTGAGCTATTTTTTATAATAATAACAACAAGTACCTTTTTTATCTGTCTTCCTTAATGAAAATTGATTTTTATTCCAAAAACTTCATTAAATACTAGAATAATGAAGGCCTTTTACAAGATGAAACATATTTTGAAAGGTCTTCATGATTTTATTTCTTGAATAAAATTTAATACATAACCTCAATTGTGTTAACAACAAACATTAAATAAAAATTATTGAAAATTATGATCAGTGATTCCAGCTCATAATCAAATGTCAAAGAAATTCTAACATTTAACAATTACTAAATGACATTTTAAAATACAGTAAAACTTGCTCAAAGAGGAATGTAATGTGACCAATTTTTTTTCCACATTGGACAAAATTCCGCATTATAAAAAAACTGAAACTTATTATTAATCTTAGATTATAGAGTACCGTATGTCTTTTTGATGTACCTTGGATTAATCGTAGTTGCGCTGCCGTTCAAAACTGAAGTATAGTATGTATTAGCGATTCTACGGTAATGTGCGAAAAAAGTCCCATTTCGTTAGTGTTAAAACTGTCTCTTAGGCGCGTATCCTGAAATTCAAGTATGCACTTTAGGTTTTTGCTCACTAACTACACTGTCGTCCACATTCTTTCATTTCCCACAACTTTCATTCCACACTACATTGTGTCATCTTTTAAAACTGTCCAGCCAACCTAAAGATTCCTTGAAATCGTTATTCCCTTAGAGACTTAACAAAAGCTAGAGCTTGACTGTGGAGCATCGGTCCGGAAATGTTTTGATATTTATCTTCAATTACTTTCACTTTTTCGCTTAATGAAAATTATATATATGTTTCAGCCACCTTTATTCCATACATTCAGAATGCTACCCATGAAAAATCGATCTCAGAACTTAACCAATTTAAGATTTTACAGCGCAATTGTTATTTGCAAGACAGGTAGGCCTATCTTGTTTCGCATAACGGGTGTGCATTGAGGCCAAATCTATACAGGTAGAATCTATACAGTAAAAGCTCCTTATTCGCAGGGGATATGTGAGATTTTGAACAATTTATATTAATTATTACTGTCAGGTTTACGCAAGGACTTAAAGAACTTAGTAATTTTTTCCTGTTTTGCCACTTTTAAAAGGTCTTTCAATTAAGATTGATATTCAGCTGTGAAATCTGCGATAGGCTATAATCAATCCTTATTTTGTCTTTGGATTTCTTGATTCATTAATATTGAAACAGCGTGATAAAGACGCAAACAACTCACCAACGCATATAAACGATGAAGCATTTTATTTTTACTTTAAGAGGCAACACTATTTTTTTCTCTCTTCGGTACTAATTAGTTTTCTTTCCTTTTACTCGACATTATAAACTGAGAACAAAGCACGAGAGACACGTATTTTCATTCGAAACATGTTGAAACAATAATATACCAATCTTGGTGATGGAGGCATTTATCAAAGTACACATTGGCATGAGAAATACGACAACAGCTTTTAACAATGAACTTCAGGGTCAGTGACAATTAGGTTTGTTTTGTTTTGATATTTATTTGTCCATTTGGTTTCAATCACTATTTGTAAAAGCAGTCTTGGCACCTGCCTGCAGTATATTAAAAAAGAAAATGCTGGTGGTTAAATATATATACTGTATCTTTCTGCTTTATAAATTTTTTTCATGAATTGTGTAGAAATGTTCATTTCCGCGTTGGACAGATTCCATTTTATGCAAAATAAATACACGTAAAATTACTATTCTTTCGCCGGGACCAATACATTTGTTTACATTGGATAGATTTCCGCATTATTCACGTTCCGAATTAAACAAGTTTTACTGTAATAAGGAATTGAAATATAATTTAACCCATTACACTAAATT
Organism: Diploptera punctata; assembly: GCA_030220185.1. NCBI lineage: Eukaryota > Metazoa > Arthropoda > Insecta > Blattodea > Blaberidae > Diploptera > Diploptera punctata. The sequence goes on along the minus strand of JASPKZ010007338.1, from coordinate 71,643 downwards.
ACCATGTATACATGTAAAGACATTGTGAGAAATAAATGCACAAGTCACATATTTTATCTATATAGAGTTGATATAATTAATTACTTCATTTATACACAAAAATTTTACTCTACGAACACTCAGAGACAGACAAACCTGATTCAAAATAATCTCCCCATACATCCCTCTTCTGAGGAAATATTTTCCAATCATTTCCTGTATAATTCACCTCTTTCATACGAATGTTAATTTTACAAGGGCAATTTCAAACATTCTGCACATGGGCGTGATAGAATTGAAATTTGCGTCAATTGTTAATCAGACTTCAGTCTTTAATGCTGTATATATATGTCCTGGTTTGCTTGTATACAGAATCATTACTGAAAATTTAAAGATGAGAAAAGTTTCTGCCAAATGGGTTCATCATCATCTGAGTGAAGAGCAGAAGGCAAGTCACAAAATAGCAGAAGAATTCCTTCAATGTCACTGAACAGAAGGAGAGCAGTTTTGAAAAAGGATAGTTGCACTAGATGAAACCTGGATACGAGATTTTCAGGTAGAACTGAAGTCTCAGTCATGTCAATGGAAACATTCAGAGTTTCTGCACCCAAAAAAGTGTCACCTCCAACAATAGAAGGTGAAACTATTGACATATGGATGGGAAATACTTCCCGACCCACCATACAGTACTGATTTGAGCCCACTAAGCTTTGATTTGTATCCAAAATTGAAGAAACCACTCCATGGAAAACGTTTCGGTACAATTGATGAAGTTTCCAATAAGGTGAACCGTGTGTTCACACAGCTCAACAATGAAGGTGTCCTATCCAGAATACGGGATTTGCCACAATGTTGGGAAGTTGTCATAAGGAACAATGGAGATTACATTGAAGGCCTGTAGAGGTCTTTTGTTAAATATTTTAATTTTGTTCAATTTCATCTTCAGTGTGCAGAACTTTGAAATTGCTCTCATATTCTCTTAATCTACTAATTGAAGAGACCATTGCCATTTACTTCCATATTTCATTATATGTTTATCTTATAGATTATCTGAACGAGTGTTGTAAAACACATAACCAAAATTGAATAACTTTAATGATATAATCAAATTTACAATATATACTATTTACCAAAATGTATTTGGGCATCCATAATTCTAGATTATTTATTATAAATTTGTATTTCGAATGATGCGACCGTCATGTTTTTTTAATAAGCAAGAGGACCAATTAAGAAAAACACTAAACAATGTGCAGACTATAACGAAAAACATGCCAAGGTGGTTGCTGTTATAGAACAAGATATGATTCAATGAGTTTGAAAGGGGAAAAAGAAACAAATTGATACAATTGACTTATTACTTTTTGGTAGATAGTGTTAAATACAGAAAAATCATAAATATAGAAATTAACAAGAAAATCAGTATTTTATACCATTAGTAATTGAAAAAAAGACATTCAACCAAGAGTCATATGGAGCACAATTTCAATGTATACAATGTAGCATATGAAAACCATTTTTTGAAAAAAAATTTGGTTTACAAAATGTGCTTAAACTTATATATATATATATATATATATATATATATATCATGACAGAAACTTATGTTCATATCCCAAGTACTGGGTCTCTTTAAGTTATGCTCAACTCGTACATCACTGGCCAAAAATATTATATAAAAATAAATGTACAGTCATAAAAACAGAAATTGAAGAAAATGTTTGTACACATTAGCACAATGCAGTTATAAGTATATTTAAAGTGTGAAAGGTCCTGGGTTCAAATCCCAGTCTGAGCATATCATTTTTTCATTAATATAATAAATTTGGGAATTTTTACATTGTGAAGTTTTCTTAATAAGTATCAAATGAATCATGAATTCTTCTTACCTCATACATCTACTTTTTTTTACACAGAAATGCAGTATCGGGAAATATATCCATTCCCATCTTCAGCTGTTTTCACAACTGTCAATTTTTTATTATGCCAGTAATTTTCTATACTGCCATCTGGTGTACTTTTGAAGAACTTTGTAATCAGTGAAGCTGGGTCTTAAAAAGTATACCACATGGCAGTTTACAAAATTGCAGGCATACTAAAAACTTGAGTCGTGTTTACAGCTGAAGATGGGAATGATGTATTTTCCAATACTGCAGTTCTGTGTTAAAAAAACATAGATGTATGAGGTAAGAAGAATTCACGAATCATTTGATTCTTAATATAATTTCTCTCTGCAAATACATTTACTTATTATTTATTATTCGAAGTTTTCTTTTGCAATCAGGACCAATTTTCAGTCATTCGATTAAGAAATCTCACAGACCACTTTATTTCTGTAGTTTATGTAGATATCAAACAAAGACTCAAACTTTTCCTGACTGCAAAGAGAAAAATGACTACCGGTACCATGGAACACAAGTTGTTTCATTACATTTTTCAACTTGTTTCTATGGCAGTTTTCTTCAAAATATTTGCAAAACAAATTTTCCCATTCTCTGAACTGAGTGAAAACTTTGGGCCTAGGTAATATTAAATTTCCAAAATTGTCATCAAAAGCTTTAAAATAAAAAAAAAATTGGTAGTTTTCATTCAGTTCTCTGTTTTCAAGAGTGAGAACTGTTTTGCAGTTATTGCACTTATGTCTGTTGAGAAATTGTCTGCAAATGTACCCAGTTACATAGTACACTGCATTATCATTCTCAACATCCCCAGTGTCATCTTTTTCATCATTACGTGGAGAACTGTTAATCTGAACGGTCTCCACAGTCTCCACTATCTCCTTGTCAGGAAGCACAATGCTGTCCAACTTCATCAACACATACTCCACATCATTTTCACAGTTACTGCTTTGCGATAACTTAGAAACTGACGAAATAAGTATGTGTCGAAGACCATTTTCTAGCTGTTGGACAGATGGATTCACATTACAACCATTCTGCTGACGTATGGTTGCAAATGTATTCTCCAATGCATCCTGACAGAGATAGCGTGTCCTCAATTTTGGAATCCCATACACAGAACTGAGTTCCTCAAAGATATTCAGTAAGCTGCGAATACTGATTTTCCAACCTCGAAGAGAAGCTGGCTGACGCGTGCAATTTACAAATCTCCAGTTGTCAATGATTACCAATAATTCTTCGAGAAAATTTTGATGAAAATTGTCCGAACTCATCGCGAATCTATATTTAAATTTATCTGGTTTTATTTTTGTACTGTTGAACGTGTCAAACAACTTGTCCATCATTTCTATGAAGTTGGCAGTATGGATGGCACTGTTAGGTAACTTTCCCATTGCAATAAATGCATGGATTGCTGCATGTACTGAATAGGAAAATACCTGTGTTGCCAATTTTACTTTCATCCTTTGAAACTTTGAGGGACACACATATTTGTGTGTTAGCTTGGGTAACAATTTTACCCTGAGAGACTCATTCTCTTTGTCAAATATATCTCTGATATGTGACCAAGACACAATATTCCCCATGACCTTCAAATCATATTTAAGTAAATTATTTCTAATTGACTTAAAAAGATGTGGACCGTCAAACATGAAATGAATTTTGATATTGTTAACAAGAAAATTTGGATTTTCTAAAGTGTAATCCCTGGAAGAGGTACGGAATCACAGAGCAATGGATGCAGCGGTTTTTTCTGTCTGCAGCCTACTTTTACTTCGCTGCTAGTCCGCTAGAGCGCTTTATTGCCCGCTGAATGGTATGTTGCCCAAGCGCTGGAAGGGCAGCTTGCGGATGAGGAGCTCCGTGCTTTTCTGGTAGCGACGGATCTGAGTGTAACGGTTCCAGGGCGGTACCGAAGGGGTTTCTTCACTCCCCCAGTAGCTGGGGCACTCTTCCTGATTAACTCTGGTATGCTGCAGATAAAGCCTTTTTGCTGCTGAGTGCCCCCAATATGGTAGGGATGTATTAGCTGGTTAGGGATCATAGAGGTAGGGATCTTATCTCTGGTAAGGATTATAGCAGAATTAACCTGGATCATAGGGATCGGAGTGCTCTGTGGGGATCGGCGTGAACTTTCGTACGTTTATAGCGGTTTTATAGATAGCAGGTCCACCGCTGTGGTCTCGAGGTAGCGTGCTGCCTTGTCACGCAGCGTGCCCGGGTTCGATCCCCGGTCGGGGCAGTTTTTCTGGGTGAGGTTTCTATCGGGGTTTTTCCTCACCTGTAAGACAAATGTCAGGAAAACTTTAAGGCCCAAACGGTCCCCGAAATCATATGGCCATCATCATCATCCTTCACCGGTGTGGAAAGCAACGGGAAGCTACCACACCTACAATTCCCTAGTAAAGCTGCAAGCATAGCATGAAAATGCTATGATTGCAGTGAAGGACCTGCCTTCGGGCAGAATTACTATGGATGGATAGATAGCAGAGCGATCAGTAATAATCGCGAATAGAATAAAATAAAAAAATATATTTGTATACTCCTTTAAGTTACATTTCTCATCTTTAATCATATCTTACGAAAGAAAGTAAAATTATTTAATTCGATATCACATAACTTAACACACAAATATTTACTAGTAATATGCCAGCCATTGTACATAGTTGTCATATTTGCACCCCATCTTAAGTCACCATGCTTTCGCGCAGATAAAAGTCATTAATCACAATTTTTGAAATCGATTTGAGGTATGTGCCTTCAGATCGATGAGAGATTAGAAAAGTTGTTTTTTTGCCTCTCTTAAATTCCCATTAGTGCCATATGCCCTTATTGTAAATCCTGAGAAGTCACAAATAATGGTCATCGGCCATCAACATCTATTAAACAAAATGTATTATTCATCGGCAATTTCTATAAATATAAATCAAACTGAAATTCCATTTAAACCTTCCGTGAAAAATCTTGGTGCATATTTCGGTCAAAATTTTAGTTGGTAAGATCATTTAAGAGAAACTTTGGTAAAAAAAATATTCAATTTTCCATTCCCTAAAACGATTGAAAAATTTTCTTCAAAAGACGGAATGACTCAACACAAAAAGACTAGCACATGACAGAAAACCAACACATCGCGTACTTACAGAAACTGGCATTACGAAGACAGGTTATTTTGAAGAATTTGTTCACTGAATTATGTACCAATAGTAAAATAAACGATTTCAACGCCTATTGTTTTACAAACACATCCATTTTCAAGATAGCTCATGTTGTGATGTTTGTTAAACAGGGCCTGTGCTCATCATTCCAGTTTTCTAAACACGAAAATAATCCAATTTTAATCTGTGAATCGTTAGATATGTAGCAAAAACAATTTCAGTTTCAATGGAAAAAGTGTAAATTAATTAAATCGAAGAAATTTAACAACTGATAATGACATATTTTTCGTCCGAGGCCGCGACCGTGGTTACCCTTCCTCAAATTGGTACGATTAATAGATGAAAAAAAAAAACTAATCCAGCAAATCCTAAAGATAACGCTTGGGGCGCTGATCTCCGAGTAGGTTATATTATTTTCCTCTTCCATAACCAGTATTTTTAATCCTTTGATATGAACTGACGCAAATTACTAATATTTTTGTCTTATTTCGCGTAAATCGTAAAATTGTTAATAAATTACTTGTAAATAAATTATTGTTTTGCTACTTACATTACTATACACCTGTTGCACTACATATTAGAACTCTATTACTGCTTTGAAAAATAATAATGCGAAAGATCACTCAATATTTGAACATTTGAATGTCGTGGTACAACAATTAGCATCACGGTCACGTGGTTACGGCATGCATAATATTTCAAAATTTGTTTTGCTAAAAAATAACTACAATTTCACGTTCTTTCAATTCCAGGAAAATCGGAATTACCAGAAATGCAATCAAAATATTTTGTTTTACACGTAAATGAATAAGTGAAAGCGTTAAATGGGGCTATGAATAAAATAAAAGGTGAGTTAATTGCATTTAAGAGATAAAACTAAGTGTGTTAGAATTAGAACAGGTGTGTCCAATCTGTTTTGTCTTTAAGGTGAATTGGTTTGCAGCCACATGATTCGATTTTTACATCGATTAAATACATCTAAGATAAACCAATTAATTTAAATACACAATAGCTAATATATTGATGTTATTTTTATTAAAATATTGATCTTATATTAGTTAAGTAATTTTTAAATAAAATAAAATATATTTTTCATGTATAATCTAATTCTAAAATCTAAACAGAAAATTATTATTAACCCATGTATTTTTAATATAAATTTTAATTATAAATTTAAATAAAACTGTTATATTAAAATAAATAATTTTTTTACCTGACAGTGCGATGCCTGGCACTGCTTCTCATCCAATATCTGGTTTGAATGTTGTTGTAGCAACTCGGAGCGAACTCTCCAGATAACTGTCGGCGATTCACGCACTTCATGTGTTTCATCCTGGAGAACACTTGTTCGTATATGTATGTGCTACCGAAAAGTGATGCGAAACGAAGTGTATGTCTGTTAATGCCCGGATATCTTTCTCAGTGAATGTAGTCGCGATAGTAAGGGGACTTATTCTTTATGTCTGACGCACATTCAAAATCAACGCACTCCATTTGCGGATCCTCGGGGACCACGTCAACGTTGATAGAGAAATGGGATTAAAAAAAATTGAAACTTATAACTTTCTCGTTGAAGTCTTGAAATCTAGCATTGCATTTCTCTTCTTAATTCTGATATAATTTATGCGTACTTTTGAGAATTTTAATTATTACACTTTTGTAAGGCAGGGAAATGCACAAAAAAAAGTATATTTAGAAATGGAGGTAGACAACTGCAAAAATTAATACACTGAAAAACTTGAATATATTTTCAAGTTTTTCAAATTCAGTTAGAAATTCATTCACTTCCATAATTGTCTATACACTACGTCACCAGATTTTTTTTTAATTTTCCAAAGTTAAATATTGTCATTCGTCAGTAAGATCATTTTGAATGCAGCAAATCTTATTTATACTGAAAATATGTCTAAGCAATACATTTTAAATTAGTGCAGTACAGTAGAAACGTCAATATCTACTGGAACGTTTACAGTTTTCCCTCAGTATCATTCTTGATACTTTCTATAATAATGAATACCATACATTCTTATCTAGTACATTGTCAAACTCATTTCTTTCTTTTTTTTTTCCAAGACACAACACAAATCCAAAAATGTATGCTGAATTCAAGGTATTTTTTCTTTCTCTAGAGACGGAATATTGTTTATTTTTTCCGCTCGTGTGTACAGCAAAGTTCAGAGGTACTGTAGAGCACAAAAAGTAGTTTTCAAATGTTGGCCTTCATTCCCTTCTTAAATCTGATTATTCAATTTCTGCCCTAAAAGCGCTGTCTCAGGGAGATATATACATATATATGTCCATCAAGTCTATTGCAAATGTCATAACTTACACAAATTTTGCCAAAATTAAAATATAAAATTATGGAATATTCACCTGAAAGGTCCGTCTGCTCAACTTAATTAATCATTTAACTGTAGCGTTTCGGGACTTGTCCCATCATCGGCAGGATTCAAAATTGGTGTTTCACTGAAGATCTGGTAGAGGGGGTTACATGTATTGGGTTCGTTTTCTTTTATCAGATTGTCGTTGTTGTGAGCTGCTTTCATGATTTCCATCTCTTCGAGTACGTTTATCTTCGCTGCATTATTTTCTCTGTGCATTAAGATAAACGTACTCGAGGAGATGGAAATCATGAAAGCAGCTCACAACAACGACAATCTGATAAACGAAAACGAACCCAATACATGTAACCCCCTCTACCAGATCTTCAGTGAAACACCAGTTTTGAATCCTGCCGATGATGGAACAAGTCCCGAAAGAGCTACAGTTAAATAATTAATTAAGTTGAGGAGACGGACCCTTTCAGGTGAATATTCCATAATTTTACATTTTAATTTTGAATAATACCTCAACGGAACACATCATGAATCTTATAAAAGTTGACAAATTTAGTCAAACCATATTCTACTTGGGATATTCCTACATGGATAATTTACTTCTGAACCATGTCCATGAGTAATTTTATTACATCTGTAGGTTGATTCCGTTGCTGAGCTGTTGATGTATTGGAATAAATGACGTGGTGATTTGTTACACTTTGGAATATCTTTCTTGCCGTATACTACTTTAACCCGTAAGCACACGCGCCAGGGTAAAAAATACCCAGACGTTATTCTTTTTGTTGGCAACACTGTGTTTGAATTTAAATTTATCTGCCGTTTTCAGTACCTTTCTTTCAGATATTTTTGCATTGTTGTATGTAAGAGTTAGTTAGTTTTCCTGTGACTGCAGGGATTTATGCATGCATATATGAAGATTGAGTAAGAATTACCCAGCGCGTGTGAATAAGTAAGATAAATAGTGAATCATTTTTTTGTGCACCATTTCTATTTTCCATTACAAAATGGACTTACAATGTAGGCAAAGTGGACAAATAGTAAACTGGCTAAATGAAGATGATGTTATTAAACATGAATCAGGAGATGAAGCCGATCATCTCTCCGAAAGTGAACATAATTCTGATACAGAACAGGAAGCAACTATGAGTGATGAAGACTATGAGGATGATGCTCCACTGTCTCAGTTTGTTAGTTACAAAGGTAAAGATGGAACTTCTTGGAGAAAATAGATCCACTATTCGAAGATTGGCTGGTGTGGAGGAACAAACCCAATCAACACAGAAACGTATGAAGATGTCTTCAGTTCGATGTGAAGTATGTCCGAAGAAGAAAGATCGTAAAACAACTACTTCATGCCACAGCTGTACCAAAATGATCTGTAAAGAACATTCTGTGCCTTTCTGCGAGGGGTGTGCCAATTCTGATGCTGGAAGTGACAATAGTGTTTGAGTGAGTGGCTCCCAAATGCTATAATCATTATTTATTTCTAATTAGTGTTAGCACTGAACAAGAAACATAATATTGCAGTATTTTTCTGAAGAACATTATTGCGTAGTTAATGCTCATGTGCATTGTTAATTTTTTTTAGGGGGGGGAGGGAAATCCCGATTCAGGAAGTGAACATAGTGTGTGAGTGGCTGCTAAATATATATGACTTTTTCATCATTTTTGTTGGCACTGAACTAATACGTTATACTACAGTATTTTTGTAAAGAAAATGTAGTACATACTTAGATCTAATTTTATGTATTGTTAAATTAAACAATAAATAATTTAGACATGGTCAAATGAAGGATAGCCTCTGCAGAAAATCATTCTCCTGGCCGTCCCCACACCCTCAATCGACCATCACAACGTGTAAGACGATACCTGGATTCGTCCGAGAAGAGCACAGACTCCCACTGGTTCAGGTTCCAATCACCATGGTTTTCAGCATACGTACGTCTTGCTGCTTTATGCCCATTTGTTAAGCGTGGTTTTTTAACGGGCCTTTTTGGACGAATATTCTCTTTCCTTAATCTGTTCCTTATGGTTTGGTGTGAAACCCGGATTCCGGAAGCCATATGAAGGTCATTCTGCAGGTCTTTTGCAGTTTTTGTACGCTGTCGAAGAGCAGAAAGAACAGCGTATCTGTCATCCTGGGGGCTTGTTTTAAATTTACGGCACTGGCCACGTCTTCTAAAATACTGACCTGTCTCTCTGTGCCTGTTGCGTAACCTGGACACCACGGAAGGAGAAGCCCCAAGCTCTGTAGCCACTTGTCGCAGAGATTGACCTTGTCGTAAAAGATGTAGAGCATGATACACTCCAAACTCATTTAAATGCCTCATTTTGTCAGAGACTTCAATAAACAAGGCAATAATGAACATTCGTCACTATAGCAACATCAGGAAGCTTACCAATTAGAAGTGGCCAGTGCCTTTCAAAATAAAAAAAATCTCTATATTTGTTATTTGAGGTAATTTCTCTGTATTTAGGCCATGGATCTTTAAAATTTGAATCCAATGATAAAATCAATAATTCAATTTACATATTGTCCAACTTACAGCATCACAGCTTTAAAAAACAATTACTTATTCAATTTATTACAAGTGTTCCTGTAATTGTTTTGAGCAGTGTATTATTAATTTAACATTTATCAATGAAAGATAAATTATATTTGAAGAGAAAATTTTTCGCCTAGACCGAGACTCGAACCCGGGACCTTCGGCTTGTCGGGCCAAATGCTCTACCAACTGAGCTACCGAGGCGAGTTACGATCTACACGCAAATTTTTCTCTTATATACGTTGTAATTCCCTCTCACCAAATGCTTTTGAAACCATTGTTTCTATCTTTGCAAATTGCGGCTTCTTAGTTAAGATGACATTTATTGGGAATTTAACATTACTTTATAAAGGTAGTAAGGCTTCTAATGATGTTTTTATTATTAATTTAACATTTCTCAATGAGAGATAAATTATATTTGAAGAGAAAAATTACAACGTATATAAGAGAAAAAATTGCGTCTAGATCGTAACTCGCCTCGGTAGCTCAGTTGGTAGAGCGTTTGGCCCGACAAGCCAAAGGTCCCGGGTTCGAGTCTCGGTCTAGGCGAAAATTTTTCTCTTCAAATATAATCATTTCTATATTTGATGTTATATTTAATTTAACATTTACCAGTCAATTAAAATAATTATAAAGAAAAAAATTAATTAATCAATTGAGTTGGTGTTCACTTGATGAAAACCCATTAATTATTTAATTAAATAAAAATAAAACTTACAGTTTTATTTGATTTTCATATTTATTAAGATATAATTTCGTTACATGTCTGAAGAAGTTACAGAGTTCCAATACAACTGTTTGTTAACATGTCTGAAGAAGGTATAGTGTACCGGAACAGCTGTAACTAAATCATATCTTAATAAATATGGAAATCAAATAAAAACTAAGTTTTATTTTTATTTAATTAAATAAAAAAAATTAAGGATAGTAACAATTCCAATTTATTTGAAAAGGTCGGAAACAGAAATATAAAAATTCTGTTGGAAAATCCATCTATAATTCCGGAACTACCACGGAAATCTGTGGTTGTTATACTGAGACTTACTACAGGATATTACTGCTTAGGAAAAAATGTTCACAGAAGTAGTATATTAATGTTTCCTGAGTGTATATTGTGTTTTCAAGGTGTGGAAATGGGCAGAGAACATTTATCAAATTATCAAGATATGACGTCCAAGTATTGGGGAAGCAAAAAGAGAATAACTTTCTTGTTAACTCCAGAGCATTAGCTACATATATACATTTTCCAGTCCTGGACACAATTTTATTTTCGAATGAAAAATGAATGCTTGAACTGGATCTCTGGCTATATGTGCCAGCATGATAATCGAATTTTGGTTATCATACTGATGCATATAGCCAGAAATCTGGGGTTCGAGCATTAATTTTTCTTTCGAAAATAAAATTATGTCTATATTTTGAAAATATAATAGGAAGTAACATTAAAGGCCGCATGCAAATACATTAGTCTCTACTCAAATTACTTCCAATCACTGGTGAGCTGACTCACCGTGAGCAAGTGCAAAGATCGAATTAGCCACCCACTAACTGGTCATGCATGAAAGTAGTCATTTTCGTAATATTGGCAAGAAATAATTACCCAGAATTCTCAGCGATAAAACCACTTCCGTTATTTTCGTCTGCTAGAGGAACGCATTTACGCTTGCGTCTCGCAAATAATACCGTATACGACGATGTCTGTGTCGCGCAATATTACGCCGATTCTCCTGTTCTTCCAGTTGAATTCTTTGGTACACTCTATCAAATTCCTCTTCTCCGCATATACCGAAAACATGGTCGAAGTCTTCAAGATCCGACTGCACCTTTCGTGCTGGATCATACCAATGTTATTGATAAATACCTTGAGTTGAAAACATAGATTGCTCAAATTAACGTATCTTTGCCCGGGCCCATAAAAGACAAAGATTAATTCAACTTTGCTTAATGCATTGTTAAACATGTAATATGTTGTAAGCTATACAGATAATAATCGTGGAAGTTCTTAGGAAAGAGGAAATCATATACGCTTGAGAAAACTTTGAAAGTTTACACTCATATCTGACATTGACTAGCTACTAAATCAATAGGCAGAAGTTATTTAAAAGCAGATAACTAAAGTTTGATGAGAGTCAAAGAACAGTCAGATATAACATTGAAATAAATAAAAGATAGTTAGCTTAACATTGAAAATAACTTGACAAAACAAAACAATTCATTGATCATCTAACAAAACAATAATAATAATAAAACATACGTACACTATTACATTCACACTAGTCCCGCCAAGGGCTAGGGGCACACAATACTTGTGGTCCCACCCTGGCCTAAGGGACTAATAAACCAAACAAGCTCCTCCGAGCTATATCGACCTGACTCCTTCGGTTGATAAACAGATGATGCCTTCGATGTTAATAAGCACAGCTTTATTTGAGAGTTTACTAGGAGAGGGGAGTATGCGCGATAGCACACGGCGCGTAAAGGGAAGGAGCGGGTACGTAGGAGAGAATTTGGCACTGTTCACTAAGATCACAGAAGAAATGGAGACACGATGACGTATTGGTTGCGCAGTATGACGTAATCCATGTATCGAAAACTTGATTTCGGTACACGACATTTTGGATGAAGCAGCAAGGTACACGGCAAGGTTTCAAACTACATCGGTTACCATCGGTTCCCATCGGGTTGCTCACGATTTGTTCTCTGCAAAGTCATCTCGCCAGGTAGCTTAGGAATTTTCACAATTATTATCGTATGAACAGATTTTTGAGTATACAAAAGTCTTTGGATGCAACTTTCTCAGCAGAAAACGACTTTTACGGTCTAATGCGTTCATAGATACGACCCTAAGAGTTTTTTTTTTTGGAGTTTGTATTTTTTAAACATTCTTACCTCATATGTTTGTTTTGTTGGACGATCCTTAGGTTGTCACAAACTGGTTTTTTCATTTCTTCAAACGATCGTCCAACAAAACAAACATGAGGTAAGAATGTTTAAAAAATACAAACTCAAATATTAAATTAAACCTCATAATGTTATTTCCTAATGGTTTTAAAATTAAGAGGTTTATTTAATAATTAAAATATTTGGTAGTGTATTCTTACCTCTTATGGTCCATAAGGGGTAAGAATACACAGACCAAACGTCTCAATTATCATCTCTATAGTTGACACATGTGGTTGTGTGCCAGCAGCAAGGGTAGTGAAATAAAAGCCTTATAGGCCTGTCACACTGTGGGGCATAGAATTCCTTATTCTTAAGTTTACCTGATTTTTTAAATGTGTTATTTTGTATGGATATACAACTTTGTGTGTTTATTACTTTGACAGCAGTACAATCTACCAGCACTTGAGAAAAAAACCTGGGAAGCATCTGCAGCTGCTGCAAATCCTAGCCTGTCGTTACAGAACCCACATAAATCTTTAATAAATACAAATAGTATTCATGACGATCATAATGTAGATAACAGATATTACGAATGCTTGTGGGATAACTGTGACTTGAAATTTGAAAGTATAAGAGACTGCATCGACCATTGTATTCATGAATCGGATGGGCATGTACATAGATCTTTTGCTAATGTTCCACCAGAAGGTGAGATTTTTTCTAAGTTTTTTACTCTTGCTTGTTAATCCATTTGCACTGTTATTTTGGATAGTGGAATTCACTCCCCAGCCAAAAAAGGAGATAAAGGTCGTCCCTCAGGGGGACTAAGCTGCTTTGTAAAATCGCATCTACAACCCCTCAACGGAATCATCTGTACCGAGAACACATTAACGATATCCACCAGAATAGTAAACATAATTGGTGCATACTTCGCGCCCAACACTGAACCCGAGAGCATCATAGATGACCTAGGAAAGGCTCTGGAGAACATAGACGAAGGTAAACCAACCATTCTAATGGGAGACCTCAACTGTCGCATAGATAAGTGGAACACAAAAACCCAAGCGGTAATAGACTTCCTCCTAGACTACAGACTGCGACTCCTAAACCGAGAACAGGAATTTACCTATATAGCTCCAAACGGGAGGAGTACAATCGACCTGGTCTTCACAGATAGCCAGGGACAAGCCCAAGTCAAAATAGAGAAATATGCAATTAGAAAACACCTACCAGTAATAACTAAACTCCAGCTGAGTCACCTAAGACAGCCAAGACCAAACTGCAGCCATAGAACAAAAATATCACGACATATTGACGAAGAAAAATGGCAAGCAAGCAAAGCAGAAATACCGGCAATAATAAGTATGATGAGACAGGGAAATCTTGACGGAGCAACAGCAGCCTTGACCGAGAACATCGCACAGGCCACCAATAATGTAACCAGGGCCACACGCACGGCGAAGCCATGGTTCGACGAGGAATGTTACTTATCAAGGCAAAGAACTCTACAGCTCCTCCACGAAGCCAGAAAACCTGAAAACATCGCACTAATGGACTACGCAGAACAACGCCGGGAGTACAAACGCCTACTAAAAGAAAAGAAGACAGCCTATGATCTACACCTAGAACAAATCCTAATCGCCGAAACAGAAATTAAGCCATATAATATATTAAGGACTTCCAAGAAACGTCACCCAACTCCTCTCGTGAATCTGGAGCAATGGGAAACCCACTTCAGAAGCCTACTAGGAGAGAAGGGCGAAACAGCAGTTGATCCAGCGCCGCACATGCATAATACAAGAACAGAACTTGACGACCCAATCACTCCTGACGATGTAGCCCGCTTCATAAGCAATACTAAAAACAACAAGGCTGCTGGTCCGGATGGGATATTCGCGGAACACCTGAAAACCTTGTCTCAAGATCTGGCAGTACCGCTAGCCTTCCTATACAACGAATGCCTCACGAACAGCACAATCCCACAGCAATGGAGAAAGACAATAATAGTGGTACTCCACAAAGGCAAAGGCAGGAAAGACGACCCAAACAGTTACAGGGGAATCGCTTTGGAGAACACAATGTTCAAACTATTCTCCAAAATCATACTAGAGCGCATCGAGCTAAGATTACGAGCAAACATCCCCACGAATCAATTCGGATTCACTCCAGGCAGATCGACTTTACATGCAGTACAAGAAATCCTAGTTGAGGTAGAAAATAGCATGGCACAACCAAACACCCCCCTGTATGCAATATTCATAGATTATTCAAACGCATTTGACAGCATTAACAGAAAGTTACTTTGCCACAAGCTGGAGAATGCACTGGGCAGGTCAAGTCGCGAACTGGAGACAATAAAATCGATTCTCAGCACCAACTATGTAGCAATCTACGATGGCATATCAATGTCAAAAGAAATTGCTCAAACACGAGGAGTCCTACAAGGAGACCCACTGAGCCCAGTCCTCTTTAACATTATGACGGCCGATATTGGACAAGCTATAAACGCAAGAAATACAAAGCTATTAATGTATGCCGATGACATGGCCATCCTTTCCAAGAGTCCTGAAGATCTGCAGGAGGCCATGAAGAATATCAGAAAATGGGCGTCAGAAAATTCAATGGAAATAAATAGCTCCAAAACAAAAGCAATGAAGTTCAGAAGAGGAGGCAGATTATCAAAAAATGACCACTTTATGTGCGGCGACTCAGCCCTACAAATAGTCCCCAACTTTAAGTACCTGGGAGTGACGCTGCAGACCACTGGAACCACGTTCACCATGCATATACAAGACAGGACCATAGCGGCAATAAATTCGATGTTCGACATCCCCAAGCTTGAGAGACTGTCCCTGACAACGGCGATGGCACTGTTCCAACTCAAGGTAGCACCAGCGGCCACATACGGTATTCAGATAATTTGGATTCACCTAACAGCGAAAAACCTCAAGAAATTGGAGAATGTCAAAGCCAGATATCTCAAGAGGGCCTTGTCACTCTCAAAGTACACAAGAAACAGCTACGCCTACAGAATAGCACATGAATCCTACTTCATTGAGGACATCAAGCTTCGCTTCAATCTATCAGAAACCCAGGCATATAAAGACGCCATCAAAGAGAGACAAAACAAAGCCAATGCAATACCGATGGAAATAATGGACACAGAAACGATGAAAACCGATGTGTGGAAAGGACCGAACTTCCAACTTCGCCACCTATACATACGCTTCGCCGCGCATGGTTTCCACTGGAATATATGTCAGAATCCGTCATACCACGACCCGAAGGAGGACTGCAGATGCAAGCTTTGCGACGAGCCATGCTCCAGGTACCACCTAATGAAATGCCAAAGCAGAACTCAGCCTCTCACCAAAATTACAAAAGACTGGTGAAAACTCTAAATGTACACATTGTGTTTAATAAAGTCAATAAAAAAAATATTAAATTAAACCTCATAATGTTATTTCCTAATGGTTTTAAAATTAAGAGGTTTATATAATAATTAAAATATTTGGTAGTGTATTCTTACCTCTTATGGTCCATAAGGGGTAAGAATACACAGACCAAACGTCTTAATTATCATCTCTATAGTTGACACATGTGGTTGTGTGCCAGCAGCAAGGGTAGTGAAATAAAAGCCTTATAGGCCTGTCACACTGTGGGGCATAGAATTCCTTATTCTTAAGTTTACCTGATTTTTTAAATGTGTTATTTTGTGTGGATATACAACTTTGTGTGTTTATTACTTTGACAGCAGTACAATCTACCAGCACTTGAGAAAAAAACCTGGGAAGCATCTGCAGCTGCTGCAAATCCTAGCCTGTCGTTACAGAACCCACATAAATCTTTAATAAATACAAATAGTATTCATGACGATCATAATGTAGATAACAGATATTACGAATGCTTGTGGGATAACTGTGACTTGAAATTTGAAAGTATAAGAGACTGCATCGACCATTGTATTCATGAATCGGATGGGCATGTACATAGATCTTTTGCTAATGTTCCACCAGAAGGTGAGATTTTTTTTCTAAGTTTTTACTCTTGCTTGTTAATCCATTTGCACTGTTATTTTGTACACTAAATGTACACATTGTGTTTAATAAAGTCAATAAAAAAAATATTAAATTAAACCTCATAATGTTATTTCCTAATGGTTTTAAAATTAAGAGGTTTATTTAATAATTAAAATATTTGGTAGTGTATTCTTACCTCTTATGGTCCATAAGGGGTAAGAATACACAGACCAAACGTCTTAATTATCATCTCTATAGTTGACACATGTGGTTGTGTGCCAGCAGCAAGGGTAGTGAAATAAAAGCCTTATAGGCCTGTCACACTGTGGGGCATAGAATTCCTTATTCTTAAGTTTACCTGATTTTTTAAATGTGTTATTTTGTATGGATATACAACTTTGTGTGTTTATTACTTTGACAGCAGTACAATCTACCAGCACTTGAGAAAAAAACCTGGGAAGCATCTGCAGCTGCTGCAAATCCTAGCCTGTCGTTACAGAACCCACATAAATCTTTAATAAATACAAATAGTATTCATGACGATCATAATGTAGATAACAGATATTACGAATGCTTGTGGGATAACTGTGACTTGAAATTTGAAAGTATAAGAGACTGCATCGACCATTGTATTCATGAATCGGATGGGCATGTACATAGATCTTTTGCTAATGTTCCACCAGAAGGTGAGATTTTTTCTAAGTTTTTTACTCTTGCTTGTTAATCCATTTGCACTGTTATTTTGGATAGCAGCATTGTTACCTTCTGTCTAACAACACTGGGTTTTATTTAAATTAATATTGGGAAGTAAACATTATGATTGAAGAGGGACAAGATATTGTGTGAAACCGCCGGTATCAAAGAAATTTGAAATTATATGAGGTGAGTCGTTAAAAATATGTTCTCCACTCACTATTAACACTGGGTTTGATGGACAAATTATATTTGAAAAGAAAAATATACACATAGACTGGGGTTTCAACCCAGGACCTTTGACTCTATGTCAATGCTCTTCCAAGTGAGCTACCTAGAAGGTCCTCGGTTCAAACCCCAGTCTAGGCGTATATTTTTCTTTTCTACGTAGCTCACTTGGAAGAGCATTGACATAGAGAGTCAAAGGTCCTGGGTTCAAACCCCAGTCTAGGCGTATATTTTTTTTCAAATATAATTTATCCATCATTAAGATGTTTAAAAACGAATAATATTAACACTGGGTTTGATACCTGGCAGGATTGGAAATTTTAATTATAAATTGTTTTTATCTTGGAATTAAGTATTATTTTACTATCAAGGGAACTGTCAACCATTGCATGCTGAAATCTACTTTGAAATTTCTTCCAGAGAAGCATTGTGATGTACCAAGGGAATATATTGGTTAAGAGTTTCACGACTATTGTTATATATTCTAAAATACCTTTTCGGGATTCTTGGCCGTGTCTTGTTGTATTGTCTTCTCAACGTTCTATCACCTTCTGTGGATGACATATTTAGGAGATTTTTCTTGTGTAAATTTTTATAGTAACTGCTAATTAGTTATATTTGAAGAGAAAAATTTTCGCCTAGACCGAGACTCGAACCCGGGACCTTTCGCTTGCCTGGCCAAATGCTCTACCA
Source organism: Diploptera punctata (assembly GCA_030220185.1). NCBI lineage: Eukaryota > Metazoa > Arthropoda > Insecta > Blattodea > Blaberidae > Diploptera > Diploptera punctata. The sequence goes on along the minus strand of JASPKZ010007338.1, from coordinate 53,210 downwards.
ACTGAGCTACCGAGGCGAGTTACGATATAGACGCAAATTTTTCTCTTATATACGTTGTAATTCCCTCTCGCCAAATGCTTTTGAAACCATTGCTTCTTACTTACTTACTCACTGACACTATCGAACCCGTAGGTTCATGGCCGCACGGACATACGCTCTCCATACATCCCTATCCGGAGCTAATGCTTTCCAATCATTCCCTGTATAATCTACTTCCCTCAAATCATAATTAATGTTATTTTCCCACCTCATTCTTGGTCTACCAACTGGGCGTCTTCCCTCTGGCTTTCCTACAAGAAGCTTCCATGCAAGTCTTTCATTCCCCATACGTGCAACATGTCCTGCCCATCGCAGTCTACGAGACTTAACTGTTCTTATTATATCTGGCTTCCTATAAAGACCATGTAGTTCATTGTTATATAGTCTTCTCCATTCACCTGTCTGTTCATCTCTCTTTGGTCCAAAAATTTTCCTAAGTACTTTATTCTCAAATACGTTTAATCTCCTTTCCTTCCTTAAAGTAAGAGTCCATGTTTCGCATCCATATAACTTAATATAACTGGTAGAATAATAGTTTTATATATTTTCAATTTAACGTTTTTTGAAAGGAGTTGGGACATCAAGAGTCTCTGCAATGCATAATAGCACGCATTTCCAGAATTGAGCCTATGTTTAATTTGTTTGTGCACCTCATTCCTATTTGTGATTATTGTTCCTAGGTATTTGAATTCAGCCACTTCCTCAAAATTTCCCTCATTTGTAATTAGCTGTGAAACCATTGCTTCTATCTTTGCAAATGGCGGCTTCTTAGTTAAGAAGACATTTATTGGGAATTTAACATTACTTTATAAAGTTAGTAAGGCTTCTAATGATGTTTTTATTATTGATTTAACATTTCTCAATTAGTTGTTAATTTGTGTGATTTTTCCATAACTATGATTTTTTGTAAATAATTTTTCATTGCTTGAGTTAAACATAGAGTAGCTCTTTTTTAATTTTGTTGAGTTATTTCTTGACTCACCTCATACTTTTAAGAAGTATGAGGTGAGTCAAGAAGCAACTCAACAACATTAAAATAAACCTCATAGTGTTATTTCCTACCTACATAGCTTAATAGAGTAGCTCGCTCATTTGCTGTTGTCATGGTATATGTCATGACTCATGACTCACTATATTTGTCAATAAGGTTTTATTTTACACTTTTCTACGGCAGGACATCATGTTTTATTAATTCTCAAACCTTCCTCTTTTCTGTTAAAATCCAGTGCCAAATCTCTCATTTAAACTGTAGGGAAGTAATACAAATTAGTTAGAAAGTATTGAAAATGGCACGTAGAGTGCTGAAACCCTGGTCTGCAATAAAACTACAAATATGAGGTGAGTCATAAAAAATCTAACTCATATTAATTAAAGTTATACAACAGCTGAATTGGTAGATTGGATGACCCTCTCCACCTGCCGTCTGCGCCACATCCTGTCTCACTTCACCCTGCTCTTACTCATGCAGGGAGACCATTTGCCCCACACAGTGGGTTGACATTGCTGGATTCTGGCTTTGATTTCTGTGCCTTGCAATTAAAATGGCAGATAACTTTTTGGATACATCCTTTGTACATCACAATGCTTCTACTGGGTGCTTTCCCTCTAGTTGTCCTATAAAAAGTTTCCAGACTTAACTGTTATTATATTTAAATTTAAAGAGAAAAATGTTCGCCCAGACCAGGATCCGAACCCAGGACCTTTGGTTTACCGTACCAATGCTCTACCAACTGAGCTACCGGGGCAAGTTCCAAACTAGATGTAAATTTTTCTCTTATATACATTGTAATAATATTTGTTTTGTATTTTTTAACATTCTTACCTCATATGTTTATTCTGTTGGACGATCGTTTCAAAGCTATTGCTCAGATAACTACATCAAATCAATCATAATGTAACTTCCTAATGATTTTAAAATACGTTGTAATTCCTGCGCACCAAATGCTTGAAGCCTTGACTTCTTTAATTGCAAATGGCAGCTTCTTGGTTAAGAAGACTTTTATTGGGAATTTAAACATTACTTTTAAAACCCAGTAGGGCTTCAATTGATGTTTTTATTATTAATTTAACACTTCTCACTGAAAGATAATTTAAATTTAAAGACTATTAGTAGTCTTCCTTTCACCTGTCTATTTGTCTTTCTATGATCCAAAAATTTTCCTAAGAACTTTATTTTCATATACTTATAATCTTTTGTTCTCCATGCCTTTCACATCCGTGTAATGTAACTGGATGAATTACAGTTTTATATATGTTCAATTTTTGCTACCCTTCTTGGCCAGAAAATCGGCTATTTCATTGCCTGTCACTCCACAATGGGCCAGAATCCATTGAAGTACAACTTTTTTATGTAGATGGGATAACTGTTTTTTTTGACATTCGATAATTTTGATGCTTTTGGGTGTTGTGTCTCGTGTTATAGCAAAAATGGCTGCTTTGGAGTCACATAGAATTACAACTTTTGTAAATTTTTGGATGTGATATAAAATATTTTGTAAACTTAAGAAAATTGCTACAATTTCGCCATCAAAGTTTGTTGAACTTGTGTTTAGTTTACGATAAATGGAAAAAAGTGGGCATACTGCACCAGCACCAGTGCCACCGTCATTTGGTAGGCTGGAGCCATCTGTAAAACTCAATAAACTTAGAGAAGAATACACCACCAAAACATCTGGAAAGGAATGGGAAAATCTACAAGCTTATGACATTACACATTACAAAGAAAATCTGCAGTAGCAATATTCAGACTGCTAACAGGACATGACTGCCTGAATAAACACAGACTTGGCATAACAGATATACCTAAATGCCCTTTTTGCAATTTAAATGAAGATATGGAAAGAAACCATCTCCTCCATTGTCAAGCTTTTGTAGAAGGGACCAGCTTTTCTGCTAAATATTGGAGTGCAAGAGAGCGAATGATTTCATTATCAAGTGCTCGACATTAGATACCAACCAACCATATTTTCAATTTAACTTTTTTTTCAAATAAGTTAGGATGCATAATAGCATGCATTTCAAGAAATGAGTCTATTTAACTTTTACAGGAATTAATCACTATGAGGTTTAATTTATGGTAAAATTAAATGTTTCCTACCACTCCTCATATAAATTTTCTAAGTAGATCGCGATTTTGAGACCAAAATGGTCTCATCTTCAGTACGTTTTTGGCAACTAATGTTATGTCGATCGGAAGAAACCCTTCTTCTTCCCTCTGTTGGTGGACCGATGAACCTCTGGATCAGGTCAAAATTTGCGGAAATTTCGAAGTTCATAGGTTTTCCTTTGTTTTTCTGAATGTGGATCTTTTCCCAAATAGGTAAAATAGACAAACAAAAGGAACTCACGGTTTGAGAAAAGATCCACATTCAGAAAAACAAAGGAAAATTCATGAACTTCGAAATTCCTGCAAATTTTGACCTGATCCAGAGGTTCATCGGTCCACCAACAGAGGGAAGAAGAAGAAGAGTTTCTTCCGATCGACATAACATCAGTCGCCAAAAAAGTACTGAAGATGAGACCGTTATGGTCTCGAAATCGCGATCTACTTAGAAGATTTATATGAGGAGAGGTAAGAAACATTTAATTTTACCATAAGTGAGTCTATATTTAATTTCCTTCTGCACCAGATTTCTGTTTGTAATTATATTATTCCTAGCTATTTGGATTCAGCCATTTCATCAAAATTTCCCTTATTTGTCATTAACTGTCCATTTCCATTACATAATACATATCTATATGTGATCATATATTTAGTTTTATTGGTGTTTATTTCCAATCCCAATTTCTTATTGTAACTGAATAGAAAGTGCATGTTGGCCCTTAGTATCTCCTCGCCATCGCCTGATTATACTACATCATCAGCATATACCAATAGCTTATTAATACCATTGAGTTGTACACCTTCTTTATCTTCTAAAGATTTGATGGCTTGCTCCTGAACAAAATCGAATAGAGGAGGAGATACTTCATCTCCTTGTTTTAACCCATGTGAATTTTGAAAACGGTTTGCTTTCTTCACCTTACTCTTTGTGCTATTTAGACACATTCAAATAAAGTCTTTAACTTTTTTAGAATTCTGAAGTACAAATTTTTCCTCTTAATTGAATCATATCCCATTTTGAAGTATTAATAACAATAAGAAGAAAGGTTTGCCCTAATGAGCATTGATTGAACTTTAGTATTTGCTGTAGCCGTTCAGCGATTTCGTGTTTCTTGGGTATTTCGGTATATGATATCAGTTGCACTGTCCGTCACACAATTCACACACGCACTTCTCACTAGATTCGTGATATTTTCTCGATTCTGCACACCTTATGATGAAAGCCGTGAATCGCATATTATATTAAGTATTAATGTAGTTGATATACAATGTCATTATATTCTCTTTTTTCACCCCTAAAATCTGTCTTATACAAAAATCTGATCTAATGTAGACCAATTTCTTCTAAATCCACATTGATTATCACCTATTACTTTATCTATGTAGGGAGTAAGTCTGGATACTAAAATATTTGTTAGAATTTTGTACAAAGTTGAAAGTAATTTGAGATTCCACTGTAATTATTGCAATCAGTTTTATTTCCTTTTTTTTTATAATTGATTCTTTCCATTCACTTGGAAGATTATCTACTTCCCAAATCATACTAAGCAACCGATTTTATCAGTTCTGCTGGGATCCCATCTGAACATGATGCAACATTTTGTTGAGTTGTTCCTTGACTAACCTCAACAAAATTAAAATAAACCTCATAGTGTTATTTCCTACCTACATAACTTAATGATGCAACAATTTTAATTTTTCCAGTGCCATTTCAACTTCTAATGTGCTTGGCTTTGTGGTCAATCTCCTTTATGTGATAATCCTCACACTATTAGGACAATGAACACCTCACTTCATAAAATAAATGTTTTCACCTGGACATATTTTGGAGAATCTATAAATTCATTTATGTATCTCTAGAAGTCTCCAAAACCTGTCTAGGTGAGAAAATTTGTTTAATGAAATAAGGTGTACATTTCTGATTCAATTTGTTGTAATTATTATTACTCCATAGTGTATGTCTCTATTTATTTAAATTAAAGGTGGTTTATTACTTTTACAGAATGCGAGTATACATGTCGTTGGCGAGGATGTGAACGTACAAAAAAATCTGTACCACCATTCCTCAGCGTTCAGTTTATAATGCGCCACGTTGAAGACGTACATATTACACCAGGAAATGGACGCATCATTCCTCTTCAAGATCGGTACAAGTAGGTTGGAAGTTAGAGCTAGTACATACATAAAGTTCTTATTGCTATAAGAAAGCAATGTATACTTAATATAATATTATATATTGTGGTTTCTAATGAAATTAGGTAGTAAATTAAAAAGAAAAATCTAGATAGTGTCTCTATCAAATTTGTTAATTTTTTTCTAAATTTAAACAAATTGTTTAATTAGCTGATAATTCTACGAGTGTTAATGCTGTCGGATTAGTTACTATGCTTGTCTCATTAGTCTCGGCACTCTAAGGGTTAAGTTCCTTGTTTCTGGTCCAGGTTCAAATTCTGCTGGATCAGTGGATTTTTAGAATCGAAAAACCAAATGGACAAATCCTCCAGGAGAGACGTTTAAGCCGTGGGTTCCAATTCTAAAGATTTTTGGGCTCATGAAAGTACCTCAACCCTAAATTAGAGCCTTTGAACAAAATTTAATCAACCTTGCTCACCCAAATAATTTCTTAGCTACCTACTAGGTGTCTCTTGAGATGATGAGCTAACCACTTGTCACTATTAAATTAATTTTTGGAGTTCAGGGATTGATTCCCGGTTCAGGCGAACATTTTTCTCTTTACCATTGTTTACAATAATTTAGTTGTGTTTATTTGTCACTAGTTGATATCTGTAGAGAAACAATTCTTACTTAATTAAGTAACTCCCACAAAGGAACACTCTTGCCACACATATGGATGTAAGGGTATAGAAATGCTTGCCATTGGTTCTGATGTTCCCAGATTCAAACCTGTCGGAAGTCAACGGCTTATTATGGGAATAAAAATACTGATAATTTCCTTCAGAAGGAAATAAAAGTGTGATTCCGTGTTGTGGATTTACAACATTGAAAAAGTCTCCAATCTAAAAAGAAGGTCTCTAACAAACAAAATTTGTCAGTCTTTTCATGCCCAGATTTTAATTGCAATCTATTAGCAGTTAAGGAGCATCATTAAATAAAAACTAAGTAACTTTAGTGTTTTAGCATATCTAACATACCAGGGATCCTGGCTTTGATTTCTGCCTGTAAATATAGCACATATACAAATGCCAGCTACTACGAACTACACTGATAAAACGAAAATGTACCAGTGTCCCGCCTGCAGCAAGGAAATAACAGAGGGAGACGCAGTGGGATGCGATGGCCCCTGCAAACAATGGTTCCACCGAGAATCCTGTGCAGGGATCACAGTTACAGAATTCAATGTGTTGAAATCATCGAAATGCAAGCTATCATGGCATTGTAATATATGCAAACCCGCATACGAGGAATGGAGCTCTGATAGGGAAGAAGAAAAGAAACACAGTCTTGACGAAATAATAAATGAACTTAACCAATCAAGGGATGAAGCGAAGAAAAATCAAGACGCACTGATGGCAAGACTAGCTTATATAGAGACCATGGTAAAAGTCATTAGTACACACAAGAACGCAAGTCCGAACCCAGTGGGAAAGAAATTATATTGTGAGGTGACCCCAGCAGCTACAGATATTCAAGCGGCTCAACCACGCAAAACCCGTAACAAGGAGAATATATCGGAAAGTAGAAAAACAAATGAAGAACCACAAAGAGACGACCCAGGGATAAATACAGTCAAACAAGACCAAGGACACTCATCAGAAGTACCTATTGAACAAGGAGCCGACCAACAGGAATCTCAGACAAAGGGAGAAGAGATGTGGACAGAGGTACCTAAGCGCAGGAGAATGAGAAAACAAACACAAGCGATAACGGGAACAAACGACAACAGCACAACTCTACGGAGCGGCCCGAGGTCGGCATGGCTGTATGTTGGGAAGCTACATAAAGACTCCAACAAAAACGAGCTAAAAACATACGTCGAAGAAAAAGGAATAGAGGTAAGGGAATGCGAAATGATACATGCCGGACAACTTTTCAATTCATATAGACTAGGCATTCCAATGGAAGACCTAGAAGCTGTGAATGACCCACTATTCTGGCCAAGGGGAATTGTGGTGACTATTTAACTCATGCCCCAAATGGGAGTCAATGACCAATCACGTTTCAATGATTTCTGTTTTACAACCAATCAGAGTCGTGTTTCACCAAATATTTATCAGTGTTATAATTACCATATTAAAGAAAGCTCCTCCTTACAATATTGCGTTCCTTTGGCAATAAATAGTATGATCTGGTTGCAGTGATAAACAAAAGAAGCGGTAGAAGCGTACCTATCGTTTCTCATTTGTTTTCAAACATCGCCGTTTACATTAAATATATAAATATTTTAAAATAACTATATTTAAATAATGATTTGTGAGTAAACAGCTTAATTTTATTCGTTAAATAGTCCTAACAAATGCCACTCTTGATTTCCAAATTCTCTAGATAAATTCACTCCTCACTTCGTGAGTCGTGAATTTATCGATAATTTGGAAATCACTCGTGGCATTACTTATGAGAAGATACTCATTTCGGAGAAATCGCCAGGAAAGAGGCGTTCGTCTCATCTAAGACGCGCCAACAAATAACAGTCATGACTTGGAACGTAGAGGGATTAGGAAGTGTCAAACGTTTAATGCCTATAAACATTCTAACATCAGACATCATCATACTTACTGAAACTTTCAACACATGCGAAACTAGTCTACAAGGCTATTACACATACGAAACACTAGCAACAAAAGGAAACATGGGAAGACCAAGTGGAGGCATTACATGCCTAATCAAACCTCTTCTGTCTCCAGCGCAGCTAATCCATAGCACACCGAACGTGATTGTAATAAACGCCAATAACCTTGTCATAATAGGTGCCTACTTTCAGCCAGAAAGAACGGCACAAGAAATCATAGAAACACTGGGAGAAGCTTTCCAAAAAATAGACAAAAATAAAGCAGTGATACTCGCCGGTGATTTAAATTGCCGTATCGACCAACATAACCATAAATCCGACACAGTAATAAACTATCTAACAAATGTAGGTTTATGCATCACAAACAAACCAGAAGATAAAACCTATATAGGCCATAACGGCACCAGTACTATGGACCTAATGTTTATAATTATATACCAAGAGGACGAAGATCTCTGGGCTGTCCTATGAAATGCTGGAGGGAAAATGTTCTATAGGATTGTAACAGGCCTTGGCCTAATACTTGGAAGGGAGAATAAGACCTAAATTATTATTTCTTTGTAGGGTTGTGAACCAATGTTATAGATTATTTTAAATCATTTGAAAGTAGATTTGTGCATATTGTACATGTTTTTCAAATGATTTAATTTCAGGAACTTTATGAATTCTCGAAGCCCTCCAGCTCCGACCAACGTAACAAGTGAAAGCACTGGTTGGTTGTGTTGTGACTTTGTATTTTTTTTTGTTTTGTTTTAGTTGATGCTGAGAATGAACCTTAGCTATGTCTTGTTTGTTTATTACCTTGTTACCAACCTTCACACATACAATTGCATTAAAATATATTAATATGTGCTGAAAGATAACTTTTCTAAGTCCGCCATTTCAGCTGAGGTGGTAGCATTCATGCTTCATGACTAATGAGTCCTAGTTCAATACCTAGTGGTATTGGAAATTTTAATTGTGAAATTTTCAATTTCAAAGTTAGGAAGATTGGTGGTGTACAGTTTTTAATCACTAAATTCTGATTAGACGCCTAGGTTAAATTCCAAATTCCTCTCTAATATGTATATTGAAAAGACATGTGATGCTGTTGAAAGCAATTTGTCTGTTGGATGGGAATATTCATTGTTTGGGTGTCTCCTTAGGTGCTTTTTGACAGCAGTAGGCTGTGTACCGGCATTGGATTTCACCTTCTCCCTTCTCTTCATCATCATGTCTCATACAACACACTTCACACTACAAAAACATAAACATACGCTCATCCTGCATTCGGCGATCGAGAATAAGTGAAAAATTTGCGTTTATATTGGAGTTTCCCAGGTAGTTCAGTGGTAGAGCCAAAGGTCCTGGATTCAAACCGTAGTCTGAGTGTATAATTTTTCTCTTCAACTATAATTTATCATTCAGTGAGAAGTGTTAAATTAATAATAAAAATTAACAGTGTATAAGAGAAAAATGTGTGCTTAGAGTGGAGTTTTTGAGGTAGCTCAGTGGTAGAGCATTAGCCTAGAAAACCAAAGGTCCTAGGTTCAAATCCTAGTCTGAAAGTATAATTTTTCTGTGTATAAGAGAAAAATGTGTGCTTAGAGTGGAGTTTTTGAGGTAGCTCAGTGGTAGAGCATTAGCCTAGAAAACCAAAGGTCCTAGGTTCAAATCCTAGTCTGAAAGTATAATTTTTCTCTTCAAATATAATTTATCATTCAGTGAGAAGTGTTAAATTAATAATAGAAATATTGAAAGAAGCCCTACTGGCTTTATAAAGTAGTGTTTAAATTCCCAATAAATGTCTTCTTAAATAAGAAGCTCCCGTTTGCGTGTTTGAGCAAATGCTCATAGCATTCGGCGATCGGGAATTAACAATGTATAAGAGAAAAATTTGCATTTAGACTGGAGTTTTTCAGGTAGCTCAGTGGTAGAGCATTGGCCTGGAAAGCCAAAGGTCCTGGGTTCAAACCCCAGTCTGAGCATATAATTTTTCTCTTCGAATATAACACACTCATCCTACACTCCTCTCTGTACACAGTACAAGATTATATCATATACATAAAGTGGTCTACCAAAATGGTGCATAAATTGAAAGTAGACCACATTAATGTCATTTATCCACCCACTGCAAACCCAAAGAATGTAAAGAGCATTGGGTGGCATGAGAAAACACACACGTCCACATGCACACGCTCTCACGCGCACACACCTTTCACACACGCTATCTCTATCACCACTTTTTGACCCATCAGTGTATATGTATTCTCACTGATGGCACAGGGTTTTCCTCTTACGTATTTGTACTTAACCCTTAAATTCATAATGTATCTTTTTAGATACATCGGTTGGTTTAATTAATTTAATATTTTACATAAATCAGAAGAAAATGAACAAAAGAAGCTACTTATATGTGTATCAAATTATACAAATTATACAATATACAAAATTATCAGATTAAATGGTTCCAACACGTCCAGAGAATGTCAAATTCCCGTTTACCAAAGATGATTTACCACCTCAACCCTAATGGCAAAAGAGACCTCGGAAGACCCTTCAACCGATGGAAGGATCAGTTTTTGTAGTCGCAGAACGGGCATCATCACCCAATACTGCATTCGGAAGAAGAAGAAGAAGATTATACAATATACATAATAATAACAGTTATGGAAGATTCCGTTTTCACTGCGGTCCGCCACATTCAAATATCTAACAGAAGAAATTTGTGTTTTGCCCACAGTAAGCCGTGATAGAATTAATCTTCATTATTATGATATCCTCATTTACCTGAAATTATTGAAATTTTATTATAATATATGTTATACTTTCTGTTTTGTGATGTTTAAGAAGTTTTGACTTATAAAGGAGTTATACGAGTATTTGTTACAATCCAAGAAGGAATATTGTTGACAATATTAATATTTACAATTTTAGTGTTTTAAACTTCATCGTGTAGCCATATTAGGCAACGAATAATTTAACACAGAATTGTGAACTGTGATTATATTTATATAATTTGGACACTTCAGAGTGATGACTTCGTTCTATGTTTAGACATCGACCTGGCCATCATAAGTGATCTCCTACAGGATATTATCTTATTGATATATCAAATGCTAATTTTTATAGACTTCAAGACAATTCCTAGATTTACTACAGCCATGAAATTTCAACAGTTTTTACTTTATACTGGTTGTGATAGTGGTATATTATCGAGGTGTTTATCGAGGTGTAGTCACTGCACCTTCTACTAAACTATATAGTGTTGGTGTTCAACCTCTATTTGCCGGTGTTGGTGTTTGTGATTAGTGTTTTTGTGCCCATAAACTAAGTCTTGGCATCACCAAGTATGGCAGCTGCCAAGGGTACTGTCGATGTGATGGAAATGGACGAGGAGGAGGAATACAGGCCGCTCAATCTCTGGGACGATGCCTTAGTAAAATTTGAAGCTCATGTCAAAAGTAAAAACTTTAAACAAGGTAGCAAATTTTTTGAAATTACTGAAAAAATAAAAAGTACCATATTCATAGTGTTTAACTATCTACAGGCATACCCAGAGTATGAGCGTACTGACGCAGCTCGGGACCTCACCATGTGTTCCCTCAATCGGTTGAATAACTTAATGAATAATGAACCAGACCAATCAATAATGTACCATGACTTACTCATGGAAGTAAAAGCTATTGCAATGGAAGTACAAACTGCTTGCTTCCTCCATGATAATATGCGTAAAGAATTACCAAAACCTAAAAGAGACAAAACAAGTCGTCAAGTAGCTGAAAAAGCAAAAGACAAAGAAAATGAAGAAAACCCCAATGATCCCAAGAGAAGAAAAACAGATAAATATAAGAAACAATAAAGTCATCCAACCGTAAGGGAAAGCAGGTCCTACCGCAAGCTGTGATCCCAGCAGTGGAAACTCAAAATAGATTTGACGTTATCAAAAATTGACACCACTGCAGGGAACCCTCCTGCTGGTCCCTTAAGAAATAAGGATAAAGGGTGTGACACAGTGACAACAGCTCCTGGGCCCTCACGGGTGAAAGCCACCAAAGAAACAGATCCAAATCAACCTAAATTAAAAAGGCCCCCACCTATTACTGTAATGGGACACGGGGACCTCTTTAAAATGAATCGAGAAATAAGAAAACAAATCAAAAGTGATCTCAAAGTGGTGAACACCCGTGAAGGTCTTCGATATTATGCATCCTCAGTGGAGGATTTTCAAGAGTTAAAGAATTTTTTCAAAAGTGTAAACAAACAATATTACACATATCAACTTAAGAAAGATCTTCCACTGAGGGTAGTACTCAAGCGATTACTATCCTCAACCCCTACTGAAGACATACATAGCGAGCTCCTGGCGCTAGAGTATCCTATAAAAACAATCAAGCAAATGTCAAAAAAGGACGGAGAGAACACCATCCTACTTCCCCTATTTGTTATCGAGTTAGAGAATACAGCTGCAGCTCGAGAAATTTACAATCTAAATCGCTTGTTGTACACAGTTGTCGCTGTGGAACCATACAGGCCGCGTTCTGGGCTCAAACAGTGTTATAACTGCCAGAACTTTAATCACACCTTCGCAGGGTGCAACCTGACGCCCCGATGCGTTGTATGTTCAAAGGCACACAATCATAAAGAATGCCCCATAAAAGCGGAGGCACAACTTGATCCATCTAAACTACAATGCGCAAATTGCGGAGCAACAGGCCACCCTGCCTCCTATCGTAGCTGCCCAGCTTATGAGGCAGCTAAGCAAGCTTATATAAAAGCCCAGAACCCAAACCTCCAACACCTAATGTTCACACTCCACGTACTTTTACTTGTATAAAAGTAAACCCCACCTTATCCTTCAGTCAAGCCATAAGTTCTGGCAATCAAGCTCAACAACGCATTGATCGTAGCACTGCTCGAGCACAGAGTAGGAAAAATTAATCATCTTAATATGGAGCCCCCCAAGATAACTATAATTAATAACCCTGTATTTCACCACTTAATGACCGAACAGGCACAACAGGCACTCCAAGATTTCCAGCCTATATTGGCTGGCTTTAAATCTCCAATGGAGCGCTTGTTGTTCCTGTCACAATTGGTGAATATGTGTATCGGTGACAATGGCTAATTTCGCACATGGAAGCTATCTTAATGTCCTGGCATTTAATGCCAATGGAATAGTCAGACAGTCTCATGAACTAGAAACACTCATACAACAACGAGATATAGACATTCTTCTTCTGAATGAAACCCATCTTAAACCCAAAGATCGGTTTAAAATCCAAAACTATTATACATACCGTAATGACCGTCTTGACGGTCCCCTTGGAGGAACAGCCATCTGCATCAAAAGAACCATCAGCCATAGAGTGACCAACATTCCAAGGCTTCAATTTATTGAGGCTACTGGAATATTAGTCCCAACTTCCGCAAATCAAACCACCTTCATCGCCTCTATCTATAAATCTCCTTTAAGGCAATTAACCAGACACGACCTCAATATCCTAACTTCTGTCTCCCGCAGCTATTTGCTTGCGGGAGATTTTAATTCTAAACATCATTTCTGGAATTGTCGTGTCCAAAATGCCTCAGGCCTCATACTTCAAAATTATTGTCAGCTTCAAAACATAGAAATCTCTGCTCCAAAACATAGAAATCTCTGCTCCAAGGGATCACACTTTCTTCCGTCACACAGCTTTTGGCATTCGATCCGATATCCTTGACATAGTCCTTTCGAAGAATGTACCTATATCAGCACCCATTAACACCATTGAAAACGCATTGGACTCGGATCATACACCCATACACTTTAAAATTACACCATCTTTTCATTTATCGCCACCTTTTTCTATACAAAAAGCGCAAATCGACTGGCAGAAATACACTTACATGCTCAATCAATGGATTGAGCCTACACTTTCTGTTGAGTCTCCACAACAACTTGAAGACGCCATTCAAAATTTTCAGGCGACGATAAAAACAGCTGTTAGACTATCTACAACACCAACAAACTACACTGCACCACAAAAATACACGGACCCTACACTTCAACATTATTTATCAACAAAGCGCTACTATCTTCGATTATACAGACGTTTTGGCTCCCGTAAACACAAACAAGTATACAATCGCTATGTTCATCTGGTACGAAGCCGATTGCAGCAACTTAATCACGACCGATGGGAAGAGTCTATGACTCAACAAAATATTGATCGAACTCCTCCGTGGGATATCCTTAAAAGGATCAGAAGGAGTAGAGCTCCTGCTCCTCCTTCTGCAATCAGTAGTAGCAATGGTACCTGGGTCTATCACCCTGGCGATAAGGCCCAGGTCCTTGCTACACATCTGGCCAATCGGTTCCGACCACATGAACTCACTACTCCAGTACATGAGACTGAGGTAAATGACGTTGTTACTACGTTTCTTGCTACTCCTACTCCTATCCCACATGTCCTTCCAGATATCCACCTTACAGAGGTGCGTACAATTATACGTAACCTGAATCCTAACCGTGCCCCTGGCAGCGACGGTATCTCGAACCTTGCTGTCAAAAATCTACCCATCAAACCCTTACTCCTTTTACTCCAAATCTTTAAATACTGTATTAAGTTACAGTATTTTCCTAACATATGGAAACTTGCCAAAGTCATAACCCTCTCAAAACCCGGCAAGAATCCATCAGACCCAGACAATTTGCGACCAATTAGTCTGCTGCCTGTACTGGGCAAAATTTTGGAGAAAATAATTTTGGTAAGACTCAAAATTGAAGTTACAGACAAAGCTCTTTTACCAAACCACCAATTTGGATTTCGAAATTTACATAGCACTCCGCTCCAGCTAGCAAGACTGGTTGATCATATTGTCACGGGCTATAACAGGAAACGTAGTACCATCGCTGTATTCCTGGACATTGAGAAGGCATTTGATACGACCTGGATAAATGGGCTTATCTATAAACTAATCAAATTTCAAATTTCGGCACCACTTATTAAATTAATTGCAAAATACCTCACTGGCAGAAAATTCTATGTTTCGATCAGTGGGTATAAATCGGACTGCAAGGCAATCTTGGCGGGAGTTCCCCAAGGTGCTGTCCTTTCACCCATACTGTATACGTTATACGTATCAGACCTTCCTACTATCCCCTACATCCATACCGCATCATTCGCCGATGATACCCGTTTCTTTTACCAGACTACCTTCAAATCTCTTCCTAATCGAATCCATGTATTCCAAACCGCTCTCAACCGTATCTATATTTGGTTCCAGTTATGGAACATAAAGATAAACACGACAAAACCCAGGCGATCCTTTTCACTAAATCAACCAGACGGTCACCCATCCAACTAACCTTGGGAACTCAAAATCTTCGCCTAGAACCTTCAGTGAAGTATCTTGGGGTCCATCTGGACCCCAAGCTTACGTTCAAAATTCATATTCGACATCTAAAACATAAAGCAAATGCAGCAATTGCAATTTTATACCCATTTTTCAGGTCGAATACATTGTCACGTAAGATCAAGCTTTTACTGTATAAAAGCGTGATCCGCAGCATGCTACTGTACGGATGAGAGGCCTGGAGCATCCTCGCAAAACAGCATAAACGAAGAATACAAATTATACAGAATAAGTGTTTGAAAATAATTTTTCAAGCACCGCGTTTCACAAGGATGACAGACCTACACAACGTAGCGCAACTTCCCCATATTGATGCCATGATAACTGAAAATGTAAGCAAGATGCACAAATTTACATCTTTGCATACAAATTTTATGGTACGCTGTATTGGACGCTTGCCCCAGTGTCGTGCTGTACATAGAAACATATTCATCCGATTTACTCCTCATTAAATCCAGCCAGAGATTTGGCGATGTGCTCTCACCTGGAGTAGCGTGGCTCATTCCACAATGCTGGATTTCCGACTCTCGGCTTGAAAGCAATGTGGTTTCTGATGTCCTGCTTCAGGTCATCACATCCCTATCTCTGTCCAAATTTCATCACCATTTGCACACAAACGCTAGCGCCGCCAAATAGGCCAGAAATATAAGACATCCTTGTGGCATTGGACAATACAATTCTGGCTTGTACATATTGTCTTAACCGACTACACTATGGCCCAATGATTATCTGCCCTTTTCTTTTTTCATGCTTAGTACAAGTAAGATCAATAAAAAGGGCTTTACACGATGGCATAGAGTGAATTAAGATTTAAATTAAAATTCTTTATACCTCACCTCATATTCAGTCTTCTAATTATACTGGTTTCAAAACCTATGTGGCTTCATCTTCAGTAATATTTTGTCAATTCCAAAGTTGAAGTCACCTAGGTTTTGAAACCGCTATGATTAGAAGACAAGATATGACGTGAGGTATAAAGAATTTTAATTTAAATCTTAAATTAAACCTTATAGTGATTTTTCCTATAAAAGTTCAATAGAGTGAATTCCTTTTATTTTAAAATACGATAGGAAGTAACATTAAGAGGGTTGTTTAATAATTAAAACATGGTCTGTAATCGCTGACGAAGGGGCTAAGAAGCCTTGAAACATATATTTAAATTAATATTGGGAAGTAAACATTATGAGGTTATATCATTAATAGTGAGTGGAGAACATATTTTTAACTTACCATCCAGTAGTACATAGAAAATTTCAAAAAATGTTTGACAAACACAACATTACTTTGGCACCAATAAATAAATGTAGTCTGGAAAAACTTCTAAGTACCAATAAAAAAATCAACATCCCAGACAGTAAGAAATCTGGAATTTATCAAATAAATTGTAATGATTGTAGCAAAGTATACATATGAAAAACAAAAATGAATTTGGAAACACGCACTAAAGAACATTTTAGAAATATTAAAAATTGTGAAATTGAAAAATCAGCAATTGCTGCACATAGTTTGCTAGAACATCATAAAATTGAAAAAGAGGCAAAACTTTTGAAACAATTGAATAAATCGTTGGAATGACAATTTGGGAAAAGATATTCATTCGAAAGATATCTATAAGATGTAAGAATGAACAGAGTGAATTCCCATTTCTTTATTATGTAAGATTATTGAAGCTAGAATATAATAGCACTTAGGATCAAGTGTGCATGTTGAGATAAGATGAGCTGCTACCCCTGCTGTGAATGTAGTTATAACCTGCCTGCTGAGGAGTAGTTTATGTTGTGTGTAGGTTCTTTGTGGTTTCACGGCGACAGCCTGTGCTACGTACCGAACCCATGCCTTCTACCAGTAACTCTGAAGGTCTACTACAACACGTTACAAGTGAGTTTTGTACATTATTTTATTATTTGTAGAAGCAATGCATTTAACAGTTTTCTTGTTTCCTTATCCTGCTCTATGGCCGAGCAGTCTAATCCTTCCTCAGTTGCTGGAGGAATTGAATCCCCACGGAGGAACAAATTTTCATGTGAAATTTTGGTTAGTGTTTAGGAGTAATATCCGCCCATTATTGTGAGTGATTTGGTTAGCTATTATAAGTAGCAATTCAGTTAAGGAAACTAGATATAATAACAGGGGGTACTCATATACTACTAGCCTCAGTAGTCAAGGGGTAAAATTCCTTGTCTCTGCTACTGAGGGTCACAGGTTCAATCCTGGCCCCGGTTGATTGATTTTTTTTAGGATGGAAAAATTCGAAGGACGAGTCCTCTGGGAGGGAGTTTAAATCAGGGTCCCAAGTGCAAAGAGTTTTGGACTCGTAAAACATCTTCAAGCCTAAATTAAGGCCTCATAAAAATTTAATTGATCTTTGTATCCAAGTAATAATTTTATTTCATAAATTCATTATGGGAAATATCATTATGAGGCTTTCAAGTTAATAACTAGATAGCGAGTCATGAAATCTCACCTTATAAACTCTGTGACCACAGAGTACAGGACCACAGATGTGAAGGTGGCTGAAGACGAGAGGAATGCCTCTTTGAACTGGGATCATGTGCTTAAAGATCACGGAGTTTATGAGGTGAGATTTGACAACACACTCTCTAGTTATTAATACCTCAGTTGCCTGTTAAGTCCCTCTTAGAGACCTACTTGTCACTCAATAAAAATTAATAAAATGAGTCATATCTCACCTCATACTCCGTGTTCTTCAAGCATGGAAACTGCAGTTTTCAAGAGGAATCCCTTCCACCTTCAACTATCAGTTGTATTGATAGCTCTTAGCATTTGGGGTTAGGCAATTAACTATGTAGAAGAGAAAAATATGCGTTTAGATTGGGGGCCTAGGTAGCTCACTTGGAAGAGCATTGACATAGAGAGTCAAAGGTCCTGGGTCCAAACCCCAGTTTAGGCATATATTTTTCTTTTCAATTATAATTAGTCCATCCTTAAGATGTTTAAGAACGAATAATAAAACCAACTTAATATTTGTGCTCTTATGAAATGTATAATATTTTTATTTCTAATTATTTTATTTATTTATTTTAATGACAGGAATATGAATTTAATCATTTTCCTAAGCAATTACAAATGTTTGATTAAGCTTTCCAATATCTATCAGTTTGAACTTATCTATCTCATCTATCAGTTTTTTTGTGGAGATAGAAGTGTTGATTAATACTGGAGGTGGTATCTGTCCATCTCTTCTTACTCATTGCAGAGAACACTATTAGGAGTTGGTGGCATTCCGAAATGGTGTGTTTCCCCAGGAAGCTGTGTCCAGTGTTGAGTCGAAATTGCGCGACCGCTGCCTTCCTCGACTAGTCTGGTGTGAAAATCACATTTTGCCACATTTTTTTTTAAATTTTTTGAATCTAATTGTCCTCATCGATTTTCTAAAAAAATATGCATCGAATTCCTACGATTTGTCTACTAATTGAAAAAGTGGTCGGGAATTTTTTAAATACTCTACTTTTCCTGGCCTAATACTATCTGTATGCAATACAAAAATACATCATGTACACTTAGCAACAAAAAGAATGGGCCGACTCTTGATCTCGAATAATTAAATTCTAACGCGCGATTCACACGAGTAAACTAATTGCACAGTAGAGCTACAAAATGTTTCCCTTCTTCCCTTGAAGAGTATTCTTTCAAGCGCAATTAGCCAGCGTACGCTTAGCTTAATGCTTAGTGGCTTGATTCGTATATAAAAGTTTGCAGATTCGATTCTCGATGAGGTTAAACTTTTTAATTGTTAAAATGCTTTCTATTTTATTCTATCTGTCCATTCATAAAAAAGTACTAACTACTTGGAAGTATTACCATTTTTATTATTATTTATTTATTTTTAGAAACACGTTTACAATGTAATAAAAAATATTCCTGTGTCCAAAGCTTTTTAAATTTTTGTCTTCTTTCTCCATTCTTCTCTATCTTCCATTCCAATTATTCCATATCTAGCTCCCTCATACCTCTTCTTACATCATCCATCCATTTAAATCTAGGTGGACCTCTCTTTCCTTTCCCAGGTGGAATCCATTCCAAAGCTTGTGTGGGTAATCTTTTCTTTGGCATCCTACGTGTATGACCATAGGCCTACCATTCTAGTGTCTGTATCTTACAAAATCTAATATTGAATTTTGGACTTTCATTTGCTGTCTAATGAATGCATTTCTGGTTTTGTTTTCAATTTAGATGATACAAAACGAGGAATTAAACATTCAAGGGAAGAAGAGGTGAACCGAAAGTGCATTTTTTCGGTTCACTGTAGTATCTTTGTTCTCCTCCCTACACAGGAACATTTGTGAAATATGCCAATACCCATGTTCTCCTAGTGGCTACCCCTTCCCTCTTCATCCTTCCTGCCGCGCATGTCTACGGCGCATTCCCCCTCTACCTCGGAACCTTTATATACATAGTGCACCTACAGAACTTCTTATAACTTGCTGGGTCTGGATCATGTGTTAACCATTACACCACAGCAATCGTCGCCTCATCAGCACCGGCTGGAGAAGTGACTCCCGCTTCCAAAGCCCGCGCTTTGCGCGGCAAAGAGCAAAACCGGTCTGACGGCCGAGGGTCCTAACCTGCCCGCTATCCTGGTAGTTCCCATACCCCAGGCAGTAGGTCGCCTATCCCCTCAGCCCCTAGCTAGGCCGAGCTCCCACGGCGTCTGACAGGGCGACTCCTTACCGGTGGACCAATACTCCCTACCATTAAGGACCCTCCAGTATGCCAAAAGGCAGCAAAAAAGCAGGCGATCCCACAGCGACGCCCCCAATCGCGGCCAGAACGCGACAAAGCACTAAAAGCTCAGCTTCCAACACGACAGCAACGGCTGCCGATAAAACAGGTTCCGGCCTGACCGTCACTCTGCCTCCGGAGGACTCACCACGCTATAGTGGAGGGCCCTCCGGGGACTCAGAGACGGAGAACCAGCGCGTAAGCGTAAAATCCCCTTCCCTGCTAATTCGACGGGAATTTTCGTCGCAAATGGCAGCTGTGAATGGAGAATTCAAACACGAGACTAACGCATTCACTTGCGAACTCACTAGACTCGGAACCAGGGTTAGACCTACTTCAATGGAGGTCTATAATAAATACAAACAGCTGCTGCTGCAGCGTAAAATACCACATCGCGAAGTGGCAAATAAAAGCCAAAGAGACATATTGAAAATTGTCATCAAAGGCATAGACCCCTCAGTGGATCCATCCGAGATCCAGGAAGACCTATTGGGACTCGGGTTCGAGGCACTTTCGGTAGTCAATATGACCTCTGGAAGGACCAAGGGCCCGCTGCCAATGTTCTTGGCAGTCCTGGTAGATGGACCCACAGCCTGCGAGGTCCTGAAACTGAATAGACTCTGCTTTTACAAAGTAAAGGCTGAGCTATACAGACGCGCAGCGAAAGCTAAAACTAAGTCTCAATCGGTCCCAGTAGAGCCCGCTCCTGCCGAATTGAGACAAAACACTTCAGATCGAGTTGAGCCAGACGCTCCTCAAGCTGAAGTACCAAATCCAAACTTGACTGAGACATATAATACAGCTGGAGTTGAGCCATCAATGGCACCTCAGCCTGTAATAAATACCAGTAAAAGAACAAACAAAAAGAAAAAATCCGCGCCACGAAGGGCACGGCTAGACAAGGCCTCGCAATTCGAGGACCAGTGCGGGTTCAAACCCCAGCACAAAAAGCAATACGCCAACGCCAGCACTCAGACTGCTGCGCAAGCGATCGAAGAAGTCAACGCCAGCACTCAGACGGCTGCGCCGCCGACGAAAAAAGTGAAAAGAGCTCAAACCGCTCACACTCAAATAATTGGGCAAGTAATTGATGGAATCATGAAATACCTAATGGCTGAATGTACTTACATCTCAATTAAATTCACAGTAAACTATGAGAATAAATCCATAGAAATCCTAGAAAATGGATGCTCACTAGGTAAAAGAGTCTTTACTGACGCCCAATCTGAAAGAATATCAAGATACTTTCAACATTAACGCCTATCAAGGACTACTAAAAGGTGATTTCGCCGGCTATACACCAAGAACCGAAGAAGCTGATAATTTCGACCATTTCATTTAAATAATTGATAATATTTTCCAAATTAATTTATATATATTTTAATTAAATTCACACCACTCTGCTAAGGTTTTCATTTGACCCACAAATGGTAGTCAGAGAACGTGGTTTATTTATTGTGGTCAGGTGTCGCACCGCGCGCACAAATGGTAGGCAGACCGTGGTTTTGTTTTTTAAACGCCACAGAGGAATTAGATGTTAAACCTCTAAGTATTAAATGGTGCTCTAATAATGAAACAGATACAGAAACAACATGCACTTCTTCAATAAAATACATGAAAGTTACAATGGCACCACAAATGAGAAGAAATATTGAACGAGAGAACAAAATCAAAGAAAAGAAAGAGAAGAAGAAGCAGAAGAAGAAGAACAAAAAGAAAAGTAATAATTGTTCAGGTATGCCAAATAAACTTTCTAAAGATTGCGCTATCAAAGCAGAAAATGTACACCAGAAAATAGTGAGATTTATGAGGGAATCGTCATCACCATCGCGCATATGGGAAAACCTGTTTAACCCATACCCTAAAGTACAATACAGAGGGTTGCGTCCTGTTATCATCGATGGTTCTAACGTTGCTATGAGGTAAGAAATTTAATAGATGGTTTAATTTTCAGTTTATACAGAGTATCTCTCACCTAGACAAACAAGTAATAACTGCTGCCCCACAAGTTTCCTGCATTCAGTCAATTACAGAAACAAAGTCTAAACCATGAACATGGTTTTATAGTTTATTATTATTATTATTATTATTATTATTATTATTATTATGGAAATCATAAAAAAGCACTTAAGACAAGGAGACCAAGATTCCCAGCGGACATCCCGATGGAAGTATGGGAAGACCACGTAGGAAAAGTGATGGCACAAAAAGAAACAAGACCTCAATGGGCAACAGGAAAAGAGAGGGGAAAAGAATGTCCCTACTTCACGAAGGGCGAAATAGAAAGGACAGTAAAGTCTCTCAAAACAAAAAAAGCGCCAGGACCTGATGGCATATGCAACGAACATATAAAAGAATCGTTCATGTTGCTGGCAGATATATGGTCACTACTCCTAAATAAATGTTTGGAAACAGGACAGATCCCAAATGACTGGCGACAGTCCGTAATAAAAATGATGTATAAAGGAAAAGGAGACCCGAGTAGCACAGAGGCATATAGAGGAATAGCACTCGAACATACAGTGTTAAAGATATTCACACGTTTAATAGCAATGAGAATAAACACAAAAATAGAAACGTGTTTACCAGATGAGCAATTCGGGTTTCGACGAGGGAGATCGACACTATCAGCTGCAGAATGCCTACTGTCAACTATTGAGGATGAGCTAAAGAAGGAAAGGGGAAAACTGCAAGTCGTGTTCGTCGATTACTCCAAAGCCTTTGACATGGTGAACAGGATAAAGCTAATAAGTAAACTGGAAAGGATCATAGGAGACCCCTGGATGACTACAATCATAAACAATATACTGGCAGAAAACCGAGTACAAATACAAGATGGGATAACCAGATCAAATTGGATAACACAAACAAACGGGGTACTACAGGGCGATCCCCTCAGCCCGATACTCTTTAATGTACTCACACATTATGTCATAGAGGCAGTAAACAAAGAAACACAGCAGGTAACAGTATACATGTATGCAGATGATATGGCGATCGCCTCAAGCAATAGGATAGAGCTACAGAAAGCGATGGATGCACTCCAAATGTGGGCGGAAGAAAAACGAACTCATTATAAATGAAGATAAGACAGAATACGTCGTATTCCGGAAAGGAGGTAAACTAGAGGCAAACACGGAAATCTACTACAAAGGAAACCACTGAGGAAAGTCAACACATATAAATATCTAGGGATCACGATCCAAACAAATGGGAAATCATTCACATTACACATAAAAAGGAGACTGATAGAAGCAGTGAGGGCCATAAACGATATAAAGAACATACAAGCCCTTTCACTCGAAACAGCAATGAGACTATTCGAGGCCAAGATATTACCGGCGGCAACGTACGGACTGGAAATAATATGGGAACGGCTAACGGAGAGACAGCTGGAGAGCCTGGAAAATCTGAAAGCCAGATACCTAAAGAGAGTGATGGGGTTATCAAAATATATCCCATCCAGGCTGACATATGTGATGGCTCGAGAAACATTCCTGCTTCAAGACCTGATGCTGAAATTCTTGTTACCCACAACAGAGGCAGCAGCAAAGGTACTACACAACAGAAGGAGAAAACAAGACGAGATCTGGGACGAATTCTACTCCATAGAGGCGATGGCAAACAACAATTGGATGTCGGCGAACTACGAGCTGCGACACCTGGTGACCAGGATGGCGGTACACGGTTTCCACCACAGAATATGTACCAAGAAGACATATCACGTACCAGAAGACACATGTGTATGCGAGATGTGCAAGGAAAGATGTGACCGATACCACATCACAGTGTGTAAAAACAGAAAGAAAACCATAAGTGAATATGCACGGGACAAATAAAAATACAAAACAATACACAATGTGTGAACATTCTCATTATTATTATTATAAAAAATTAATATTATCATGGCTTAACTTTGTTTCTGTAAATTGGCTGATTATTTCCCTTCGTATTCAATACCTGTGTTCTATAGCGGCAAAACTTCTATTTTTTTTCATGTTACCTTTCTTACTGCAATGCTAATTACAATACTCTGATTGATCTTCTGTCCTTGGAAATGATATCCATATACAGAAATTCATTAGCATACTACACATTTCTGTGACACAGTGTTTATAGCATTCCTCCAAAGAGAATTACATCAAATTTTAGAAGAACAAGAAATTAATTAATGAAGTATGAAACTCATGACCATTGGGTTTCCAATATTGATGCATTCCCCAATATCACTACGAATTATTACTTTTTTTTTCATTGTCTCAATGTTAGTATCTCTACAAAGTTAAATTTATTTCAATTCACGTATTTACAGAGTTCTTGTTATAATTATTAGATCTTTTAATAACACTAGCCAACAAAATTTTACATTTTTTCTGTAAGTGGCAAATAAACAGCTAATCTTTGTTTTCGTGTGTGCTGATAACGAAAATGTTAATGAAAATGCAAGATTAACTCTCATTTTGAATTTATGTTAATTTTACGTTATTGCCTATATAAGCTTATGCATGTATTTACCATGTTGTTATCCCTTGGAGCAAGGTCACTGAAGGCGCAACCGCTTTGCCTGGCATTTGTAATTTTCTGCTGGTGATTTCCTAATTAGTGTCCAGCAATAATCGGTTAGCATTGATGCACTCCACTTTCCCTGGTATCTCATTTTCTTGTTCGAAATTTGCTGGTGGGAGCGTTCCTCGTGCTCGTTGCTTACAGCACCACATTTGTTAGGAAAAAAGTGCAAGTGGGAATCTAAGAAATGTAACTCTAAGGACATGTTAAACTCCAGTCTATCGTGGTAGTGCAAAAGATTTGCCACAAGATCCTTATAGTTTTGTGCCCTCTTATTTCCTAAAACGTTTGTTGACACTTGAACAAAGGCATCCGAAGCTAACTTTTCATTATCTGCCAGGATGGTGTTGAAATGCTCACCTTTGTACATTTTCTGTACCTGGGGACCCACGAAAATCCCCTCTTTTTTTGTCTTACTAAGCCGTGGAAATTTCAGGTGCATTTATTTTTATTGTTTTATTTAGAGCCCCACCACCACCCCCCGGGTTACGTCGGGCATAATGCCCTTATCCCCGGGTCTGCTCTATGCCCCTAACTACTATCTAATCTTTATTGAATAAATAAACATAATACATACAAATTTTGGGTATGTGAAGTGTAGATGTTGCATAAAGTAAAAGTATTGTGTGTTTGTTTATGTCTGTGAGTTTGTGTTTAGTGATACATAAGATAAATATACATAATACTTAAAGTAAAGATAATTGTTTTGATTATACGTGATGTGAGAGTAATTGTGTTTGTTTGTGTTAGTGTATATGTGTGTGTAATTTGTTTTTGCTGTTTGTTTGTGTTTATGTGTATATGTGTGTGTGGTGTGTGTGATTATGAAGATGGGAATGTTAATGACGGATCATCCTTCTTCTGCCATCTTCTTCAGTTCTTAATCGTAGATCTCTACCGATGTAGCGTGTGATTGCTTTATACGGTTGCTTCCTTGTCCAGTACTCCAGAAGTTCCCTTCTGAAGACACTGTACTTAGTGCAATGATATAGCACATGAGTGACGGTGTCCTATTCAGGGTTGTTGCAATCTCACACTGCTGTTTCGGCGAGTCCTCTCTCAAACAGTTTACCCTTGAAATGCCCGGACAGCAATTGAGTCACGTTGTGGTTCGGCACTATCCATGGCATACGCATTCTCGCCCGTACTATAGGAAAGAATTCCTGAGTTTGACAACCATGCTGTTCTTGTTCCCATTGTTGTTGCCATTTTTCCTCAAGGTGAGTATAGATGATTCTATAGGCTGCATCCCGTTCTGGTTCAGTGTAAAGCTCGGGGGTGAGAACTGACTCTTCAATGTAGATTGGGAGTCCTCTACGCAGCCTATAGCGATGTATTCGATGTTCAGTATAAAGATCGATGGGAAGTACTCCTGCTATCACAGGTAGGCAAGCTCGCGATACTGTGTTGTATGCTTTGGTGACCCGAATGAGGACGTGTCGTTGTGCTGCTAGTAGCTTTCTTTTCTGATTGTTGTTGAGCTTACGTGCCCATCCATGGGCAGCATAGGCGCAGATTTGTTGGTAGAGCGTCTTATATAGTATCAGACAGTTGACAGTTTGATATCCCCAGTTCTGGCCACCAAGTCGTGCAATTGCATGGAAAAGCCTTTTTGCCTTTCCTGTGATGTCCTCTATGTGCGCATCGATCCTCATATTAATTTGTATGCTCACCCCGAGGTACTTGGCGACTTGTACAAAGCGCAGGCCCCTCTGCCCCATTCTGATAGTGGGCGGTCGTTCGGGATGTAGCTTCCCTTTGTGTATCATTCCGGTGGTTTTGCGGGTCGACAGGGAAAGTTTATTGACCGTTGTCCACTGGGAGATTTCTTGCATGATCTCCTGCACTCTGTTTTCAATTTCTCGTCTTGAAATTCCGGGGACAAGAACAACAAGGTCATCTGCATAGGCGATGGGTTGTATGTGAGGATGTGTATTCAGTTTGTGTAGTAGTTCGTCTAATACCAGATTCCATAGACTAGGTCCTAGAACAGATTCCTGCGGGCAGCCAATAGTGACGTTACGGCTGATTTGGTGATGGTTTTCGATCAGAGATGTAGTCCGATCGCGGATGTAGTCTTTAATGATTTCGTAAAGGTTGGAAGGGCAGTTTCTCTGCTTTAGTGCTCGAAAAATGCTCGGCCACCATAGGGTGTCGAAAGCACCCTCGAAAACTATAAATATTCCGATGACTAATTTCTCCTGGGAAGTCTCAACGAGGTTATATAATTGCGTAATTGCATCCTCAGTTCCTCTACCGGGTCGAAAGCCGTATTGCCTGTCTGATGAATTGTTGATAAAGTATTAATCGTTCATAGAGCTTCCCCAATGCCGGAAGAAGGCAGATAGGTCTATATGACTTAGGATCAGCTAGGTCTCTGTCTCCTAGTTACAATATTATTTGTATTCTCCTCGTTTCCATGCACTCCATACTGTAAGCATTCATTCAATAAGATTAGTAACTTGTCTTTTATGTTGGTCCAACCTTTTTTCAAACATTCTGTGTATATGTTGTCCATGCCAGGAGATTTTTTTTGTTTTTCATCAGGTCCAGTGCTATTTTTACGTCTATTAGGTCGATTTGATCGGTGGGAGGAGTGTGAGATGCAATTTCCATTTCTGTTCGGATGTTCGTATGTATGTTGTTATCAGTGTTTCGATCGTCGTGGCGGATAATAGTTGCCATCAGATGCTGTGCTGATTCTTCCCAGGAGTCGGCATGCCCTGTGGGAGTCGCTATTGCGGTTAGGACCTGTCTCGGGAGAACTTTATCAGCTTGATATTTGTAAGCAAGGCCCCACTGGTTAGTTTTTGCTTGTTCAGACACGTAGTTTCGCCAGCTTTTTCTTTTGGTTGCCTTAATTGCATTGGTATATATTCGGCGGATTTGTCTGTAGCTTTCTTGGAGCTGGTGTCTGTCCTCTCCACGTGCTCGCTGGAAGTCTCTTCGTGCAACATATACCATGCGCTTTAGGTCTGTTAGTGTATTGGTCCACCATGGGACAGTCTTCCTAGCGTGTGTAGTGCGGGGAATGGAAGAGTCTGCTGCTCGTGTTATTGATTGTTGTATATGCTGAACGTAGGGAAAAATTCCATTGCGATTTTCTATTGTTGGAGTAGAGGCCAGGCAATGTTCAAGGCGGTTGTTGTAGGTCTCCCAGTCTGCTCGTTGTAGTACATATTTTTTGTAGGATTAGCGACTTCCCTAGCGGGATTTTATTGCAGCAGTTTGTACTCTAATACTCTATGGCTGGATGTGGTTATATCTTTGAGATTTTTCCAGTTTCGGATTCTCCTAGCTGCTCTAGAATTCGCTAGAATTATGTCGAGGTGCAAGTAGATAAATGCTACCCCAGTTTTGTCCATGACCTTAATGAAGTTTTTTATCATCATCATCATCATCATCATCATCATCATCATCATCATCATCCGGTATCA
The DNA here is from genome assembly GCA_030220185.1 of Diploptera punctata. Lineage (NCBI taxonomy): Eukaryota > Metazoa > Arthropoda > Insecta > Blattodea > Blaberidae > Diploptera > Diploptera punctata. The sequence continues at coordinate 25,198 of JASPKZ010007338.1, read as the reverse complement.
TGGCAGCTGCCGCCGTTTTCCGGAAACCAAACGCTATTCCTCTCTGTCCATCCATTGATCTTCCTCCATTCCTCTGATATTCATAGCTGCTTGTACCCCTTCTATCCAAGTTTTTTTCAGTCTTCCTCTCTTCCTCCTTTCCATTGGGATCCATTCCATAATAATTTTTGGCAATTTTTCCTCTAGCATTCTTTTGACATGACCATGCCACTGCAATCTTTTCTTTTCTATAATGTCTATGATGTCCGGCTCCTCTTGTACACCCATAATTTCTCTTATTTCTTTATTTCGTATTCTATCCATTCTAGATTTTCCAGCTGCTCTTCTTAAAACATCCATTTCTGTACTTAAAATTCTTTTCATTTCCCTGGTAGGAATTTAAGTTTTTCATTAGGCACAATTTTACATGAAGAGCGGGGAAAATTACGTTCTCGGATTCGACAAGTGCTTTTTGCGTAACATTGTGAGGTCTGGTTCAAGTGATTAATGCTTAGACCAATCTTTCATTTTATAATGAAGTGCTATGGCGCAACTATCCCAGAGATACTGGAAGCAACAGAACTTGATATAGCCCTGTTGTAGCCCAAGTAGTATGCATATGATTTTGAGATCCCCTGAAATCTGTCATTTAAACTTGTCGTAGTTCAATCGCAATAACAATTGTTTCATGTTAACATATGTTTATTTCATAACTAATCGGAATCGATGGTAACACTTTGCCATTATTCACTAGGACACACCTGAGACTTTACCGTCTTTTCAAGACAATTCCATTGTTGTAGTCTAGATGCCAAGAGTTCAGCTTTACCTTTCAGAAATTCCAGATCTCTCACAAGGTCATTAAGTTCACACTGTGTTATTTTGTGATTCTCCACACACTCATCGTTAAACACAAAATCACAACCTTTCGAAAAACTGGGTTTTAGAAACAAGGGATTTTTTCAGAAAAAATCCAATTTCCTTCAAATTTTCCCCCCTCGGGCATGTGATAGGGACATTTGATTGGTACCGTTTAAGGACTGTTCTTTTCTGAAGAGAATGAGATACGAATCATGATCCTAAGATAAATAGCGATGATGCTGTTGCTGCTTTCCTGAAATTAACTTAAACAAATCCATAATTTAAAAGGGATAAATCCACCTCCCTATAACTTATAAACGAGAGCTAATTCGAGATTTCAATTGTATTTTTCGTTATCAGCTTGGTCGATATACTTATGAAACATTTATTTCATTCCAGTTACATTTTCACTGTTGGCTAGTGTTATTGGTAGTCAAATGGGTGGTATGTTTATCTACAGTAAAACTTGCTCAAAGCGGAATCGCATTGGACAAGTTTTTTTCCGCATTATAAAGAAACTAAAACTTATTAATAATCTTAGATTATAGTGTACCGTATATGTCTTTTTTACGTACCTTGGATTAAATGTAGTTTCGTTGCGTTGAAAAGTGAAGTATAGTATGTACGAGTGACTTCGACGGTAACGCGCGAAAAAAAACAGTTCCGTTTCGTCAGAGTAAAAAAATATCTCTTAGGCGCGTATCCTGAAATTAAAGTATGCAGTTTCGGTTTCCCTCACTAACTAGACTTTTGTCAAAATCCTTTGATTTCCCGCAAATTTCATTCCACACTATATTGTGTCACCTTTTAAAACTGACCAGCCAACCTGAGATGCATTGAAATCGTTATTCTTTAAGGATATAGCAACAGATAGAGCTTGACTTTGGAGCATCGGCCCGGAAAATTGGATATTTTTTGATCGTGCACATGTAAAACACTCCCACACTATTTCGTTATTTATTTATTTCCTGTGTTTTTTTTACCATTTTCTTGCATCTATCCATTAATTATTTTTTTTGTGTTTTAAAGTTTCATAAGCTTGAGTTGTTCCACGTTTAAATTTAGTCATTATTTCGCGCACTGAGAGTTTTAATTTTTCTTTATCTTCAATCACTTTCACTTTTCGTTTAATGACAATGATACATACGTTTTAGCCATCTTTATTCCGTAAATTCAGAACGCTACCTGTGAAAGATTTGTCTCAGAACTTAAATTAATTTATGATTTTACAGTACAATGGCTATTTGTAAGACAGGTACAATATCTGTACTTCGCATAATGAGTATGCAGAGAGGCCGAAAGAAAATTTCAGGTACAGGTAGAATTCACCCGGCGGCAGAAATCATTCCTTATATATATATATATATATATATATTTTTTTTTTGCCTAACAGGTATTCAATGAAGTGGAAACTAATTTATTTCTCTATCTGTCTTTCCGCTATATTTTATTTCATGAATTGTGTGGAAGTATCCTTCCATTTCCGCGTTGGACAAATTCCATCTTATGCAAAATAAATAACGTAAAATTACTATTATTTCGCCTGGGTCAATAAATTTGTTCACATTGGACAGATTTTCGTATTATTCACGTTCCGGATTAAACACGTTTTACTGTATTTAACTCTTCCACTATGGCTGAGCAGTCTAAGACAATTCTTGTTACAGAGCCAATGAATACATGCTGGTTCTCATGGAATTTCAGCCAATGTATGTGACTAGGTACACACCCAGCACCATGAAGTATTTGGGTAGCTATCGTAGATGGTGGCTCCCAGATAAGAAAATCAGTTGTAACAGCTGTGAGACCCCAATATGCTGATCATATGTCACCTCTATACTGGCTGGATAATTGTCTCTCTATGATTGATACACATGGATGTGAGGCCTGCAGCCATCTGATAGATTAACAGCATTCAAGTTATATAATAGTCATGGAGTTATATAATATAAAGGTGCATCGAGAAAGGTCTTAATTTTTTTTATTTCTAAACACACCACCCTTAAAAAGTTGCATTTTGGTCAAAATTTTCTTGCTTTAAAAAATCATCCAAGATGCGTGGACTATAAAGTTTACTCAATTTTTTTACGAATAATAAAGAACAACTTTCTAGTATATTTGAAGATAAAAATTATACGCTCAGACTGGGGCTTGAACTCAGAACCTTTGGCTTTCTGGGCCAATGCTCTACAACTGAGTAACCTTAGATCTCCAATCTAAACGAAAAATGTTCTCTTATACATTGTTAATTACCAATCGCCGAATGCTACGAGCATTTGCTCGATCATTTGTAGTAGTAGTAATGGTCTTGTGAATATTGGTTCTTTTCTTAACTTATGTCGAAGTTTAATCCTTCCATCAATTGAAATTGATTGGTTTCCTCTCATTTACTTAGTACCTCTCCCTTTCTAGGTGCTTTTACATATCCCTTGTTACATATGCCTTGCAAAGACACAACCTGTCGGGAGAGGATTGTAAACTCTAGATTACATCTACATACTTTTTTGGCCTCTCAACGATATAGAGGGTTCCCTCATAAGTGATCAGCTTAATGACAAGACAACTTCTGAGACAACACAAACATTTAAAGCAGGACATATCATTCATTCTTGCATTCATACTAAATAAAGCAAGTATGCTATGGACGGTTATGATGGTCAGATATCTTCGATGGCTGTTTGGATTTTAAAGTTTCTTGACATCGTCTTACAGGCAAGGAAAAGGCTTGAAAAAAATTCTTCTAGGAAACTTGGTCTGATAGATCATTGTTCACTGTGTATTAGCCGACGATATTACCCCAAGATCATAGCAGAGGATCGAAGTAGATTAGAATAGGATATACACCTTACGTAAACGTTCCTCGAAAATTCCTGTTTAGTAGGTCTTCCAGACTAAATGGCCATGATCCACTTTTGTTGTAACTCGACATTTCATCTAGTATTGTGGTAGACATCCTCAGGATGTCGGAAGATCTACTAAACAGGAATCAAAACACCGGGCGTGAAAACCTACAAATTCCTTGGAGACTTTCTTTCTGTTCTTTATTATTTTTATTGTATTAATGTTCGTCTATAACTTTGCTAGGATCCTTTTCTGACACTACACTATTATGTTCTAAAAATACACTGGCAATAACTGCAACTTTTCTCACAGGAACTCTCGATTTTATCTTCAATTTTAAAAAATTAGGGTAAGAGGAGCCCTCTTCTGTTTTGTGCCCTTAGCTCGTTTTTTAGGTTCTAATGGGTTTTTACATTGAAAATCACTGTCAATTCCTGAATTTGTTGCTGATGCTTCCTTAGTACTTAAGTTTAATAATTTTGAGATACTCTATGAAAAAGAAGTATGTGGCTTCTCCATCATTTCTCATTTTTATTTTTTAGATCATTTTTTTTCTCTTGCAGTGCCATCTACATTATTTAAAGCCATTTTTTTTGTTTGTTGATTAATGACAAAATTTCTCTCTCTCTCTCTCTCTCTCTCTCTCTCTCTCTCTCTCTCTCTCTCTCTCTCTCTCTCTCACACACACACACACACATACACACACAAACTTAATATACTTATATGACATTCCAGTATGACACACACTTTACACGTACAAACGTCGAACAATTTTTAATAATGTTCCTTAACTTATGTGTTTTGAAATGGTTCCTTTTTTTCAAAATCTCCGAAAATTTATATGATATGATAATCTGTTAATATTTGCTGGTTCTGATGAATCATGACTATTGGAATATAAGCTTTTAAACATGCTTCCTTCACTTTTATTGCCACAATGTCACTTCTCGATGGTTCCTTACTTCTGCCTCCATTCAAAGTTATATGGGTATCATGTCCTTAAAATTCGGCATACTCGCAAATCCAGGCACTCTACTGAACCAAATATTGCTTCTTTCTTGTTGTAGAACCTTCCTCTGCTATTATAATTTTATTTAAAATAACATAAAATTCAAACTGTGAGAACAATACCTTCCCTGAACTACAACTGAAATATAGGCAGAACGATCAGAAGTAACTAAATTCATAAAAGACTCATAATGAACCAAAAATATAGTAATACATACTATTTTTTTTTCGTAATTTGATTTCTTAGTCACACTGTAAACATCACACGAATATGAAACTAGAAAACCTAACATTAATTTTAAGTACCAAATTAGTGATCCCAACAAGCATAATGTATTACGCTACCCAATTTTTCAGAAAAACTGTCTATAATATTTATTCCTAGTAAACCCCACTCTTGTCAAGTACCACCCCCAACTTTCACTCATACAAATCTAATGACAGAATATCCTATATTTAATTAATGTTGGCAAGTAAACATTATAAGGTATACATTAAAATTCATCGGAGAACATATTGTTTAAACAACTCACCTCATAGGATTCATGCTAACGAAATTACATTGAAGTTCATAAATTCAACCATAGATGGCAGCACTGAAGATGGCGACAATAGAATAGTTGACGGCCGAAGAATTTCGTCAGTCGGAGTTATGGCTCATAGAGAAACTTGTTATGGCTGATGATGAACATGACTATGTTTTGAAATCGCGATATCATGGAAGCATGAATCCTATGAGGTGAGTTGTTTAAACAATATGTTCTCCGATGAATTTTACAAAATACCCTATTAGAGAAAGCTTTACAGTAAAATTCCTTAAATTTGTAATTTTCAATTTTTATAAAGTTTTTATATTTTCAAGGGATTGTGCCTCGGTGAAGTTACCAGATTTGCATAAAATTTTGTCTACATTCATTTGAGGCCAGTATGCAACTTTTTAGGGCATGCAGATTTTGGAATTGAAAAATTTAATTTTTCGATACACCCTAATAGTCTACATATGCCGTAGAAATCCGGTAACTCAAGCCCTGGTATTTCGTGATTACGTGTATTTTATGCCAGTCTTAAGAAAGTTTAAATTTTACATGAAACTAAAGAAAAATTCCGTTTTTATACATTGTCTCCATGTACATCATTTGCATTTCTGAATCTGTTATATTTTGAACTTTCAATTTTCCATGTATAATACAGGTAAAACTGTCCCACTTAGGGTTTTCGTTTGTAATGCACAGAAATACCCCTGGCCTTAAACTGGTAATGCATTTCTATTACTGTATGTGCAGATTTACATGTGCTTAGGTTTAAGGAGTGTGTTGCTGTTTCTTTGTTACACAATTAAAGTAGTGATGGGTAATTCGAGAGTGAGTCGTTTAAAAAGAACGCTTCACTACAGTGAAGTGTAAAAAAGTTACTCACTTTTAGTGAACTGCCAGTTCAGAGTTCACTACTGCTACTTAAAATTAAAATTTACTTTTTATTTCAAGCTCTAGATCATAGATGTCTCACTCCAAATCAATTTTCGCTCATTCGTTGATTACTCTACATTTCTCCGCCCATCGACCTTGCATGTTCCCGCCTCTTTCCTACGTCATCCATATCGCTCGTACCGCATTGAGTGTCTGAGAAGAATGAACTATCTTGCCAGAGTGAACTGCCATAGAGGAACGAACTATCTCGCCTGAGTGAAGTTACATAGAAGAACGAACTACCTTGGAAGAACGAAGTGGTATAAAAGAACGAACTATCTTAGAAGAGTAAAGTGTTTTAGATGAACGAAGTGGTATCAAAGAACGAACTACCTTGGAAGAGTGAAGTGTCTTAGAGGAACGAACTACCTTGACAGAGTGAACTGGCTTTAAACACTTCTGTACTTCAAACTCTCAACATTCGACACGCTCCTTCATTCAGTACATGTACATTACGGCACCTTCCCGCTCTTGCTTACGTCATCACTCATACGCAGCATTACTCAGGGATTACTCCTTTTGATCTACGGCATTACTAACGCTACAAATCTAATGTAGTCTGATATTACAATCACTTTACATTTTATTTACTGGAATTCCGAAAGTATTTAATGAAAATCCATTTTATCCAAGTTTTAAAACAACATATTTTACTAGGTTTACAAAAAGCTGTTGCAAAATTTAGTAAAAATCTTACCTTGCTAAACATTTAGGGCGAATATGCCGTGCAAGTTTAAAAGCATCTCGCCCCCTGAATGAAACTGTGTATAGAACAAAAGTTACACTTTGCTTTACCATCGCCTAAATCGGCGAAGAAACCCCAAATTTCACTACTTTTTCTTGGTCGCGAATTAGAAGCCATTCTATAAAAGTGCACACACAAGGCTAAATTTTGTTGGCCTACCCAGTATTCACCCTCTTTATATTTTTAGTTTAGGGGTTGTAAAGATTAAGATCAAGTAATTGCCAATAGTACGATTTTGCATATTTCTTTCTTTTTAAAGAACTATTATGCAAATAATATGTGTAAATAATACATATATAAATAAAATAAATCTTCCTTAAAAGTTTTAAAATACTCCACATCTTTTTTTTTTTTTTCAAATCATAGAGTTACGATTTTGCTTTTTATTAACATTTACAACTTGAAATAAAATATGTAAACATTGAAAATCTGTATATAAATACAATTATGCAAATAATACAGTTATAACAGAAATAAAAAGGAGGTATAAATAATTATAAAATAAACAAAAGTATGGTAGCAGTCATATTAGAATTTTTCTTACTCAAATAAATTAAAATAGAATTTACAGAATTATTTACGTTTATCTTTAAAATCCACAGCTACCACGTGGTTGGTTAACGTCAAGTCACCCCATGCTCATGTCTTCGTGCTTCCCCCTCCAACAGCCCGTTGTTTTTTTTTTTTTTTTGCTTGGCTTCGCTAAATTTTGTGAACGAACTAGTTCAATTGAATGCTTCATAAAAGTGAGTGCGAGTGAACGAACTACTTCTCGAAATGAACTGGTTGGGCACAACGCTAAATTAAAGTATACAATTATAAAATATTTACCTATTACCCATCCAAGTGTTTTGTGCAGGCGGAAAATATGTTAACTAACAAACTGTCTTTCTCTTTGTATTCCTTACTATGTTGCCACTTCCTGTCCTTTGTATTATGTTGTTTGATTGTCAGGTAGAGAGCTGACAAATACTATGTATTTTAATGATCCGTCGTTCTGCGTGGTCAGTGGCAGAATGACTAACTTGACAACCCTGTTACTTTTGGGGTTACGTCTAGGAATAAGCTGTCCCTTCCTTGCCCTTCTCATTACATGTTGCCACTTGTGATTTATTGCGAGGCTGGTAGCAGATAGACGACAAATACTGTGATTTTAAATGATCCGACCGCTTGAGCGTTCCGTGCTTAAATGACTAAATTGACAACCATGTTACGAACTTTCACACGTGTTTAGAGATTCTCCCCCCACATTTGAAGTTGAAAATTTGCAATACGTGATCGGATGTACATTTTTCTCCTACATCCCTTCCGCAGATTCAGTAGATCGGCGACACTAGCGCTAAAACTCTTCCCCTCCGCCCGTGAACAGTTAACTTGGATGTGTAATAAAAGGCCCGTCTCCTCAACTTAAAGATTATTAATTATCTGTAGCGCTTTCGGGACTAGTCCCATCATCAGCAGAAGTATTATCTTTTGACCCTTGATTCAATACTGGTGTTTCACTGATAATTTGGTAGAGGGGGTTAGATGTACTGGGCGCGTTTTCATTTATCAGATGGTCATTGTTAACGGTCTTCAAAATTTGAATCTCCTCAAGTATGTTTATCTTAGCTGGATTATTTTCTCTGTGCATTATTGTTAGGGCGTTTTCAATATATAACATACGATGTCCTGCATGGATAAATTTCATCATGAACTTTATTAACGTTTCTTTGTTGTCCCTTCACTAATTGCGATCACATGTCAATCAGCTGTACAGTGCATACCATCCTTTCAGAAAATTGCTGTTACAGTAATCCCTACTCAACGATAGTAGTCACTAAATATTGTACACTTACCGTATTTTACAGACTATCAGACGAACTGTTTTCTTCGAAAAATTGCCTCCAAAATTCAGGTTTTATACTAGAAATTAATAAAAACATGTCCAATGTTTGATTTAAAATTCCTGCCAGTCTTAAATATGGCCATATATTCGATGCCGTGGGAAACCTCTTTCTATCTGGCAACATTTGATTCAACTGGCAGCAGCAGTGCCCCGATGCGACGAACATGAGTTGCGTGGATTCACAAGCTTGCTAACACTGTCTCCCTCCCGCCCCTACATCACAAACCCAGAACACTGTCTAGCCTATGATGCCTCAATGCAGTCTACGATGCCAGTGAACTTGAACAAATGGATGAGACCCAATATGAATTCATGCCGAAGGGAGTTTTAAAAGACATACAATCAAACAAGTGTGTCAGTGGATAAAAAAGTCGTGGTCTAGAGTGAGAGAAGACATTATTGTTACATCTTTCAAGAAGTGCGGCATAAATAACGCTCGCGATGGCAGTGAAGACCATCTTATATATGAAGACGACAACGATGACGAAGTGGAAGAAGAAGAAGGAGGAGAAGAAGAAGAAGAACAAAGTTCATATGACGATTTTCAGGGATCAGAACGGTTGTATAAATTATTATTTTTTTTAGTCTGGCTTTGCAATCTAATAACAAAAAAGGTAAACATGTTTTTTTTTTAAATTGCTTAAAAATTAAAGTGCGTCTTATAGTCCATAGTGTCTTATAGTCCATAAAATACGGTAAGTAAAAACACAATTTGAAAGCAGAAACGGGCTGACTGTTGTTTTAGTGAGCGCACCTCTATGTTACTAAAGTGTTTTACTACTGTGTGTTCCTTAATATTCTAATTGTGTACATTGCACGCCGTAGCGTAGTGGTTCAGGCACTGTGCTACTAGCCGGAAGGTCGAGGCTTCAAGTCCCGGTGGGGTCAGAATTTTTAAACTAACCCAAACCTTCTGGCGGCACTATGGCCCTGGGGTCGACTCAACCTCTAACGGAAATGAGTAACAGGCACTTGTTCTGGGGGTAAAGGCGGCCGTCACGCAGGGCTGACAACCCGCTAAAAGCAAGTGCCGATTGTTCAGAAAAAGTGGGAGCCTTAACCTCCTACTACCCCAAGGGCCTCCTGAGGCCTGTAGTGGGATCGCTTTACTTTTTACATTACAATGAGTGCAGGAGTAAGAGAAAATGTGCGCTATTGAATGCGAAACTAGAGGCTTTGAAAAGACTAGACAAAGAAAGAACATCCAAAAGCTTTGCTGCTAGATATGGAGTCGTTGAAGTGACAGTTGGAGATTAGCATAGAAACAGACAAAATTGGGAAGTTTTCATCTAACAAGTGTTGGGTACGGTTATTTCATAATTTGAACGGAAGTTAGTGAATAAACCTAAGTATGAAAAAATGAGTGAAGCTTTGTTCATTTGTTTTATACAACGAAGACAAAAAGGAAATCCAACTTCAGGGCCTATTCTGCAAGCAAAAGTAATTTTTTTTTAGGAATGAGTTAAAGGAAAGTGACAATGATTTTACTGCAAGTTCAGGATAGGTGGAAGAAAGCGATATGTCATAAGGCAGCTTGAATTTTGCGTTGAAAAATTTTCTCTTGATTCTCACACTCTTACACAATTTAGTGAGAATATTTTAAAAATCTTATACAAGATGAAAACCTTACTCCTGATCAATTGTATAATTGTGATGAAACAGGACTAAATTATAAAATGTTTCCATCTAAAACTCTAGGTTCAAGAAAAAAAAGGCTGCCTTGGGCTACAAGAAACATAAAGAGAGGTTGACAGTTCTTGCTGAATTTAACTCAAGTGGGGATGATAAGCTGAAGCTACTGGTAATAAGCAGGTCTGCTTAGCCTAGAACTTTAAAAAATACCACTGTGTCTGCACTGCCTTTTACATATGTCCACCAAAAACTACTTGGATGGACAAATATAGTTTTAAGAAGTGTTTTTGAAGATTTTGTTCCAGAGATAAAAAAATACGTAAAGAATAAGTGCTTGCCTTCCAAAGCAATCTTAACACTTGACAACGCTGATGAGGAAGAATTAGAATGTGATGATATTTTCACATTTCCTGACCCCCCCCAAATATGACGATTTTAAGCCCCGACCGGGGATCGAACCTGGGCCCGCTACGTGACAAGGCAGCATGCTACGTCGAGACCACAGCGGTGGACTACTCTCATATGTACTATTATAATGCTACAGGAAGATAAAACCCCTCTAGGGGATATGTAGATGACGACCACAAGGTGCCCAAGCTGAGCAAAACATTTCTTCCACTTACTTATGTTTTGCACTCTTTTAACTTTACTAAATAACCTCTTTTGGTTAACTCTTGTGTTTTCGACCCCGACGTTATTAGGGCATCCGAGGGCTAGGGAGTCTTTCCTTTCTTCCATTTCTTCTTTCCTTTATTTTATTTTCTTCTCCAGAAAAGCCTGACCTGAGGCTTTAAGATCGCAGCCCCATCACTGGTCTTGCCTTCCTTTGGCCAGCAACCAATCGAAGGGACTATTATTATGCTTTCAAGTCTTATACGAGAATTTCCGTCAACCGCTGGAGGGAAAATTTCCTATAGGATCGTAACAGGCCTTGGCCTAATACTTGGATGGAAGAAGAAGAAGAAGATAAAATCATATACGATCTATAGCTTCATTTTAGTCAATGCAACAGCCTGTGTATGGGATTGGTAGCTACCATAAATAGTAACCCCAGGTTGAAGGACCCATCATTCTGACAATATGTCATCCCGATACTTACTATGACTATTTAACTCATGCCCCAAATGGGAGTCAATGACCAAATCACGTTTCAATGATTTCTGTTTTACAACCAATCAGAGTCGTGTTTCACGAAATATTTATCAGTGTTATAATTACCATATATTAAACAAAGCTCCTCCTTTTTAATATTCTGAACAGGTCTGACCGTTATTTTGCAGTGACTGAGCCTATAAGAAATACGGCTACCAGATTGTATATATAGTGCATACATGTCAACATTTGTAGCAATTTATTATACCACCAAAAAAAGAAACCACTGTTTGACTTTCTTAAATGTATTTTTTCCCAGGTAATAATCCAGAAAAATATAATTGTAATATTTACATCATACGACATCAGAAATGAATTAATATACAGATTGATGTTTCATTTTTTCTCCACTAGAGAGCATTCTTACAATATTGCGTTCCTTTGGCAATAAATAGTATGATCTGGTTGCAGTGATAAACAAAAGAAGCAGTAGAAGCGTACCTATCGTTTCTCATTTGTTTTCAAACATCGCCGTTTGCATTAAATATATAAATATTTTGAAATAACTACAGTTAAATAATGATTTGTGAGTAAACAGCTTAATTTTATTCGTTAAATAGTCCTAACAAATGCCACTCTTGATTTCCAAATTCTCTAGATAAATTCACTCCTCACTTCGTGAGTCGTGAATTTATCGATAATTTGGAAATCACTCGTGGCATTACTTATGATAGTACACCTCTGTGATTCATACATGTATATGTGAGATCGGGAGCTGGTTGGTAAGACGAGATATTTATAGATCTGTCACATCATGGAGTGATGAATGATTTCATTCTTTCATATAATTGGATTCCGAATAAAAATCCAAGATTCAACGTTCTCCTTTCTTGAGTAGCTCTCATAGTTTAGGAGTAGTTCTTTCTTGACTTTCATGTAAAAGTTTACTTTTATTCATATCACAATTTGAAACAATACTCCTTATATCATTTTCACTGCTGAGATATTTCCAGCCTTTAAAACCTTCCTTGCTCAATGCAGGGAGAAATATGGAAAAAGTTTATTTAGGTTCCTAGGAGATCGCAGTATATGCCTGCTTAGTTTGAAAGCAATGCAATATGTATTATATAACCAGCAGGCGTTTGGAGTTGAGAATGGAAATACACATCCATAGCACAGCAACATTTTCTTTGCCAACGGATATACCCGTTCGTAGCAGTATAAAGGATATGTACTATTGTAATGCTATAGTGATAACAAACTCACTGTATAAATATATAGCTACGCATTCGTAAAATTCATGATAAAATTCCGTTGGGGTATTGGTCATAAAATTAAAATTATGATATAAAATTATAAAATTGTTACCTAATAGGTCCGTCTCCTCAACTTTGAAAACTATTTATACTCTGTAGGCCTTTCAGGCCTAGTTCTATTATCAGCAGGACCCTGAATGCAATTACTCTGGTACACTATTGATGATCTGGTACGGAGGATTAAACGTGCTGGGTGTGTTCTCATTTAAAAGATGGTTGCTGTTGGTTTATTTCAAAATTCTAATCTCTCATGTTTATTTTTGCTGGGTTATTCTCCCTCTGCAGTAGCGTAAGTGTGTTTTCAATGTCTGACATGCAATGTGAAATTTTATAATTTTATATTATTTTAATTTTATAGCTTCGCCTGTATAAATGCGCCTGTCAATTTGTCAGTCTGTGTACAGGATTGGTAGCTACTGTAGGTAGCATTCCAGGTTGAGGGCCGCATCATGCTGACAACATGGCATCCCAGTATTGAGTATAACAATTCACCTTTGTGATTTACACACACACACGCACACTCGCACACTCACACGCGCATACGCACGCGCATACACACATATGTGTGTGTGTGTGCGTGTGCGTGTGTGTGTGTGAGGCCAATAATTGAATGCTAAGGCAAGATCTTTATAGATCTGTCACATCATGGAGTTTTAGAGTTTCTTTTTCTATGTAAAAGTAAAGTGATCCCACAACAGGCCCGGAGGCCCTTGGAGTAGTAGGACGTTAAGGCTCCCACTTTTTCTAGACAATCGGCACTTTATGTCAGCCGGGTTGTCAGCCCTGCGTGACTGCCGTCTTTACCCCCAGAACAAGCGTCTGGTACTGATTTCAGTTAGAGGCTGAGTCGACCCCAGAGCCATAGTGCCGCCAGAGGGTTTGCGTCAGTTTAAAAATCCTGACCCAAACGGGACTTGAACCCTCGACCCTCCGGCTTGTAGCTCAGTGCCTTAACCACTACGCTACGGCGTGCCCCGTGTTTGGGTAATCTATCTTCTATAATAGATGTATTTTTTTATTTTTGTTCTTCTTGTTTTTATTATTTTATTATACTGTACTTAAAAGTACTCCCTGGGGAGTCCGTTTATCGGGCCCCAGCTGTGCTCACAACAGCAACAGGGCGCGTCCCCGGGCGGCGGATAGGGGAACGGTCGGTGGTTTGCTTGCACTCCTCCCGGTTAGGTCCAGACCGGACCCGCGGGCCATTTGTGAGGTCGTCAGGACTCGAGCGACCTGATGCACTACATAGCTCGTGCTGTGCCCACTTCAGCAGCAAATCGCGTCCCCTCGGTGGCGTAGTGGGGAAAAGGTCGGTGGATCTGCTAGTCAGTCCTCCCTTCCAAGTCCGATGGACTCGCGGACCATAAGTGGGGTCAACAGGAGACGAGCGCCCTGTTGTACTAAAGCTCAATTGCCCCGGCCCACAGCGGGATCAGCGGCCGTCGTGGCGAGGCGGTGGGAGATTGTGGAGATCAGTAGCTCCCTTCTCTTGGTTTATCCCGAGGACCTTTGTGGGGGCACCATGGGCGATGAGCTCCCTGGATGCCTACATTGCTCAGTGGGCTGACTCACAGCAGCGGCACGACTAGGCTTAGTCTTGCGAACGGGCTGGTTGGGACAATACCGGGCGTAATGCTGGGAATTACCACCAGGTCGATAAGCTCGGGAAAGGAGGAAGCGCGGTCTCCAGGGTCTAGGACTTAGCGCTGAATCTGGAACCGAGTGACCCAAGGACAATCTGTGAGGTCGTCAGGAGTTGAGCGACCTGACGTACTGTAGCTCAGGCTGGACCCACTTCAGCAACCAAACACGTCCCCAGCTGGTGCACTGGGGGAAAGATCGGTGGATCTGCTAGACAGTCCTCCCGGTTAAGTCCAAGGGACTCGTGAACCATTAGTGGGGTAGGCAAGAGTTGAGCGCCTTGTCGTACTATTTGCTCATCTGTTGGAGCTTGCGAGCTCCGTGCTGGCCCACAACAGCTGCAGAAGGCGTCCCTGGGGGCACACCAGGGCTCGGCTCGGACCAGTCCAGCGGGGAGCTACTGTACTGGTTCCTGGCTTGGCCTACGGGCCCGTCGACAAACTGTGGGGTCGCCAGGAGATGAGCACCTGGATGTACTAAAAGTCTCATACTGTTGGGCTTGTAGCCCTAGCCGGTCTCACAACGGCTGCAGGACACGTCCCTGGAGGCAGAACAGGGGAATGGTCGGTGGATCTGCGACAGCAGTCCTCCCGGCTAGGCTCATGGAGCCCGTGGACCAACTGTGGGGTCATCAGGATTGAGTGACCTGATGTACTATGTAGCTCATCAATTGCCCAGAAGTGCAAACTCCAACACTCTCTCCCTGGAGTGTTGGTTAAAGGACCGAGAACTTGAACGTGGACGCGAGATTAGATTAGGGAGGACTAGAACTAGGACTTGGGAGTATGGTCATGACGACCGAGGTATCCCAAGGGGTGGATGGCAGGGCCTAGATGTACTTAAAAGTACTACATGTTGCATTATTTCATTAATTCTTGAGTTTTATCCTAATTGATTGTTTTCTTAGTTGTTCGAACGGAAATTACTTCTCAAGTATTGGCTTGAAGTATTGCGTGGAATTTTTTAAGAGAAGAAAACATGAAGTTCTGGCTTTCGTTCCATCTTATAGGAAGCACCATTTTCTCACAAGAAATAAGGAAATACTTATAGATTTAGAAAAAGAATTTCTTCTGGCATTTACTCCAAGCCGGTACATTGACAACAGATTGGTTGCATCATACGATGACAGGTGAGTGACAGAAATGCATTGCAAATGGCAAGTTAATTAATTTTATATTAGTAATGTATGCTGTTCAAATTAAATTTTATTATCAATCCAAACAAAGACTTTGGTAATATTGATTTTTAATAAAACCCCTCGACTTTTAGCGTGCTTCTATGACTCTCTTAAGGTAGCCAAATGCCTCGTCATCTAATTAGTGACGCGCATGAATGGATTAACGAGATTCCCTCTGTCCCTATCTACTATCTATCGTGCTTCTCCTTCATTATATGAACTTCTGATTTTCTTTTTAAATTTTTTTTTGACTGAGTAGTAAGTCACATATTTATTAAATTAATATTAAGAAGCTAAACATATTATTATGATTGAAATGAAGTAAATTAGTTATGCACAACTATACCATTAAAATCAATGGTAAAGAGAAAACCCTGCTTGAACCGAGAATCCCCAAAACTTCAGCTTTACGTGCTAATGCGTTGAACCTAATTAAAACATAAATTCTCCCTTTACCTTTGCTCAGTGCTTTATAAAGCACTTACTAGCTTTATAAAGTAATGTTAAATTCCCAATAAATGTCTTCTTAACTAAGAAGCCGCTATTTGCAAAGTGGTCATAGTATCAAAACATATAGCTGAATGTTTTTATTATTAATTTAACATTTCTCACTGAAAGATAATTAATAATAAAAACATCATTAGAAGCCTTACTAGCTTTATAAAGATCTGTCACATCATGGAGTTTTAGAGTTTCTTTTTCTATGTAAAAGTAAAGTGATCCCACAACAGGCCCGGAGGCCCTTGGAGTAGTAGGACGTTAAGGCTCCCACTTTTTCTAGACAATCGGCACTTTATGTCAGCCGGGTTGTCAGCCCTGCGTGACTGCCGTCTTTACCCCCAGAACAAGCGTCTGGTACTGATTTCAGTTAGAGGCTGAGTCGACCCCAGAGCCATAGTGCCGCCAGAGGGTTTGCGTCAGTTTAAAAATCCTGACCCAAACGGGACTTGAACCCTCGACCCTCCGGCTTGTAGCTCAGTGCCTTAACCACTACGCTACGGCGTGCCCCGTGTTTGGGTAATCTATCTTCTATAATAGATGTATTTTTTTATTTTTGTTCTTCTTGTTTTTATTATTTTATTATACTGTACTTAAAAGTACTCCCTGGGGAGTCCGTTTATCGGGCCCCAGCTGTGCTCACAACAGCAACAGGGCGCGTCCCCGGGCGGCGGATAGGGGAACGGTCGGTGGTTTGCTTGCACTCCTCCCGGCTAGGTCCAGACCGGACCCGCGGGCCATTTGTGAGGTCGTCAGGACTCGAGCGACCTGATGCACTACATAGCTCGTGCTGTGCCCACTTCAGCAGCAAATCGCGTCCCCTCGGTGGCGTAGTGGGGAAAAGGTCGGTGGATCTGCTAGTCAGTCCTCCCTTCCAAGTCCGATGGACTCGCGGACCATAAGTGGGGTCAACAGGAGACGAGCGCCCTGTTGTACTAAAGCTCAATTGCCCCGGCCCACAGCGGGATCAGCGACCGTCGTGGCGAGGCGGTGGGAGATTGTGGAGATCAGTAGCTCCCTTCTCTTGGTTTATCCCGAGGACCTTTGTGGGGGCACCATGGGCGATGAGCTCCCTGGATGCCTACATTGCTCAGTGGGCTGACTCACAGCAGCGGCACGACTAGGCTTAGTCTTGCGAACGGGCTGGTTGGGACAATACCGGGCGTAATGCTGGGAATTACCACCAGGTCGATAAGCTCGGGAAAGGAGGAAGCGCGGTCTCCAGGGTCTAGGACTTAGCGCTGAATCTGGAACCGAGTGACCCAAGGACAATCTGTGAGGTCGTCAGGAGTTGAGCGACCTGACGTACTGTAGCTCAGGCTGGACCCACTTCAGCAACCAAACACGTCCCCAGCTGGTGCACTGGGGGAAAGATCGGTGGATCTGCTAGACAGTCCTCCCGGTTAAGTCCAAGGGACTCGTGAACCATTAGTGGGGTAGGCAAGAGTTGAGCGCCTTGTCGTACTATTTGCTCATCTGTTGGAGCTTGCGAGCTCCGTGCTGGCCCACAACAGCTGCAGAAGGCGTCCCTGGGGGCACACCAGGGCTCGGCTCGGACCAGTCCAGCGGGGAGCTACTGTACTGGTTCCTGGCTTGGCCTACGGGCCCGTCGACAAACTGTGGGGTCGCCAGGAGATGAGCACCTGGATGTACTAAAAGTCTCATACTGTTGGGCTTGTAGCCCTAGCCGGTCTCACAACGGCTGCAGGACACGTCCCTGGAGGCAGAACAGGGGAATGGTCGGTGGATCTGCGACAGCAGTCCTCCCGGCTAGGCTCATGGAGCCCGTGGACCAACTGTGGGGTCATCAGGATTGAGTGACCTGATGTACTATGTAGCTCATCAATTGCCCAGAAGTGCAAACTCCAACACTCTCTCCCTGGAGTGTTGGTTAAAGGACCGAGAACTTGAACGTGGACGCGAGATTAGATTAGGGAGGACTAGAACTAGGACTTGGGAGTATGGTCATGACGACCGAGGTATCCCAAGGGGTGGATGGCAGGGCCTAGATGTACTTAAAAGTACTACATGTTGCATTATTTCATTAATTCTTGAGTTTTATCCTAATTGATTGTTTTCTTAGTTGTTCGAACGGAAATTACTTCTCAAGTATTGGCTTGAAGTATTGCGTGGAATTTTTTAAGAGAAGAAAACATGAAGTTCTGGCTTTCGTTCCATCTTATAGGAAGCACCATTTTCTCACAAGAAATAAGGAAATACTTATAGATTTAGAAAAAGAATTTCTTCTGGCATTTACTCCAAGCCGGTACATTGACAACAGATTGGTTGCATCATACGATGACAGGTGAGTGACAGAAATGCATTGCAAATGGCAAGTTAATTAATTTTATATTAGTAATGTATGCTGTTCAAATTAAATTTTATTATCAATCCAAACAAAGACTTTGGTAATATTGATTTTTAATAAAACCCCTCGACTTTTAGCGTGCTTCTATGACTCTCTTAAGGTAGCCAAATGCCTCGTCATCTAATTAGTGACGCGCATGAATGGATTAACGAGATTCCCTCTGTCCCTATCTACTATCTATCGTGCTTCTCCTTCATTATATGAACTTCTGATTTTCTTTTTAAATTTTTTTTGACTGAGTAGTAAGTCACATATTTATTAAATTAATATTAAGAAGCTAAACATATTATTATGATTGAAATGAAGTAAATTAGTTATGCACAACTATACCATTAAAATCAATGGTAAAGAGAAAACCCTGCTTGAACCGAGAATCCCCAAAACTTCAGCTTTACGTGCTAATGCGTTGAACCTAATTAAAACATAAATTCTCCCTTTACCTTTGCTCAGTGCTTTATAAAGCACTTACTAGCTTTATAAAGTAATGTTAAATTCCCAATAAATGTCTTCTTAACTAAGAAGCCGCTATTTGCAAAGTGGTCATAGTATCAAAACATATAGCTGAATGTTTTTATTATTAATTTAACATTTCTCACTGAAAGATAATTAATAATAAAAACATCATTAGAAGCCTTACTAGCTTTATAAAGATCTGTCACATCATGGAGTTTTAGAGTTTCTTTTTCTATGTAAAAGTAAAGTGATCCCACAACAGGCCCGGAGGCCCTTGGAGTAGTAGGACGTTAAGGCTCCCACTTTTTCTAGACAATCGGCACTTTATGTCAGCCGGGTTGTCAGCCCTGCGTGACTGCCGTCTTTACCCCCAGAACAAGCGTCTGGTACTGATTTCAGTTAGAGGCTGAGTCGACCCCAGAGCCATAGTGCCGCCAGAGGGTTTGCGTCAGTTTAAAAATCCTGACCCAAACGGGACTTGAACCCTCGACCCTCCGGCTTGTAGCTCAGTGCCTTAACCACTACGCTACGGCGTGCCCCGTGTTTGGGTAATCTATCTTCTATAATAGATGTATTTTTTTATTTTTGTTCTTCTTGTTTTTATTATTTTATTATACTGTACTTAAAAGTACTCCCTGGGGAGTCCGTTTATCGGGCCCCAGCTGTGCTCACAACAGCAACAGGGCGCGTCCCCGGGCGGCGGATAGGGGAACGGTCGGTGGTTTGCTTGCACTCCTCCCGGCTAGGTCCAGACCGGACCCGCGGGCCATTTGTGAGGTCGTCAGGACTCGAGCGACCTGATGCACTACATAGCTCGTGCTGTGCCCACTTCAGCAGCAAATCGCGTCCCCTCGGTGGCGTAGTGGGGAAAAGGTCGGTGGATCTGCTAGTCAGTCCTCCCTTCCAAGTCCGATGGACTCGCGGACCATAAGTGGGGTCAACAGGAGACGAGCGCCCTGTTGTACTAAAGCTCAATTGCCCCGGCCCACAGCGGGATCAGCGACCGTCGTGGCGAGGCGGTGGGAGATTGTGGAGATCAGTAGCTCCCTTCTCTTGGTTTATTCCCGAGGACCTTTGTGGGGGCACCATGGGCGATGAGCTCCCTGGATGCCTACATTGCTCAGTGGGCTGACTCACAGCAGCGGCACGACTAGGCTTAGTCTTGCGAACGGGCTGGTTGGGACAATACCGGGCGTAATGCTGGGAATTACCACCAGGTCGATAAGCTCGGGAAAGGAGGAAGCGCGGTCTCCAGGGTCTAGGACTTAGCGCTGAATCTGGAACCGAGTGACCCAAGGACAATCTGTGAGGTCGTCAGG
The DNA here is from genome assembly GCA_030220185.1 of Diploptera punctata. Taxonomy (NCBI): domain Eukaryota; kingdom Metazoa; phylum Arthropoda; class Insecta; order Blattodea; family Blaberidae; genus Diploptera; species Diploptera punctata. The sequence continues at coordinate 4,914 of JASPKZ010007338.1, read as the reverse complement.
AGTTGAGCGACCTGACGTACTGTAGCTCAGGCTGGACCCACTTCAGCAACCAACACACGTCCCCAGCTGGTGCACTGGGGGAAAGATCGGTGGATCTGCTAGACAGTCCTCCCGGTTAAGTCCAAGGGACTCGTGAACCATTAGTGGGTTAGGCAAGAGTTGAGCGCCTTGTCGTACTATTTGCTCATCTGTTGGAGCTTGCGAGCTCCGTGCTGGCCCACAACAGCTGCAGAAGGCGTCCCTGGGGGCACACCAGGGCTCGGCTCGGACCAGTCCAGCGGGGAGCTACTGTACTGGTTCCTGGCTTGGCCTACGGGCCCGTCGACAAACTGTGGGGTCGCCAGGAGATGAGCACCTGGATGTACTAAAAGTCTCATACTGTTGGGCTTGTAGCCCTAGCCGGTCTCACAACGGCTGCAGGACACGTCCCTGGAGGCAGAACAGGGGAATGGTCGGTGGATCTGCGACAGCAGTCCTCCCGGCTAGGCTCATGGAGCCCGTGGACCAACTGTGGGGTCATCAGGATTGAGTGACCTGATGTACTATGTAGCTCATCAATTGCCCAGAAGTGCAAACTCCAACACTCTCTCCCTGGAGTGTTGGTTAAAGGACCGAGAACTTGAACGTGGACGCGAGATTAGATTAGGGAGGACTAGAACTAGGACTTGGGAGTATGGTCATGACGACCGAGGTATCCCAAGGGGTGGATGGCAGGGCCTAGATGTACTTAAAAGTACTACATGTTGCATTATTTCATTAATTCTTGAGTTTTATCCTAATTGATTGTTTTCTTAGTTGTTCGAACGGAAATTACTTCTCAAGTATTGGCTTGAAGTATTGCGTGGAATTTTTTAAGAGAAGAAAACATGAAGTTCTGGCTTTCGTTCCATCTTATAGGAAGCACCATTTTCTCACAAGAAATAAGGAAATACTTATAGATTTAGAAAAAGAATTTCTTCTGGCATTTACTCCAAGCCGGTACATTGACAACAGATTGGTTGCATCATACGATGACAGGTGAGTGACAGAAATGCATTGCAAATGGCAAGTTAATTAATTTTATATTAGTAATGTATGCTGTTCAAATTAAATTTTATTATCAATCCAAACAAAGACTTTGGTAATATTGATTTTTAATAAAACCCCTCGACTTTTAGCGTGCTTCTATGACTCTCTTAAGGTAGCCAAATGCCTCGTCATCTAATTAGTGACGCGCATGAATGGATTAACGAGATTCCCTCTGTCCCTATCTACTATCTATCGTGCTTCTCCTTCATTATATGAACTTCTGATTTTCTTTTTAAATTTTTTTTGACTGAGTAGTAAGTCACATATTTATTAAATTAATATTAAGAAGCTAAACATATTATTATGATTGAAATGAAGTAAATTAGTTATGCACAACTATACCATTAAAATCAATGGTAAAGAGAAAACCCTGCTTGAACCGAGAATCCCCAAAACTTCAGCTTTACGTGCTAATGCGTTGAACCTAATTAAAACATAAATTCTCCCTTTACCTTTGCTCAGTGCTTTATAAAGCACTTACTAGCTTTATAAAGTAATGTTAAATTCCCAATAAATGTCTTCTTAACTAAGAAGCCGCTATTTGCAAAGTGGTCATAGTATCAAAACATATAGCTGAATGTTTTTATTTATTAATTTAACATTTCTCACTGAAAGATAATTAATAATAAAAACATCATTAGAAGCCTTACTAGCTTTATAAAGATCTGTCACATCATGGAGTTTTAGAGTTTCTTTTTCTATGTAAAAGTAAAGTGATCCCACAACAGGCCCGGAGGCCCTTGGAGTAGTAGGACGTTAAGGCTCCCACTTTTTCTAGACAATCGGCACTTTATGTCAGCCGGGTTGTCAGCCCTGCGTGACTGCCGTCTTTACCCCCAGAACAAGCGTCTGGTACTGATTTCAGTTAGAGGCTGAGTCGACCCCAGAGCCATAGTGCCGCCAGAGGGTTTGCGTCAGTTTAAAAATCCTGACCCAAACGGGACTTGAACCCTCGACCCTCCGGCTTGTAGCTCAGTGCCTTAACCACTACGCTACGGCGTGCCCCGTGTTTGGGTAATCTATCTTCTATAATAGATGTATTTTTTTTATTTTTGTTCTTCTTGTTTTTATTATTTTATTATACTGTACTTAAAAGTACTCCCTGGGGAGTCCGTTTATCGGGCCCCAGCTGTGCTCACAACAGCAACAGGGCGCGTCCCCGGGCGGCGGATAGGGGAAACGGTCGGTGGTTTGCTTGCACTCCTCCCGGCTAGGTCCAGACCGGACCCGCGGGCCATTTGTGAGGTCGTCAGGACTCGAGCGACCTGATGCCACTACATAGCTCGTGCTGTGCCCACTTCAGCAGCAAATCGCGTCCCCCTCGGTGCGTAGTGGGGAAAAGGTCGGTGGATCTGCTAGTCAGTCCTCCCTTCCAAGTCCGATGGACTCGCGGACCATAAGTGGGGTCAACAGGAGACGAGCGCCCTGTTGTACTAAAAGCTCAATTGCCCCGGCCCCACAGCGGGATCAGCGACCGTCGTGGCGAGGCGGTGGGAGATTGTGGAGATCATTAGCTCCCTTCTCTTGGTTTATCCGAGGACCTTTGTGGGGGCACCATGGGCGATGAGCTCCCTGGATGCCTACATTGCTCAGTGGGCTGACTCACAGCAGCGGCACGACTAGGCTTAGTCTTGCGAACGGGCTGGTTGGGACAATACCGGGGTCGTAATGTGCTGGGAATTACCACCAGGTCGATAAGCTCGGGAAAGGAGGGAGCGCGGTCTCCAGGGTCTAGGACTTAGCGCTGAATCTGGAACCGAGTGACCCAAGGACAATCTGTGAGGTCGTCAGGAGTTGAGGCGACCTGACGTACTGTAGCTCAGGCTGGACCCACTTCAGCAACCAAACACGTCCCCAGCTGGTGCACTGGGGGAAAGATCGGTGGATCTGCTAAGACAGTCCTCCCGGTTAAGTCCAAGGGACTCGTGAACCATTAGTGGGGTAGGCAAGAGTTGAGCGCCTTGTCGTACTATTTGCTCATCTGTTGGAGCTTGGCGAGCTCCGTGCTGGCCCACAACAGCTGCAGAAGGCGTCCCTGGGGGCACACCAGGGTCTCGGCTCGGACCAGTCCAGCGGGGAGCTACTGTACTGGTTCCTGGCTTGGCCTACGGGCCCGTCGACAAACTGTGGGGTCGCCAGGAGATGAGCACCTGGATGTACTAAAAGTCTCATACTGTTGGGCTTGTAGCCCTAGCCGGTCTCACAACGGTTGCAGGAACACGGCCCTGGAGGCAGAACAGGGGAATGGTCGGTGGATCTGCGACAGCAGTCCTCCCGGCTAGGCTCATGGAGCCCGTGGACCAACTGTGGGGTCATCAGGATTGAGTGACCTGATGTACTATGTAGCTCATCATCAATTGCCCAGAAGTGCAAACTCTCAACACCTCTCTCCCTGGAGTGTTGGTTAAAGGACCGAGAACTTGAACGTGGACGCGAGATTAGATTAGGGAGGACTAGAACTAGGACTTGGGAGTATGGTCATGACGACCGAGGTATCCCAAGGGGTGGATGGCAGGGCCTAGATGTACTTAAAAGTACTACATGTTGCATTATTTCATTAATTCTTGAGTTTTATCCTAATTTGATTGTTTTCTTAGTTGTTCGAACGGAAATTACTTCTCAAGTATTGGCTTGAAGTATTGCGTGGAATTTTTTAAGAGAAGAAAACATTGAAGTTCTGGCTTTCGTTCCATCTTATAGGAAGCACCATTTTCTCACGCGTGCCCAAGAAATAAGGAAATACTTATTAGATTTAGAAAAAGAATTTTCTTCTGGCATTTACTCCAAGCCGGTACATTGACAACAGATTGGTTGCATCATACGATGACAGGTGAGTGACCAGAAATGCATTGCAAATGGCAAGTTAATTAATTTTATATTAGTAATGTATGCTGTTCAAAATTAAATTTTATTATTCAATCCAAACAAAGACTTTGTTGTAATATTGATTTTTAATAAAAACCCCTCGACTTTTAGCGTGCTTCTATGACTCTCTTAAGGTAGCCAAATGCCTCGTCATCTAATAGTGACGCGCATGAATGGATTAACGAGATTCCCTCTGTCCCTATCTACTATCTATCGTGCTTCTCCTTCATTATATGAACTTCTGATTTTCTTTTTAAATTTTTTTGACTGAGTAGTAAGTCACATATTTATTAAATTAATATTAAGAAGCTAAAACATATTATTATGATTGAAATGAAGTAAATTAGTTATGCACAACTATACCATTAAAATCAATGGTAAAGAGAAAACCCTGCTTGAACCGAGAATCCCCAAAACTTCAGCTTTACGTGCTAATGCGTTGAACCTAATTAAAACATAAATTCTCCCTTTACCTTTGCTCAGTGCTTTATAAAGCACTTACTCTAGCTTTATAAAGTAATGTTTAAATTCCCAATAAATGTCTTCTTAACTCTAAGAAGCCGCTATTTTGCAAAGTGGTCATAGTATCAAAACCATATAGCTGAATGTTTTTATTATTAATTTAACATTTCTCACTGAAGATAGATAATTAATAATAAAAACATCATTAGAAGCCTTACTAGCTTTATAAAGATCTGTCACATCATGGAGTTTTAGAGTTTTCTTTTTCTATGTAAAAGTAAAGTGAGTCCCAACAACAGGGCCCGGAGGCCCTTGGAGTAGTAGGTTACGGTTAAGGCTCCCCCTTTTTCAGACAATCGGCACTTTATGTCAGCGGTTGTAACCCTGCGTGACTGCCGTCTTACCCCAGACAATCTCTGGTACTGATTCAGTGAGGCTGATCGACCCCAAGCCATAGTGCGCCAGAGGGTTTGCGTCGTTTAAATCCTGACCCAAAGGGACTGAACCCTCGACCTCCGG